>CP053164.1:2220771-2895856 GCA_014607495.2 Carposina sasakii
CCATCTGAACTTCTTCAGGGATATCTTCGACTGAAATATTGAATGGGCGAGCAAACAAATTCAGTCAAATAATTTTGTCAATGCAACGTATGGGCCGCCAAGAAAGCAAGCGCGGGCCGCATGCGGCCCGGTCGATCTGCCCCTATAGTAGTCGTTACAATTCTCAAACTATTTTCAAGATGAACATCGGTGATTCTGGTCCTTGCCTTCGACTTTACGTTTTTCATTCGAGAAAATAATTGTTCGCAAAGATATGAGGTGCCAAACAGAGATGTCATTTTCAGTGCATGATCTCTAATTTTAGGAAATCTGAAATAGGGATGTATTTGAATAAAACTCAATTAAATCTAATTGAATTGGTCTTTCAAAGTAGAGTTGCACTGTAATTCTATCAACTCCATCTGAACTTCTTCAGGGATATCTTCGACTGAAATATTGAATGGGCGAGCAAACAAATTCAGTCAAATAATTTTGTCAATGCAACGTATGGGCCGCCAAGAAAGCAAGCGCGGGCCGCATGCGGCCCGCGGGCCGCCGGTTGAAGACCCTTGGTATACAGAATGATTTTTGGTCGTCAACGTTCCCGAAAACTACGGAATCTCCTCATCATCACGATCATTTTTCTCAATGGAAGCACACCTGGTAAGTGTCTGGTTTCCAAAATATTAGATTAAATTTCGCCCGATCAAGTAATTAAAAAAATTTTTTCAAAAAAATTTACATCGTTTCCCAACATTTTTTTGGGCATAAACTTACTTTATTTGATGTATAGAGTATGTACCCTTCGTTAAGGGTGGCCACGAAAAAACACCCTGTATAAATAGATAAGTATACAAACAATGGATGTTTGACATTCGATATTCAACATATCAATGTTTGCACCTACACGGATTCGAACCCAGGACCTATGGCGTCGCAGGCAGGGTCACTACGGTATGTATGGTTTTAAAGTCCGCGGATATGCTTGATATATAAGAATGAGGTACGGTTTGAGAGTACGCTGCTATGCCTGATGTATGAGAATGAGCTATGGACTGAGAGACCGCGGCTTTGTTTGTTGCAGTGTGACTTGAGAAAGTCCAAGGCGCGGAGGTTCTTGATTGTGCAGTGTCCTTATGGTTTCGGTCTTAACAGATTTGTCTCCTTGACCATAGAGGAATAAGATGTAGACATAGGCGTCGTCCTAATTGGGAGCGATCGTACGATGGCGCGATGCGTTTTTCATCTCACGATCAAAGTGGTCGTACGATGACCTAACAGGTGTCCTAATAGATCGCGCGATGTCTATCGTGCGATGCCGTCGCTCGATGGCTGGCGTCGCGCTTTACGCCACTTTAACGATGGCTCTTTATAGAGATACACAGTTTTTGCTGTCGGGCAATATTGCTTTAAAAATTGCAAATGACATTGAAAAAAGGAAACGTAGACAACATAAAATACTTTATAGATCCAGAAATCTGCGCGGTGAATTTTTCAACCTTTATTTTGATGTACGAAATAACGAAGAAGACTTTTACGATTATTTGTCCATGGCAAAAGAAACATTTGACTACATCTGCAATGGAATACGTAGCGATTGTAATCATAGAGTGACCAACTTTAAAAAACCCATTAGTGTGGAAGAAAGATTGGTATTAACAATCAGGTAAGTTTTTTATTATTATTATGTGTGCGTACATTTAAATGAAAGACAAACATTTTATGTATTTATTATATATTTTTATTATGTATTTATTATCTTTTTTATTTTTCTTTCATATAGGTAGTCATTATGTCGGTTTAATGTGCAACAGAGTATATAAAACACTTCTTAAGTCAGCAAAATTACGTAGAATTCTAGTTTTAAACTACTGGATGTACAAATTTTAATAAAATCTTATAATCAACTATTACGGTATAAAAAAAGGAATAATCACACATTCTTTTATAAGAAAAAGAAATTGAGGTGTAAAAAATCTTATATTCAAGAATCATATTGAGCATTAAATGATTCGTAGAATTGTTGTGTGTTTGTTGGTGGTGCCATGGATGGATGTGAGGATGCGTGCACAGGTGAGGGTATGATTGTTGACATAGTAGATGAAGAGTTTGAAGGGGGTGATGGCATAGCTAGAGAAATTTCGTCTGCTATTGTATTCTGTAATTTACTTTTTAATCTTAATTTTTGCACTGGATTCATATATTTAAAATATGGAGCTAGCGATTTCAAAAATAGTAAATCTTCATCCTCAACTTCTTTTTCTTTCTCCTTAAACGCTTTAATTTTATCTTCTTCGATTTGGATCATTCGACGCTGATATTCGGTTAAAGATTGATTTTCTTTACGTTTTCTTTTTTGGGATCCACTTTGTAATCCACTATCTAAAGCTTCAGTTGACAAAGCACTCGAGCTCTGTGTATTTGTACTGCGCACACTGGTAGACAGTGGTTCGTCATCAGAAGATACAAAAGTCTCGGATCTATTAATCATTGCAGTATTATTATCTTCATCAGGCAACTGAAGATTCTGCTCTGATCTTGAAGTGGATGGTAGGCTGGCATCATTATCATTATTTCCAGTTTCTTGATGAACACTATTACCTTCGGTTGGTCGAGGCATTGAAACATCCTTTAAAAACAACATATGTTGGTAATAGGTCCACTTTCCTGAGTAATATTGTTCATTTGGGCTTCCTGAATCTCCAGAGCGAGGCTTACGAACTTTTTTCAATTCTTTTAGAAAGACATCCCTTAAGTGTCGCCACCTAGTTTTAACGTCCATTTCTGTAATAAATAACAATAAATTTTAATTCGTGTTATTATTTACAGGTACTTAATAACAGGAACCTCTTTTCGGAAATTAGGAGTGCCATTTCGCATTTCAAAAACCGCAATAGCAAGTATCGTGATGGAGGTTTGTAGTGCAATTTGGAATAATTTTAACGAAATACATATGAAGTTTCCTAGTATCGAAGATTTTAAGGAAATAGCAAATTCATTTTCAAATAAAAATAAATTTCCACATTGCTGTGGGAATCTGGACGGAAAACACATTCGTGTCGTAAAGCCACAACTCTCTGGAAGCATGTATTTCAACTACAAAAAATTATTACTCAATTGTTTTATTAGGGATCTCCGATTCAGACAACACATTTCGCATCATTGACGTAGGTGCATACGGGAAAGATAGTGATGGAGGCGTTCTCAGCAATTCAAAATTTTTTCAAGAACTTAACAGTGGAAATATTCAATTACCACCCGAGGAACGATTACCGAATAGTGATATTGTGGCACCATATGTATTTTTAGGGGACGAGGCTTTTCCTTTGAAAACGTTCATAATGAGACCTTATCCAAGAACACAAGCAACAGGAAATGCAGATAAATCAAGATTTAATTTCAAATTGTCTACTACAAGGGTCGGTATAGAATGCACCTTTGGAATGGCTGCTAGTAAATTTAGAATTCTTTTAAAAAGCATCGAAACATCTGTGGATAATTCAATTAAAATTGTAAAGGCAGTCTGTCTGTTGCACAATATTATAATACACAGAGATAAGAGAGAATCAGAATTATCTGTAACAAATAATCAATTAAATAACAATTATGGAAGACTTCCTCGTAATAGAGTTAATAATCGCGCTACAATAACAGCAATTAACGCTAGAGAACTCTTCACCACTTATTTCCTTAATAGAAATGATTCCTAATTATCAGTTAATTTACGTCAATAGGACTTAGTGCATGGTTGGCATACTAAATTCACCTATGAGGAGCCCACTATGGGAAAATAAATTATAAAAAATGTAAAAAATATATTGACGATTCAAACCCTCATATCTTCTAACGTATACCACTTACGACAATTTACTTGACACATGTTTCATCATTGGCTGTCACAATTTTTTCCCCTTACTGGGGCTCCTCATGGGTGAACTCACTATGCCAGGCTTCATAAAAAAATGTCAGAACCTCTTCAGTAATGAACGGAGGTACGATTTACGATTACGATTCAAATTATATCTAACTATACTAAGTCGATACTTAAGCCGTGTGTGTGGTATACATTATATAATTCTGGTTGTGTTAAAAACTAAGCTCAAATACTATCTACTTACTTGTTTTATTTACGTTCCTCGCAATTATATCCCATGCTCTTTCACTTTTCAACCTGTTTTTATAGTCTCACTCTGTTTATTCCAAACAACAGGATGTAAACGTACTTGGTAATTAAATCTTCTTCGAATGTCATCTTGTATGTAACAGAATAGCCAAACGCTTTACACAAAACAATGAAAACACAAAATGGCGTCCGGCCGCGAGCGAGCCGAGTACCTACTGTGTGTCACTGGTGTTGGCCCTTGCCCCTTTCTTTCGTCCCGCGCCCCTCGCGCGTCGACGCATCGCGTATGTAACCAATTAGGACTAGAGATGGGCGCCGAGAATATTCCCAATCTTCTCGAAGTGGAAACTTCTGAGAAGATTGAGAAATTACCGGTAAGTTTCCGTATCTTCTCATTTTGGTGAGAAGATAAAATATTATTAAAAAATATTACTTTATTCATCAAAGATGCGTTTAAAATTGAAGTAGAATGCATTTTAGGCTACACACAAACATTGCCTACCTGGCGCACGTGCGATCAATAAAGTTTTTATCTTTAGAAGTTTACCGCATGAGATCTTTTGTACGTGGGTTTCTATTGTTCTTCGTAGAATTTTGTTACAGTCTCGTATTCAAGTTTTCTGGGAAACTATTCGACCCTCATTAGTACGAAGCAGCTGTTTTATGACACTATGTGCTCAAACATGTCTTTTACTTCAGTCTGTTATTAGTCTTCTGATAGTCTACTGCTGTGCCGTATGTCTTGAAGGATACTGTTTCGATCACGCTTGTTTATTGGACTCTGATTCTCATTTATACGACGACTTGGCTTGTTAAAATTGTTACTGTGACTGTTATCTGTGATTTGGACTATCAAAACCGGACACTGGTGAATACTTCTTGATTCGTAAGTACTTTTTATTTTATTATTTTAACATTTTGCAGACATTTAGAATATAACATAGAATCCTGTTGGTACCTTTGATTCTTCTTTAATTTGCAATCAATAAATGTTTTATTTTCATTATTTTTGTAAATAATCTGTACTCATTCTAATAGAGAATAGATTTTATTGTACAAAATATATAGGTATTTGTTCTAACCATATTCTAATTGCTCGTAATTTTTTATTTTCTATGTATTGTATGATCTTGTAAATTTATTTTTTGGGCAAATTTTTAAACATAAGAATATTAGTTACATTCATGGTTGCAAAAAAGTTGACGAAACAATCAGACCAAAACGATTGAAGGTAGTTCGAACTCGCGCCGTTCACATCGATGTAGCGCTAGCGTCGCTTCAGCGCAGACGATGACGTTAGAGAATACCGATCGCACCGTTCGTCGATGTTACAACGTTGAAATCTAGGATGTAAGGATGTTAAAGCTTAGAGAATAGCATGGCTGGTTTCACCTCGAATTTCCCTTAATAATAAATAAATAAATAAAAAGAACTTTATTCAAAAGTAACAAATTTGCTGCTTATGTTAAGAGTAATATAATTTAGTATAGTTTTGAAATGGTCGGAGCCTCAGCATTAATGCTGTTTTTCAGTATCCGCCGGGATTTCTTACACTTAGTCTTTATAAATAAAAAACAGTTAGGCATAAAGTTAGGCATTAAATAAGTAACAAAAAATTTGGAATAAGAAAAAAAGCATAAACAAAATAAAATAAACAGAATAAAATAAACGGAAGAGACCAACCGGTACCCCATGTAAGCAGTTTTTTAGGGTCTCGTACCCAAAGGATAAGGGACCCTATTACTAAGATTGCACTGTCCGTCTGTCTGCCTGTCTGTCACTAGGCCGCATCTCATAAACCGTGACAGCTAGAAAGTTGAAACCTTCACAGATGATGTAATTCTGTTGCTGCGATAACAACAAATACTAAAAACCGAATAAAATTATATTTAAGGGCGGGCCCATACAACAAACGTGATTCTTTGCCGTTCCTTGCTCGATATTAACAACGGCAACAGGAAGACGCCCGAAACATTCACAGAGTATTCAGTTGTACAGTTATTTCAAAAATAATAAAATAAAACAAATATTTAAGGGGGGCTCCCATGCAACAAAACGCGATCCTTTGCCTTTTTTTTCTCGATCCCAGTGTCTAATGTTGTATAGATAATCGTACGAAACCCTCCGTGCGCGAGTCCGCCTCGCACTTGGCTGGTTTTTTTATTTTTTATTCGCCAACGTTGACGTTCGCAGCAATACTCCAGTTACTGGAAAGACTTTGTACCGATAGGAAGCCATATATTACACTGTTTTTTGAATGTTTACCGATATTTAATTTTCCAAATGCTTTATTTTGTAAATTTTAATACTTAGGACGAATTCAGATTATTTACAGAATAAAAAACCGTTCTTCAATCTTATTATCTAATCTAATAAATTATTCATTTCCTTCATTCATTGATTTGATCACTTCGTATTATACTCATAAAGATACATACTTCAACATTATTATGTAGAGGTATATTCTTAATATTTCTAAGACATTTGGACGTTTAAAGATTCAATCTCTGAAATAGACCTTAAAAAATATGCTGTTTTATAGTAAGTCATCTTGTTTTCAGACTTAAACATGGGGAAGCCGAAAAAAGAAGTTATTTGGAAACATTTTAGAGTGAGAGATGACAAAACCATTATGTGCTCTCACTGTGACATTAAATACACTACTGCGAAAGTAGTCAGAATGGAAAAACATTTGCAGAAATGTTTGAAATGTCCTGCTAACTTCAAAGCTGAGATATTAGAAACACTGTCGAAATCCAAAAAGAATGCTGATATTGTCAAAAAACCGTCAATACCAAGAAGTTTCAGAGTTGATGAAGGACAAAAGGAAAACGTTTCACCAAATGCAGATAGTGCTACACTTATAATGCCATCAGCAAATCCACGAGTGAATCCGTTGGCAAAAGGAGACAAGCATGACTTAGATATGGCTTTATCCAAAGCTATATTTGTCACTGGGTCACCCTTCGTAATGGTGGAACATCCACTTTGGATTTAATTCTTTGAAAAACTTCAACCATTGTATACTCTGCCCTCCCGAAAAACATTGTCAACAACATACTTAGACAAGATTCATGGTGACATGCGGAAAGAGACAATTGAAGATCTCAGCATGCAGAGCTACCTACATCTGCAATGTGATGGTTGGAGCGATGTTCGCAATGAGGGTATAATAAACTTCCTAATTTCAAAACCAGAGCCAGTATTTGTGAAAAGCTTGGATACTGCCGACAATCGCCACACCAGTGAATATCTAGCTCAGGAAATACTGAAAGTTATGAACGAATACGGAAGAGATAAATTTTTTGCATTGGTGGGTGATAATGCCAAAAATATACAAAAAGCTTGTAAAAGATTCTCAACCGCACATAACCTATTTGAATTGTGCTGCACACACACTTAACTTATTATGTCATGACATTTTGCGCACAGAAAAATTGAAAATAGCTCTGGACATAGCCATTGAATGTGTTAAGTCGATAAAAAAAAGCCAAGTTTTAACTTCGATTCTGGCATCGGCGGTAAAGCAAAAACAGGCTGGAGAGACCCTGAAACTGCCATGCAAAACACGCTGGGGTTCATATTGCATTAGCTTGCAAAGCCTAATAAAAACTAAACTTGCCCTACAAACTTTAGCAGTCCATGAAAAGGCTTCAATGTTACCAACAAACACAAAACATAACTTGCTAAACGAAGATTTTTGGGATAAAACAAAACAAATTATTGATATTATAAAACCGGTAACGCAGGTTATTTTTAAACTTGAATCAGACAAGTATGCACACTGTTTTTCTGACATTGCGAAATATGAAGTCTGAACTGGAGTTCGCTTTGCTGCAGGTGAGTATGCTGAATGAAGATGAAAAGAATGACATTCTCATGGCAACATTCCATCGAATGGCAATGTGTATAAAACCAATACATCTAGCTGCCTACATGTTGGACCCAGCTACGCAAGGATCTGAACTGGATTCTGAAGAAGAGGTGGTAGCTATGGAATATATTCACACAATCGCAAATCAGCTCAACATAGACATTGCAGAAAATCTTGCAAGCTTTAGAGCATTTGTATGGAAAAGTGTGACATCTATGAGCCCAACGACCTGGTGGAAAGGCATTTGCAGCTCCACTTCACTGAGTAAAATCGCTTTGCGTATTCTTACTGCGCCCTGTACATCAGCTGCTGTTGAGCGCTCTTTCAGTACACATGGGAGGATACATAATAAATTAAGAAACCGCCTTACAGCTGAAAGAGCCGCCAAAATTGCATACGTTGCATATAACTGGAATTTATTAAACCGTAGTATCACATGTCCGGTTGAAGAAGAAGTGGAAGAAGATGAAGAATATTCCGTAAATTCTTCAGACAACGAGTCATCAAATGATGAAATCTCAGTCCTTACCGAGATTCCGTCGCTAGATGCTTCATTGTCAGTGGTGGCTGGTCCAAGTGGTACACAGCCGCACATGGAGTTTTTCGATTGCGATAATTTAGATAGTGATTCTGATTGAATTTTGTTAGTTTAATGTAATTTTGTTAATATTTGATTTGTTCTTTTATTGAAATTTTAAATAAATGTTTGTAATTTAATATGATACCTCGTTTTATTTATCTTTGCACATTTATATAGTTCAGAGGTTTTAATTACTGTTTTCATAAGACTGGATTAATTTGTTTAAAACAAATTAATAATACCTTCATATAAAATTACCTAGCCAGATATTTCAAGTACTGAAAACCATAGACACACATACACCTTTTAAAAACTTCATTCCAATGAAATCTCTCCCCTATCTCTAAACTACATCCCTGCCAAACTGCATCTTCAAATATAACGTAGTTTCTGCGATTTCGTTATGAGTGTGTTTCACTTACATAAAACTTAACCAATAATCCAGTTTAATAATCGTAAATACGGATACAAGTACACTGAGCTTAGTAAAAAACGCACATTTCTTGCATCTTAGACCAATAATATGCAAATACTCCAATGAACAAAAAAATTTAATAGGAACATTTTATCTTCTCACCAAAATGAGAAGATACGGAAACTTACCGGGAGGATATCGGAAAGTTTCCACAAAATGGAAAGTTCTCGAGAAGTTGCCCATCTCTAATTAGGACACTCAAAAGAGATCTGTTGCTTTGATTACATGATCGCACGATCAAACGCATCGTACGATCGTTATTAAGCATTTCATGTGCTCGCACGATTACTTGCGAGGTTCAAATAGGACACTCTGATGAAATTTGTATCTTTGAACTCATCGCACGACGAGAACGCATCGCGCCATCGTACGATCGCTCCCAATTAGGACGACGCCATAGAGTGCTAATGTCATACTAACAGTTTCGTTGCACCATTAGACTTTTCGGTGCCTCACAATTCCAGTCCTTGACACATAGACTGCATTACTATACGTTACAATACATTTGTAATGTAGTACATTACTATACATTACACTAACAGAATCTAAGTGTCAAGGACTGGAATTGTGAAGCATCTAAAAGTCTAATGGTGCATCGAAACTGTTAGTATGACATTAGCACTCTATGTCTACATCTTATTCCTCTATGCCTTGACACTAGTGATGTTCTCCAAGAAAACTCGTTCGACTCTAGTCAATGCATTATTTTAATCACCTATGTGTATGTGTATAGGTGTGTTAATGAAAAGATTTATCCATAAATATAAACACTCTTTAAAGAAAATGTGGTTGTTGGATATCCTTCGGGATTCAGCAGCTATTTTCCCCATATAACCCATTTTCCTAAACACAGCCATGTGCGTGCAAAATGTATGTTTCGAAAAGAACACTTCTTGCGTTGGCATAGTGCAATTAGGTAAGCTAGAAAAGTAGAAGTGAGTCATTCACTATGGGTGCGCCCACCACCGGGCCCTACACCCTCCACTGACCATAGTGAATGTTTGAACTTCCGAATTGTAACGCCTAATACAATTTCATTTAGAAGTGAGTCAGTCATGCATGACTCCACATAATAACCGCAAAGGATACGCATACACGGAGGTGTCATAGCTCCACCAGTGAACATAACCATCATCATTATCATAATCAGCCACGAGAAGTCCACTGCTGAACATAGGCCTCCCCCAACAACCTCCACTCTGATCGGTCGGAAGCGGCCTGCATCCAGCCGATGCCCGCGAACTTGGCTAGGTCGTCTAATTCAGATTCATGGGCTTTTGGACCATAACCATATTTTAAATAATTCCAGCTGGCATATTACGACGATGACGATGACCAGGACGACATGTCCTGGGAGTCTGAGTCCACCGACTCGTGGGAGACCATCGTGGAAGAGGTGGCGTACGGGTGACGCATCTAGTATTACAGGTGTGATGTCGGTGTAGTTGGCACCTGCAGAATACTTAATGGTAGGTACTTGTATGTATACAATTATACTATGATCTCTAAGGGTAAGGCAAGTCCGCACTACGGTTTTCTCTCGCAAACGCAACCGCGAAACCGCAAAACCGCTCGAGACGCACACTGGTTAAAAACCGCGAATATAAGTTCTATGGACTATAAATTTTTGCGCGGTTTTTACACGCTGTAACGAAACGCAGTTTTAAAATTGGTCGCGGAAAAAATCGTCAATGCGGCCGCTATCATTAGTTTCCTTTACTCACAAAATCGGACGGTTAAAATCCGCGGCGGTTAAGGCGTAGTGCGGCCTAAGCTTAAAGCTATGGTTTCTTAAGGTGCTGCCACACTGCTGCTGGAATATGTTTACAAAGGTTAGTAAACATTTGTTAACCGTGCGTCCACACCGCATTAACTTTTTGTCGATCAACGTTTCCAACAGTTTTTAAGCAACATCCGATAGCAAAAAGTTATTTATTGTCAACAAATGTTGCCGCAATATCTTTATTCCTTAGTATCTTTATCGACGCGTTCAGGAACAATCTCACTCGGGTCAATTTTTTTTTCATTTTCTTAATAATATTTACAATCAACAAACATTAACAAGTAGACACTAAAGTTGCAGTATGTTAATGTGTTGCAGAGTGTTACAAAATGTTTTCATGTTAGATAATGTTAGTAATAATAATCCATAGCTACCATAATTATAATCCGCTGGGATATGGTTGATCGTTTCATCATTAAACATTGTGCTGAGCGGATTCAGCTTCGTTTACCGAGATTTGGCTAGTGTATAGCTATCGGGATGAAAAAGTAACGTTGCCAAAAACGTAATGCGAGAATAAAAGTTTAAAAGAGATGGTCAAATTCGTCATCCGAGTTAATTGACCCGGTAGCTCAGTTGGTTGAGCATTGTACGGAATGCGAGAGGCCGTGGGTCCGGGTGAATTTTTTTTCATTTCTTAAAACATATTTATAATTTCTTAACTAGTTAACAAATTGTAACAGAATAAAACATTTGTCATCAATTGTTTGTAATGAACAAATCTTCCATTTTCGTGTAGATGAGTCGGAACGTAAATTCAAATGTATTAGTGTTAGAAAATATTTGTAATCATTTTTAAATGGCAGTATGGCAGCACCTTTAAGATGACGGTGCCGTCAAAAGCCGTACGAATGCAAAGACACAGTCGTCTATACGGTGCCGACAAGTTAATTTCGAACTCGTTCGCGTTAACGTAAATCAACCAACCAATCACATTGTGGCGTGATGACGTGATGTAATAAAAGTGAAAACAACGGCAGTACGTGATTGGTCGAATAGTTTTACGTTAATGCGATCGAACTAGTAGTGAAACCTCGCACTAAGCCCTCAGATCCTTCGCGGCCGCTAAATGACGTCACCGCTAGGAAACCAAAGTTTTAAAGAAATGTACAAAGCGTCTATAGATAAACGCCCTTAAAACACCGTTTATGATCACCAAATAGTTTCTTAGAATGATGGCGCTAGTAACTACGTGTATCACTACATTATCTGTGCTGCTGCATACAAAATATGTTGTACTATACGCCAACCTGGCGTATCATAGTATAGTTCCGAAATCAGTAGGGTAAGCACGACCCTTTTTACGCAGCGTAACGCTAGTAGCGACTCGCTAGCAAAATCTATGGGAATTGACAGTTTGACGATAGCGTTACGGACTATCGTGAGATTCGTGCTTACCCCTCAGGTATAGGAGTTATTCTATGAAACGGACTCGTGTTATTACAAAAACATAGTTTATTTACTACGTCTCGAACCGAATGATTTCATAGCGTCTTCTGTGCATTCTATACAGGGTGTAACAAAAAGGGTATGTTAAGCGAAAAGCTATGTAAATAGCCCACTAAAGAGAACCTATCCACAAAATTTGAGACCCGAAATCACATGTTTATTTTTCACGATAGTATGGAGAATTTTTAAATATCTCAGGAATTTTCATACAATCTTGAAAAATAAACATGTGATTTCGAGTCTCAAATTTTGTGGATAGGTTCACTACAGTGGACTACTCACATAGCTTTTCGCTTAACATACCCTTTTTGTTACACCCTGTATATATTAGGTATTCTGTAAGTACCGACTTTTATTTAATACTGATTTATTCCAGTGTTATATTAGGGTTAATAAATTCTACCTATAGTTATGTTGTTAATGCTATGTGATATTTTGACATAGTACATGTAAAAATTGTAAAATGCGTGGACGCTAACAAGCTCAAAGCGTTAGAAAACTCGCACGCAGTACTCTGATATTCTAGGATTATCTTTTTAACCCTACATTAGGCGAGATTTTTCGTTGTTATAAGGACTTTTATAACATTATGTTATTCTATGTACCTATGTAAGATCTAAAAATTAACCAGTGTGACTTATTTATTATTATTTAACTGACTTTCAATAAAGAAGAGGTTGTCAATTTCTCGGTATGTTTTTTAACAATATTTCTTGGATAAAAAAGTACGAATTCAACATCATCTTACTTAGGCTGGGCCCACACGGCATTATCCTGCTCTTTACGAATAAATAGTGGTTGATCATCATATCATAACATTATGCATGTAAAAGACGTCGTTTAACGTGACAACTTGGGCTGTTCTGTAGTATAAGCACGACCTTTTTCCGCGCCTCGCAAGCAAAATCTATGAGATTTGACAGTTTACGATTTTGTTACGGACTATCGAGAGGTTCGTGCTTGCCCTACTGGTCACAAATTACAAAATAAGGGGCCATTGATTTTGCAAGAAACGTGCAAATAATGCTGTGTGAACCAAGCCTTGAAGATGCAGGACAATCTTGTAGACTAATTAAAAAGCCACTAGAGTCTATACATACTCGTACATACATATAATCACGCCTTTATCCCTTACGGGGTAGGCAGAGCACCAAGGGCCGATAGAACGACATGGTGCCACTTCTGACCAATTTTGAGGGTATAGTTGAGATGTACAAGTTCGGTTAGTAGTGACAGGTGGTCAGCCCATCGCCTACAAAACACCAAGACCCTCTTGTCCCTCTACTGACTTGCACAGTATGCCCGGGAAAAGAAGCAGCTGTAGTACTATATGTTTTTTTTTTCACTCCCAGAGCAGCATAGAAGAAATCTATACGGTTGCCGATTATGTTTGAAACTTGCAAATCTACTGTTAGATTTATATAAAACGTCCAAATGCACCAGAAAGACTGGAAATAACTTTACTTACAATGTTTTAGGTAAAAATAGGCTTAATATAGGTACCTATCGGGAAGTATTGTTCGTACATAATGTTAGTTTTTGTAATGTACCTAACATTGGGCTGTGTAACATAGGTTTAACATACGATGAATAAAGCAAATACTACTTTTGACACATGATTTTTATTTATTAACGTAAATAAAACCTAAAAGTAGATTAAAAATGTAAAGTAATAAATAAGTATACTAGAGAGAAAGCATTAAACCTTGCTTACAAAACTATTTTTGATAACCGTGGGGTAAGCACGAACCTTTTTACGCGGCGTAACGCTAGCGACTCGCTAGCAAAATCTATGTGATTTGACAGTTGGACGATAGCGTTACGCACTATTGAGAGGTTCGTGCTTACCCCTCCGTTTGATAGAGTGTAGCCGGTAAAACTCTTGTACGGGAAGTGTGGTCCATTCTGACCGTCACACTTGAACATATGTAATTTGAAATTAGTTATGTCTGGCCCTTAGCCCTTTCCATTTTTAATGTAAATATCTGAGACAAAAGGGGACAAATAGACCAAAATTATGGAAATATTGTAATACCGTGGCGAAACTTTGTCAAAACTTTCAATGATATTATTACCGTAGTAGACAGACTGATTTGCGAGGCGAAAGGTATCAGAAACTGTTACAATTGTTTTATGGCGAAGCCCGAAGGTGTATGAAAGGTATAATGCACAGAGAGCGTTGATCGTAACAACTACTGATGAAGCGTATATTGCTGGATGGAATAATGCAGGTAGTTACCTACTGCTAACACCTTGTAACCATCTTTGGCTTTTTAACTGTCTCTTCATTGTACCACAAGTTTAAACACGTACAGGCACATTCGAACACACACTACAGCCAAGGCATTATGGAAATCTGTTTCCGCCGCAATCTCTTGAAATCCACAGCCTAAGAACGATCTTTTCACATTTTCACTATCTCATAACATGGTGAGGTGAAAATATTCAACGGTTTTTATAACATCCGAAAACTTGAATCTTATTCAGGGTTCTTAAGCCAAGTTATAGTAAAGCGTCTTAAGCTGTTCCATGAAAATGAAGGTTAACACAGTGTGCGGTCCTAGTTTAGCATACGTTGGCCACAGTCCACTCCAGAGAGCCAAAACACCTTCGTTCTTGATGATACCTTTGAGGACGTTCATTTGGTTGGCGCCTTTCCCTGCGTTTTGTACTCTGCAACGAAATATAAATCATCATCATCTTCCTACCCTTATCACATTGGTTATGGGGGCGGCGCAATATGCTTTCTTTCGAAGCTCAAAATTCTCTGGGCTCTTTGCCCAACGAAATACTTAACGGATGAAATACTAGCAGAGTCATAAGATGAATACGGAATAACCCGTGTATTCACACAATTGGCTTAGGCCGAGTTACCTTGTTTTAACAATATCCACTGGGAGAGATGCTAGAGTAGTGACGAAGCCCGCGACCATGGACGCTGTGAAGTGTAGTGGAATACCATCCCCAAACGACGGCATTAATATTTCACGAACCTGAAACGGATGGATCCTATTTTTGGCCAAGGGTTGACATTTTACGGGTAACGTGTTGCCTAGCGAAAAAGGTCCAAAACGTGAAAAAGTAATTAAAAAGTGACACGTAACTTTTTAGCAATATAATTTTAGCATTATAAATCTTTTAATGTAGGTACATCCTAGAATCGGTATCTTTCCGGAATCGGAATCGGAGCTTTGTTTGTGAAAAGTAATCCTAGTTTTTTCAAAACAGCGAAAGATATATTTCCTCGCAACTCCTGAAATCTTGACAGACTAGTCTACGATAGTTTACCATAAATGCAGTTTTATAAAAACCAGTGTCATGCTATGTGTGTTAAAATATACTGGGTGTAAAAAGTCAACTTTGTTCTTTTAATACCTCGTATTCTTTGTAACATCACGATAATTTTTTTCTATGGAAGCACCTCTGGGTAACCACGGGTTTTCAAGATATTGAAGTCCAAAGTTACATGAATATCAGCATTTTTTAAATAAATCCATCAGGAAACAGTTAACAAACATTTCTTTTAAAGACACCATATTAACATTTAAAAATGTTAGTTTTGTAGGTACATTTGTCAATCGAATACATTGCTTGCAATAAAAAGAGATTTAGAAAAAAAAATTCGTTTCCCAGGGTTGGTTCCATAGAAAAAAATGTTCGTTACGTTACAAAGAATACGAGGTATTAAAATAACAACGTTGTCTTTTTACACCCTGTATAATGCATTGCCTGCTAACGTGAGAGGCCTACCTAGTAAACTATTTAAGAAAAGTCTCATTAAATGGCTAAAGTAAAAAAATCTACTCTTTGCATAACTTCTTTGAAGACAATGGTTATAATATATGTGCCGTACACATATGTATGTCGTGGCCATATCGTAGAATTGATCATTTCATGAAATGGTCGAGCATTTCATGAAATGCTCGACCATTTCATGAAAAGTTCAACTGTCTATTGGCCACATCATGATATGGTTTGGGCAGATCGATGATAAAAATCGTTTCTCGATATGGGCAACTAAACGCCCGATCATTTCATGAAGTGGTCAATATTATTGATCATATCGTAAAATAGTTACATGAATCACCGGTAGAGGCGCTGCGCGCGTTTTATTTATGTGTGAAGATGGCGGATTTTTCTTTTAAGGTTATAAAACAAATTAAAGAGAGTAGGGTGACTATGCAGAAGAAGTTCACGGATAGTGTGTTATATTGTATAATGTATATTAGACTTAATGGTGGTTTATAATAATATTGTTAAACAAAAACCTTAGATTACGATAGGTTAGGTTAGGTTAGGTTAGACTATGACAAATGACGCACGAGCCGAGCGAGCGGAGCGAGCGTGCCCAGGCAGCGTCCGGCGATGTGCCAGATGCGAATCGCTTTTGTAAAGTCTTTTATGTTTTTAAATATTATATTGTGAAAATATCACATAAATAATAGCAAAAAAAATCATACCATCATACCTTATGGTATACTTATATATGGTACGGTATATATTATTTATATAAGCTCTTACCACATTCGGATTTTATGGACACCCTGTTAATACGATTTGGCCAAACGTGGATGACAAAATCGTGAAATGTAGACGATTTAACGATCTGGTCAAATTGAATTGGCCACTTCATGAAATGCGACCACTTCATGAAATGCTCGACCATTTCATGAAATGATCAATTTTACAATATGGCCACGACATGTATACTATGTTACTTATTGATGTATCACCCATTCTATATAAATAAGCCAGTCTATTGTAATCTACAGTAATAAACGGACGACTAGTGAAAAGCAACTGATGTTTTACTTTGTCCCACTATCATACCATAACTAGTAACATATACATATAAAATAAACAGTTCTGTGTTTATTCTAATGTAACCTTTATCATTTGACAATAATTGTAATTTAACCTGCGAGTAGTATCAATTGCGTTGGACATTGTTTTTTAACCCCCGACGCAAAAACGACGGGGTGTTATACCCCTTAAACTTACGAGTATAAACATAATTAATTAATTATCCTTGGATGAACTGAACTAGTTTTGCATGCCTGACTGGCGAAATGTGTGAAATCTATTTACTTGAAGATCTTTGTTATGTACATTTCTTGTGAAATAAATTATTATTTTTTATAGGTCTGTGTATGATCTATTAGTATACTGCGGCCGTGTAAAATCGAAAGAGGGCTGCATAATTTTATTGTTTACTTCTTTATGCTTTACTTTACATAGTTGAGAGTACGAAGAAGCCTGGACATATTATGCAATATTCTGAAACCCACGCAGACGACGTTGCGGGCAACAACAGTTAGTTCATAAATAAATACATATTTCTAATCTTTACCTAGGTATGATCTCCTTCGTGATGTTCTAGCTACCCTATTTTGAAAACACAGACGCGCACGTGTATGTGATGGGTCGTAACCAACTTTAGAATTATTTAATTGTATCAGGCGTACTGTTCGGAAGTTCAAATTTGCATCGAGGGTTCGCCCACCACCGGGCCCTACACCCTCCGCTGACCCTCGGATCTGCCGACTCATGGTCACGAACACACCTAACAACACTAAAGTCGCAACGAGAAGCCAGATCTAAGCACCTAGCATGCAACCATAAATACATAGCTGCTAATCCGAGGGCCAGCGGAGGGTGTAGGGCCCGGTTGTGGGCGAACTCTCAATGGAACTTTAGGATTGTACATTATCTCTCTATGGTGTTAGTGGATCCTATCAATAAGTCTTGATAGGATAAGCCTTGAGTTGCCGAGTGCACCTGTGCATATGTGGTATACCTGTGCATATGTGCCCAGTTGCGCGGCGTTGACGACCATGGCTCGTGTGACCGTGGGAACCGCACCCGTCCATAGTGCTGACACTCCCTCTTCTTTTACTATTCTACGACAGAGAAAAGAAGATATTTCTTAAATCAATCAAGCACACCCTACATTACAAAAGGTTCTCTGATATGCTTATGAGTTTTGTTTGAGAGTAGCCTCCGGCAGGTCCCCTGGAAGAGATCGCTGGTTATACTCGCTTAAGCTTAGATCTTGGACATCGGTCACACAGCTCATTAAGATTCGATTCAGATAATTAATTTGCTCAAATATGTATAGCATTCCTGTGCCGACTAGAATTCACCAGCTGCATCTCCTACTGCGCTTGTCGTACTAAGAAACTCGGGTTTATATTATGGTATTTTACCTGCTTAGAGCATTGAACACATGCTTATAGTTCCTCCTTTTCTCCGGGGGCAGTCTCCCATCGGCCGTCATCCGGATTAGGGCCACCTCAGCAGGGGTCCCTATGAAGGCGCCGATGCCTCCAGCTACCATTCCGATAAAGATCTTCATGCCGAAGTTTGCTGGTCCGTGCGTCCTAAAACCATGATAGCGCAGGGACATCACCTAATTTGCAGCAGCAAAGCCGAAGAAGTTTGACCGCGAAAGCGCCCTCACTTGCCACGTTGTCCACAATCTACTTATCTATTTGACTTTCGTATATAACTCACGGGTTAACCGTGCTGATGCGGGGCTTCACCAGGATACATAAGCTGCATCTCCTTCCGTGCATGTCGTAAGAGTCGACGAAGGAACTCTGGCATTCTTTCAGGCGAGGAGCCAGCAATTCGTCACTGATCGATCATAAACATCTGTCCCCGCTATGCTTAACGTCACTGTGGGATATTCCTTATGATCCTGTTTCTGGCTAACCCATTTCGGAAACACAGCCATGTATACAGGGTGTGTGTGACAGCCAGGCAAATACTGAACAAGTACCATTGTTATGAGTTAAACGACAGTGTTAATACTCGCGGGAAATCCATTTTTATTATTATTTTTTTTAAGGGGATTTTTGCTTTCGGGTGATCCTATGATTAGTTAAATTAGCTTATTGGTTATTGTGTGATACATTGCTGTTTTTTGGATTGATTAGTATATTGAACTTTTTTGCGACCAACTTTTTTTTTGAAAATCATTTATAGGTAAAAATTTTGTTCTTGAGTCATTATTTAAGGCCTACTGAAAACGAACTACACAATTTTTTCCTAAAAAAATGAAATGAATGTTGGAAAATTTTGGAATTTTCCTGCAAAAATTTTCAGTGGCTTTCGCCTCAGAATCATGGTCTGAATTTAAGTCGCCATATCAATATTTGCCTAACTGTCACAAACACCCTTTATATACCTATATGTATGTTTATTTAGCAATATACTTAGGTACATTAAGATTATCTGACCGTTTAGGTTTGCCCTTTGTCCATTACATTTCACAAAAAAAAAACTTACGTTTGATACCAGTCCAGTATCCCGTTAAAGACCCCCAACCTGCCCGTGGTATACGTAGCCTGTCTAAACAAGCCAGCTGACAGGCCAGTGTAGAGGCCCAGGACGCCATCCTTTTTAATAATGTCGCCAGCAATCTGGCCAACCGACGGTTTCTTCCCGGAAGCGCCTGCAAGCTGCATCCTCGTTTTGACCATATCCGCGGGCTGCACCACACAGGTTGCCATCATCCTGTTTTGACAGATAATTTTGTTGGCCAAAAGGAGATCCTTCAACTACGTTTAATATGGCGGATGTATCGACAGACAGATGCATAAAAGATTAATGACAATTTGCTAGCTGAGAGAGATACTTAGTCGACTTTTACGACATGCAACGGAAGGAGATGCAGCTGATGTATTCTAGTGAAGTCCTCAATTTTAACACACTCTTATATTATTGAACTTGCGTAATTATCAAAACCCATGGTTAATTCTTTGTTTGATAAGACGATTGGAATGTACAAACACCTAAAGACTGGTAATATCTAACTAGGTACATACCTACATAAGTTGAGTACGAAACCCGGGCCATTCCCGGTTACCCACATAGGCCCTAACACGAGTTTTGTATTTCTTTGATCGTCATTCTCTATAGCAAGTCTATAGCGTAGAATGCTATTGTGTGTACTTACTATGTGAACTTACTTTCTTAGGATCAACGCGCGTTAATTTTTGGTTAAATAAACCCCCATTATGTAAACCTTATACATAGAGAAGAACTTTCATACACTAACCCGCTTAGGCCTCCAATAACAAAGTTCATGGCAGTAGGAATCGCTTTCTTTGGTGCGTCCTTTTTGTCAGACATTTTGTTAATGTATCGCTTAAAAAATCATGTAACAAATAAAAAAAATCATACAATTTTCTAAAAATTTGTGTAAACATGTCAGAATGATGTCATGTCATTTTTCGCTTTTACTCATAATTTCCCTATAGTACCGAATTCTCACATAAATAGTTCCATTGAGACAGGAACTTATATACAGGAGAAGGGTACGTACTCTATACATGAAATAAAGTAAGTTTATGCCAAAAAAAATGCTGGGATTTTTATTTTTTTTTTATTTTTTTTTAATTTCCTTGATCGTGCGAAATTTATAGTGTCTAGTGTTCATAGAAATGTATACAAGCTGGAAACAGCGCTTCTTACTATGCGAAAATTTGACCAATTTGACCTTGAAAAACTAGACGGGGAAAATAGAGTGTACTCACAATTTAAGGACATTTCATTCAATGACATATAACAAGGAAGCATAAGGATAATTAACTTATGTAGAACTTAAGGTTCGTAGAAACTCTTATATGAGTTTACCGAGCATCTTGATGCTTTATATGAGCATTTTGAAACCATTATGATGCTTTACACTTTATAAGGGGTGGATAATGGCCAAAATGATTTTGTAATGCAGTTTTAGTGCATCAATACACAAAGCAGCTTTGCAGCTTTCAGCTGTTTTTAGTACAACAGTTGCATTTTTAAGTAGGATATAAATGCTCAATGCTGTTTAGTAACATAAACATAAACCATTGTCATGTAAATGCCATACAGCTGCTGTTTTTTATGTCTAAGGGTCTACAATAGCATTTTTAAATAGTAAGATAATGCCTAATGCTGCATAATAGCATAAACTTGTGCTATTATAATGCAGCGTAATTCCATTCTACAGCTTTGTCCCTTCGTTATTTAATAGCACTTTTAACTAGTAAGGAAATGCCTAGTATTGCTAAGTAGCATAAACGTGAATCAATGTAATGCTTGCATTTTTGAAGGTCAACTGAGTTCTTTTAAACAGCTAATGGATACATAATAATTAATAAGTAAAGATTAGATTATCCGTTTCTAAAGAAAAGTAGGAATAATTGCAGAGAACCCAATGGAATTTGTATTGGCCTAAATATAGGTAACATAAAATTTGCACGGATGGTCTTAGCCATTGTGATATTGACCGTGATCCTAAGGAATGTAAATTGGTATATTTACGAGTACATAATTATGAATACTTATATTTCGTACTACTATTGCATACATACAAATAAGAAACGTTGTTTTAAGTGCTTTAGTGTCTTATTTAGCAACTATTAAATAAATGACCATTAAATATCTTTTATTTTATTTGCACAAGTTTTTCCATCGTTCTTTGAAGCTGAGCATAAGAACGATAAATGTTTTTGTAATGAACGACAAATGTTTTGTGCTCTATCTGCCAGTAATTGATCCAGTGATATAATATTTCGGTAGCTGTAACGTTACTATAATCCATACGTGGGTTTCCTTGGTTATCTGAAAATTTAAACTTTAGCACCTATACTAACTAGTGATTACAAAATGTTACAGTGACATAGGCGTTTAAACCTTTTCTGGGTCCACCCAAAGCTACGCAGAGAAAATTATCACTAAAATTAATCCGAGTAAATGGCGGCAGTAGGCGTAAAAGCGAGACAGACAGAGTTACTTTCACATTTATAATGTTATATATGATAATAAAAAGTATAACATTTCAAAATAAATTCATTGTAGGGTCGGGTTATGGAAAAGTATGTGCACGAAAATGTTTAAAAAGTAGCTTCACAAGCAAATATTGGGATTATGAGGATAAGCAACTAACTAAATAAAGTTTTGTGACAAATATTTAAAAAACCAAGAGTGAATATTGCCTAAAATTTGCCGTTTAAGTTTTTGCCTAGGGCCATAGTTTGGAAATTCAATTTTGTACTTACGAGTGATATAATAAGTTGGATCCTGGATGCCACTCGCTTCTGCAACCACGAACAATACATTTCACTACTGTATTTATATCAATACCACCAAAATATCATATTTAGTCCACACAAATATGCGAAGCGATTCAAACAAATCGACTTGACATGATTTGACAAAATTGTCATGTGCTACCCAGGGATACCATTACATAGCAACAGAACATTCCTTAAAATACAGAATTTTTGCTACCGCGAAGGTTTGTTTTACTATATTATATACACTTTATTTATAATACAAATTACATTAAATACATTTCATTACTCTATTAAATATGTAAACATTTTCAAAACGAATCCAAGTTTTTCATGATAATATTATATTTATGTCTTTTTCAACGTCTTTACTTACATTATAGGGTATTTTTGCTGTGTAAGGGATCCCTTGTGGGAAAACAAGGGGGGGAGGCTGTCATTTTTTCATGTTTCAATTTCTTGTTCAGAGCTTGGAATCCATCCTAAGAGGAGATACCAAATCCCTGTCTAGTGTTTATGTTAGTTTTTTTTATAGACATATATTAATTATTTTTCGCGAAAAAATCCTGCTACGCGCGTCTATGTGCATTTATGCAGAAAAACGCAATCTATTTACTCAACTTTGGACCCTAATATTTTGGAAACCAGACACTTCCCAGGTATGCTTCCATGTGATCGTGATGATGAGGAGATTCCGTAGTTTTCGGGAACGTTGACGACCAAAAATCACCCAGTATATTTACTATGCGATCGAGGCAATCGGTGCTAGGAAAATATCCTAAGAAATATATACAAAAATAAGTATACAAGTATACAAAAAGGGCCTAACTACACTTTGTCCCAAAACATAATCAAGTGTCCAATGCAGCTTTTACAGCTGCCAAGCTAAAATGGGATAGGCCCGCAATGTCTGACACTTGCCGGGTGATGGGTCTAAGAGGAGAATGGAAACAAATTCCACCCGACGTCACGGAAGACCAAAGGATTGCAGGACGACCTCGACAAGTTTTACAAGCGCCTAGGCACATGATTTACATGGGTCGTATCGTAGGTCTCCATCGGGTCCGCGACTAGATTCAAATGTTATCGTAATGTTTTTGATGTGAGTGAAACATCTATAGCCGCGGGTGAAACCGCAGAACACCCACTGATTGATAGCGTGGCGACGTAGTCCGTGGCGACGTAGTCCATGGCGACGCGTCACCACGCTATACCGGCAGAGGCAAAATCGAATGTAACGATTACTGAAGTCATTGAGTAAAAGAATTCAGTTGTTGCAACTTGAAATGAGTAAGTATTTAAATTTTTGTATTCAATAAAAATAAACGTTAAATAAACAGTCATCATTTTATTTCACTCGATGTTTCATATCTACCAGCCCCCGTATTGGCTATCTTTTTTGACAGTTCATAGTCATGATCTCTCATTGAAACTTATTGAACTGGAAGTGACATGTATGTGTGTGTTGCCAAAATTTTCTTCAGATAAGGCATTATGCCACTTCCAGTTGTTGAGTTTCAATTGAGTGATGATCACTAGAACTGTCAAAAAAAATAGCCAATAGGCCTGCTGGTGTCCCGTGACGGCTCATATATTTTTTAAAATAAAATTCCTGCCTACCCTATAATAAAGAAAAGAAAATAATATAGGAAAGTAAGTCGCGTCGTTCCTATAATCCATCATTATGGAATTGATTATCAAGCGTGCTTTAGTGCGTACATCTATAGGTAACGTAAACTTGCGTTACTAAACGTAACGGTACGGTAATGTAAACTCTGGTTACTTACGCTGTGGATAGCCTTGCAAGGTTGCAAGTTGCATTCTTTCTTCCTAGTTCCCGGTTCTATTCTTTAAATTTCCGAGAAGTCTCATTGAAGGAGATCGAGTGATAGTCATAGAGTTGCCCAAAGGTGTAGAAGGTGCTTCATTGATGTGATGCTGTGTTTGGTGCAAATACTGTGTAGGTACCTACTCTGATTTTCAGCGTGGGTAGACGTAAAGTTAAGGGGTCCCTGTTGAAGGGGTTTTGTAATACGGGCGGTACCATTGCTTAGCTGATTCTAGCCTCTACTTGACTCTCCATCGAGACATAGATCTGCCGCCGCGCCGGTATCTTATTAAACAAAACATTTTTGGTACACAGCAATTTATTCTTATAACTATACAATTTAATGAACAGTTAAAATTAGTTATTTCGCCATGTACAGAGTCTATTATCTACGTATCTAATAATTAAATAAAAATAAATAAATAATTGCCCTTATCTAATAATTATAAATGCGAAAGTAACTCTGTCTGTCTGTCTGTTACGCTTTCCCGCTTAAACCTCGCAACCGATTTTGATGAAATTTGGTACAGACAATCTTTAGACCCTGAGACAGAACATAGGCTACTTTTTATTTCGAAAAAAAGGGATGAAGGGGTTGAAATAGAGGTTGAAAGTTTGTATGGGATTTCTTAATTTTAAAAGATAAAACCATGAAACTTTATATTTAAGCACTTGATAAGAAATCATTAAACATTTGTTCTAGCATTTTTGAAATTTCGACCAGCTAAGGGGTGAAATAAGGGTTGAAAGTTAGTATGCAAGTTCGTCAAATATCACGTCATATATAAATAAACAGCTTATAATACCTGTTTATTTGTTAATGATTACAGACGTCTGTCTATTTGTCTGTTTGACGGTTTGTCTGTTTGTTTGTGCGTTTGTGCACGCTAATCTCAGAAACGGCTGGACCGATTTCGATGCAGTTTTCAGTTTTTATATCCCGAGAAAATGTTTTTATCCCGGATAATTTCGACATTTTGTTTTTCCTGCAGTCCACGCGGACGGAGTCGCGGGCGTCCACTAGTCTAATTAATAAATATGTACAATATAAATAATTCTATTTAATGTGAAGGTAACTAATTACGAATATGGTTTCACGAGAACCTACGTAAGGCTTCATTCAGAAGAACACACCCCAAGAACGGGTTATTTCCTTCCCGAGTATTCCTCAAGCAAGTTTTAAATAAAGCGCCTTAAGTTGCTCTAGAAAAAAAAAAGTGATGATGGTGTTCGGTCCTATTTTGGCGTATGCTGGTAGAAAGCCACTCCAGAGAGCAAGAACACCTTCTTTCCTTAATATACGTCGAAGAACCTCAATCTGGCTGACTTCTTTTCCAGCGTTTTGCACTCTGAAACAAAAGACATCCTCGATATCATTAATCATTGACTCAGACTTGAATTACACTCAACCATTGAAAAATCTCAAGATAGAGTACCTACTCATGCAATCATCTGTCGCCCGAGTTACCTATCTACGGGATAAGAGCGATAATAATGATGTTTGTATCTACATACTGCTTCAGACCAGCAGTAAAATTGGATAGGTAACTGAGACAGATCAACTGCAAATGTTACGCTGAGCTAGATTGACTGCTACTTGGTAAATAGGTTTAAATGTAACATTTTGAGAATTTTATATTACATTATATACATTATAAGGAAAATGAAAAAAAAAATTACCCGAGTGAGATTTGAACTCACGACCTCTCGCAAACCGAGTTTTTGTTCTAACCAACTGAGCTATCGGGTCAATTAACTCGGATGACGAATTTTACCATCTTTTTTACATTACATTTTTGGCAACGTTATTTGTTCATCCCGATAGCTATACACTAGCCAAATCTCGGTAAACAAAGCTGAATCCCTCAGCACAATGTTTAATGATAAAACGATCAACCATATCCTAGCGGATTAGATTATGGAGAAGTGTCTTATTTTATCTTAATCAAGATATTATACAGGCTGTTTTTTCGTTGCCACCCTTAATGAAGGGTACGTACTCTATACATCAAATAAAGTAAGTTTATGCCAAAAAAAATGCTGGGAAACGATGTAATTTTTTTTATTTATTTTTATTACTTGATCAGGCGAATTTGATAGTGTCCAGTGTTTATACTAGTTTTATCATAGACAGATATTAATTATTTCTCATGAAAAAAATCTTGCTACGCGTGTCTATGTGCATTTATGCAGAAAAACGCAGTCTATTTCTCTACTATATATATCTACTTTGGACCCTAATATCTTGGGAATCAGACACTTCCCAGGTATGCTTCCATGAAGAAAAATGATCATGATGATTAGGAGATTCCGTAGTTTTCGGGAACGTTGACGACCAAAAATCACCCTGTATATTATAAATATTATTAAGAAAATAAAAAACACTTGAGTAAGATTTGAACTCACGACCTCTCGCAAACCGTGCTTTTGCTCTAACCAAATGAGCTATCGGGTCAATTAACAACTCGGATGACGAATTTTACAATCTCTTTTACATTACGTTTTTGGCAACGTTATTTTAAATTATAAGAATTCAACACTATGAGAATACAACGTTATGAGAATAGAACATTATGAGAATTCAACATTACATTTCGGAAGGAACATTTACATTTTGACAGGCTTTTCCGTTTTATATCGATGATTGACCGAATAGTCGCATATTTAAAAAAAATATAATTTACCTGGTTTTAATTATGTCAAGAGGAAGAGACGCTATAGTAGAAACTAAACCAGCAGTCATAGACGATATTAGCTGAAGAGGAACTCCCTCCCCCAAGGAAGTCAGGGACATTTCGCGAACCTGCCGAAATTATGTCACGTTGTAGAATGCAGGCCTGCGCAGATGCTGGATTCACTGGAATACATTAGCTGCATCTCTTTTTATCTAGTAAGACTCGGCTGAGGAACTAAGGGGAGCTTTTTCAGATGATCCTAGCAACTTGTCGCTGATTTTTTACATCTGTAAGTAATTCGTAATCCTGCGGTTCAGGCTTGTGGGAACATAGCTGTGTAGGTATATGGAATGAAGATGTAAGTACTTGTCAATTGTATACTAAGGAAGGAAAGGAAAAATGATAGGTCCACACGGCTAAACTAACCTGTGCATATGTGCCGAGCTGAGCGGCATTGAGGACCATCGCTCGTGACACCGTGGGAACCGTCCCTGTCCATAAGCCGGTCACTCCTTCCTCTCTTATTATTCTACAGTGAAAGAGCCCATAAGTTAAAGCCTTTAACGAACCATATCTACCTATATTTTGCCTGGTCTTGTATCATGCTAAGAAGAATACTATAACTAAGCAGATCGTAGATAGATACGTACATAGGCTACATAACTTGGAACGGTATTAACTCATAAGGTACATAAAGAAGAGCTCTTAGACTTTCTGAACTTTTTAGTTAGACCTTTATCTAATTTCTAATAGGCACACCTACTTCGTACCTGCCTAAAGCATTGAACACGTGCTTATAGTTCCTTCTCTTCTCAGGAGGTAGTCTCCCATCAGCAGTCATTCGGATCAACACCAGTTCAGCCGGCGTGCCGACGAATGCTCCAATACCCCCTGCGATCATGCCGAAAACTATTTTTATACCGAAGTTTGCTGGTCCGTGAGTCCTTTAACAAAAATTTGGCTCTCACTCTTCATTTTCTTTTGGAAGTTAAACGGGAAATCGTTTAACTGTCACACCAATACGAGTAAGTAGGTACCTGAATGTTTCTACGGTCATCATAGACTCTCCTCCTGCTTTCTACATCTACTTTTGTTGCTACAAAATTTTCTAGATAGCTTAATTCTCCTGGAAAAAGAAAGCTTGACCTCAATGTGTCTTCGCTTTCCACCAAGGTAGACCGTCCTTATTTCAACTCCTTACCTTGTAGCACCATTAAGAAATACCTACAGGAAGAGATTTTTCACAAATAACGCTTACCCCTGATACCAGTCCAAGATCCCACTAAAAACGCCCATCCTGAACGTGGTATACGTGGCTTGTCTGAACAGCCCAGCAGACAGACCATTGTAAAAGCCCAACAGCCCATCTTTCTTTATGATATCCTTGATAACCTTGCCCACCGTTATGCTCGTCGCAGATGGACCTCGCAGCTGCATCCGTGTTTTTACCAAATCGGCGGGCTGGACCACGCAGTTCGAGAGCATTCTGTGTGGAATGGATTTGGTGTCTCTATACGTATATGTGACAAAATCCTACGGGATAACGAGTTCATATAGGTAACCTATTTACCTACCTTCATGTCAATAACACTGGGATGTTACTATGTAGGTAGGTACTCTTAAATCAGCATGGAAACATTTCATAGTGGAAGCTAGTGGGAAGGAAATATTACACAGTAGAAGCATGGTGGAAGCGTAGAGCGACATCTCGCTCTTACGTTGTAATAACAATCCTGCTTGAAAAGTTGAATACACGTCCCCAAAAATTCGCCGGTTAGTTTATGGTTGTCTTACCTACATACTTTCAAGAGTAGGTACATACCTACCTACGTAAAGGATATAAATGTAACAGGATTGGCAATAATACTTCTTACGAGTATGCAATAAGTCAAGGTATTTTTGCAATAGTTTGGCTATCCTATATTTAGTGCAGATACGGGGACACTTCACGTGTATGCAGTAAGAGTCGAATAAGGAACTCAGGGTAATTCTCTTTGACTATGAGCTAGCTGGCCCTGTTATAACAAACGTTGCTGTAGCTTCTCTGGTGATCCTGAGTTCTGTTACCCAAGTTTGAGTAGCACAGCCGTGTATATAATGTATGCATCAACCAATGTATTAACCAATAACGACATATTAGTTTTAAATAAATGAAATTGTATTAGGCGTTACAATTCGGAAGTTCAAACATTCACTATGGGTGCGCCCACCACCGGGCCCTACACTCTCCACTGACCCTCGGATCTGATAACTGATAACGAGAAACCAGACCGAGCACCTAGCATGCAAGACGATACATTGCACTATTCCGAAATTAAAAACTAGATAAATAATCTACATATGTTTCGCCAACAACCGTGGCATCCTCAGGATTATAGAAATTAGTAAATTAGTAAACCACTAATTATTATAAACCTCTAAAACCCAACACATTACTTACACAGAATTAACTACTGTAGTTAGGAGGTAGGTAGGAGGTAGATTATTTATCTAGTTTTTGATTTCGGAATAGTGCAATGTATCGTCTTGCATGCTAGGGGCTCGGGTCTGGTTTCTCGTGGCGATTGTAGTTAGTGCAAGTGCCTGTTTTCGCAGTTATTAGTTATCAGATCCGAGGGTCAGTGGAGGGTGTAGGGCCCGGTGGTGGGCGCACCCATAATGAATATTAGTTTTAAATAAACTAACCCGCTTAAGCCGCCTATGAGAAAGTTCATGGCTGTGGGAATAGATTTTGGTTCCTGCTTTTTCTCTGCCATATTAAATATCGGTTTTCATGCCTATAGGTCGTGGAAAATTCCTTTGATTATGTCACTTCATTACATTTTCGAAGATATTTCTTATTTCCATCTTTTAAGACCAAATAAACACTAAACATGTGAATATTTTTATCAGTTTTTATTGTTTATATCTCGTTAGAGAGTAAGTATATTCTTTGTTGTTTATCATTCATCTGAGGTTTTTATGTACATAGACTAGTTATTGTTCTGAGGATGAATTGTTATTAGCATGTTTTCTTCGTTTTCCTGTACGAAACTGTATAAGGAATACGATGTGTGTGATGCCAGCGGAAGTTTAGACTAAACTCCATTCATCATGTCAGCCATAGGAAGGAACTCCACTGCTAAACATTAGCATAGGCCTTCCCCAATGACTTACGTCCGTCCATCTCGCGGCTGGACTTCCCACACTACGCGTTGCCCAAGTCAATCTTACGGCGTAGAGAAAGAGAATGGGGCCTAAAGCTTTGGTTTCCTAGGATAGCGGAGCCGTCATATAGCGGCCGTACGTAAACTACGCCCTTATCACGGTGCCGACTTGTATAGTCAGGAAACCAAAGGTAAAAACAACGCTGGTTCATAGAAAACAGTGTCGTTGCCGTCACACGGGTGATGGACGGCAGCATGTACAGGCAAATTTATATTCAGTGAGTGGTTAATACACTAACAACACAACACAAAAATAAACATAAGAGTACAAACGGCACTACATTTCGAAGGCTATAGGGGCCATTAACGGTGTGTTAGGGCTGGCCCGTATTCTGTGCAGGGCAACGCTTTCGCATTAATGAAAACAGGCGGTGCGCGCCTTCGCATCAGTGCAGAACCGGGGCAAGCCCATTCCCGGAAGGCATATTATAAAGAACCGCGGTCCGTCCATCTGGTAATCCCTTATCCGAACTCTATTTGCCTACGTATGGCTGTTCCTGGTAGATAATCAGAACTTCTCAAACCACAGCATGCAGTAGGTCCGCGTATGAGGTTATTACATAAAGGAGATCTGACACAGCCATGTAAAGGTTGAAGAGCGTAGGTGAGGTCAACCCACCCTTAGTATATCGACATCGATACAGCTTTTGACCAGTGCTTGTATCTCTAGATGAAAGACGTGGACCAGATGAGAGAGGAAGCGAGATATCTCACTTTTAAACGTCAAATTCACAGAGCTATTAATAACTAGATAAATGTATGTACTTTGCATGTAAAAATAGACTTAAGAATTAAAATAGACACTCGTTCTTGAGCCAGGACTGAAGGAATTAGGGCTGATAAAGTGGATTGCAATCCCTTTTTACACATCAAGTAGAGACACTTGCCTTGTCAAGTTATTACATAGCTCTGTGGATTTGACGTTTCAAAGTGAGACATCTCGCACTCACCAAATTCATCATACCGGTGCAGGTGTACTCGTACATGATCAGTGAAAAGTTGCTTAGCTTATTGAGAGAATGCCCGACTTCCGTGTTCGACTCTTACGACATGCACGGAAGGAGATCCAGCTGATGTATTCTAGTGAAGCCCTGCATCAGCACAGGAGCTAATAAATAACACAAATAACGGTATTACAACCATTTTTAATTTCACATAACTACAGTTTTATTAATAAATTAATTATTAAAAAATAAAAAGGTAATGGTGAAATTTCGTCGTCGTCCACTTTTGCGGGTAGGTAGGTACGTATTTGATAATCTATGGTCACCACTGCCACTCCTCAGTGAAGTCCTGGTCCAGCGGGTATTGCCTCCTGACAGAATATAAGAGCACAGTTTATTCGTGGTGTCACAATGGAAAATAAGGGCGCGTTTCCATTATGTCGTAATGATAGATAATCTTGTATTCGGTGTTCAAGTTGAACTGTCGTCTTGTTCTTGAGGTGACGACAGTTTGGCTACCACGACAGTGGATGTACTATCGTAAACCGTACCTGCCGATGTCCATCACGGTCATGGGCGTAACAAAGTACCTATTTTCTTATTATGATTTTATATTTAATATCTAGTTTTTATGAATAATAACAATATTTACCTACCTAAAGCTAGTAAAAGTCTATCGCGCCCTAGGCTTAGAAGTAAACGAAGGCGTTCCTATATAGTTACCTCCTGTCCGAGCGCTCGGCGCGGCGCGGGGGCGTGTGCGCGCGCGGTGAGCCGGGCTGGCGGCGCGCTACCTCACCCAGCAGCGACAGGCAAGACCGGGAAAGGCGCTGGCTGAAGTTCTGCAGCGAACAGTAAGCTCAATCGTCAGCCTATTGCAGTCCACTGCTGGACGTAGGCCTCCCCCAGAGCACGCCATACGGCTCGATCTCCCGTTTTTGCCATCCAGTTACTCTACCTACCGCCCTTTTAAGTCATCGGTCTATTTGGCTAGAGGGCGTCCAACGCTACGCTTGCCGAGGCACGGTCTCCATTCTAGAACCCTCAGATATAGTAGAGGAGACTGTGAAGATTGACCTTCACCGATCTGATAACTCGATGAGCCATATTTTTTTTATCAAATATAATTTATAAACAAATATGCCTATTGCGACATTCCTATCAAAGTGTTCATAGCTACGAGTATTTTAATTTAATTAATTTTAATCAGTTTTTTTTTCATCACCTGCATTTGCAGGCAAGCCTATATAATTGGTTTTGTAATTAAGGTATCTAACCTCTGATATCAATTACGATTGGTTAACAGATCGGTGTAGTTACCTATATTGACTTACCAATTTACATCCTTGCTAGGTAGCCATGCACAGAAATAAGTAGGCATACTCTGTGTGTTAAAAAGTATCAGTTGAGATAAAACTCATTCGGTTATCAAAAGAGTGACGGTTATGAAAGAAAATTTATTAAAATATATTAAAATAAAAATAGCTATGCACACTTTTCGATAGGCAAGTCATCATAGGCATATTTGTTTTTATAAATTTATATTTGATAACAAATATGTCTCATCGAGTTATCAGAACGGTGAAGGTCGCTCTTTCACGTCTCTTAGACTAATTACTCAGTGTGAGCTTACAATAATTGTAAGCTTACAGTTACTCGAATTATTCGAACTCGGAAGGCCAACCAATCACATCATGGCATATTGACGTTATGTGTTATTCTGATACTTTGTAAGTGCGTGCTTTCATTGAAGTCGTTTTTGTGTTATGGTTGAAATGGTACATGCAAAATTAATTCTTTATCCTGAATTACATCTTCGATGATGCGGTGTGTCTAGAGTCTGGCTCGATGTGATGTTAACATGTAAATTAGTGGACGGTAGGTAGGTACTTTGGGTAGGACAAGATCCAATTCCCATAGATAAGGAAGAGATAGGGAAGATTAGGCTTACCGGTAAGCAGGATCCCTTCATCTCCCGAAGGTCGATCTTCCTGAAGAGTTCACATAAGAGCAGTTCGTGTAACGTCGGCGTACGCGGGCCGAAGATCAGCTCGATTATGTCTACCACCTGCGAGTTTATGTTACTTTACAACTTGTTCTAGAGAACAGCGAAGCTACGAGCGGGCGCTCCTGTTCCGCGCTTCTGCATTACAGTGATGTGCAATTTATTTTTGTTTGAAAAATGTGTGATTTTCCGTTATTTAGATACCTTATTCGCGAACTCAAAAACAAATATCTCGCCGACACAACACTAATGCGCTACAGAGCAACGCGAGCTACCGAGAACGGGTCAGCGTTACCCTAAATACTACCATGCTTGGAGTCGAACCAAGGTTCAATTGCGTTGCCTTGCCTGATTGATATGGCTGGCTAGGCTTCAGTAGTTTCAGTACTGCACTCACTAAACAAAATAAGAAAACAACTTGCATGCGGGTAGTTAGCAAGCAGATCCGTCAGCAGGGTCAAGTCCAGTTCGGTGCCAGCGCACATCTCATACAGCACGTGGCCCAGTGAGATCGCTTCCACGTGATCCAGCGGCGCCGATAATATCGTCTGACACCTTGGCAAGGCTCCTATTAGGGTGTGCTCCAACCCACATATTCTGCAATGCAATCGGTTAATAAAGCACATAGGTATAGTCCCAAAAAAAAAAAGAATTTCCAGGACATCTAGATCTATGCAGTAGCTCCCAGATTAGCAATTCATTTTAAAACTTGAAGGCAAAAAGCAATGAAAACATATACTAGTTAAGCTCTATGAGCGATTGCCTATTAAAAGACATGCATAGGTACTCCAATCTCCCAATGAGAATCCCAAAAAAATTAAAAGGTGTAGAAGAATTTATCTCAAGCAAAAATTATATCGATATTTTCTTGGTTATATACTTGTACCTAAGCCAAAAGCATCCCAGCAAAAATCTATTCTACAAAAATACTGGCATGTTATACTGTTGATGTCCTTAAATAATTCACCTGGCAACACCATTCTGCACCATCACATTCCCAGTGTGCAGGTGACGGAAGGGTGGAAACCCCTTCTCCTTCAAGAACAGCAGACCCTCCAGGATCTGTCTGCCGAACCGAGCCACCTGCCACGCTGGCAGCCCTGTACCAGCCGACCCGTATTTACGATGGTATTCCTCGTTCCATGTGCTCTGAAAATGTTGAATACGTAAAAAAATTATGGAACATTCAAAATTGGCTTTTCTAGAGATTCTCCTCCTGCACCAGTTGCATTGCATCTATATTTCCGTCAGTCTCTTTTCTACTGTTTATAATAAACCTTACATTTGCTTAAAATTATTAATAAAGAAATGGAAAAAATTCCTCACCCGGGTGGGAATCGAACCCACGACCTCTGCATTCCGTGTCAGCGCTCTTTACATTTACATTTGCTTGCCAGAGTTGCGTTGCAGAGTCAACTATATTTACTCAATGTGGCAACAAATAGTCTATCACAGATCATTTAGGGACTAATATACTGTCGAAAAATGCTTCTAGCGTGGTTACGAGTATACCTAATCGACTTTTCGCATTAGAATTGTATGTTCTCTGAAACATATTTTTTTCAGAAAATTGCTTTACCTAAGTAATTCATGTGACGATAATGAATGTTTAATGTTGGTGAAATATTAAGTCAATTTCGAATATTTTTTGAAAGCTACCCTTAGGTTTATTATATATCTTTGTTGTGCGACCGAAGATAGGAATCGGGAATAGGGATCGTGCGACGCACGTTCCATCAGCAGAATGTACGGACCCTTAACCTACTGCTGATAAAGGGTACAGAGGTTATTAGGGCATAGGACTTAATGTAGGTTATGAAGCCTGACAGCGCTGGGAAACAAGCCGATTAAGATTGCCCTGCAAATGTCGGAGAGTACGTTGCATTATAGCATAGGTACATGTACTTTAAACGTTCAGCAAGCTGTTTGTTAATGTGGAGGCTCAGACAAAGCTACATCGATTCTCGTTCAAATTGATAGAAGTTCGTAGAAGTCGTAACATACAAACACATTCAATAGTATCAAGTACACTATAAATGGAGCAAAATATAAAGTAAAACACGGCTATGATCCACTTCCAAGAAGTGAGAGGATAGATGCAGGTAAATAATCAGTGGCAAGTTGTTAGATTATCGCCTGAGATGATGGCCGAGTTCCTTAGTCTTACGATATTCATTGAAGAATATGCAGCTGATGGTTTTTTTTACATGTTTGCCGAGAAAGTGCCTATTCACTCTAGTTTTGAAGAGACCAATGTCGTAGTGCTCGGGAAATACATTGGCAGGAAGTGCATTCCACTCCTTAGCCGTTCGCATTACAAACGAGTTAGCATAACATTTGGTGCGGATGGGTGGGATATAAATAACATAAAGGTGATACGCTAGTCTGCGTCTAGTATCCCGATGGTGAAAAGGGGCTGGTGGAACTGTATTGTGAAGTTCCCACGCATGTATTCTAGTGAAGCCCGTGCTGACATCGAATATAATACGATACCTTATAAATTAGGTCTTTCAAACTCCCTCGAGGGTTGAATGGTATAACAGCCAGTGCATGTCCATTGCAGAGTTCCAAATCCAATACAGGGTATATGTAAGGGTGGTGGAGAGCTCGGAACAGCTCCATCACGAGACCTCGGGATCTTTCGCCGGGTTCTATCGGACATTTGCTTGTTAGGGGCATCTGAAATAAAACTGGATCTTTAGTAGGGGCATCTAAAATAAAGCTAGAGGTTTAGTAGCCACCTGGTAAAATAAAAAAATTATGGATAGAATATAATTTCACAATTAAACATTCACGAATAACAATGCCATAGAAACAAGAGATAAGAAATATGGTAGATATACAGTGGGTAAGAGTAAAGAGAGTATCAAAGTAAACAGTAAGAACACACATGTATAAATGAAATGTAACGAAGAAGAATATGAGTTCTGACTATAATAATATAAGTGCATGTAAATAGGCGCATATAATGAAGGACTTACCAATGTGAGTAGTCTGTCAGTTTTAATGGAATTGTCGTGAATGGCAAACCAGTGCTTGAACGGTCTCGATCCTATATCACATAACTGCGAAATTAAAGTATACCTGCAAAAAATATCTGCTTATTTCATTATTTATAAACAAAAACTAGATAATTTAAAAATAATCTGTTCTGGTCTTTTCCACATAAAAAGTTAGTATATAGGTATCTAAGTACAGCTCCCTACATAGGTACCAAATAAGGAACATTAAATTCATAAAAGCAAATTATATGCTGCTTACACAAAACTACAAATGGTACCAACTTATCTAGAAAAGAGAGCCGGGGTCTTTCGCTCGTTCGTAAAGTCACGTGTTACATTGTGGAGCCTTGAACAGCACCCGTATGATGAATATGGTGAGAGCAAGATGTCTCACTTTTAAACGTCAAATTCACAGAGCTATTAATAACTAGATAAACTAAGTGTATGTACTTTGCATGTAAAAAATAGACTTAAGAATTAGAATAGACACTCGCTCTCGAGCCAGGACTGAATGAATTAGGGCTGATTGAAGTGGTTTGCAATCCCTTTTTACACACTAAGTAGAAACACTTGCCTTGTCTTATTACTTAGCTCTGGGAATTTGACGTTTAAAAGTGAGACATCTCGCTCTCACCAAATTCATCATACGTGTGCTGATGCCTTACCTTGTGGACTCAGCTAAATAGTCATTGCAAATGGCCAGAGCAGCAGAGCTTTCCATGGAACGATCGCCTAACCTAAAAACCGATTAATAGTATCACGAGACTATCTAAAAGTTAGTAAGTAAATAATAAATATAAATAATAATAAATAAATATTCACACACTACACAACACATTAACCTAGTCCCACACTAAGATCCGTAAGGTCTTGTGTCGTGGGTACTAAGCAACGGTATATAAATACATAGATAAGTATATAAACATCCATGACTCAGAAACAAACATCGATATTTGTCACATCAATGTTTGCACCTACCGGGATTCGAACCCAGGACCTATGGCGTCGCAGGCAGGGTCACTACCAACTACACCAATCGGCCGTCTTTAATTAGTACTATCTAATATTATTGCAGTGCAGATATTAACATATATTAATGCATATATTAACGTGCAGACGATATCTGAATTTAATACGATACTGTCAAGCAATTGACATCCGCTCACTCGCTATGCCTTCATTAGGAGCTTCAGCGCAGATCGGGGTTGCAAAGCACCTTCTGTTCTCGTAGGTACTTGATTACGGTTGCACTCACTTGGGAGACGAAGCAGGAGCATCAGAAGGAGAAGACTTTCCAGAACCTGAGCCCATAAAGGACTTGTTGAACAGCAGTTTAGCCAAAGAGTCTATCTTCTGCGCCACAAGTGGTGCTCGTTCTGAATTTTCTTCTAGAATTTAAATAAGTAAATTATTCATTATAGATCAACTACTTAAAAATAATACATAGACGACAATTATAAATGACTTATGTAAATAATTATTAATGACTGCTAGCTCGCCTAAATATATTTTTCATTACTAAGTGGCTATAAGTAAGATTGCTGTATTGGGAAATACCCCTCCATTTAGTGAATGAATAACTAAGAACATCATTAGTTGGTTGAATTGAACAGCAGATACTATTAGGTGCGAACAGATTTTCTGAAACAAATCTAGCTATAAAGAAACTACGAAGGAAAGAAGTAAATCATAAATACTTGAGCTACTAGCGCACGAGGACCCATCGGCATCCTCCTTCCCGGCTTGATCTTCCGAAGGCATAGACAGAAAGCATTTTCCACATTTAGAAGCCTATCAAAACATGTCAGGGATAGCCAGTGATGTAACTATACCGTATATCTTAGAAAAAACTTCAGTAGCAAAGCGTTCCGGTATTTTAATATAGGGAGACATGCTTTGGGCTATAGACAGAGAGGCCATTTGAAAACTTTTAAGGGATTAGCAATTAAGAAAACATCATTGTACGCTTCAAAGATGTGCAAGGGGAGAAGGTAAAGATAAGATAAAGAAGAAAAGATAAAGAAGAAAGAGTGTAGTCCTAATAGAAAAAGCGTTGCTGTCCACCAAAGAAATAAGAAGTTGTATACATACATATAAATACTTTCACATTACCTCTGGGTGGGACTCTGTTAGTTTGAATCAGCACATGCACAACAGCAAATCAACCAATCTATCTAGATAATGAAAAAAAATCAACAACTTACCTTCACTCTCATCTCGATCTGTCGACACAGAACGCATTCGAAAAGCATTCCGTTTGTTGGCAGCAGCAATAGACTCAGGGTTCAGCTCGGCAGCAGACTGAGCCCTCCTACAAGCTCCACGGCGCTTCTTCTTCCTATAACTGGTCCTCGGACGCTCCTGGTAAAACCTGTCATGGCCGGTATACTCCGGCTCCTTCTGTTCTTTCCCCTCGTTATTAGCTTTCATATGCTGGTATAAATTAAACATTTTTGCAGATTTCTTTGCAATATACGCCTTTAATTTGCCTATAGTATATCTCATTAATGCGTTTTGTATTGTGAATAAAAGTTAGGCTTCACACTTCACATTACGCTGATAATTGGCTTACATTGCACTTTCAGGTAAATACACAAACACTAAAACGATTTAAAAAAAAATTGTGAAAAAAAGATAAATTATATTGTGATTTCAAGACACGTGTGTAGTCTCTCAGACCGAGGGATAAATATGCCAATAGTGACTAATTGAAGCCCTTCAAGTGAAGCATTAGCTGAGCGATGAACACATCTACATAAGGTACCTATCTGGCTTACTCCGATGTCGGCTATGCTATAATGTATTTAATTAGACCTGACTAAGCAGAAAAATAAACCAGCTCTGATAAAAAGAATCCCAAGAATGATAAGAAGAATTGGGTTCGATTCCCACTCGGGTGAAGAATTTTTTCTATTTCTTTATTAATCATTTTATAAAAAGAATCTTGTTTAAATGCTTACTTTATACACTAGATACAAACTGGATTCAAGTTATTATGATTAAGTACAAAATGCATCCTACAGAATATAATTTCTATCATCAAGTGATGATATTGCATATAATTATTCCATACTCTTGTAGCTCCTATCATCTGGTCTTCTTATCTTCCAAGTAATCATGATATGTTGCTTCCAAATTATCCATCATAATGTACGTGACAAACGTATGGATAGACATACGTATGTAGTACGGGAAAAACCCTTTCCAGAAGTATTTTAAGCCCTTATTTTTGAGTATGTACGAGAATATATCTCGTAATGGGACCCCGACCTTTACTTGATACCTGCAATGGAAGAAACTTGCAAGACTGACCAGATTTATTTAAAACTGATCCTCTTTAATGGCAGTTCATGTATCTAACGAAACCCTTCTTACACTTCCCGACTTAGGTACCTAAACATTTTTAAATCATCTCCAAGTTCGACACGTTAAAATTAACGCCCTCTTTCTTTACTGCCTCTAGCTTTACATTTAGAAATTCATGAGCCAAGCGGGCTAATAATGTCGTTACATTAGCGTACCTACATATAGGCACTTATGGTGAATACATCCATTACATACCTAGTTTTGACCAGATCTACAGGGAGCGATACCAGCGTAGTGAGCAAGGTGGAAAGAGTGACTGTGTACGCGTGGAGAAGGTAGCCTTCCTGGGCCACGTTCTTCTTGACGAGATGCTCTTTAGCCTGGACCAGAAGAATGTTCTTTTTATCATCACAACACATCAGACTGATGAAATAATGCTTATTTATTGGCTCAAAACAGGGTACAATAAAGTGATTATTACTTTACGTTAATTAGATCAGTGACATGTTTCGCCAAAGGCTTTAATTACCACAAGATCACTACAAATGTAAAAGGATTCCTCCGTAGTGAAAAGGTCAGGAAGGAATCAGCTGATGTAGTTCTGATGTCCGTAGCCGTATCTAAAGTGAAACCAAAGGTAGGACTAGAATAAGTAGATAATATCTAGCATCTAAAGGTCTCCCTCGCCGGGAGCATTCGTGTGAAATGCATTGTATATTCGACTTTGAGCATTACATTGCAATACGAGTAGGTATTACTCGTACTATCTCCCAGGCTGGCAAGCATTCACGTGTAACATCATAACACATTGATTCATTACTAAGGTACGGGAAGGGAGCACCTTTAAAGGTATAAACAAGGTAACCTATACATATGGTAGTAGCTCAATACTTACATGTGTGTAGTACCCAATCTGCGCGATACTGACCAGCACAGACCGGATCAGTGTCAAAGTCCCACCTCGCCATAGCGCCACCAAGCCTTCCTCGCGAAATATTCTGCTCAAACAAGGTTAAAATTGTGATATATGAGTGTGATCCTTATTATCTTCAAACTCAGTATCTATTTGAGGGCATACAAGAGATATAAGAGATTAAACATCCATGACTCGGAAACAAACATCGATATTCATCACATCAATGTTTGCACCTACCGGGATTCGAACCCAGGACCTATGGCGTCGCAGGCAGGGCCACTACCAACTACACCAATCGGCAATCGACAGTAGGTTAAGACAATGTAATGTATTAGGTACGTACTTACTTGGACATAGTGTTAAAAGCTCCACAATATCTCGTGTTCCGCTTAATATTCTCACCGGGCGCCTTCGGTCCGTCAGCTATGATCCTGACCAGGCAGATCTCCGAAGGGTTACCGGCGAAGGCGCCGGCCAGACCCGCGACTATACCTATCGATATGTTGACGCCAACGCTTGGATGGGTCTGATATTTCCTAGAATTTACGTGGATTAATGAGCTCAAACCCTTGAGAACATAGAGGAATACATATTCCTCAATGGCCAAGCAGAATAGTAGGTAACATTCTGAAATTAGCAATCCCGCCCGACGGCAACGCTATTAGCATCATTAGAGGCCACGCCCTCCGTATATTTCGATTGCGTCGGAAAGTTCGGCATAGATATAAATACTAGAGACGAGAATTCAATCAAGAAAATCCTTTTCCTTAGCATTCAGCAGTAAAAATCATTGACAAGACAACCTATGCTTGATATCGGAACTAACATTTTTTTAAAGCAGACATGCACATAGTAACCTCCAATAAAAGGAACTATTTGGTGAAATGCACTATAATAGAATCAAGCACAGGTTTAGAGAGAGATGAATAAGCGGCTTGGCAACTTGGGTCACGGCTGGTGGGGATGACTGTCCAGAAGCCCGGAAGCACACGCAACTGGGTCAACTTTATCATGCCAAATTACTGGAACGGGTTTCAAGTAGCCAAAGACTCTTTAAACTATTGTTAAAGATAAACACCAATCGATTTCTGACTTACTCCTTATAAATATCTCTTAGCCAATAAAACACGGTTAATCTGGTGGTGGTATTGGTAGCTTGTCTCAGTAACCCTGAACTCAAGCCGGTATACAGGGAGAAGATGCCTTCATACTGGATGATCTTGCTGGCTAGGGACCTGGTAGTGCCAGGAGTTAGGTGTATCTGCAGACGAATTTTAATGGCGTCCAGTGGATGGACCATTGTGGTGGCTACCATGCTGGAAGGGAATTAGACATGAGCATAGTACGAGGGTTAGCGGTAATGTCGCTAATAATGTAATTATACATATCTACATAGGCTGTGTTTTCAAATTGCAACAACTGTAAGATCACGAAGGGTTTTAGAGACACGTTTAGCACAGCAGGGCTAGTTGTAAAAGATAAGACTAAATTTTCAATGTACCCACAGTAATTTAATATATAACGACAAATTACTAAAAAGATGGTTGTGTACACTGCGGTAGGTTTTAGTAAACAATGGTAAAAATAACACCCACACTGGGCTAATGCCTGTATTGTGGGGGTCAGTAGATCTGTAACAAGTTAGTTCATCGCCAGAGGGAACAGTAGAGGCTTTAACTCTAACATCGTTTTCAGCCTATTGCAGTCCACTGCCGGACGTAGGCCTCTCCCAGGGCACGCCACAAGGCTACTGCCACAGGGGGGTTTTGCCTATAGTCACCACGCTGGGCAGGCGGGTTGGTGACCTCTAACATAACCAGTACCTAGAATGACTGAAACGTTACCCATTGCGTTAGTTACCACTTTGCTTGCAAAGTTATGCAATCAGCCTACCAGCACAGAACAGTAACAAACCTCTACCTGTCACTAGATGTATTTTGAGATTTTGTGCCCTAAAATCAGTGGAAAGCTCATAGTCTAGCATAAGTGCAGCCGAGGTATGCTACACGAGGACCAGCGGATATTAGAAGACCAGCGGTGAAACAGCGGTAAAATATTATTAAATACATAATCAATAGAATAAATTTACCCAGAGAATGTGCCAAACATAACTCTTGTAGGTTTAGAAATATTCGATTTGTGTTCGTGCAGAACCATGGTTTAGCCTTAATTTAAGGAGATATTAACAGATATCATATATTAAACAATTTTGAATTTATTTACTTCTGGATTGATGACAGAAGACATTTACGAATAGTTCCTAATTTAACATCATTTCACATTGTCTAGTACCTAGCACTAAACAGTTATTTAGTTAAAGGAGATGAAGGTGACCATGGAGTAACCATAAAAGCGGACATCGTCTGCTGCTACTTTCAAGTGTCACTTCTGTGATCTAAAGATACAATTTTTCTTAAATAGTACCTATAATTAAAATACGTTCTTATCCAAAAACGTGTTTTTTAAATTAACCAAATCACACCTGTTTAGCATCGCCCTATCCTTTTCTGTCGCTCGGAACCGTCACTTGCTAGAGCAAGAAAGATAGCAAGAATGCTATTGCGTCGAGGAGATCTCCCTTGACCGCATTACGGCAATAAATAACTTTATTACATACATACATATAAACTATTATACACATGCTTAGCATAGCAGGGACACATGCAAATGGTCAGTGACAATTTGCTAACTTAACGCCCGAGAGAATGCCTGAAAGTAACCATATTGAATGCTTGCAATAAAAAAAATAAAAGTATACTAACATAACATTTAATAGTGATATCTATTTATAATACATCGTCTCGAATAAGTTAGTTAAAAACATTAAAAAAAGAACAAAAATATAACTATCGTCTGGCAAAAATATAGAAAGATTTATCTAGGAACAGCTTAGCTTACCTTAATTTTTTTTTTTTGTAATTCAGTGTTGCCAGAAAATAGGTAAGTAATAAAAACTCATTTTCTGCTATTTTACCAGACTATAACATGCCCTTTTCTTGTATCACAAAGTTACAATTCGTTTAAAACGTGGAATAATTAAAAAATGACGAAAAAAAATGTACAGACATAATGAAGTACATTTTAAAGTTATTCTTTGAATAACCTTTTATGTAAGTGATTTGTAAAGCAAATATAATTGTGCCGAATAAGTCAATCTGAATTTAGTCAAATTTATAATCGTATTATACAATACAAATCATAATAAAAAGTAATCAAAAATTCTTATACAAAAATTTACGTAGAAATAATATACCTAGATTTTATATAAGTATAGTAAATGAAATACAAAAAAATAACAGAAGCCAGTATAAAAATAAATAATTATAAAAATATACAAATAAAATGTATGCTTAAAAACTATTTGGTATAATGTTGGATTGCATCGTTTTCACATAATCACTATATTTCTTGTTAGAATACAAAAATATGATTTGGGCGTATACAAATTACAAAACAGCAAAAGCAACATTTTGGCACTACATCTAAATTTCTTTTCCAATTTATTAATGCAGATATCTACGACTATTTCATCTACGTTAAAAACGGTTTATTTGTACAAAGTCGCTTCTACTTACTGGTAAGGTAAATTTTACACAATTTAATGTTTGTATAGTGCATGAAATTGCGTCAATATGTTTGGTTATTTATAAAAGTAAAGTACAAGTTTTGATAAAAGTATAATGGACTGGCATTTTATACTACAACTTCGTACTTACTTAAAGTTTTCACTTTTAATTATAGTCTACTTGGCCTGTCTATACAATTATTTTAGTCGACGATTCAAAAATATACTACATAATAACACTTTTAACATCAGCGACACCATCGGAGCTGAATGCAGTCGCCGTGGCCGAAAGCGGCCGCGAGCTATTATTGTTAACATTTTAAAAGTGAATCTTACATATAACAATGTTACAAGATAGGTTTTACACTTACATTATGAAAATATTCATATTGTCATAATAGCACATGGTCTCATAGATCTTACATACAATTTCAAAAGTATATTATAAAAATAATAAGTCGAATATAATATAGTGTAAGTAAATAAAATAGAAAAGTTTTTTTCTTAGGAACAAAGAGGAAACATTCACCCCATTGCACATAAATTCTTCAGAGCCACATAACATTTACATTTTACGATACATCCAAAACAAAAGTTTGGCAAAGTTGCTTTATGCTGCCTGTCATCGAAATGAGGCGCAGGAGAGGTGAAACGGAACAAAGGTGCGGTAAATAGGGACGGGTGAGGGGTGAAACGGGACGTAAGAGGAGTGAATAGGGAAAGACGACAGGAAACAAGCGTGAGTGAAACGGAGAGCGGCGCATACTCAATCTTTTTTCTAGCTTCCCTTACTCAAATAGCTTCAATGAACAGGCAGCCTTAAGTTTACATTACGTTTACAAAACAGCATGTCTTTAAGAAAAACAGTATTGCAGCAGCATTTAAAATCATCACTAATTCCCTTATTAGTTACGTACGTTTCTTGCAAAAGCAAAACTAGCAAAAATAATCTGCTGTTCGCTCCTAAAAATCGCATTACGTAACAGCAATTTTAACTGGTAGGCAGGAAGAAATCTCTGTAAGCAACCAAAGCAACGGTGAAGGCAAGTCGCCTTTGTACATTTCCTTTGTTCTTATACCCTGCCGCTATACAGTTTTATTACTAGTGCGGAGGGTAGAAATCACTATTCAATACTGTAAACGGATTTATGGTCAATTTCAATACTAGAGAACATATAGAATGTCGGATTTTCATATTCTAAATTTATTAAATTTTGTATAAAAACAATGGAACAATTAATCTGAAAATGCAAAAAATCCTTTGGAATCGGTTATTGGAATTGGCTGCTAATAGAATAAATTGTAAGCTCAGGTATTCGGCATGCGATCCTACAGTGCGATTGACCATTATTAATATAAGTACCTACATATGTGAGTAGGACAGCACCTAAATGTTTGTGTACTATGTGGTTTCTCGATATATGCCAGCCTAAATAATACAATGCCTATCATCTGCATCTATAACGCCCTTTAAAATTACCATAACAGTATTGAATTGTACTCTGAATTGTATCTATTCTTTTTGCTAATAAATAAATTATTATAAAATTATTAATAAAGAAATGGAAAAAATTCCTCACCCGGGTGGGAATCGACCCCACGACCTCTGCATTCCGTGCCAGCGCTCTTACCACTGAGCCACCGGGTCAATTACTCGGATGACGAATTTTACCATCTCTTTTTGAAATCACATTATTGGAAACGTTATTTTTTCATCCCGATAGCTATACATAAGCCAAATCTCGGCAAACAAAGCTGAATCCCTCAGCACAATGTTTTAATGATGAAACGATCAACCATATCCTAACGGATTATATTATGGAGAAGTGTTTTTATCTTAGTCTTATTATTATTATTATATTATTATTATTATTTTATCTTTAGTGTTAATCTGTTTACAATAAAGAATAAGCAATCGGATTTGGTGTAACAACGCGAGTACAATAATGTACTTTCAATTTTAGCTATCGTATTGCTACCGCTTTGCTATTGCAAGACACGTGATAGGCCTACAGACTATAACTGCATTTGCTTACAAAATTCCTATTCCATATTTTTGTTCATTATAATGATGAGGGATTTTCTGACAAGTTAAAATAACTGTCGAAAATAGATGGCGTTACCTACATCTCCTATCTAGCTCCTTCCCCCCTTCACCACTGCATACAGAATTTCGGGTAGGAGATTCGCTCACGCTATCTATCCAGGCTATTTGTACTATTTTTTTTTACTTTTAATAGTTGTCAGAAAATCCCTTATTAATACAAAACTCGCTCGTCGCCGTATATTACCGTGATTTCGTCTATGTATACTTAAAGTATGCAATATTCAGTTGTTCGAGGAAGATAAATGTAAGGACTGTGTGAGGGCCTAATCGGGCGTAGTATGGTAAGAATCCCTTCCATAGAGACAGCACTCCCTCATTCTTAATCAAGTTAGTGATGACGCCTACCTGACTTGTGCCTTTGGCTGCGTTTTGTATTCTGAAAAAAAAACAGACTCTGTTATACAATTGAAACCATGGACTATGTTTCGCGTTTTTACGGTTTATGACGTGGCTATTTGAGTGAATAAACCAAGATCAATACACAGAAATTTATTTAGTCCATATTTCAATTTATATAAGCTCTATTATCGCGTCTGCAGAGAAATCCTGCTTACCTCGTCTTGATGATGTCGACCGGCATGGAAGCGATGGTCGTGATCAGACCAGACACCATGGACGCGCAGAAATGTAGCCCGATACCGTCCGGTACGTACGCCACGAAGATTTCACGAGCCTGACGCGAACAAGAAAAACATATGTTTGTGTGCATGTGTGTAACAGTGAAGGTATACATGTTACAAAATCACCAAGGATCGTTTCATTAGTATATCACAGCCTCATTTAGTATACCAGAGGCGCAATACAAGGTCTTTGGATGAAGCAGATCAGTGACAAGTTGCGACAGTCTGTTGTCCGCTGCGTGTATAAACCTTCATGTGAATCCGTCAAAAAACACGCCCCCTGATTACGTAAAAGCAATAGCAAAGCTGAAGCAAAGCGAAAGCGAAAATTGTACAACATTCGCCTTGAAATGTCTAAGTTCCTTTGAAATTCATTACACGTAATACGAATTTGACAAGCAATCAGCGATTTTTGTACAATTTTCGCTATCGCTTTGCTTTTGCTAGTTAAGTAATAAGGGGAACGGTCCGTTGTCCGTTCACGTCTACAAGCGCTCTAACTGTCATGCAAAAACATAAATACAGTAACATCTATACCTGTGAGTAGGTGCTCAATTGTGCTGCATTGACCACCATAGCGCGGGCCACGGTCGGTGTCGCGCCCCTCCATAGCTTCAGCACTCCCTCCTCTTTTATTATCCTGCAAATAGCAACGGCATTATACTTATACTGAGCTTATGGCATGTTTTTTATTCGTTACTTAAAAAATAATCATAGTATTTTCCCGTATGTTGCCTGCGACTGGTCGGTAGCCGGTCACTAAAAGTCAAACTATGAGATTGATTCAAAGAATACTATTTTGAGGTACGCTAGTACTCGTATCTGTAGACAAGATTTACAATAAGGGGTGTGTTAAGCGAAATTTCATGAAAATACTTCACGATGAGTCTTTAATTTTGCGGACTGGTTCTCTATTCTCTTGCTTGACTGTTTCACTACTGAATCCCCGAAATAAGAAAATAAGATCACCGGTATAGTGAATTATCGATATTTATTTGACAAGTTTACAAAAATATCTCGGATGCAAAGGGCAAACAACTATTGTTAGCGCCTATGCTAACAACGATAGCAACCTGTCATTCGACTTTTGACACATGTCTACGTTCAACCTGCATCTGATCATCCTCTGTGTTGCACAAAATTAAATGAATTCAATAAGTAATGTACAGATTGTGGAACAAATATATTATATTATAGACTCTAAACATCTTTTATTATGTCCGCTGAGACAACTATGTATGTTGAACTATAATTACCTACTAGAGCTATTACGTAAACTATTTCACAGATGCAGCACGATTTCGGAATCTAATTGCCGACTTGCCACCCTAACCTATAGCCCCAGACTTACCTAAGTAGAGCATCAGCAACGTTCTTATAGTTCCTCCTCTGTTCAGCAGGCAGCCTGCCATCGGCGGTCATCCTGATGAGGGCGACCTCCGCTGGGGTGCCAACGAAGGCCCCCACGGACCCTGCAGCGACTCCGAGTAGGGTCTTGATGCCAAACCCTGGGGCTGCGCCGGCGTTGCGTCTGTAATAGAAAGATTATCTATTGTTAAAATGGTAGATTGGTGCCGATATTTTCTATGAGTAAAGCTCAAGTAACACAAGTGAGAATACAGTTTTCCATTTGTATTTCACTACTGTTTATTTAGTAATCTAAAGATTATATTTAATATCAATACTTAATTGTGTTACATGTTGTATTTTGGGTTTGTTGGAAGAAATCTCTTGAAGAGCTAAGCTCGCCTTTGTACATTCTTTGTATAACTATGTGAAGTTACTATTATTGACCAACGTTTGTGTATACGATAAAGTATATCAGAATCTGTTCAGAATGTTAGACTATTAGAGACCTAAAATTAGGAGGGTGTGTTCTTTTTAAGTCGTGAGCATACGATAAGAATGGATTTAAGCTAAACCTTCGAAAAAGGGAAATAAAATAGTTGGAATTCTAAACTTTACGCTGGCACTAGTTTACAATTAAAATTGATCTAGATATTATTTTAAGCACATGGTTAACGTTTTCACATATACGTCGTAACATCACTTATTACCGGTCTGTTAAACAATATCATTTGATCACTTGGTCGCCCATAGTACCAGAACTAAAGCTATTCAATACACATGCATGTGTGTGTATAATCTTTAACTTCCATTCGCGGTATCGCTTTACATACGATGAATGGATGCTTCAATACCGCAATAAAAATAAACAGAAGGAACGCGATAACCCTATAGATAAGCCTGAATATATAAAATCACAGCATCTACATACTATGGTTGTCATAGTAAGGTTGCCATCTCAAAACTTTGAAAACCAGCAATTTGAGGAAGAAATACCAGGACATTTCGATTAAAAGCCAGGACTATACATGTGCGAGCCCAGTGACAATACGATTGGAGGCAGTAAGTGGCATGCGAATTTCAAAACATAGGTCTTTAAAACATTCAGTGCCGGTGACTACGTATTTGCTTCTGTTAGGCTTTCTAGAGGTGCCGCTGACACTTATTTGCACGATGTCGGCACCCTTAGAAAATATGCCGACAGCGAATGTGTCAGGACTTTAAAACTCAGGACGATGCTAAAAACTATCCAGGACAGCCCAGGACACCCCAAAAATCAGGACATGTCCTGGGAAAACAGGACGGTTGGCAACCCTAACATACTACTACGAGAATTTAATAACTTTGATAATAAAACAGAGGTATCAACTGTTAACGATGAGATTACATTATCGGTCAAAGTGCGAGAGTTTTTTTTACGTAAATCTCACGTGCATCTATACTTCGTGACAGCGTGATGCCGCTACCGTGACAGCACGAAAGATGTTAGTCTCGGATATCATGCATAAATGATATTAACACTTTAACCTTTTTACAAGTAGCATAAGTACCTACACATATACACACGGTTAATTTTAATTGTGTTCCCGAAATGGGGTGAGGTGTTAAAGAATGTCTAGTCAAAATCACCCGAAACCGGCGAGCATGTATGAAGAATTTAATGAATGTGGACGAGGCGAAAGAGGTATGTTTGATACATACTAAGGAGTTGTAGTCTCTGCCTATACCTATCGGACATGTACGTATGTTTTAGTGTCGATATTATTAGTTACCATTAGCACAGACGTAATGAACCTTAGACATTAAAAGTAATAGTACTCGAAAAGCACGTAAAACCGTTGGTTCTGCGCCTGATCTAACTAACATCTCTCTCCGGTCGTGTCGGCTTTCCGTCCCATCGAACTATGAGAGTGACAGAATAGAGTGCATCTGTGTTTGCGCACACGCTTGTGCACTATAATGCCTCCTGCGCACCTGGTTAATCTCATTGAGAGATTGGCCGCCTTGACCGAAATACGGTCGGAGACATTATTAGTACGTTCGTACGTGTATGGAACGACGGAACTCAATTTAGCATCCATCATTGACCCAAGCAATCGTGACTTATCACTTAGGCTTTAAGACACAAACGAACGTTGAGCAAACGACACTACCTATATTGTATGTACTATACACACATAGGCAAAGTGTATTTACAGGTAGGTAAGGTATATTACATAAGGTACGACACCGTGTTAGCAGAGTAGAAACGTCCCGTGGATATCATCGTAAGAGGCGATTAAGGGTTTCCGGTAGATGGATAGCATTTCTGACGTTGTCAGCGATCATCATTATCATATTTCAGCTCTGAGAGGTCCACTGCGGAATATAGGCCTCCCCCGATTACTTCTACTGCGACTGGTTAGAAGCGACCTGTGCGGTAAGCATGAACCTTTTTACGCGGCGTAACGCTAGCGACTCTCAAGCTATCTTAAATTCTATGTGATTTGACAGTTTGACTATAGCGTTACGGACTATCGAGAGGTTCGTACTTACCCCTCAGTATCCAGCAGATTCCCGTGGTGACCCTGACTAGTTCGCTCGTCCACACGTCACGTAATATTTTACGTATAATAACGGGAACGCGCTGAGTTCCCGAAATGGGTATCGTCAAACTGTCAAATCACATAGATTTTGCTAGCGAGTCGCTAGCGTTACGCCGCGTAAAGAGGTTCGTGCTTACCCCACAGAACTGCAGTATCCTGAAGTAGATATCTTTCACGTATATTATGCCTATTCGCTTAGTAACATAAGGCATGAACGTATAAAGAACAACGGACGTAATGCTGTCACTGCACAGATTGAAGCACCGAAATAGCGGCGCGTTGGGCATGTGTGCGTATTTTCCAGTAGGCGCCGAGCTTACTATGGTTTGTATGTGTGTGTGAATAACGCGTCAATACACACACATCCCTACTCCATGGAATATCGTTGCCGAGCTTACTATGAATGCTTCACTCTATGTAGTCACAACACTCTGTCCGTTATATATTCTTTATATGTTCATGATATAAGGAACATAATACATAACATAGTATAGGTATCTTGATGGTATAATTTATTGTATAAAGTGATACCATTACAATTTCTCAGTACGATGGCACATACAACAGATGCCTCCATCTTTTTCCGTTCAACTAGATGTCGTATATGTACATCTCATTCATGCTATTAGCCCATATTGACATATTATATGTTACGGACTTTGTTCATATGAATTAACGTACCTATTTTAGATGGCTCGAACGATTTCAATGAAATTTTCGTTGCGTATTTCAGTAAGTCTAGGGATGGTTTACAATAAGACCCAGTACGACCTTAAAAATCAGCTCATGGGTTAATAATCTCTTGTAAATAAAAATGCTATTATAAGTAGCAATAAACATAAAACACCTTGATTAGATATCGCGGTACCATATGCGAAAGCCTTCGAGAGATATTGGAAAAATCTACCGTAATTTCAACGGATATGACCGTAATAAAAACATGTAATAGCTAACATTAAATATAAATTACATGACTCGAAGTTATGTACAACGAGATTCCGATCAGATAATTACAGACCAATGAATAACCAAATTACTTAATATACTTCCAATATACCTATATTCTAATAATCGAATGGAGTCCGCGCCTCGGCAAGCGTAGCGTTAGGCGCCCTCCGGCCAGATGGACCGATGACTTAAGGAGGACGGCTGGTAGTGACTGGATGTCAAAAACGGGAGATCGAGCCATGTGGCGTACACTGGGGGAGGCCTACGTCCAGCAGTGGACTGCAATAGGCGGACGACGTCGACGATATTCTAATAATGCCATTCATTGCCAATGCCAATAAGGAAAATGTATTATGTATGTCTCATCATGTAGGTACACGTCTGTCGATTAATACGTGGTTTCAGAGTATCAGCTATCCACCTAGTTAATACCCACCATGGGGTAACCCACGTATTGCATAGTCCATTTTATAGAATAACTCCTATGCCTGATTTCGGAACTAACATTTTTGTATGCAGTTACACAAAAAATGTGGTAAAAAAGTAACTATACTATACGCCAACCGTCGTGGCACGCGATGTCATATAACGTTTTATGACTGCGTGCGCCAGGACGGTTGGCGTACAGTATAGCACCATCATCCAAACTAAGTTGAAACGCATTCTAGTCTAGAATCGCTAGATCAGTGGTGCAAGCACGAACTTCTCGATAGTCCGTAACGCTAGGACGATAACTGTCAAATCTCATAGATTTTGCTTGCGAGTCGATAGCGTTACGCCGCGTAAAACGATTCATGCTTACCACTTAGTGGGAACAAACCATCGCGAATGTAGTTGCGATCGCAATCACGAGTCTTCAGATACGAGGGTCAGTGGAGGGTGTAAGTTAAAAACTACCAACCAACATAATCAATCCAAGAAGAAAGGCTTAAGCAACAATAATTCACCTAATACTAAAAATAATACTAATAAAGAACTTACTCTTTATAAGCATCAAACAGCAGGTTGTAGACTCCAAGTCTGGTAGTGGTGTAGGTTGCCTGTCTCAAGAGTCCAGCGGAGAGGCCAGTGTAGAGGGAGAAGAATCCTTCCCTCGCCACGATCTCTCCGGCGACTGTGAATGAAGTTTTGCCACCACCACTCAGCTGCATCCGGGTTTTGATCAGGTCTAGTGGCTGTACCACGCATGTTGCTGCCATACTGCAGAGAATAACACAATCTATACTAGTTTGTTTGTTTGAAGGCGCTAATCTCAGGAACTGCTGATTTGAAAAATTCTTTCAGTGTTAGATAGCCCATTAATTAAGGAACGCTATAGGCTATATAGCAACCTGCCCCGGCTTCGTACGGGTGCAATGCCCCCACACGCCGGCCCTAATAAGCAATATAGGTAGAGATTACTAGCGGCCGCCCACGACAACGTCCGCGTAAGAGCCGGGGCGGTTCCCTAGCTATACATAGGTATAAACCTACCTCTTGAATCACTATTAAAAAAAACTCGCATCAAAATCCGTTGTGAAGTTTCAAAGATCGAAGCATACATAGGGACAGACACAACGGGAAGCAACTTTGTTTTATAATATTTAGTGATGGTCGATTCTGACTATCACACTTAAACTTAAAATTATTAGTCCTACTTGGTCCCTTGTGACGGTCATTTATGTTAACATATTTAACAATGGAGAGGGACAGATTTGACTAATTTAAGCCATAATAGGCCATCTCTACCTTAATAAATTCCGAAAATCATCGTTTTGGGTTCTATTGAGTTGATAAAGGTGTCCTATAATATTTGTTCTCATATATCTTCCTTGTACAGACAGTGATCCGTTACATTTTTATTATATGTATAGATGAGATTTGTTACTTGTTGATAGACATTGTTTTTGTGCCTGAAAAGCAGCAGTAGGCTCCTCATGTGGGTCTCATAAGGCTAACTAGTGTAAGTAATGTGTCATTTTTTTTTGTACATAAATAGATTTTAAATCTTATTCTTCACTAGCAGACACCTCTGACTTCACCCACATGAACTATTAACCTATGACTGTTATTCTGGCATAAGCTATTACTGGTATAAAGTCAACTAAATAAATTTTAATAACACTGATAATATCTGTCTTCTATTTATATGCCAGTTGCATGAGAAACTTTGGTTTTATATTTGTATATTATGTTAACATTATTAGTTATCACAACTTCCAAATAGATAACCCTCAGAATATTAGGTAATATTATTTACAAGTCCATTACTTAACTTGCAGTTTCATTTGTTTAGGAATTACCAATGAGCATGCCAGTTTTTAATTAGCTTTAATTTGTTTGAGGTATATTCCATGTGAAACACATAGCATTTTAAAAGTTATGCAATGCAGTTTACCTTATTTATATAGATTATGTTTTATAAAATATGGTACAACGTAAAAAATTAAGAACCCATTGTTACTGAATTATAACATAGTCTTGAACCTTGCAAAGAAATGGAAAGTTCTGTTTGTATACTGCAGCTTTGTACAGCAATATATTTACAAGCTATTTCAGGGAATGTTTCAGGAAATGTCAATGACATTGAAGCGGTTTAAAGGACGCGATACAAATATAAATATCACAGATTAGCATACCCTGCAAGGCCACCAAATGCGAACTTGAGTCCATTTGGTACATATCGCTCTTTCGGCGGAACTGCAACCGTTTGCGCCATTTCAATTACACTAGCCGTATTTTATTGAACAGATTATTGCCGGATAGTATCTCAGCCGAGTCTGTATGGTGAAACAAAACTCAAGACTGGGGAAAATTAGGCAAGATAACTCTAACCTAACCTATAAAAACAACGTCAGCTGTCTATGACGTACAATGTCATCGAGGAAACTTCTTTTTTTTTTTGTTTGTTTAGTTTATCCCGAAGGAAAGGCAAGGGGAACTAAGCCCATACAGCCATTGTCTTTAGTAAATGATTTCTGAATTTATGATGGATGATAATAATGATGATGAATGGAAACGTCGGGAAAATCCTCAAGAACAAGTGTATTAAAAGTCAAAATGAAAAATTATTGCAGAAACAACTTACATGCGCCCATGAAGAAATCGTAATCCGGCTAAAGTTTTACTCGGCTTACCTGCGTATAAAACCATGCACACGCATTAAATTCACATCACAAGTAATCAAAATATAACTTATCTACAAGAAAACATCACTTTACGGACACATGAAAGCCATTTACAAATAATTTTTGATTTTCACAAGAAAATTACACCTGCACCCTTCCAGCTTTTTTTTTTTTTTAGTTTATCCCGAAGGAAAGGCAAGGGGAACTAAGCCCATACAGCCAATGTCTTAAGTTAATGATTTCTGAACATATAATGATGGATGAATAACGATGATGATGAATGGAAACGTCGGGAAAATCCTCAAGAACAAGTGTAAAGTCAGTCAAAATGAAAAATAATTACAGAAATAACTTACATGGGCCCATGAAGAGATCGTATTCCGGCTAAAGTTTTACTCAGCTTACCTGCGTATAAAACCATGCACACGCACTAGATTCACATCACAAGTAATCAAAATATAACTTATCTACCAGAAAACATCACTTTACGGACACATGCAAGCCATTTACAAATAATTTTTGATTTTCACAAGAAAATTACACCCGCTGCCTTCCAGCTTTCGTCAGAGGAAACGTCAATGTCATTATACTATTTTAATTGCAAGATAGGCAGATCGTAACCGACAGTTAAGTCTGAGAGTCATAGAGTCCACTAGCGATCATTTCTTGCATGCGACTGACTGAAAATAGATGCGCGAGTGTGAAATTTTTTCTCATATTTAGCACGTAACTCACGTACCTAAGTTGCCTATTACTTCTTGAAAATTTAAGCTCTACCGAGAATTTGTGACCATTGCTAAAACATGAGATGGGTTACAAGCGGGTAGACATCTAAACATAATCGTTATATTTGATTTAACAACATTGGCAAAGTCTTCGTGAAAGCGAGAGGTCATATCAGATATCTGCATCGAAACACAATTAACAGCAGCGCGAGTGCAAAATGTTGTAATAATAAGTGGCCTATTCTTGTTTACAAAAAATCTTGACATCGCTATAGTTTTAGACTTTTTAGAGTAGCTAAACCTGTCTGTCCCCATCTAAGCCCCCTGGCTTGTTGTGATGAGCGACAAAAACTTTGCAAGGTTCTGAAAATATTTACTCAAATAGGAAGCCTTAATTTAACGCGTTCACAAATGACGTGACCGCTGTTGGTGGAAATGTTTCGATAACTTTACGATCTTCGCTGTCGCTTGAAAAATTATATAAATTATTGCATTGCCTAAGCTGGTCTAACCCCCAGCCCCAGACCCCATAGATCCGCGCTCGGTGAAAAGCCTAATTAAAGCCGGACAGGACGGACATCGTTAATATTAGCCGGACACACGACCAAAAAGCCTGACTCTGTCCGGCTTTATCTGGACGCCTGGCAACCCTATATGGGACCAACTCCGAAATATTGAAAAAAATCAGCTGTTCCATACAAACTGCACGGAATTGTATGGAACAGCCTGGTACAGCTGTTTTTTTTTTCATTATGTAGATCATTCATCTGAGAGTAGACCTTAAGAAGAAAAATAGCATAAAAAAGCTGTCATTTCCTCAAATGTCAATGTCAAAAACTCAAAAGCTGTCTGAAGTTTCTTGCTTGATGCCTGCCTGTCTGCTGTCTACGTAGAAAAGGCGTAGAAAGAATGGAGCAGTCTTAGATTACTGTAAATAATCTGGGGGAGCAGTACACTAAGTAGTCTGTGGAATGGAGTAAATTTATATGTTCTGTGGAAAGAATATGGCTGTCTGTGCTGTGCATACCGTGATCTGCCACAGTGCCACAAAGAAATTATTGGAGGTATTGATTACGTCAGTACACTAAGGATTCGGCGGGAAAAGCTGGAAGGGAGCGGGTGTAATTTTCTTGTAAAAATAAAAAAAATATTTGTAAATGGCTTGCATATGTCCGTATAGTGATGTTTTCTGGTAGATAAGTTATATTTTGATTACTTGTGATGTGAATCTAGTGCGTGTGCATGGTTTTATATACAGGTAAGCTGAGTAAAACTTTAGTCGGAATACGATCTCTTCATGGGCTCATGTAAGTTGTTTCTGCAATTATTTTTGATTTTTACTAAGTTGAAACTCGTTCTTTAGGGATTTTTCCGACGTTTCCACTCATCATCATTGTCATCCATCATCAAATCAAGATACATTTTACTAAACAATGGTTCGGCTGTATGGGCTTAGTTCCCCTTGTCTTTCCTTCGGGATAAACAAAAAAAAAAATCTCATCATGTCTAATAGGAGTATAGGGGATTCGGCGGGAAAAGCTGGAAGGGTGCAGGTGTAATTTTCTTGTGAAAATCAAAAATTATTTGTAAATGGCTTGCATGTGTCCGTAAAGTGATGTTTTCTGGTAGATAAGTTATATTTTGATTACTTGTGATGTGAATCTAGTGCGTGTGCCTGGTTTTATACGCAGGTAAGCCGAGTAAAACTTTAGCCGGAATACGATCTCTTCATGGGCCCATGTAAGTTGTTTCTGCAATAGTTTTTCATTTTGACTAACTTTACACTTGTTCTTGAGGATTTTTCCGACATTTCCATTCATCATCATCATTATCATCCATCATAAATTCAGAAATCATTTACTAAAGACAATGGCTATATGGGCTTAGTTCTCTTTGCCTTTCCTTTGGGATAAACTAAACAAAAATAATAATAATAGGAGTATATATGTTCTGTAATCATTTACTAAAGACAATGGCTGTATGGGCTTAGTTCCCCTTGCCTTTCCTCCGGGATAAACTAAACAAAAAAAAAGTGTTCTGTGATCTCTAGTCTCTAGAGGATTCGGCGGGAAAAGCTGGAAGGGTGCAGGTGTAATTTTCTTGTGAAAATCAAAAATTATTTGTAAATGGCTTGCATGTGTCCGTAAGGTGATGTTTTCTGGTAGATAAGTTATATTTTGATTACTTGTGGTGTGAATCTAGTGCGTGTGCATGGTTTTATACGCAGGTAAGCCGAGTAAAACTTTAGCCGGATTACGATTTCTTCATGGGCGCATGTAAGTTGTTTCTGCAATAATTTTCCATTTTGACTAACTTTACACTTGTTCTTGAGGATTTTCCCGACGTTTCCACTCATCATCATTGTCATCCATCATAAATTCAGAATACATTTTACTAAACAATGATTAGGCTGTATGGGCTTAGTTCCCCTTGCCTTTCCTTCGGGATAAACTAAAAAAAAAAAAATTAGTCTCTAGATCTCTTACTGGAGATTCGGCGGGAAAAGCTGGAAGGGTGCAGGTGTAATTTTCTTGTGAAAATCAAAAATTATTTGTAAATGGCTTGCATGTATCCGTAAGGTGATGTTTTCTGGTAGATAAGTTATATTTTGATTACTTGTGGTGTGAATCTAGTGCGTGTGCATGGTTTTATACGCAGGTAAGCCGAGTAAAACTTTAGCCGGATTACGATCTCTTCATGGGCGCATGTAAGTTGTTTCTGCAATAATTTTTCATTTTGACTAACTTTACACTTGTTCTTGAGGATTTTCCCGATGTTTCCATTCATCATCATTGTCATTCATCATAAAATTCATAAATTCAGAATACATTTTACTGAACAATGATTAGGCTGTATGGGCTTAGTTCCCCTTGCCTTTCCTTTGGGATAAACTCTTATTTAGTTTGTGATTATCAATCAGTACCTGCATAACAGCCAGTTTTCTTGTTATCAATATCCTGTATATCATTCATCTGAGCAATACCCTTTTCCTTCCTACCTACACCGGACGGCAACGGTATAGAATAGGTAGGTACCTAGAATACCTATAGAATCAGTGCTGAACTGAAAATGCTTAACTCAACTGAAGTTTCTTTTTCAATGCTTAAGTGCTAGAAATACATGAACTTCTTCATTCGATGGAATAGAAGGAAAATTTCTCCATATACAATACTGAAAATAAATACTTACACATTTCTTGATCTGAGACTTACAAGATGTTAATGCAGTCATCTTTTTATGATGATCTTATTCGCAACACTTGTTTCGATCGTCGTATTTACGAAGCTCTTAACAATAAGGACATACCTGAGGCGGTCATAGCAGGCTTGCATCTATTAAAAAGGTCCAGTTGTTTAGCGACTCCTAAAATAAGAACTAAAACAGACGAACACTCAGAAAAATGTCGAAACCTGGGCAACCAGTTATATGCAAAAGGTGAATACCACAAAGCTTTGGAACAGTACAATATGGCAATTTTACTGGCTCCTGCTAACACAAAAGCTCTTCAATTGGCTTATGGTAATAGATCAGCTCTCTTCTGTCACTTGAAAGCCTATGAGGAATGTGTTGCAGATGTAGAATCTTCCTTTGAGATTGCTTGTCCTGCAGAACTAGCAGATAAACTGAATTCTAGGAAAGCTGAAGCTCTCCACCAGATATTTATGTTAAACCTTAGACATGACAGCAATACCACCTCCTTTCCTGAGGAGTTCTTCAATATTGAAAACAAGAACCCTCAAATGCCATGGTTGATTGAGGATGTGGGCATAATTAGAGAGGTGAATGTACCAAAAATAGTGGCACTCGATGATATCAAAGTAGGAACAGTGCTAGGTGTGGAGACAGCTTTTGTGAGCCAAGTTAACACACTGAACCTATTCAATTCCTGTTACTTTTGCCAGAAAATGCAACTTAATTTACAACCTTGTGACAGTTGTAATATGGCATTGTTTTGTGATGATAAATGCAAAACAACATGTTGGGAAGAGTACCATATGTATGAATGCAGGATTAGATACACATTAGATGCACTAGGTCTTGATGAGACTTTGAGTTTAGCTCTCAAAGCTGTTATAAAGATGCGTACAAAAAGCTGCTCATGGGATGAAATCATTGAAGCTTCAAAATATATTGGAATCCAAAGGATGAAAACCAGTCCTTTGCAAGAGATTTTCAATAGAGATTATAAATTTTCGTTACTGAGTATGAATGATGATAAACATTTTATCCATGGAAAGATGTTTAACAAAACTCTAGCTATTGGAATGGTGATATATTACCTAGGGTTGGTACCAGAATTTCTGCCTGACAATGCTACAGAGAGAATGGTAGTTGTGCGGGCCATTGGTAAAATAATGATGTCAATATCAATGTTCTACAATTTGTCACAAGTCGATCCCGCTGTGTATTTGGCTGTATCACAAAAAAAACAGTTTCATGATCGGCCTAACTATGGCTACTACTCATTTATGGGCAAAGTAAGTCATTCGTGCAACCCTAACACAATGGCTGTGTGTATCGGAAATAAAATGGCTTTAATTGCAATTCGTCCTATTGCACCGGGGACAGAAATTACATATGCCTTCTTGTAAGTAGTCTTATTCTAATGTGACAAAAATATAGTTAGATAGATGTTATGTATATTGCAAATTATAGATTTTATGTTTGAAGTTTTTTGCAGCTTTTTATGTACTTTGGACTGCTAATAGGGCACTGTCATCTAATTGTAAATACCTCACTGTTCTTCAAGATTTTTAAAGGACTTAAGACAATGTTTGTCCATGAAGTGTAATAACATTAATCTATCTTTCATTTGCAGAGGTCATAGACTTGACTACAGCTACTCAACAATCAATTATAATAAATTGTTTCGTGTATACGGAAATATATGCAACTGCATTATATGCAATGGTCACTGGGAACAACGGAAGAGCACCTACTCTTTAACAGATTTACAGAAGAGAAATTACCGTAAGATCACAGCAGAGGATGTAAAGCAGATAAACAACCTTAAAGAGCTGCCACAGGTTTTCCCGAAGATTTGCAAGATATTATCTGTATTAAGTGATGCTCCATACACTCATGAGTATAGGCACGTGTATGGTTTGTTTCGTAAATGCATCTTGTTAATCCTGGATTCAATTTCAAGAAATTATATATTAAAATAAGTTACATACCTATAGGATTAACTTACTACTTTGCTGGGCATTGTGTAACTGAGGGCTTAGTCATCGAAACGTTTACAACAATAGGAAGCTTTTATTTTCGCTCGTTCATCGAAGAGTTTTACGATAACGAACGCCAGTACGAAACGATGTTACATTGTCTAGGCAGCTTGAATCTTTAAACATCTATTGGGCGTAGTTGCGCCCAAACGTTATAGTATAAAAATGAATAGTTAATTATGTTGCTAAGCGCGGATCCCGAGAACAGCTGAACTGATTTTGCGATTCTTTTTTTTTAGCGTATTCCTTGTAGTACAAGGATATATCTTACGGAAAGAAAAAATTTAAAAATTGTTCTTTCCACTTATCTATAGCGGCGGCCGAGGACTTTGCCTACGTGAAAGGGCATAACACCCGTGCAAAGCCGGGGCGGATCCCTAGTATTGAATATTTATACATATTGTATATTGAAGTATATGGCTAAAGCATATGCCTACTGTGTAGTGTAATAAAATTATTCTAGTCAACTCTATGTTATGTACCCACCCCCTGGTTACGTAACTTGCAATAGCAAAGCGATAGCGAAAATTGTACAAAAATCGCTGATTGCTTGTCAAATTAGTATTACGTAAAATGAATTTCAAATGAACTTTGACAGTTCAAGGCGAATATTGTACAATTTTCGCTATCGCATCGCTTCGGCTTTGCTATTGCAAATTAGGTAGTCAGGGGGCGGAGCGATCGCGAAAATTTCGGGTGTGTGCGTGCGCGCAATGAGCGCTCGGTGTCCTCCCGCGCCCCGCACCTCGCCCCGCGCACACTTTCTCAATTATCGCGATCGCGCTGCTTCGGCCCCTTTATTACCTAACTAGCAAAAGCAAAGCGATAGCGAAAATTGTACGAAAATCGCTGATTGCTTGTCAAATTCGTATCACGTAAAATGAATTTCAAACGAACTTTGACATTTCAAGGCGAATATTGTACAATTTTCGCTATCGTTTTGCTTTAGCTTTGCTATTGCTTTTACGTAATCGGGGGGCAGCTTTGCTATTGCAAATTAGGTAATCAGGCGAACGAACCTACCTAGTTATTATAAGCTAGGTATCTGGATTATACAGGGTGTAAGTGACAGCTAGGCAAATATTGATATTCTCAGTGAATTGCTCAGTGGTTAGAGCACTGACACGCGGATGCAGAGGTCGTGGGTTCGATTCCCACCCGGGTGAGGAATTTTTTCCATTTCTTTATTAATAATTTTATAATATAAAATATTGATATATTCACAATCTCAATATGAGTGCTGCACAGTGTTCCGAAAACCCCGAAAAATTGAAATCTCTAGCTGATCCCGTATATCGACGAGAGAACTAATTCGCTTGAACAAACCACCTATCAATTGTTGAGAAATAGTACCTCGTGGATGACTGGAGATATTTGCAATTTCATATATCTGTACCTAAGTGCCTGTTAAAAACGAATAGCAAAGTTCATTATTGTTTGATTTTGACAACTTTAATATTTTTTTCTCAGAAACTATCAACAATTGATAGGTGGTTTGTTCTAGCGAATTGGTTTTCTCGTCGAACTACGTCGAAATACGTCGATATACGGGATCAGCTAGAGATGTCCATTATCGGGGTTTTCGGAACACTGTGTGCCGCGTAAATCTAGGTTAGGTAGTCAATATAAAAATGCATTTCCTTCAAATTAAAATACTGGCGGGGCGTCGTCAAACTTAACATAGGTAATGGTACTTGTTCAGCATTTCAGTATTTGCCTGGTTGTCACTCACACCATGTATAATCTGATAAATATTTGTTAAAGTTTGATAAGTAAATGTGGCGTAAACCTACTTGTGGCTAAGACAATGATTGTGCAGTATTATTATCTCATTTTTATTAGAATACAGTGTACCTACCTGCTAGTCATCGTGAAATTAATTGTTTTATTTATCCAATTATTTTTAATATACATAGGTACCTACATACATAAGCCTCTCATTATGATTTTAAAAAATATATTAGCCATTGTTTGCCATGTACAGAAAGCGATCCGTTACAATTTTAGATGTAAGTACCTATATATCGCAGTCATCTGTGGTCAGAAGTGGCACCATGTGGTTCTATCGGCCCTTGGTGCTCTGCCTACCCCGTAAGGGATAAAGGCGTGATTATATGTATGTATGTATCTGGTTGAATCTGCTATTTGATTGAATGACTAGCGCGTTCATGGAATGAGAACATTCAATTGAATGACCAAGCCGAACGTTGATTGAGCAAGCGTCACTCAACGTCCAACTAGTTAGCGGATAGAAGCATAGCCCTTTGAACGGAGCGGACGTAAAATCAGACTGTCAGGTAATTCAAATATAGGTATATCAAAATGGCTGTCTTTGATTCTTTGAATTCCTTGAATTAGTTGGTAGAAATAGTCAGTATTGCCTATCTTAAGACTTAAATAAAATACAATATAAGATCATAATAAGGTGTGGCATGTCATGTCCTCATTTTGGTTATCTAAAATAAAGTTACCTTTTAAGTTGCGAACTTAGGGTCACCCTAATCAAATATTGCAAAGTCGTACAGATCTTATTTAACGAAACATTTTATATTTCTTTATTTTTATTTAAAGTAAGTTTACATAACTGTCAAGTTGAGAAGTCATGGTTATCCAGGCTCATCCTAACCAAACATTACAAAATCTGCTATAAATCATGCCACGACTTCGCTAAATGACGTTGAATGCTACATTAATAGAAATATAACCTACATTCAACGACTTGACGAGTTGTCCTTTAGTCATTCGATTAAATGTTGTCATTCAATGAACGCGCTAGTCATTCAATCAGATTCAACCAGATGACTGCGACCTATACATCTATATCTTCCTTACATCTTTTGTATTACCCTTTACATGCATTAATTATTCCTTCATTCAAAACCAATAGTTGTTTCGATCGGTAGATAAATCAAGCTAAATTTATCAATAGAACTGTAAAAACCTACCTTTTAATTACCTTTATCCTGATACCACTGGCGAGTGGCGGCTCCTGAATTTTTAGATGGGTGTTCACTTTTTTTAAATATAAGCGCATGCAAAATTACAATTTGAAAACGCCGCGCGTGTTCACTCCCTTATCGAATGAGATGATGAATTGTACAAACATAGTAGAATTGAAAGATAATTATAAATACAATTATATACAGGCCAATTTTTTATATGTGACATCTTAATTTACTATTTTTAATTGCAAATAAAGATTTATCTTATAGAGAAATATAGATTGCCTATGTAATCTTCGTGGGTGGGAGTGCACTGCACCAGCGCTCCTTAGGACCAGCCGCCAGTGCTTGATACTATACATTTATTTACACTATTCATTGTTATAATAAGTATTATTAAGGCATAATATAGCGATAATATTGGGTAGGTAATTAGATTTGACTTATCTTTGGGTGTAGACGAACGGGGGGCACAATAATTCTTGAAAATTTTTGAGCCGAAACGCAACAACTGTAACGAACCGTTAACGAAACGCGGTGCGAAGCAATATATACTTACCGCTTGAGTATTAAGGTATATTTTAGCACGCATGACATGACAATAAAAAAAAATCTGTCTCGTTCTGAGTAGAGATGGGCGCCGAGAATATTCCCAATCTTCTCGAAGTGGAAACTTCTGAGAAGATTGAGAAATTACCGGTAAGTTTCCGTATCTTCTCATTTTGGTGAGAAGATAAAATATTATTAAAAAATATTACTTTATTCATCAAAGATGCGTTTAAAATTGTAGTAGAATGCATTTTAGGCTACACACAAACATTGCCTACCTGGCGCACGTGCGATCAATAAAGTTTTTATCTTTAGAAGTTTACCGCATGAGATCTTTTGTACGTGGGTTTCTATTGTTCTTCGTAGAATTTTGTTACAGTCTCGTATTCAAGTTTTCTGGGAAACTATTCGACCCTCATTAGTACGAAGCAGCTGTTTTATGACACTATGTGCTCAAACATGTCTTTTACTTCAGTCTGTTATTAGTCTTCTGATAGTCTACTGCTGTGCCGTATGTCTTGAAGGATACTGTTTCGATCACGCTTGTTTATTGGACTCTGATTCTCATTTATACGACGACTTGGCTTGTTAAATTGTTACTGTGACTGTTATCTGTGATTTGGACTATCAAAACCGGACACTGGTGAATACTTCTTGATTCGTAAGTACTTTTTATTTTATTATTTTAACATTTTGCAGACATTTAGAATATAACATAGAATCCTGTTGGTACTGTTACGACCGGGGAGTTTACCCATTAGCTCACTAGATGTCGCTAGTAGCAGAATAGAACGCAATATCGTTTACTAGCATGTTCTGTTGTAGTCTCGGCGTGTTTAGTTTAAGTGTTGTTGAATGAACGCCCGAGAACGTTCAAGGCTTGCCCGGATAACATACGGGGTTTTTGTAGATGGGTCGCTCGGGTATATTCCCGAATGTTCGGGACCGAACGTCGAGCCGTATAAATACGGTGGATCTCGGCCGACGGAGTCAGTCTTAGTTCAATCTTTGAATAAGATTGGAAGCTAAATAAGCTAAGGAAAACGATACCAGCGATAGTGTATAGTGAAGAAGTTTACAGTGAACTATTGGAAGTGTCTTGTACTAGAGTTATAGTGATAAGTGCTGGAATTTTGTAACCTGCTCCACCTAATATAGAGTTCTAACACCTACGTTTACCTTTTAATCGGCAGCTCCGAATCACCCGTACCCAGTACGTAACAGTACCTTTGATTCTTCTTTATTTTGCAATGAATAAATGTTTTATTTTCATTATTTTTGTAAATAATCTGTACTCATTCTAATAGAGAATAGATTTTATTGTACAAAATATATAGGTATTTATTCTAACCATATTCTAATTGCTCGTAATTTTTTATTTTCTATGTATTGTATGATCTTGTAAATTTATTTTTTGGGCAAATTTTTAAACATAAGAATATTAATCTTGTTTTCAGACTTAAACATGGGGAAGCCGAAAAAAGAAGTTATTTGGAAACATTTTAGAGTGAGAGATGACAAAACCATTATGTGCTCTCACTGTGACATTAAATACACTACTGCGAATGTAGTCAGAATGGAAAAACATTTGCAGAAATGTTTGAAATGTCCTGCTAACTTCAAAGCTGAGATATTAGAAACACTGTCGAAACCCAAAAAGAATGCTGATATTGTCAAAAAACCGTCAATACCAAGAAGTTTCAGAGTTGATGAAGGACAAAAGGAAAACGTTTCACCAAATGCAGAGAGTGCTACACTTATAATGCCATCAGCAAATCCACGAGTGAATCCGTTGGCAAAAGGAGACAAGCATGACTTAGATATGGCTTTATCCAAAGCTATATTTGTCACTGGGTCACCCTTCGTAATGGTGGAACATCCACTTTGGATTGAATTCTTTGAAAAACTTCAACCATTGTATACTCTGCCCTCCCGAAAAACATTGTCAACAACATACTTAGACAAGATTCATGGTGACATGCGGAAAGAGACAATTGAAGATCTCAGCATGCAGAGCTACCTACATCTGCAATGTGATGGTTGGAGCGATGTTCGCAATGAGGGTATAATAAACTTCCTAATTTCAAAACCAGAGCCAGTATTTGTGAAAAGCTTGGATACTGCCGACAATCGCCACACCAGTGAATATCTAGCTCAGGAAATACTGAAAGTTATGAACGAATACGGAAGAGATAAATTTTTTGCATTGGTGGGTGATAATGCCAAAAATATACAAAAAGCATTCAAGCTTGTAAAAGATTCTCAACCGCACATAACCTATTTGAATTGTGCTGCACACACACTTAACTTATTATGTCATGACATTTTGCGCACAGAAAAATTGAAAATAGCTCTGGACATAGCCATTGAATGCGTTAAGTCGATAAAAAAAAGCCAAGTTTTAACTTCGATTCTGGCATCGGCGGTAAAGCAAAAACAGGCTGGAGAGACCCTGAAACTGCCATGCAAAACACGCTGGGGTTCATATTGCATTAGCTTGCAAAGCCTAATAAAAACTAAACTTGCCCTACAAACTTTAGCAGTCCAATTTAGCAGCTTCAATGTTACCAACAAACACAAAACATAACTTGCTAAACGAAGATTTTTGGGATAAAACAAAACAAATTATTGATATTATAAAACCGGTAACGCAGGTTATTTTTAAACTTGAATCAGACAAGCTAAATATGCACACTGTTTTTCTGACATTGCGAAATATGAAGTCTGAACTGGAGTTCGCTTTGCTGCAGGTGAGTATGCTGAATGAAGATGAAAAGAATGACATTCTCATGGCAACATTCCATCGAATGGCAATGTGTATAAAACCAATACATCTAGCTGCCTACATGTTGGACCCAGCTACGCAAGGATCTGAACTGGATTCTGAAGAAGAGGTGGTAGCTATGGAATATATTCACACAATCGCAAATCAGCTCAACATAGACATTGCAGAAAATCTTGCAAGCTTTAGAGCGAAAGATGGAAGATTGTGGGGAAAAGCATTTGTATGGAAAAGTGTGACATCTATGAGCCCAACGACCTGGTGGAAAGGCATTTGCAGCTCCACTTCACTGAGTAAAATCGCTTTGCGTATTCTTACTGCGCCCTGTACATCAGCTGCTGTTGAGCGCTCTTTCAGTACACATGGGAGGATACATAATAAATTAAGAAACCGCCTTACAGCTGAAAGAGCCGCCAAAATTGCATACGTTGCATATAACTGGAATTTATTAAACCGTAGTATCACATGTCCGGTTGAAGAAGAAGTGGAAGAAGATGAAGAATATTCCGTAAATTCTTCAGACAACGAGTCATCAAATGATGAAATCTCAGTCCTTACCGAGATTCCGTCGCTAGATGCTTCATTGTCAGTGGTGGCTGGTCCAAGTGGTACACAGCCGCACATGGAGTTTTTCGATTGCGATAATTTAGATAGTGATTCTGATTGAATTTTGTTAATATTTGATTTGTTTCTTTATTGAAATTTTAAATAAATGTTTGTAATTTAATATGATACCTCGTTTTATTTATCTTTGCACATTTATATAGTTCAGAGGTTTTAATTACTGTTTTCATAAGACTGGATTAATTTGTTTAAAACAAATTAATAATACCTTCATATAAAATTACCTAGCCAGATATTTCAAGTACTGAAAACCATAGACACACATACACCTTTTAAAAACTTCATTCCAATGAAATCTCTCCCCTATCTCTAAACTACATCCCTGCCAAACTGCATCTTCAAATATAACGTAGTTTCTGCGATTTCGTTATGAGTGTGTTTCACTTACATAAAACTTAACCAATAATCCAGTTTAATAATCGTAAATACGGATACAAGTACACTGAGCTTAGTAAAAAACGCACATTTCTTGCATCTTAGACCAATAATATGCAAATACTCCAATGAACAAAAAAATTTAATAGGAACATTTTATCTTCTCACCAAAATGAGAAGATACGGAAACTTACCGGGAGGATATCGGAAAGTTTCCACAAAATGGAAAGTTCTCGAGAAGTTGCCCATCTCTAGTTCTGAGGGCTTAGTGTACCAAACCAATCCAACCCAACCAATCACATTATCACGTGTTGTAGTAAAAGTGAGAACAACGGCACTACGTGATTGGTTGGCCGCTTTACGTTAACGCGAACGAGTTCGAGGTGAAAACTTACACTAAGCCCTCTGAAATGTGTTTAATTACGTCACCGTAAAGTAATCATAGCTTTTTTCTGTCTTGAGCGTCTACAAAGGTTCCGTTTCGGCTTCGTTCCAACTCGAGACTTCGAGAATTGGCCCCTGGTATCTCGAATAAAACAATTTAATAGGTAGTTGTCAAGAGAATTTGTCGTAACGATTTGTTGTATCTAGGTACTTATTCCTGATTCGCTCTACATATTTCTGGAGCAGTTCCGGATCAGCAGCGCACATTTATATTATCTAGGTACTACAGTGCAACCTCGATTTAACAAATCTGATGGAGCAAGTAAATATTCATTATATTAAGTAATTTGTTGAACTGAGGTTTGTTATGTTGAGGTTAGGTGGCCTAAAATTCCTTATAAAGAGGTAAAAGCGTATCAAAATCTGTCGCGACATGAACCAGATGCTATGACAGTAAGAGTCGTACATTGGTGGGAACTTTATATAAAGGTTTTGGATTGACAAAATTCGTAAAATGGAGGTTTTTATACTTTTTATTGATAGTCGAAAATTCGTTAAAAAGAGGTTGTTCGCAAAAAATTTTCACAATGTAAAGGCTCGTATATTTAACATTGACTCTAATGGACAATTTAAGGGGATAACCGCAGAATTAGTTAAATCGAGGAAATCGTTATATTGAGGTTACATAAAGGTTTCCCCGTGGTACCTACCGGCAGAGTAGAGTTTTGTACCACCCCATTCCTGCCCGTCGGTATCGTACGGCGGTGTGATCAGACAAAAGAGGCATTTTAGAATCGATTTTTTAAATACTTGTCCGATTACCACAGCTCTAATTTTTTTATATGTTATTATTTAAATCTTTATCAAGTTTGTGGCCAACGTGGAAACTCAATTACTTAAAAAATTCTCGATAGAATTTCCATTTGAATATTACCTTTTTTACGTTCTTATAAGCGAAATATCTTGAAAACTATTGTGAATATCAACACGAAACTTGCATAGTTGTATAGCGCTTTATCAGATCTAGTTTATGGCCAAAGTACATTTTTTGTAAATTTTGTAGATAATTAACAATTAATAAAAAACACATCTACAACTACGCTGTGTTCTAATCCTTGCACTGGCCAGTCTCGCTCGGAACATTCAGTACCGCCGTGACCACTGTCAACGCCGGTTCTGTGCTTGTTTTTTCGCGCGCAAATACATAATATAAAATACTATATTTATTTAGTAAGTAGACTTGGGAAATCGTAGTGTAACAAAAGTTAAAAAAAAGAGAGACCTTACGTAAAAAAGACTTACGTAGAAAACGTTAAGTACCTACCTACATAGATACTTTATAGTATGTTTTAGGTTGTACTAGCGCCCACCCACGGCTTTGCCCGCGTGAGAGTGCCTTACTCCCGTGCGAAGCCGAGGCGGGTCCCTAGTTACATTATAAACCTTCCTTGTGAATCACTCTATCTATTAAAAAAACCGCATCAAAAAAATCCGTTCCCTAGTTTGAAAGATCTAAGCATACATAGGGACAGACATCAGAAAGCGACTTTGTTTTATAATATGTAGTGATTTCGTATTTAAAAATGATATTTATAAGTAGGTAATTATGTTACGTGTCTATTTTACCATTTCTATGACCTAGTATAATTTTATATATCTACTTAGTTTTTTTAGATCCACAAAATCCCGGGAAAAAATCCGGGATTTTTCCGAACATTTTGTGCAAAAGTTTACGTGTGTTAGTATAGTCCTCTTTATGACATTAAACTGCAAATAACTTAGTATCAATAGCAAATATAACAAGTAGCAGTATATACAGGGTGTAACAAAAAGGGTATGGTAATACTATAAAAACAACCCATTGTAGATAACATATCCCAAAATTTTTAGACTAGTAATCGCATGTTTATTTTTCAAGATTGTATGTTCATAATATTCCTGAGTGGGTTAGGTGTTCTCCATACTATCTGGACAAATAAATATGTGATTTATAGTCTCAAATTTTGGTGATAGGTTCTTTATAGTGGGTTATATTCATAGCTTTTCGGTTAACATACCCCTTTTGTTACACCCTGTATATACACCACTTTGGGGGATAATGGGCGTGACTATTATGTATATATGTATATGATTTCAAATTGTTTCGAACATAAATCCCTAAGTTGCCCGCGAATCCCTAGCTGTCCCGCGACTTCGTCCGCGTGAAATAGTGACTTTCGGCAGCATTTTAATTTTTTTTAGGCTAATTATTTTGCAAGTAAAACACATGTACATTAAAATAAGTTATTAAGCTTATTTAAGTACATTTTTATATGTGACGTTTTTAGTACGACTTTTACGATTTTTAAAAGAGCTGTTTGTTGCATATTGTCCTGCTTGATAATCATTATGAAGTTGTACTCGCATATTTGTAGTGAGACAAAACTTTTAAAAATGACGTAATTTCCATACAAACTTTCATCCCCTATTTCAACCCCTTACATCCCTTTTTGCATATGGCGCGCAGTGCTTGGCAAGTTTCTTACTTAATTCTCTGTATTGTTCTGTTCTATATTTTTATTTTCTGAGCCCTAACCTTTTTTCCGATGTCATCACACAAAATTTTTCACCCCCTATTTTTAGCCCCTTTAGGGTATTCTTTTACAAACTTTGAATGTCGTATTTATTTATATCTAATGAAAAGCCTAAAAAATAAGTTTTAAGCTTCTAGCTTAAAAAATGACGTAATTTCCATACAAACTTTCATCCACTATTTCAACCCCTTACATCTCTTTTTTACATTAAAAAGTAGCCTATGTCCTTTTTCAGGCTCTAGACTATCTCTGTACCAAATTTCATTTAAATCGGTTCAGTAGTTTAGGCATGATTGCGTAACACAGAGACAGACAGAGTTACTTTCGCATTTATAATCCGAAGGAAGAATTTGAAGATCATACTTTAATACCACTTTGGGGTAGAAGAGTTATAAATAATAATGTGTATTATCCAGCAACTGCAACCTATAACCGATCATAGTTATTTGTTTAGGAGATATTTTTAATTGCACATCAAATAAATAATCGCCCATCAATTTAATGTCATCTTTTATATACTTTATTACATACATACATTCATATAATCACGCCTTTATCCCTTACGGGGTAGGCAGAGTACCAAGAGCCGATAGAACCACATGGTGCCACTTCTGACCAATTTTGAGGGTATAGTTGAGATATACAAGTTCGGTTAGTAGTGACAGATGGTCAGCCCATCGCCTACAAAACATCAAGACCCTCTTGTTCCTCTACTGACTTGTACAGTATGCCCTTTATATACTTTATTACAGCAATTAAATTATTTTAGTACAAATAAACTCAATGTTTTACAAAACAACTACAGCAGATAATTCGAAAATACATAATATCAGCCCAACATAAACTGTTTTCCTCGAATGCAAAACAAATTAATACCTTTTGGTACAAAAATACTACAATCTCATCATAAATACTGACTGCACATCAAATTAACCTTAGCGCACAACTAGTATAAGACGAATGACGTTTTGTCGGTGTAACAGTTCCCTTTTCATACAATGATAAAAATAATGAGTTAGGTTAGGTTAGAGTATGACAAACAACGCACGAGCCGAGCGAGCGGAACGAGCGTGCCGCGGCAGCTGCCGGCGAAGTTTCAGAATCGAATTGATGAAACGATATTTTAGTGTTGATCTCACTCATTATGTTATGTTTTGTTTATTTAATTCGGCCTTAGAAAATGGCTTAAAAACAAAAATTTTACCAATAGACGATTAAAAAAAAAACCAGTTACGCTCAAAAAGTTCAAAAACCTGATCAACCCTAATAGAGAGTCACAAGTGATCCAAAAAACAGCTATGTATCACACAATAACCAATAAGCCCATTTAACTAGTCGATATCGCCCGATACAATTGGCGCGGAAAACAAACATTAGGTACGGATAATCAAAATAAAAATGCATTTCCTGCGAGTTATAATATTGTCGTGTAACTCAACCCTAGGCTGCCAGCTATGTGCCTGGCTGTCACCTACACCCTGTAATTTTTTTAATTATATTTACAATTTACGCAGTAAGCAACCCAGTTACAAAATAGATTATACAGGAAAGAAATTAAAATCCCGGCAATTAATCCCGAAATCAACCAGAATACGGATGGCGACAGAATAAGGACGTCCGCGGCAGATTGCGCTGGTTGCGGGGGGCGCCCCGCAGTTACGTCTACCTCAACCCCCTCAAATACCTAAAATTCGTCTATTGGAGCGCCTTAAGGCTCCAATAGACGAATTTTAGGTATTTGAGGTTGCGGGGGGCGCCCCGCAGTTACGTCTACCTCAACCCCCTCAAATACCTAAAATTCGTCTATTGGAGCGCCTTAAGGCTCCAATAGACGAATTTTAGGTATTTGAGGGGGTTGAGGTAGACGTAACTGCGGGGCGCCCCCCGCAACCAGCGCAATCTGCCGCGGACGTCCTTATTCTGTCGCCATCCGTATTCTGGTTGATTTCGGGATTAATTGCCGGGATTTTAATTTCTTTCCTGTATAATCAATTTTGTAACTGGGTTGCTTACTGCGTAAATTGTAAATATAATTAAAAAATTTACAGGGTGTAGGTGACAGCCAGGCAAATACTGGAATGCTGAACAAGTACTATAGGGTTGAGTTACACGACAATATTATAACTCGCAGGAAATGCATTTTTATTTTGATTATCCGTAATGTTTGTTTTCCGCGCCAATTGTATCGGGCGATATCGACTAGTTAAATGGGCTTATTGGTTATTGTGTGATACATAGCTGTTTTTTGGATCACTTGTGACTCTCTATTAGGGTTGATCAGGTTTTTGAACTTTTTGAGCGTGACTGGTTTTTTTAAATCGTCTATTGGTAAAATTTTTGTTTTTAAGCCATTTTCTAAGGCCGAATTAAATAAACAAAACATAACATAATGAGTGAGATCAACACTAAAATATCTGAAACTTCGCCGGCAGCTGCCGCGGCACGCTCGTTCCGCTCGCTCGGCTCGTGCGTTGTCATACTCTAACCTAACCTAACTTATTATATTTATCATTGTATGAAAAGGGAACTGTTACACCGACAAAACATCATTCGTCTTATACTAGTTGTGCGCTAAGGTTAATTTGATGTGCAGTCAGTATTTATGATGAGATTGTAGTATTTTTGTACCAAAAGGTATTAATTTGTCTTGCATTCGAGGAAAACAGTTTATGTTGGGCTGATATTATGTATTTTCGAATTATCTGCTGTAGTTGTTTTGTAAAACATTGAGTTTATTTGTACTAAAATAATTTAATTGCTGTAATAAAGTATATAAAGGGCATACTGTACAAGTCAGTAAAGGAACAAGAGGGTCTTGATATTTTGTAGGCGATGGGTTGACCATCTGTCACTACTAACCGACCTTGTATATCTCAACTATACCCTCAAAATTGGTCAGAAGTGGCACCATGTGGTTCTATCGGCCCTTGGTACTCAGCCTACCCCGTAAGGGATAAAGGCGTGATTATATGTATGTATTTATACTTTGATTAATGCTTTTATATACTTTAATATATATAATATATATATATATAATTTAGTATAAAAGATGAGATTAAATTGATGGGCGATTATTTATTTGATGTGCAATTAAAAAATATCTCCTAAACAAATAACTATGATCGGTTATAGGTTGCAGTTGCTGAATAATACCCATTATTATTTATAACTCTTCTACCCTTCGGATTATAAATGCGAAAGTAACTCTGTCTGTCTGTGTGTTACGCAATCACGCCTAATCTACTGAACCGATTTAAATGAAATTTGGTACAGAGATAGTCTAGAGCCTGTGAAAGGACATAGGCTACTTTTTAATGCAAAAAAGAGATGTAAGGGGTTGAAATAGTGGATGAAAGTTTGTATGGAAATTACGTCATTTTTTAAGCTAGAAGCTTAAAACTTATTTTTTAGGCTTTTCATTAGATATAAATAAATAAGACATTCAAAGTTTGTAAAAGAATACCCTAAAGGCGCTAAAAATAGGGGGTGAAAAATTTTGTGTGATGACATCGGAAAAAAGCTTAGGGCTCAGAAAATAAAAATATAGAACAGAACAATACAGAGAATTAAGTAAGAAACTTGCCAAGCACTGCGCGCCATATGCAAAAAAGGGATTTAAGGGGTTGAAATAGGGGATGAAATTTTGTATGGAAATTACGTCATTTTTAAAAGTTTTGTCTCACTACAAATATGCGAGTACATCTTCATAATGATTATCAAGCAGGACAATATGCAACAAACAGCTCTTTTAAAAATCGTACTAAAAACGTCGCATATAAAAATGTACTTAAATAAGCTTAATAACCTATTTTAATGTACATGTGTTTTACTTGCAAAATAATTAGCCTAAAAAAAATTTAAAATGCTGCCGAAAGTCACTATTCCACGCGGACGAAGTCGCGGGACAGCTAGGGATTCGCGGGCAACTTAGGGATTTATGTTTGAAACAATTTGAAATCATATACATATATACATAATAGTCACGCCCATTATCCCCCAAAGTGGTGTATATACAGGGTGTAACAAAAGGAGTATGTTAACCGAAAAGCTATAAATATAACCCACTATAAAGAACCTATCACCAAAATTTTAGACTAAAAATCACATATTTATTTGTCCAGATAGTATGGAGAACACCTAACCCACTCAGGAATATTATGAACATACAATCTTGAAAAATAAACATGCGATTATTAGTCTAAAAATTTCGGGATATGTTATCTACAGTGGGTTGTTTTTATAGTATTTCGCTTACCATACCCTTTTTGTTACACCCTGTATATACTGCTACTTGTTATATTTGCTATTGATACTAAGTTATTTGCAGTTTAATGTCATAAAGAGGACTATACTAACACACGTAAACTTTTGCACAAAATGTTCGGAAAAATCCCGGATTTTTTCCCCGGGATTTTGTGGATCTAAAAAAAACTAAGTAGATATATAAAATTATACTTATAATATAAATAAAATTATAATTATAGTCATAGAAATGGTAAAATAGACACGTAACATAATTACCTACTTATGAATATCATTTTTAAATACGAAATCACTACATATTATAAAACAAAGTCGCTTTCTGATGTCTGTCCCTATGTATGCTTAGATCTTTCAAACTAGGGAACGGATTTTTTTGATGCGGTTTTTTTAATAGATAGAGTGATTCACAAGGAAGGTTTATAATAATGTAACTAGGGACCCGCCTCGGCTTCGCACGGGAGTAATGCACTCTCACGCGGGCAAAGCCGTGGGCGGGCGCTAGTACAATCTAAAACATACTATAAAGTATCTATGTAGGTAGGTACTTAATGTTTTCTACGTAAGTCTTTTTTACGTAAGGTCTCTCTTTTTTTAACTTTTGTTACACTACGATTTCCCAAGTCTACTTACTAAATAAATATAGTATTTTATATTATGTATTTGCGCGCGAAAAAACAAGCACAGAACCGGCGTTGACAGTGGTCACGGCGGTACTGAATGTTCCGAGCGAGACTGGCCAGTGCAAGGATTAGAACACAGCGTAGTTGTAGATGTGTTTTTTATTAATTGTTAATTATCTACAAAATTTATAAAAAATGTACTTTGGCCATAAACTAGATCTGATAAAGCGCTATACAACTATGCAAGTTTCGTGTTGATATTCACAATAGTTTTCAAGATATTTCGCTTATAAAAACGTAAAAAAGGTAATTTTCAAATCGAAATTCTATCGAGAATTTTTTAAGTAATTGAGTTTCCACGTTGGCCACAAACTTGATAAAGATTTAAATAATAACATATAAAAAAATTAGAGCTGTGGTAATCGGAGAAGTATTTAAAAAATCCATTCTAAAATGCCTCTTTTGTCTGATCACACCGCCTTAAGGGTTTGGTGGGCAGCAGCGCCTCCCGTGCTGACGACATAGTCAAATAATCAGACTGCGGTCACCAACTCGCCTGCCCACTGTGCTGAGTATAGGCATAAACCCCTCTATGGCAATAGCCTTGAGGCGAGCCCTGCGGGAGGCCTATGTCCAGCAGCAATAGGCTAAAGACGAATACGTTATGATGATTGATGACAAAAGATAAGTTCTCTCATGACATCATACAAGTAACGACACGCCCCCTGATTACGTAAAAGCAATAGCAAAGCCAAAGCAAAGCGATAGCGAAAATTGTACAATATTCGCCTTGAAATGTCAAAGTTCCTTTGAAATTCATTTTACGTAATATGAATTTGACAAGCAATCAGCTATTTTTGTACAATTTTCGCTATAGCTTTGCTTTTGCTAGTTAGGTAATAAGGGGGCTTGCTTGTCTTGCGGGTCCAAAAATTTAATCAAGATTGGTTGAGTCTGAGTTTTGGCGAGATTAGCGGTCTTTCGCAATTAATGTTTATATGTAACTAGCGTCCCACCCCGGCTTCGTACTGGTGTAATTCTGATTACATAGATAACCTTCCTCTTGAATCACTATTTAAAAAAACCGCATCAAAATCTGTTGCGTAGTTTTGTTTTATGCTACAATAGGTTACATACATACCTACATGTTATAAAGATGTACCCATAGGTTTTTGTCGGTAATATACTCTAATCTCGAGCACTCGACTGTCTAACTAATGGAATGTAAGATGCAATATACAGATTTACGAAATGTGATGAATGATGATGATCTCCGACCGTATTTCCATCAAGGCGACCAATTTCGACGGAGATACGCAGGAGATATTATAGTGCACAAGTGTGTGGGGAAACACAGATGCACTCTCTATTCCCTCACTCTCATAGTCCGATAGGACGGAAAGCCGACACGACCGGAGAGAGGTCAGGCGCAGGACCAACGGTTTTACCTACGTGCTTTCCGAGGCACGAGCTAACGAAATGTAACAGGCAATCGAATGGGTGTTGCCATAGCGACACGTCTTCTTTATCAATCTTATCTGGCCAAGCCTTCGCATGATGTGATGTGCTTACGTCACGTTGTTTACGTTACCATGCTACTAAAACTATAAACGCGAAAGTTTGTGAGGATATATAGATGTAGGTAAGGATGTTTGTTGCTCTATCACGCAAAAACTACTGAATTGGTTTTGACGAAGCTTCACAATAATTAGCTTTCTTATTCCTATTCTTTATTGTACACTAATAAAAAAAATATGTACATCAGAATAGCACATAGTTATCCCCGGATTTTTTTTTATCCCGGTTAATTTCGACATTTTGATCTTTCTGCAGTCCACGCGGACGGAGTTCATTCATTCCCAGAGTCAAGTCAGGCGGGTTCTGTGTTACGGTTTATTTACTGTTTAGTCAAGTTTGGTACGTCGCTGCATGTGGACCGTCGCGCTTCGAACGTCGACTGTAAATTTTATTCATTAGAAATCCACTTAAGTGTATTTACACGTGAGTTATTGAATATTTACTAAATTGTACATAAATAATTTGGGATGTAAGTAGTTGATATAGTTTTAATGGTTTGATTTATTAATAAGAATGATTGGGACGTCGAGAATATTGTTATTCGGCATGTGCCGCCCGGTTTTTTCTCGCATTTGGCCTCGATCGTGCTGTAGGTGGTATTTGTGGTCATTCAAAAAGTTTATTCTAATATGTATATAAGGTCTACCAAAAAGTCGCCGACTAGTCGGGAAAGCCGACTATTTGGCATCATTTGTAGTCGACGACTATTCAGCAAAATAAGCCGATTATAATCGGCGCATAACAAATGAATTAAAACCATAGATTATATGATTAAAACAAATAAGTAATCTGTACTTGTTTTATAATTTCGAAACATTACCTAGAGTAAATATCTAAAGTTACAGTCTTCAGTTACTACTTTTAGTAGGGGAGCCCGAGATGCTAAATTTGCAGTTACTCGAGCGTCATGGGGACTTAGTGGATTCTACAGATTATGTTATGAGCAAAAAAAAAGTTTATGTTGCATTTTCTATTTTAGTGGGGGGTTTACCGTGTACATTTGTTTAAAAATGTAAAAAAAAAATCGTCATATGGAAATACTCGAGCGCGTCAGTCATTTATAGTACATATGCGCTTTATATTACTCATAACTATTAGACATTAATCTGACAATTAATTGAAGGGGGGTGGCCAGAACGAGTGGTTGAAAAAAAAAAAAAAAAAGTTATTCGAGCGTGTCAGATATTCAAAGTGAGTGTTAAGTAAACCCTAAAAAGTGTACTATTCAAATAACTGACGATTTGCACGAGGCGTTCAGTCATAATTAATTTTTTATTATGTAAAAAAAAATTGTGACCTTGAAATACTCCAGCGCGTCAGATTTTTCTGCAGGGGGATCAATTTGATGTTACTGTCCTCCTGAATCATAATCTGACAATTATATGGAGGGATATAGCTAATCTGACCATTTTTAAGGGAAATTCTTGCTGTGCTTTCTTCACAGATGAATGAAAGGATCATATACACATGTTCATATTTATATTTTATAATTTATTGATTTAAAATTCGATACAAGAAATTACAATTATTAAATCATGTTAATTATCATCTTCGCTTAATTCATCTTGCTGTATGGAAGTTAGCGATAATTTTGGCAATTTTTATAAATAATTGTAAATTGGGCAAAAAATATCGATATATCGAAATATCGATATTTCTTGGGTGATATATATCGATATATTTGAAAAATATCGATACGATAAATATCGATATTTTTTTTCCATTTGCCCATCACTAAGCTGAGATGACAACATGGCGTAGTTGTGACGGTGCGAGAGAGTAAGAGATAAAGAATGAGTGAGAACGAAAGTTAGGCGCAGCGTGGGGGAACCACAGCTCTCTGCCGCTGTACGCTCCACCTTTTTTCGACAAATTAATAAACATTACCCCATTTAAAACGTCAGATTATTATTTTTTTACAATCCTGACACTATTATCTATAAAATAAAAAAAAATTAATCACGCTCGAGTATTTCGAGGTATCGTTTTTTTTACAACTTTGTGACTTGTTTATTTCTTAATGTCACATTCAAATCGTCAGATTATTGAAATATACACTTATCTCACTGTAATTAACTTACCCTCTCTTAATCTGACGCGCTCGAGTTTTTCGGAGGATCGATTTTTTTTTTACTAATCTGACGGGTTCCCCTCAACGTACACCACCATATTAAGGGTTCATATGTAGTAAGGGTACATTACATTATGCAAGGATTCTCCCTACATAATTTTCTGACACGCTCGAGTAACTTCAAAAATCCCCGCTTGGGCTCCCCTACTATTTTGATATAACCTGCTAATGGACAATGCAAAATAAAAACGCGTATTTTTTTACTTTTGACACAAAACGCTCCTGATAGGTCGGGCTTATTATGACGTCACCAGCTTGTAAACCTTGTTTTGGTGTTTACATTTAGACCTTTATTTAAATATATGTGGATGACATGTGTCACAGTGACAGATACTCTAGATAGATTTTTATGTATGTATCAGAATTTAAAAATGCAACTTTTACTGGGCTTTTAAACCTCCACAGAAAAATATAAAATAGATTTTGAAAATCTGTAAAATAGCCTGTTGAATTAAATATGTGATTCTCCATACTTGTACCTATTTGTTTTTCTGCCTTTACCGCCGCATGAAATGAGTCCCTGGCACTGATTACATTTTCCTTTTGATGGTTCATCTTCAATATCATCAAAGAATGTCCGCGCACACAATTTCTTTTTTGACATTTCGTGACACTACATACAGCACTTTTTAATTTATTTCAAATAGATTTTAATACCGACGGCGCAGCAAACATAAAATTAGTCAGCCGACTAATCGGCAGTTAGAAAACCGATAAGTCGGTTAGTCGGCAAATACCATAGTCGGCCCATCACTAATATTAGGTGTAATAGGTATTAATAAACATTTGGTTCGTGTGGCCTGCTGCCTGCCTGATGCCACCCTCCAAATGGGAATAGCTAACACGTGATAATTCAGTTAATTGTCAGTCATAGGTAACTGACCATTTTCTTTCAAAATAGAATATTGTTAATTTTTTACTTATCTAGAGCATAAAAGTAGTTATAATGGTCTGATCTGAGGTCACATCGACCTCGGGATAAGTCGCTAAACGGCCTTACTGTCCTCTCTCAATAGTTATAATAATATATATATTACTGTGCCTTTTATACGTACCGAATATAAGCCGCGCAGAATTGATCTGAAAATATCTCTACTCCCTCAGTCGACTCTTACAACATCCACGGAAAGAGATGCAGCTGATGTATTCTAGTGAAGCCCCGTATTAGCACAGGCCTTTTATTTATTTTTAAAAATTATCTACAGCAAAATGTCGAAGTACGAGCTCTACTACTTCCCTATCAAAGCCCTGGGCGAGAGCATCAGGCTGATTCTGGCGCACGTGGGCCAGGAGTTTGTAGACAACCGCATCCCGTCAGACAAGTGGCCGGAGTACAAACCAAGTAAGATTCTTTAAACTGCCTTCAGAGATGTGCCATGCTATGTTACTTTGTTGTTTACCAATCAAATACATTGAGATCATGGACCAACGGATATGACAGGCTGGTGTCACATGCAATACATAACAAAGTAGCAACCTTTGTAGCAACATATCTCTGGTGAAAAGACAGCCATTAGGTACACAAGAAATACCTACACATACACTTGTGACCAGCGCCGGCCCGAAGTAAATTTTAGAATGGAGCGTGATCCAATTATGGCGCCTCTCCTGTTTGCTCCTACATTCAAAACCAATAAATAGCTAATTCAGTCACTAACGTTATTTCTAGATGATAAATGCGCTAGGAAAATTACCTTTTTAGATAAGTAACTATTTAAACCTACTTCTTATCTTTATATTGGTACTTACTACAAATTTATTTACACTATTAATAGGTATTATTTATAATAGCTCGATAAAATTGAGTAATAGTGGTTGTTACTTAAAATTTTATTGGGTGTAGACGAATTCGTTGAACCTTTTAGTTTTGGCGAGATAAGCAGTCTTTCGCAATGAATATTTCAGTATATGTAATGGTAGGTACCTAAAGAATTTTTGTGATAGCTTGCTCCTAAGTATGTAGGTACATTACCTAAGTCTGAAATATCCTCTAATCATCCTGAGGGTTAACTGGAACTACGTAATCATAAGTCATAACAAAGCTTATAGCTGTTTCTCTGTGTTTTATTTCCATTAACTTTTTCCATTATTTCTTGCAGAAATGAAGTTCGGTCAAATGCCCGTGCTGGTAATTGATGGCAAGCAGTACGCTCAGAGCATTCCCATCGTGCGCTACATCGGTAGGAAGCACGGTCTCACCGGTGCTACTATCGAGGAGGACTTCGAAATCGATCAGAACGTGGAGTTCCTCAACGACATCCGTTCCCGTTAGTATCAGAGACTAGTCACAGGCAAGGGCACCTTGGTCAGGGAAGGGCACCCCCTAGAGATGCTAAAATATTTCTAAACCTAAAGCAACCAAAGTCCCATTCTTTGACTTTACTTGCATGGTCCTTAATTTCCGTACGGCTAAACTTAAACGAATTCACTATACTCTCCTATGGCCTTGACTTTATCTGAACTCATACTTTTCATACATTCATACATAGGTCGTAAACTATTTTTATACCCCTTCACCGCAATAAGCGACATCCACGCAAGTGGAGTCGCGGGCAACAGCTTAATTAATCTGTCGATCCCGTGTTATGCTCTGCGCTTCGAGAAGTCTTGACATCATCAGTAAAAAAACATCATCCTGGTTACGTGCATTGTTTATCTAAGAAACGATTGCGCTTGTTGAGATAAGATACGCAGGTAGGTAGGTCGTACCTATAATTTTGTTTTTCTAATACTTCAAAAGGAAAGCCCTTAACTTTCAAGCACATACAAAGATTAGGGCGTAGGTTTAGTAGCTGTGATAGCCGGTTTAGACGTGGGCCTTTCAATCGGGAGGCCTGTCCTGTATCACTAAATTTATTTTATGTACGAATTTTAATGCAGAAAAATTGACATTTAGCTCGTCCCTATATAGGAAAGTCCGTAAAACCGTTGATCCTGTGCCTGATCTCGCTTCGATCGTGTCGGCTTTCCGACCTTTCGGACTATGAGAGTGAAGGAATAGAGAATGCACCCGTGTTTGCGCATCACAGATTACCCCCTAATCTAATAAGGGTCCTAATAAGGGTAATCTGTGTTGCGCACACAATCTCCTGCGCAGTTGGGTATTAATCTCTGTTGAGATTGATTGCCCTGACCAAAATACGGTCGTTATGATTATAGTAAATAAAGGCAATGTGAGTGTGACCCTCATACTGTTATTATTTTACGATGTTACAGAAGCCGCCAAAGTACACTACGAGCCTGATGCAGCGCTCAAAGCAAAGAAACACGAAGTAAACGTCAAGGAGGTGTACCCAACTCTTCTGGAGAAACTAAACGAGATCGTTGTCACCAACAACGGACATATCGCTCTTGGAAAGGTGGAGTACCTGTTATGTTTTAAAATAGACGGAAGAAACAACAAAATGTCGAAATTATCCGGAATAAAAAGTGGCCTAGGTGTTATTCTGATATGTAAGCTATATTACCTATTATGAAGTTTCATCAAAATCCATTCAGTAGTTTTTGCGTGAAAGAGCAACAAACATCCTTACATACGTTCATCCTCACAAACTTGCGTGTTTATACGAGTGATGTTAGTAGGATACCATCCTATCGTCTATAAGCGTAAAGCACTTCTATCTATGTAATATAGACAAGTTACTGACACAAGAGTTTTATTGGTGATCCCGCTACAACTATTATAAAACTAATGGTCTCCTGCTCGATCTAGTGCAAGCCCATTTGCTCTTTAGTGGCATAGAAGCACATAGAAGTCTTCATTTTGTGTGTTCGTTCAAATCACGTCGACGAACGTCAATACAAAACAATGCTACATGTTCTAACCCTCTTTCTCTTTCAACAACATGTTATTATATCTTTTCCAGCTCACATGGGGTGACTTCATCTTCGCGGGTGTCTATGACTACCTCAAAGACATGCTCCAGATGCCAGATCTTGACACGAAGTACCCTGCCCTGAAGAAGCTCTATGACACGGTGTATTCTCTACCTAAGGTCAAGGCGTTCTCTGACTCTGTACCCAAGGCTTAAGTTCCGGAACTAGTTCTCTAGGCTTTAACACTCTATATTCATTTAGAATAATTAAATCGTAAGAAATGTATTGAATTTATTGTTATAAGTATGATAATGTAATAATTAATCTGTATATCTTATATTAAAGAGTTTACTATTAAGTATATGTTATTTTCTATTTAATTTCCAACTTCTGCCTAAACTTTTTTGGGGTTAATAGGCGAGACTATATGTATGTGCATGTAGGTATGTGTATTTCATTTGCTTGTGCAGATATGGGGTTTTACTAGAGTACAGTAGCTGCATGCATCTCCTTCCATTCATGTCGTAAGAGTCGACAAAGAACTTAAGGGTGTTCGCTCAGGCGATATATGTATATGCTACCGGATATAATTAACGAAATGCCCGCTGAACTAATAAGAGACTTTGTACAGTCGCCTAGAAATAACTTACATTTAATTGAAAAGTATTATGTAAGCGGAACGATCTCGCCACTCCAGACAGACCAATAAGGGCTACGTGAGTGGCTAATTGTATTAATAATGTATTCATTAAAATGTTAAATAATTAAATAAAAAATTGTCACTGATGACCCCGCTATTCTAACGTGGCTGTTTAACCTTCCGTTATTGGCACGTCCACCCTCGAGCTTTCATAGCTCTCGCGACTCCACACTGCCCAGCCGGCGAACGGAAGACAGAGGTGGGAGAACTGTTCCTCATTAGACGTCACTCCGGCGCCGAAGATGAGGAACAGGGTCTTTCCCCGGGAGCAATTCAGGCTCGCAACAAGAATCTTATTATTATTATAGATTAATTATTAAGCCTAAAAGTTATCTGAAAACACGACATTTTATAAGTTATTAATTTATTAATGAGAAACGGATTACACACACATTTATTTATATCAAGACCGCATAGCACACTGTAAGATTGACAAAAAATGTAGGTGATCTTTTATAGTAGTTTATAAACGTCATCGACGTAGATGTAGATAAAAAAAGTTAGATTACGTATCTAAAATCGGTGCAGTAAGTAGGTACCTACCGTTTTATGAGCAATAGTGTTGAAAAATAATTTTAATGCCTACTACAATACCCAAAATATTAATTATGTAGGTATGTTACTTTTATAAAATTCGGTGTCACAAATCAGTTGATACGATAGTAAAAGCTATACGTGATAGATAGCACTGATAACTGAAAAAATAATATCAGTAGGGTTGGCTGCACATGTTGCTAGGTATATAAATAGTTTATATACCTACTCAAAAGTAGCGCCAAATAGTTCGTGTAACAAACGGCAAGGCTATTATCTAATTTGCAATAGTAGAGACCCCCCTGATTACCTAACTAGTAAAAGTAAAGCGAAGGCAGAGCGAAAGCGAATTTTGTACAATTTTCGCATTTAAATGTTAAATTCGTATTATTCGTATGAAAGAGCCTGCCTAGTTTACGGAACATACAATAACTCTTTGGTATGTAGGTAAGGCTATTTTTGACAGTTATTAAATAAAATTAAATAAATTTTATTTTATTTGTAGCTCTAGTTTTTTTACGTAGGTTTAGTTATTATTGCAAATAAATATTAGTTACATTTAATAAAATAAAAAAAAAAATTAAATAAAATAATTTGACAGTAATAAACATCGAATGACTCATTGCACAGAGTAGCCTGTAATATCTGAGCTCGATGACTTGCTGTTTTCCTTATAGTATATGAAGTGCACTATGTTGATATTACTTTAGTACATCTTTACTAGGCGTAAAAATAACAACTGAGTTGCAATTATTTTGAATATTAAATATTATATAGGTAAGTACCTACTATTATTAGCATTTGTCCCGCCGTTTACACTCTTCTAAACCGCAAATTGTTGCCAATTCGGGAAATATTTTCTCTTTTAACCTTTAACTATGGACGTGCGGTCTCACAGGCCGCTTGCAGTTTGTGATTCTCGTGCCCCCCTCCTCCTGCGTAACACACGCGTATGTCGGCCTCAGTAGCTTCGGTGTAAATCGGCAAAATGATCGTTGAGAGTAAAGGTAAAGCGACGTATCGCTGGCTGAATGTTGCGTGAGTAATTTTGCTTTATATTTTGAGTGCGGTGTGTGAGACCGCGCGTCCACGTTTGTGTTATAAAATGACGCTAGTTATGACAGTGTATGTTTTAGATTTTGTAAACTAAAATGTCAAAAAACGATCAACCAACGACTGGAGGCAAACGAGAGATTATTGCACAAAGTGGTATTCAAAATTCAAATTTAAAATCACTTATTCGACATGAAAGCATTAACAACTTGTTTGTCGATGGTCTTTTTATATATTACTTTCTATGTTCGCACCCTAAAATGAAACCGCTACCAAACAAAAAAGGAGGTGAATTTAAACAACCATTAAAAATCCAGAGGAGCTGCTAGACAGTTCTCCTTTATGGCAAAACCAACATTAGGTCTGACATACCGCATGATTCTACTATTATTGTTACACTATTTCAGTGAAGTGTCATTGCTTGGAAGAAAAAATAGCAAGTAAGCTCCCAGCGACACAGTCAAAACTAAGTAACATATTAACAAAAGAATCTTACATTGGATTAGATATAAGATAACTGGTAGTACTACCAGAGCTGGCATAAACAGCCAATATGCCTACAATGCTCTAAGCCGCTATACAAAGACTGCCAATAAATATGACCAAGCTGGGCTCTTGTCGAAATGTTTATGTTTAGTTTTGAGAAGATTATGTTAAGTATTTTATGTTCTTTGTTCTTTATATTTTACCATAAAAGAAGTTAAACTAACTAAAAAAGTTATTTTCCGGTGATGATATACCTGTAAAGTGATCTCAAGCTGAAAAGCCCTTTAATTGTTATATCGTTAGATTCCGTTTAAAATAAATACATTTTTTTCATTAAAATGACATCTTTTATATTAAGTAGCTCTTCTATATATTATTAAGGGATAAAAACACAAAATGATACAATATTTACTCGTCAAGATAGAGAGCAGCCCGTAAAGATAGCGGTCTGTAAGGCCGCACGTCCATAGTAGTGTAACAAAAATTGAACGTTCATAGTTAAAGGTTAAGAATTTAATTCAGGGTGAAAGTGACAGCCAGGCAAATATAGATATGCCGACTTCAGATCATGATTTTGAAGCGAAAATCAGATCAAAATTTTCAATTTTTTTTTAAATTTCAGGCTGTCACACACAACCTGTATAATATCAAATAGGTTGCAAAATTACCATACCTTTACCTGGGAAAACAATATCATGCTAAAAATACAGCCAAATTCCTGTACTTACGTACGATGTGGCACCTACAAATTGTGATGATCTTTTGTGAAGATTACAATTTTCTTCATCTGTCCCCAGAGCCATGCCGAAGACACAATTATACTACTTTCCCATAAAGGGCTTGGGCGAGGGAATTCGCCTGCTCCTGGCCTATGGCGGCGAGGAGTTCGAAGACATCAGGATACCGCACGAGGAATGGCCTGAGCAAAAGAAAAGTGAGTGGCTACTGCTATTTTGATCTTATTCACTCCATTTCTAATTCTAAGTTATACATATTATACATCAGCCATGATTCACATTTTAATTCATATAATATTTCCAGAGATGAAGTTCGGTCAAGTACCAGTGCTGGTGATAGACGGCAAGCAGCATGCACAGAACGTGCCTATCGCTAGATACCTCGGACACAAGTATGGCCTGGCTGGCGCGACCTTGGAAGAAAACTTCGAAATTGATCAGAACATCGAATTCTTCAACGACATCCGAGTCAGTTAGTATTGACCTACCTTTCCTCATTTCTGGGCATCACGTTATGAACTCAGGAGGCGACATTCATTAGATACACTTTCTTAGACCTCTTAGTCTACCACAAATGCGCTGTTCAACCTTCTTGCTCTTTATGGTAACCTATAACAAAATACCTGTGCTGATGCAGGGCTTCACTAGAATGCATCAGCTGCATCTCCTTCTGTAAATGTAGGCTAAGGAACTCGGGCATTCTCAGACAATGAACCAGCAATTTGTCACTGATTATTTACATCCGTTCCCGATGTACTTATGTTGAGGTTCTGGCTACTCCATTTCAGGAAACCAGCCGTATATACAGGGTGTAACAGAAAGGGTATGTTAAGCGAAAAGCTATGAGTATAGCCCACTACAGAGATATATTCCCAAAATTTGAGACTCGAAATCAAATGTTTATTTTTTCAGTTAGTAGGAAACTCAGGAATGCCCATACAATCCTAAAAATAAACATATTATGCTTTCGAGTCTTGAGATTTGGGGTTAGTAGGTAGTCGATTCGCACGAAATTTGTTCGCACCAACGTGCCAAACGTCCCCTTTCAAAAATAATATTTTTTAGTGGGGGTTTCGCCTTAATGTATTGTAAACTACATTATATTACTGCATATAGGTACATAGATTACATAGATTTATGTGTATATTTTTAATTTGTGTGCAATAAAGTATAAGATTGTTTATAATGGACTATATTCATAGCTTTTCGCTTAACATACCTATCCTTTTTGTTACACCCTGTATATGTACCTATACTGGGTGTAAAAAGACAACTTTGTTCTTTTAATACCTCGTATTCTTTATAACATTACGATAATTTTTTTCTAAGCATCCCTGGGAAACCACGGGTTTCCACGATATTGAGGTCGAAAGTTACATTAATATTATCATTTTTTTTCACATAAATCCATCTGAAATCGATTAACAAACATTTTTTTCAAAGATACCATGTCAAAATGTTAGTTTTGTTACCTACAAAACTAACATTTGTACTTTGCGCATCAAACGAATACATTGCTTGCAATAAAATGACAGTTTTTTTTCATAATTTTTATGTCGTTTCCCAGGGTTGGTTCCATAGAAGAAAATGATCGTAACCTTACAAAGAATACAAGGTATTAAATAAACATTGTTGTCTTTTTACACCCTGTATATACAAGTATGTAGAAAAACATGTACAATAATCACCGAAGACAATGGCAAGCTTCATTACGTACGATTTTAAGTAGTAGTAATACTAAGGAATCTCCGATCTCAAGCACTCAAGTAGTACCCTACATGACTACAACCATAGAGGAATATTATTCCTCTATGCTACAACATAATAAATCTGGCTGAATACTATTATCGTACGGCATACATACATATAATCATGCCTTTATCCCTTTCGGGGTAGGCAGAGCACCAAGGGCCTTTGAATTTGAATTTTGAAAAGATGTACAAGTTCAGCATACATGAATTAAAAACTCTAAAAAATTTCAGAATTAATAGGCATTGTGCACGAAGAGGACCCTGCCGCAAAGCAGAAGAAGCAAGACGATTTCATCAACAATTTCCTGCCTGGGGCTCTGTCTAAGCTGCACGAGATTATCGTCAGTAACAACGGTCACTTAGCCGCTGGAAAGGTATCTATCCATAGATAGTGTGGGAAGCGCTTCCGGCCCCACCAGGCCACTAGTCGTTGTTTGGCCCATGTATTTATATTCCAATTATTGTGAGAAACTTCGATATCGCGTTCTAGGATTTGCATTGGATTGTGGTTCTCTCTTGCATCCGATAGGTGGCTCCGCTACAATAGTATCCTGCCTTTTGTTCAGCCATTAGATAATCCTGTGCTGATTCCGCCCCCTGATTACGAAAAAGCAATAGCAAAGCCGAAGCCGCGCGAGCGCGATAATTGAGTGTGTGTGCGCGGGGCGAATTGCGCGGCGCGGGATGACGCCGAGCTAGGGTTACCATATCACAGGTGTTTGCCGCATTTGACAGGCATTTTAAGGTTTAGACAGGCGTGCGGAAGGCATTGGTCTGAGACAGGCATTTTCAAATTACGCAATATCCTTCTTTATTATTATCTGTTGTCTTTTACTTATTACCTACAGCGTTTTGCTTAAGACAGGCATTTTTCTAAAAAATCAGGCATTTCAGGTACCTTGTACAGGCACCCCTCTATTTATATATGGTAACCCTACGCCGAGCGCTCGTTACGCGCACGCACACGCCCGAGATTATCGCGATCGCGCGGCTTCGGCTTTGCTATTGCTTTTACGTAATCAGGGGGCGGGGTTTGACTAAAATACATCCTGCATCTCCTTCCGTGTATGTCGTAAATGTCGAGTAAGGAACTCTCTCGGACAATAAGCAACTTGTTACTGAACATTCACATCTGTCCCTGCTATGCGAAACATGGTTGGGGGATCTCCTTTATGATCTTGCAGTTCTGCTTCTGGCTACCCTGGAAATATGTTTGTTAAGCTATAATCACATGCCACCCAATGTTTCGCCTGTTTCACTTTGGCAATTAATTATTTTGTATGACAACGTTGCACATGGTAGAGTCACAGAGGAATTCCTCTAGTAGAGTTATGCTATAAGTGTGCTATAAGCAGATACTTATATATGTATATTTATAAGCGGATAAATCCAAAGGATTTTCGATAGCTAGTGATTAAGCGTTTTTATTATAAACTAGCGGACCTGACAGACGTTGTCCTGTCCCACGCCTTTGAACTAACGTCACCCAATTGTTTTGCCTTCCCGGACTTTTAAATTTCGAACAAATTGTTTGCATGGGAATGTAGAAAAGGAATGTTTTAGACATGTTCAGGCATTTTTTAAAAATTTTCTCTCCGTTAGTACTATCCCTGTACTTCAAGGAATATGCTAAAAAAAGAATTAGCGAAATCGGTTCAGTCGTTCTCGAGATTCGCGCTTACCAACACATTTAGCGATTCATTTTTATATTATAGATGTAACATAACTTAGTTAAGCTTGTTTATATGTAAAACTGTTTAGTGACTTGGTTACTCATTTGTATTCGATACTTGTTTTAGTTGACGTACGCAGACTTCATTTTTGCCGGATACTTCGACGCCATGAGGTATTTCTTTAAAGTACCAGACTTCGACACCAAATACCCTTACTTCAAGAAAGTAGCTGACTCCGTGTATGGTCTGCCAAAGGTTAAAGAGTGGGCAGCTAAGGCACCCCGCTCAGAATACTAAGTTACGACTTTTTATACAACTATGGAACGAAATAAATATTTTTTTTATTAGATTAGTGTCATATTTTACTAAAAGTACCTGTAGCATAAATATATTTGACTTATTTTTGCAGTGATAATACAAAAAAATCCGTTATTTTCAGTCGGATAGGCTGATAGGCAAGCTATCAACCGAATGACTAAACATTGTACTTTCTAGATATGAACTAAGAATTTGTACTTACTAAAATTGTACTTCCTATGTAAGGGCCAAACTAACTAAATGGTGATTTTGAGTTTTTTTTTATGGTAAATGCATCTTATCAGTGAGTTTGACAATGGTGAACAAAAAAACCAGTAATTTCTGCACGGAACCTCTTTTTTTCCGGAGTAGGTAAGACAGCTAATCTATACTGTAGCATAAAGTTAAACGTACAAGGACATGGACCAAAAGGCAGTTCTAGACTTAATACGTGGGAATTTCCCGCGCGTTTGTTTGTACTTTTAATGATTTATACAGTCGCGAACAATATTGTTTGACAGTAGATTTACGTATTTACAACGATTTAAAACTATGATTTCAATTACCTTCTCGTAATATTAAGTAGGTACATATAAATAAAACAACGGTCATTTTTTATTGTTTAATTTTATATAAATATTTTTCGACCAAAATAATATGTAATAAATGTTTTTTTTTCCAATTTTTAAACAATCTTGTACTAGATTTCATTTTCTTATTATTTATCAAATGGCTATGATTTTTTTTATAATACGTCAGTATAACAAAACCATAGTAGGTCATTATTTTATAAAGTGGGATGAGTTGATTAAGAAAAAGTAATTAAATGCGGGATGAGTTGACTAAAGAGCCCCAATGTGACCATAATTTTCGCAAAATGTTAATAATTTTTAATTATTTATTCATCAATTTTATAATTTACAATATAAATAATTTGCATTTCTTTAAATTTACTTTAGGTATTGTTACATTGGCCTTTTTTATAAAGTATTAAAAAAATATTAACGAAAAAACTAGCGTACCTATAGGTAAGGGCAAATGTGCAGTTAAAAAAAAACTAAAATATATCTACAGGATGATTTTTGGTCGTTAACGTTCCCGAAAACTACGGAACCTCCTCATCACACTATAATTTTTCTCCATGGAAGCATACCTGCCGGGCTAGCACGACCACGATAAGTAGATATACGATAAAGGATTTCGTAACGTATCTATACCACCATAATTATCGATTTCTCGACTAGCTGTCAAAATACGATAGATATTAGCCGCCATGTTGAATGTTATCGATACCAATTACTAATAATTAAATTTTACCTTTGACCTACCTATGTAAACTAAAAACGAGTAAACTAAAACACTAAATAAAAAATATTAAGTTTGGAGCATATCACTGAAAACCTATCGAACCAAAGAATATAATAGGTATTTTCGATTTCTCTAACCTATCTACGCTTATCGCGCACTACAATGTTCATCGATAACAATATCTTGAATTGATGTCAAAATTCGATATTTTTAACATCAAAATATGGTCATGTTCGGCGCTATCGATAGTAACCGATGGACATGCTCGCATTTTATCTATCATATCGTATCGTCCCGTGTAACGTTACCGGCATGGTTATGTTCGCTGTATCGATAAAATTCAACATGGCGGCTATATTTATCGTATTTTGACAGCTAGGTATCGATAACTTGACTTATATCGTGTATTGTTGGCCGTGCTAGCCGGGCTGGGAAGTGTCTGGTTTCCAAAATATTAGGGTCTAAAGTTGAGTAAATAGACTGCGTTTTTCTGCATAAATGCACATTGACGCGTGTAGCACGAGTTTTGTGGTTCTAATGTATCCACTCCGTTGCGATCCAGTTACCGTCCATACCATATTAAATAGTATCTAAAATTTAGCCCTTTTCGCGAAAGGGTGAACACTTGGGCAGCGACCACGAACTTGCCACACACCTCACCTCTATTTTCATTCCATCACACATCCATAACAAGGATCTACGTAATTAATAACAATAGGCGTCATTAGGCTAGAATCTTAGATGAATTATAAGTAGATTCAGTGACAGCGCTCAAAAAATGACACGACAAATAGCTGCTCAATTGTATGGCTGGGCATCTATTGTCATAAATTGATACAAGCAAAGTCGAGTCTTATGGTAACTACATAAGATTCAAGTTTAAAAATCTAATCTAATGCAGTTATTACGTTTATATAGATTTACTGGTGCCACTTTTTATAAAGATTTCATTATGAAACCCCGCGTCTACCTATAAACACGTCACTGGCTAGAATGCAGCAGCACGTAGGTAGATAAATCGTCACGTTCACACCTAATACGTAGATAATATACTTACAAGATCCATCAGAATAATATTAGGTACTGACGACTGATAAAGCCAGTAGGTATTTCCCGTTATTTACAAAACAATTATAAGCAAGTTTGCACAGTTTTGATTGCGGAGTTTTCTCGTATCATTTAGCTGTTACTGAGGAGGTTTGGGGTCAGCCAGAAAGCCGACTGTAGCGGTTAGGCCAAAGACCTTGCATTGGCCTTGGAAGTGGGTTAGTTAGACGATACATAATTGTAGGATGTGTCGATAGTTTTGCGGACTTCGTTGACGCTCGTCAAATTGTTATATTCTAGTTGTTACTCAGAACCTTAGAGCAACGCGGGCTTCGTGTTGCTCTAAGCTCAGAACACCTACTGGTACTCAAGTATTTATTTTATGCAATAGGTTAAGATACTCCACGTAACTACTCCATTAGTTAATTAGATTCCGTTGCATAAATACCCAATTGCCTCCTAACTACCTATAGCGCGAGTTATGCGTTACAATCATAGCTCCTAGGAGGTAAACTATGGTTACAATGGACGTTTTTATCCAAACAACTTATGTTCCCAGCTGACCTACGCGGACTTCCTCTTCGCTGGATATTAATTTTTAATAAAAAAATTCTAATCTTGAGTTTTCAATTATCTTACTTCAAATATGTACTTGTAAATAAAAAAATAATAAAGATTAACATAGTATTTATTTAGGTTTTACCTACATAGTTAAAAAGGATTTACATTATCACTAAAATAACCCATATGAAATTGTACTTATAAGGTATCTTACTTCAAATATGTACTTGTAAATAAAAAAATAATAAAGATTAACATAGTATTTATTTAGGTTTCACCTACATAGTTAAAAAGGATTTACATTATCACTAAAATAACCCATATGAAATAGTACCTATAAGGAAGAAATATAACATTAACTACTTAAAAATATTTTACTTTACAAAACTTCGACACTATGACATTGGCGTCAGATCCTTTGTTTTACCATTTTTGTGCATAATTAACAGAACTGCACTAATTTCTATAAACAAATATGTTTCTATGAAGCCTCAGCTTCAGCAGCTTCTTTGTACTGTTCACACCAATATTCAGGAGTTTTTTCAAAAGCCTGCAAAGTACAAAATTATACTACAAACTATACATCTATACAAATAAATTAAATTAGGTGACTACAATGTGTATTAATAATAATAATAAATGTTGCCCCCTTTGTCGCTCCATGCGTGCGGCCGTTTCAGGGGGCCCATGAAATGAGTTGGCGAGTCACCGCCTGCCACCTAACAATTATGAGACTTGGTTGTAATGGCAGGCGTCCGTTAGTCTCCTTCAATAGCCCGATTTTCCAACCCCACCCAAAATTCAGCCCCATAGCCCATGACCTTGTTTCCCATCGCATGACAGAGCTCTGCACTCCAATAGTCTTGCACATGGCGGAGACCATCGCCGGGTGTATCATATTGTGCGTTCGGCGATGGTATCCGTCATGTGTATCCAACACCATATTAAAGTTCTCTTAAAAGGGCCTCTACATCTTGGCTACGGCCCGATGCACGCCTCTCAAAGGACCGGGACTCTGTAGTCCCGAGAATTTCAAAAGAGATACAAATAATAATAATAAGCCCGCAGGGCAGCTTGTGGCGAGCTGTTGGGAGGTAGCGTTCCCACGGACCTGAAGTACTCCCGGGGGAAGACCCTGTTCCTCATCTCCGGCGCCGGAGTGAGATCTGACGAGGAACAGTTCCCCCGCCTCTGCCTTGCCTTCGCCGGCCGGGCAGAGTGGAGTCGCGAGAGCTATGACAGCTCGAGGGTGGACGTGCCCGTCAGTAAGTGGCGAGTTGGCTTCGGTTTAAAGTCCAGGGGCACCCCTCCACCCTAGCCGCTCACCAAATGTTGCCACCTTTGTCGCTCCGTGCGTGCGGCCGTTTCAGGGGGCCCATGAAATGAGTCGGCGAGTCACCGCCTGCCACCAAACAATTATGAGACTTGGTTGTAATGGCAGGCGTCCGTTAGTCTCCTTCAATAGCCCAGTTACCCAACCCCACCCAACATTCAGCCCCATAGCCCATGACCTTTGTTTCCATCGCATGACATAGATCTGCACTCCAATAGTTTTGCACATGGCGGGGACCATCGTCGAGTGTATCATATTGTGCGGTCAGCGATGGTATCCGCCATGTGTATCCCACACCATATTAAAGTTCTCTAAAAAGGGCCTCTACATCTTGGCCATGGCTCGATGCACGCCTCTCAAAGGACCGGGACTCTGTAGTCCCGAGAATTTAAACAGAGATACAAATAATAATAATAATATTTATTTCAGACACATGATCCATACAATATAATAGATAATTTAATTTAAAATAAACATATACTAAACACACACAACTAATCACATAGTGTGAATGACGGCCGACAGCAAAAAACAAGATCCCCGGCTCGCAACGTACCCAACCTCGAGATCCCGCAATGCGACCGGCCGCCATTCCCATGCTCGTACTTTTAGGTGGCGACACCGTGCGCAGCAATGTCTACCCACCGCCTATATACCGGCGTCAGATACACCCTATCGGCCAAACTTTTTACAATTGTATTTTTAGACGTGTCAACTCTGGACATAAATGAAGCTATTCTTTTCCGCTGTATGGCATTAAACGAATCAACTCGAAACTAGTAGTATTAGTTTATGGCTTAGTAGCCATACTGAACTGATAGATTGTGGTAAGGATGTAACAGAAAGGGTATGTTAAGCGAAAAGCTGTATAAATAGCCCACTTAAGAGAACCTATTTCCAAAATTTGAGACTCGAAATCGCATTTTTATTTTTCAAGATTGTATGAAAATTCCTGAGATATTTAAAAATTTTCCATACTATCGGGAAAAATAAACATGTGATTTAGGATCTCAAATTTTGTGGATAGATTCTCTATAGTGGGCTATTTACATAGCTTTTTGCTTAACATACCCTTTTTGTTACACCTGTATAGGTTCAGGGGTTGAATCCCATAAATATTCATGTTTGTTTCATGTCATGGATGTTTTTGATATTATCTATGTATTTTTACTTTTTTGAAATGACGGCCAATTGGTGTAGTTGGTAGTGGCTCTGCCTGCCACGCCATAGATCCTGGGTTCGAATTGCGGTAGGTGCAAACATTGATTATGATGAATATTGATGTTTGTTTCCGAGTCATGGATGTTTCTATATTTATACCGTTGCCTAGTACCCACGACACAAGACCTTAGGGACTAAGTTAATGTGTTGTGAAGTGTGTGAATATTATTATTATATTACTAGTGGGCACCCGCGACTCCGTCTGCGTAGACTACAGAAAAAACAAAATGTCGAAATTATCCGGGATTTTTTTTCCGGGATAAAAAGTAGCCTATCTGTTAAGTGGGACCTGTCACAATATAATCATGAAAACTGCATCGAAATAGGTTCAGCCGTTTCTGAGATTAGCACAAACGCACAGACAAAAATTCCAAAAATCATTCTTTTGGGTACTATTGTGTTTATAAAGGTCACCTATATTTTTTCTAATATATCTTCTATGTACAGACAGCGATCCGTTACATTTTTATTATATGTATAGAAGACCTTTAACAACACAATAGTACCCAAAAGAATGATTTTTGAAATTTTAGTCGGTTTGTATGTTTGTCTGTTTATGGAACGTTTCAACTATAATGTCATTATTTAATTTCTTCTGTAAGTGATGCAAATAAATAATATTATGAATGCTAAAAATACAAACAACCATTTTTCTTGAATTGTATTATTATACCTCGCACTGTATATCGATACGAACAGCATTAGCCCGACCATGGCAACACTTGTGGCATGGCAAACTAGTCTCTCAAATTATGGTTTCCAGTACAATTGTAATAATGAAAGCACATAATGGTATATTAGAACTATACAAACCTCAGCCATTTTATTTAGCAGAAACATCTTCGGGGCTTCCTCTATTGCTCTCTGGCCCCATTCAAATACATTTCTGGCTAGTTCACCCTCCCCTACCTACGGACAATAGACCATAATGTACAAATAGCCTAGTGTGGTGAGTATGAACAAAAGCCTCCTATGGCAGTAGCCTTGTAGTGTGCCCTAGGGGAGGTCTATGTGCAGTTGAAACCACTGAACAGATTTAAGGGGTTATATCCACTTGCGAGGCAGAAAAAACGCGTTTTTTTGTGATTTTTTTCCAAAGAGGCATTTTATTTTATACATTAATGGAAAAAATGTACTTAAACAGAATTCAATGTACTTTAACAATCAGCGGTTTATTTAAAAAAAATATTGGATCCCCTAGCTCATGTAGATGATCTGCGGAGAGACCTCCAAAAAAAAGTGCTTGGCGGTGAGCAAGATATCTCTGGTCCAAATTATCTGAAAACCAAAAATATTTAGTTTTATAATAAATAAATACAGGTAATGATCGAAGGTCTAGTCAAAATTTTGATTTTTGACAAAATGGCGGCTGTTCAAAAAAAAAATTCAGTTTTTCATGAAAATTTTTGACTTCAAAGTGACTTAAAAAATCGAAATTATTGTCCAAAACCTTATTCCTTCGATCATTACCTGAAAAATATATCTGAGTAAGTCGTGTGAAAATTTCAAAACGGATCGGTTTAGCGGTTTCGGAGAAATTTTCCTCACCGACTCTGAAAACACGGTTTTGAGATAAACGCGTTTAAAGTTTCGGGAACGATTTACACTAAATTAATTTTTTTTTTCAACTTACATCGTGTCATCTATTCCAGCACCATAAGAGGAACCATCTGCTTCGTCGTTTGCTTCCATTTGTATTATTATCTTAGGGTCCCAAACACAATATAAGTCGAGAACAAAAGGGTAGAAGCTACCAGAAACAGCTGCTACTCCGGCTCGTGCTTCGCCTACTTTCGAACGCTCGGAGACGTTCTTACTAATACGCTCATATCTCCGAAACTAATTGTCGGATCGATTTGAAATTTTCAGAGAATATTCTTGAATATATGTACATTCAAAAAATGACAAAAAATTAAAATCGATTTTTTGAAAATCACAAGTGGATATAACCCCTTAATGTAAATTAGAAATTATTTTATTAGAAAACAGATGGGCTCAGGGCAAACGGGCAAAGTAAATCATCATATGGCTGGAAGTTACTGGCTTACCTTTGAATAACTTAAATACATTTGTTTTGTGAATGTACTTGTCAAGATTTTGCGCTCTACAAAGTCATTTTCTTCTATAAGGCCTGCTTCAGACAGAAACTTCCACATTTCATCTGAAAATAGGATGATATTGATGAATACATAAACAAGACCAACTAAAATATTACCTTACTTCTTACTTAATATTATAAACGCGAAAGTTTGTAAGTATAGATGGATAGATGTTTGTTACTTTTTCACGTAAAAACGGCTGGACTGATTTTAATAAAATTCAGTATGGAGTTACCAGACACCCTGGATTAACACATAGACTACTTTTAATCCCGGGAAAATATTTTTATCCCAGATAATTTTGACATTTTGTTTTTCCTGCAGTCCACGCGGACAAAGTAACGGGCGTCCACTAGTAATACATAAAGACATTGCAGTGTTCTCAAAATGGGGTAGCCAGAACCGCAAATATATTAAAGTATTACCTTCCTTCACTGGGCCACCATTCATGTAGATATGTGTGAGGGCAGCATTTAGTAACAAGCGGTGATGATCACTGACAGCAGTTGAAGGTAAGGACTCACATTCCTCTGTGAGCACCAAAATGTACTGGATTCCACTCTTTGCTTCTACTTGGACTAGTTTGTATCCATAAACCTTAAATATAAATTACGATTTAGGCAAGTTTCAAAGTTGTTTACATTCTACTTACCTAATAGTTTGCAGGTTTACAGTACTGACCTTTTTAAGACACTTGTTTGCTTGAACAATAACTGCGTTGACTTTACTAGATGGTGTCTGGCAAACAGAAGTTAAATGCTTTAAAATCTCCGCCCGTTTTATAGGGATTTTACTGCCTTCGCGGCAAACTAAAAACCGCACACATTCTTTTATTGAATCTTCTAAACTGGGATCTACTTCTTCACTACTGCTGGTATCTCTGTTAGATCTTCTTTGACTCATATTAAAGGATTCCTAAATAAACTGTATATAATTATATTTTATAATTGAATAAATCGAGAGGAAAGAAGCGGCGGCCAGCGGTGCAATGTTTGTTTTGTTTTTTTGTTTGTTTGTTTTTTTTTTTTATTTAGTTTATCCCGAAGGAAAGGCAAGGGGAACTAAGCCCATACAGCCATTGTCTTTATTAGTAAATGATTTCTGAATTTATGATGGATGATGATGATGATGAATGGAAACATCGGCAAAATCCTCAAGAACAAGTGTAAAGTTAGTCAAAATGAAAAATTATTGCAGAAATAACTTACATGCGCCAATGAAGAGATCGTAATCCGGCTAAAGTTTTACTCGGTTTACCTGCATATAAAACCATGCATACGCACTAGATTCACATTACAAGTAATCAAAATATAACTTATCTACCAGAAAACATCACTTTACGGACACATGCAAGCCATTTACAAATAATTTTTGATTTTCACAAGAAAATTACACCTGCACCCTTCCAGTTTTTCCCGCCGAATCTTTTTGTTTGTTTAGTTTATCCCGAAGGAAAGGCAAGGGGAACTAAGCCCATACAGCCATTGTCTTTAGTAAATGATTTCTGAATTTATGATGGATAATAATGATGATGATGAATGGGAACGTCGGGAAAATCCTCAAGAATTGACGTGAAATTAGGAAAGATCAAAAACAATTGCAGAAACAACTTACATGAGCCCATCAAGAGATCGTATTCCGACTAAAGTTTTACTTATTTTACCTGCATATAAAACCATGCACACGCAGTAGATTCACATCATAAGTAATCAAAATATAACTTATTTATCAGAAAACATCACTTTACGGACACATGCAAGCCATTTACAAACAATTTTTGATTTTCACAAGAAAATTACACCCGCACCTTCCAGCTTTTCCCGCCGAATCTCCCGTTATGGCTCCTTTTTTTTGTTTAGTTTATCCCGAAGGAAAGGCAAAGTGAACTAAGCCCATACAGCCATTGTCTTTAGTAAATGATTTCTGAATTTATGATGGATGATATTAATGATGATGAATGGAAACGTCGGGAAAATCCTCAAGAATGGATGTAAAATTAGTAAAGATGATAAATAATTGCAGAAACAACTTACATGAGCCCATGAAGAGATCTCATTCCGACTAAAGTTTTACTTAGCTTACCTGCATATAAAACCATGCACACGTACTAGATTCACATCACAAGTAATCAAAATATAACTTATCTACTAGAAAACATCACATTACGGACACATGCAAGCCATTCACAAATAAATTTTGATTTTCACAAGAAAATTACACCCGAACCGTTCCAGCTTTTCGCGCCGAATCCCCGTTTTGGCTCCATCCGTGATCTTTCTTTTTTATTTCATTTTTCATAGAGGACAGGACAGATATCTTAAGCTTATACAGCCATTCTAACTTTCTCTAAAAAATTAATAATGATTCCGGGCAACCGGCCAACTAAAAAAGTAATAGATATTTTGGCGATTAGACAAAATCCATAGGGATTTCTCCCTACGACTATTGAGTACCTATTACCTCCTTGATGTAGGTAGGTATAACCTAACTTAATCACCTAATTATGATGATAAATGCTACCGTTTCGTCGCGTTGTCGTCTGTTTCATATGCAATGTTCCATTCCGTTTTGGTGGCCATTCACGGAAATAGACTAATGTTCGGACCCGTTTTAACACATCATCGCATTGTAAGATAGGACTTGCTCTAATAAAAGCTCTAGAGGGAATACCATACCAAAGAGGACTTACCATAGGTAGGTACGGATACATACAAAAACTTTTGTTGGGACAGTTTGGTCGATTTTGACTTTAAATTAGTCCTACCTGTCCCTTTTTTAACCGACTTCAAAAAAAGGAGGAGGTTCTCAATTCGTCTGTTTGTCTTAACCGTTTATGTTATGAATGGAGAGACACACTAGACCAGTCACACTTAAACGTAGGTAAACTTAAAATTAGACAGGTCTGTCTCTGTGGTGGAAATGGACAGGTAAGACCATGGAGGTAATAAAAAAAACCGGAGAGAGTCCTATTAAACAAAAAGCGGGTGGGGCTGTGTCGGGGCACACGGCCGTTGGTTTTAACGTGAAACGTCTATGTTAGCGAATCGCTTTTAAAGTAAAAGATTGAAATGAAAACAAGATGGACGCTGTTTTAAGTATTTTAATAAAAAAAGAACAGGTACGTAATAGAAACATAAAATACATAGCAAATGTTTATATATTTATTGTCACTTTCTGGTTATTTTAAATAGCAGCCGCCCACGACTTCGTCCGCGTGAGGGGGCGTTATACCCGTGCGAAGCCGGGCAGGTTGTTGTATAGACTGTAGCCTTCCTTGGTAAATGGGCTATCTAACACTGAAAGAATTTTTCAAATCAGACCAGTAGTTCCTGAGATTAGCGCGTTCAAACAAACAAACAAACAAACTCTTCAGCTTTATAATATTAGTATAGATATAAATACTGTCCAAATTACACTTATTTTTGTATAAATCAATCGGTTCAAATAAACTTGACAAACACACGAAAGAATCACCACGCTATAAAGTCGGAGTCACGAGTTACACTGAATAGAAACAAGCGCGAGCGCCGGTTTCGCACAGTTATCGCAGTATCCCTCCCCCGCCCCCCCGCTTGACCCCGACACGAACTCAATGTCATAACAGCGAGCTGACTATATAAGTGAAATATTTACACCACATTTTTGTTTCTAAGACCAATAGTTTTTTAATTATTAAGGTACGATGATATAGACCTTTTCGTTACGGTCCAGTTTTTAAACCTGGTACCCGTATGTGTCGGCGCGATTTTAAAGACGTTTCACGTCAAAAAGTGTGACACCTCTAATATGACAGTTTTTCAAAGTATGACAGTCGACCTCATTTTACTACTGACGTTTGATGTGTGAAGTTCGTTTTCGCAGTGCAATAAAATATAAATAATGCCGTCGTGCGTAGTTAAAATCTGTTGAAACAGTAGCAGTTACATCAATAAAAGTGAAGAGATAGCATTTCATAGGCAAGAATGTAATTATTTATCCCAATTGCAGTCTTTTTAGATAAAAAATATTAATCGTTTTTAAAATTGAAAACGTTGTTTGTACCAACCAGTGTTGTCATTTTAAAAATGTAGGGAAATTAGTAGTAACTGAAAATGAAAATTATAACTCCAAGAAAACATTTATTTGTCTACCTTTTGTTCTTTATATAGGCTATTGGGCCGCAATCACTAGTCTAAAAAATATAAAAGAGTGTAATTAAGTGATAAAAAATAAATAGGATTTATATGTTTATTTAAGTTTTTTTAATTACTCCACTTTTCTCTTTTCTATTACAGGTTTTATTTTCTAATCAGTCTTCTAATACAAGTCTTAGGTTTACTTTTTAAATTCTTATAAAAACAAAGTCAATTAATTTTCTTTCTTTCTCTTAAGTTTAAAAATAGGTATTAAATTAAACTCTTTTTTATCAAAAGAGGTACAGAATCAAAATGCCATACATAATCAATAATTATCTAGACACGCGGTAGCTATATATCCCTCCGCGAACTCGCGGTCTATTTCTGATACTTAAATCGGGTAAAAGATTTTTATCTTCTGAACTGGTTTCTGATGAGCTATTGTTTGCGTTATCACCATAATCTACTATGAAATCTGCATCTACGTCTCCTTCGTCTTCAAACTCAGAATTTTCGAGAGTACCATCATCCAAACCGGCTTGTATTTCATCATCCCGTAAACCTGTGAGCAAAACACCTAATGTGTATTTATAGGTGTCTATAGTAATCCTGAACCAGGCTCACAATACTGGGTTAGGTTAGGTTGCAGTAGTTAGTACAGGTCAGTAGTAGCAAAGACAAGTTATAATTGTCTTTGGTAGTAGTTAACAGTACCTACTTAACCTACTAACAGACTAGACATGAAAAACAGACAGAGTTCATCACAACAATAGCATCAAAAGCAGCCATCCGTTTCCTTAAAAATGACATCTGTCAATTGTCACAGATCATGGTAACATACCGGAAATTGATCTCTAATGTTGCGTTCCAAAATATATAAAAAATATTTCTATAACCAGCTAAATTTAAATAACGTATACCTACTAAGTTTTTTAATATGGGCTATTGAAAGTGCGTGGGCTGTAATTGAAAGTTAGTTACTAAAAGTTCTGGGCTGGAATCGCCATGTTTAATTTGGTTTATTAAAAGGCGCATGGGCGCCACGAGGATGTTCTGGTAAAATCGAATGTTTTTTAGAACAATTATATGACAAATTTCTGAAAACGATCAACAAGAAAAACAAGTATTAAATAAATTAAAAGCAGCCACCTTGGTCGAGTTGGTCTGATTGAAGAACTATTCTTCAACTAAAAAATGTATCTTTAAATCTACAGAATACAGCCATTTCACTCGGTCGGTTTTGGTAATAACCCATCGTACTAATGATCACAATATTTTATTCTGCATAAAACGACTACGTAGATGGTCGCTTTCTTCGATTTAGGTTTTCCGTTCGTCCCGTAATTTGGTCGTATTTTGCTTTTAATATTTAGTAATCCACATAGAACTTTGTTGTCATTCCATGTTCGGCTCGTACCTATACAAGAACTCTATGGTCAAGACAATTTTAGATTGTCAAATTCCAATAAGGTTTTTTTCCTTTTTAGCTAAGTATTTTGGTAAGTTTTTTAAGCTGACGGGTTTGTTAATTAGTAAATGTAATTTTTATCGGACGCCCCGTTCATAACCGTTTCAATAAAAATAAAATTTGTGATATCATATTTAGCAGAAAACGACTAGAGTTTTGGTCGTTTTCATTTGGTCATGGTATTATAAGTATGTTATATTCTGCAGGAATGGACTACTTGTTTTTAAACCAAGATTATTACATGAAAAATAACTGTGATCTCTGTAAAACCTATTTAATATTCTGCGCGAAGTTTATTTCTACCAAAGGACATAAATAACTTTCAGGAAAAACGTAAGGGAAAAAAATAAAGAAACTTTTAACGTCAATATCTCGAAACTCGTTTTTTATTGTTGGTCTCTTTCTGCAGAACTACGGCTAATTTTAAGTTTAGGTTTAAGTAATGGTTAGAATCGATCATAATATCCCGCCAAACATCTTACTTAGCAAGTTGGCACGGTTATTGCACAGCTGCCAGAATATCAGCAGTAGGCTCACCCCTTACCACGTGCGACTTGGGGGTGTGTTGTTTGCATTACGTTTGCCCACTTTGGGGATAATGGACGTATACAGCATGTCCATGATATCATGCGTGCTTGTATGCTCATGTGTTCGGAGACAAAATCTCCAGTTTTTTGACCTCCTCATACTACGTAGTTCAGTTAGAATATGCATAGAGGAATAAGATTAAGTTTTTTATTCCTCTATGGAATAAGTTAGTTTCTTTACAAAGTTTAGTGTACATACCTAGTTGGTTTATATTATGTATAGGTACCTACGGGGTGTAACTCAAGGTTTCCTATATTAATTTTATGAAGTTGTTGGATAAGTAGGTAAGTACCTACCTATCTGATTTAAGTACATTTTTGTTACTCATAAATGATAATGGATCGCAGAGATTTTAAAAAATCGATAGTTTAGTAGGTAGTACCAACGTACAATGATTAAATCATAAATATACCTACATAATTGATTGAATACTGTCTGTCTACTCTAATTTAGCTTTTCTCTATGTAATTTAGGCACTACCAAATGTTGACAACACGTGTGTCTTGCTTTATTTCTTACCTCACAAATTATTCAGCAATCTATACACTGTACTATAATACCTAGTTGGCTATCATATAGGTACACATACCTAAAGGCCTAAACTAGGTAAAATTTGTTTATAGTCTTGAGTTCCTAAAAAATATTGTTCTGTTCATGAATAGATAGTGGCGCCAACGATTTTACGGCAGTCGTAATTATTATATAATAATAATAATAAGCCTCTTTATTCAGACATTCATGCATATTACATCAATAGATTTTTTGTCATAATAAAATTGTCATCAGTATTAGTAAATTGTCACAATGTAGGTATAAATAAATTGCAATACATTTAATATTATGTCATGTCTGCGTGCCCGACGGCAAAGGCCTCCTCCAACCCTTTCCACTTTTCCCTGTCTCTCGCCAGTCGATTCCAAGTTTTGCCTACTAATCTTATTATGTCGTCATCCCATCTTGTTATTGGTCTTCCTCTTGTTCTTCTGTTGTCTCTAGGGTACCAAAGTGTACCAAAGAGTCGTAATTATTACTAATATCTTTCTATGAAACTAGAGCCAGAACTCTGGTTTGAGTTTTCTGGAAGTGAAAATGCCTAATCCTGAATGTATCGAACATTTCTAAGTATCCCTGCATTCCATTTTTATCGTCAGTATCGCGGGGGTGAGGTAAGATGGCGACAGTGAGCTTGCCTTTAATACTTTTTGTACGTAGTTGTCCTTATTCTCCGTTAGGAGTAAATGTAAATGTGTTCTGTGGTCAGTAATTTTGTGAACGCTTGCCGGTGCGGTTTGATTCGTTTTTGTAGGTATTTATTTTATTGATTTCAGCGATACGGACGGATACGATAAAATGTGAGTTGAAATATTTTAGGTACAAAATAACGTTTTTTTATGCATTAGTTTTATGAGATTGTAGATAGGGATTAAATGCAAATTTCGATTAGGTTACATATGGAGTAGGTACCTAAATTATGTTTAGCTCTAGGTATACATGAATTAAATCAAAAGTAGGTACCTATTGTACCTACACAATATCGTACAGAATAATTATTTAATAATTACTATTATGTCAAATCAAATCAAATTTGATCTGATTTGATTTGATTTTACTATTATGTACGTAGAAAGAGAGTGAATTATGTAGGTAAGTATTAACATTTAAACGTAACGGGCACATCCAACTAATAGGTACCATTTTAGATAAATATTGGTGTTTTTCTGTGGTGTTAAACATAATAAATTGGCTAGTTACCATGATTGATTAGAGTTGAGGTGAATGGAGTTTTATAAATGAATGGAGTTTTGTAAATGATGCCGTGATATCCTCAGCGATATCACTTTAAACGAGTTCTTTGAGAGTAGATGTAGTGGGGCGATAGAAATACGATTAGCTCCCTGATTTTGTAACTCAGGTCGATTTTATAGGAGTTCTAGCTGACCCTGACTGGCTGCGATCGAACCCTTACGCCTTCCGAATGAATGGCGCACCTTTTAACTGTTGGGCTATCATCACCGAAGGCGAAGACTAATTAGCAAAACCTTAGGTTACATAGTTCGATTTTTCTTGTTTTAAATGACTTTTTTGTATTCGTGACCACTTGTCACTACTAACCGAATTTGTACATCTTAACTATACCCTCAAAATTGGTTAGAAGTGGCACCACGTGGTTCTATCGGCCCTTGGTGCTCTGCCTACTCCCTAAGGGATAAAGGCGTGAATATATACATGTATGTATGTAATACATACTATGTATGTATTTCGTATTTGCGACCAGAGTAGGAACTACAAAATCAGCCTATCACCGCCGCGTTAGAGCTCGTTCACACTTGTCGGCTGCCGGGCTCGAATTTTTATTGGATGTTTCAAAGGCACATTTTATATGAAGCTAGTGTTCGACATCCGACAAGTGTGAATAACTTCATATAAAATGTTCTGCCCATGAACGTATAAAGAATAACGGACAGAGTGTTGTCACTACTCAGAGTGAGGCATTCATAGTAAGCTCGGTAACGATATTCCATAGAGTAGGGATGTGTAATGTAATGACGCGTTATCCACCCACACATACAAACCATAGTAAGCTCGGCGCCTACTAGAAAATACGCACACATGCGCAAAGCGCCGCCATTTCGGTGCTTCAATCTGTGCATTGACAGCATTACGTCCGTTGTTCTTTATACGTTCATGGTTCTGCCACTGAAACATCCGATAAAAATCGGAGCCCGAAAGTCGACAAGTGGGAACGAGGTCTTATAATAGCCCCGCCCTTAATATCCACAGTATGTCTAAATACGAGCTGTTCTACTTCCCCGTGAAGGCCCTGGGTGAAGGCATCAGGCTGGTGCTGGCTTATGGAGGCCAGGAGTTTGTAGACACAAGGATTCCTATGGAGAGCTGGCCAGAATACAAGCCTAGTAAGTACTTACATGCATTAATAGACATACATAAGTATGTCATTGTGGACAGCCAGAAATGCTGGATTATGAAAAATATTCGACAGCTACGTTTAGTACCTACAAGGTGATTTCTGGTCGTCAACGTTCCCAAAAACTACGGAATCTCCTCATCATCACGATCATTTTTCTCCATGGAAGCATACCTGGGAAGTGTCTGGTTTCCAAAATATTAGGGTTCAAAGTTGAGTAAATAGACTACGTTTTTCTGCATAAATGCACATTGACGCGTGTAGCAAGATTTTTTCACGAGAAATAATTAATATCTGTCGATGAAAAAACTAGCATTAACACTGGACACTTTAAATTTCGCCCGATTAAGATTTTTTTTTTAAATTACATTGTTTCCCTGCATTTTTTTGCCATAAACTTTCTTTATTTGATGTATAGAGTACGTACCCTTCGTCAAGGGTGGCAACGAGAAAACATCCTGTATAGTGGGGCTAGATGTAAAAGATTATTGACAAGTTTCTAACCAGAGGGAACGACCCTGAATCCTTTATCGACGTGTACCTACGATATCCAAGGAAGGAGATGCAGCTGATGTATATGTTTGTATTTCTATATTTTTCCCTGCCACCCACAGACTATCTCTCCAGCAGTGACATGACAAGAAAAAACAACGGATGTGTTTATTTTCTATACCTACATATAGTACTTAGCTGTTACCGTGCCATGATATCGTAATCAGTCAGACGTTTATAGTTATGATCTGCCAGTTGTTATGCTCCTCCCTAACAATGTATCCGTTTTGGTTAGTAGGTAGGTACCTACTGAATTTAACTTTAAGTGGTAGCTTCAACAGTCAGCAGCTAAATTTATGATAAATATCAGTGTTAGTATTATTTGTCTGACATCGTAGCAAGCCCGTAGTAAATTACCCTACTACGACATTTCTGAAATTTTTAATAAAAAAAAATGTTTCTTGCTGCTTTACCTGTTCAAAACGGATCACAGAGCGACCTACGGGATCTTACTATGCGCTTGAATTTGAACTGAATCCACTTTTGTATCAAATTCGGCTTAGCTATTTTCATGCGTTTTTTAACATTTTAGTATACTTAACTTTAATATGTATTAAGAAAATTCACATATATTAAGGACTTTCAGTTAATTGTTATGATAAAAATTAAATTCAAAATTTAAAAAACCCCCGACCCAAAAAAAGTACGCAATCATTATGACAAAAGGTTCAAAATGCTAAACCCTATAAAAAGCAAAAAATAACTTTTAACACTACGTAAGTACCAACTAAAGCATGTTATACTATCTACTCGGGACTTTGTGCCACCTTTATGTCGGAGGCATAACCGCTAATTTTGAACTGCAAATGGTTATCTTGGCCTGCTGTTGACCGTACGTATGAAATTTTTGATTAAATTTTGTCGCGTCAGGGGACCGCTCTAATTTATTAGCCTAACGTTAGAAGCACACAATAAGAAGTCCTCAATCCCATTGTTATACAAATATAATTGTAATAGCTTACTTCACTTTAATTCTGAATACCTACTTACTTTAATACATTATATCAGTAATTATAAATATAATTTTGTTTAGATAGGTGATTTTTTTATACGAATGTTGTGATTAGGTAGGAATCATTTGATTTAGGTAAGTATTTTTGAAGGTAAAAAGCGGTCCCCCGACGCGACAAAATTTATTAAAAAATTTCATACGTACGGTCAACAGCAGGCCAAGATAACCATTTGCAGTTCAAAATTAGCGGATATGCCTCCGACATAAAGGTGGCACAAAGTCCCGAGTAGATAGTCTGACATGCTTGAGTTGGTACTTATGTACCTAGTGTTAAAAGTTATTTTTGCTTTTTATAGGGTTTAGCATTTTAAACCTTTTGTCATAATGATTGCGTACTTTTTTTGGGTCTGGGGTTTTTTTAAAATTTTTAATTTAATTTTTAATTTCATGCTTTTTGAAGGAGTTTAATTTTTCATTCTTTCATTTAATTTCTTTTATTTTTCGCCGCGTAAAAAGTTTAGATGGGGTCGCTATATGCGATCTCGACCAAAGGAAGCTGTTTAACAATCCTCATGACAAACTAGCTCTGGGAGAATTGCAGAGATTAAGAAACAATAAAGATTAAACTTTGGTCATTCTAGATTTTCAGCAAAAATATAAATCGGTTTATCCGTTTCATTCCGGCATTCCAGGGTTTCATCCGCCACATCCCATTTCCAGCATCAGGTCCTCGTCAATTAGAAACATGAAGAGAACCAGTCAAGACAAATTCAACGAGCCCAAACTCGATGGGTTTATTAAAAGGTAGACCAGGGTTACGTCTCCTACCTTCGAGCCCTATCATCAGACCAGCTCAGAGGTTCCAGATAACCAGCATCAGGGCCTTGTCAATTAGAAACATAAAGTGAACTAGTTAAGACAAATCCAACGAGCCCAAACTCGATGGGTTTACTAAAAGGCAGTCCAGGGTTACGTCTCCTATCTTCGAGCCCTAACAGCAGTGGTTCCAGAAGACATTAGTGTTTCAAATGTCAGATCCCACATATGCTTGCAAGCAAACTGAGCGTGTAACATTCCTATCACACCTAAAAAACGACCTGATGACCTTGAAGACCTGAACCGATTTCCACCAAACATAGCTAAGAACACTCTCGACTGATATACCTTTCAAACAAAAAAAAACCGCATTAAAATCGGATCATCCGTTTGGGAGCTACGATGCCACAGACAGACACATAGACATTCACACACACACACACACATACACACGTCAAACTTATAACACCCCGTCGTTTTTGCGTCGGGGGTTAAAAATAGGGACCAAAAATGTTTATATCTGCCTTCCTACCTATCCGTCGCATCATGGAATCAATCCAGTACTATGTATGTACCTACAATCTGTTGAGCATTGTGTATTGTGTGTCTACTCAGAACACCCCGTGTTGAACAAATAACTGGTAGTCCGGGAGGTAGCGTTGCATTTTTGATGGTGATTTTAGGCCGATCGATTTTGAGTGCAATTGATAGTTTAGATGAGGACATCAATTGAATTGAGCGTCAGCAGGCGCACTCAGGGTGGGGCGAGTGGGCAGAGAATGTCAAAAAAAAAATCCAAAAATTATTTCTGTTCGTCCGAAAATTTGCACATCAGTAGTTTTAACAATAATAATAATTATAGAAACCGTCAGCTGTGAAGAAAATGGCGGGTTGTACGTCAGCAGGTTATATATACCTATATTAAAAATAATTATTTTCATTTCATTTCCGGTCGAATGAAACTGATACAGGTTATTCTTTATGCTATAAAAATGATAAAAAAAAGCCTCAGCAGATCTATCGATAGGGGTATAATCGTCAGCAAGGGGATTATATGTGCCGAGCAGGTATTCAATCCGAGTATGCATTAACCTTGCTGACGATTTTACCCCTATCGATAGATCTGCTGAGGCTTTTTTTTATCATTTTTATAGCATAAAGAATAACCTGTATCAGTTTCATTCGACCGGAAATGAAATGAAAATAATTATTTTTAATATAGGTATATATAACCTGCTGACGTACAACCCGCCATTTTCTTCACAGCTGACGGTTTCTATAATTATTATTATTGTTAAAACTACTGATGTGCAAATTTTCGGACGAACAGAAATAATTTTTGGATTTATTTTTTTTGACATACTTGAAATTCTCTCCCCACCCTTACTGGAGCTGCTGACGTTCGAGTTACTCAATGACTATCCATGAAAAGTACGTTATGACATTAATCAATCGACCAGAAATTATTTTGTAAAATGCAACGCTACCTCCCGGACTATGGTGGAGTAAGCCAAAGCAATGAAACAATAATTTACTCAACTATGTCAAGAGAGATGATAATTATGTAGCCTTAGCGTACAAGGCTATTATCTCTCTCTCTCTCTCTCTCTCTATACAGGATTAATTTTAAAACATCAATAATAACTTCGCAGGATTAGATAGCTACCCAAATCATTAACAATAACATTTGTTCTACGAGTTTTATCATAACTCAATACATTCACTATGGGTGTGCCCATCACCGGGCCCTACACCCTCCACTGACCCTCGGATCTGATAACTCATAATTGCGACAACAGGCACTTGCACTAACTACAATCGCCATGAAAAACCAAACCCGAGCACCTAGCATGCAAGACGATACATTGCACTATTCCGAAATCAAAAACTAGATAAATAATCTACATATGTTTCGCCAACAACCGTGGCATCCTCAGGATTATAGAAATTAGTAAATTAGTAAACCACTAATTATTATGAACCTCTAAAACACAACACATTACTTACACCAATATAATGTAAGTAAAGTCTTGGGTTTTAGAGGTTCATAATTATTAGTGCTCGGGTCTGGTTTCTCATGGCGATTGTAGTTAGTGCAAGTGCCTGTTGTCGCAATTATGAGTTATCAGATCCGAGGGTCAGTGGAGGGTGTAGGGCCCGGTGGTGGGCACACCCATAGTGAATGTTTGAACTTCCGAATTGTAACGCCTAATACAATTTCATTTATAACTCAATACATTAATTAAAAATGATTTTCCAAGATTTTATTGTACTGTCGTGACATTTGTAAGTCTATGTTCCAATTCGCGATCGCGCGCGCCTCTGTATTATGTACAGAGTTAAGAACATTCAGAGGTAATATTAAATTTATATGTATGAAAGTAAAATGTGACAAATTATCAAAACTCATAGAACAAATGTTGTTGTTTATGATGGTAGCTACCTAGTCTTGCGAGGTTATTGATGTTTTAAAATTAACCCTGTATAATATTAGACCAAGTTAATGAATTGTCTGTTAGGTACCTGCCGTTTATCTTGCTAAAATTTGAAAACGACTCGACTATTTTTAATAACATTTTTTGTATGTCGAGAAGGTTTATACGCTTTTTTGTGATTGGGTTCTAGCAAGTAAAGCTGCTGAAGAGGCACTAGTAAAATATATAAAACAAAACTATCGTACCACCTCTTGTGTATCTCACTCACACTACACACTGTTTTGTCAATCTGTACCTACCCACCCCCAAGACTTAGAAAAACTGAGTCGAACTAGAATGGAATTTAATTATGGTAAAAAAATATAAACCATGGATAGCAGCCATTTATATCTATGTAGAAAGAAAAATTCGATCCGTGACTAAAATTGCTTAGCGGAAATAATCGTGCCAACCCAAAACAAACTGTCATGCGTTTTCCAATAACCTTGGTAGCAGTCAAGCAATCATAATTATAGTAAAAAAGTTCACATTAAAAAAGATAGGTATGTCTGCTCTACCGGCTAGGCAATGTTTTTTTTTATCTACGCCTCACCTTTATCCTAATCCGTTGGGATAACTAGGATTGCATTGACGACCCGAAATAATGCTCTCAAATCAAATAGATAAGAATACTACATAATTAGTCTATTTACTGTCGAGCTTTCGAGTTTTGACGGTGGCGAAGTGAGAGACACTCTCCCCAGTCGGTCCATCATTCATTACTGAGGATCATGGTCACTGGAACTTCTGAAATGAACAATTTCTTCTCCATAGATTGCGGTGGGAACCAACCATAATCACCCCGTCGTCTAGGTAGGGATGAAGCTCCCTACTTGAGCTTGGATTCTTTTTCCTGTCTTTTACAAATAAATCCTACCGACGGAATGGTTAATTTTCATTAGCTAAATCAATACTTTCACTGACACCCCATCGTCCGAGGGGGTGTCAGTGAAATTATTGATTCAGCTCATGAAAATCTATAAAAAGATACTTCAAAGTCTACCTACGTCACTAATAAATTATTAGTTAAATTGTAGTCATGGTACTTGATTGCGACATGTTTAGATGAGTAATGGAAGCTTTTTTGTCGCTAACAAAAAGTTAGACGTAGATACTTATATTATGTACGTACTTATTATAATTAAAGGAAATTAAATAATTAAAAAATAAAATTTAGGTAAAAAAACCTTTTTAAAAACAAGCTTTTATTTAAATGCGCTAAAAAGAAAAAATAAACTTTTACACTAAAACTTTTACTGTTAATTTATAACGTCATTTCAAATTTAACACATTTGACACAATTTATCTATACTAATATAATAATATATATAGTATAATATATATTATTATTATTAATATTATAAAGCTGAAGAGTTTGTTTGTTTGTTTGATTGATTGAACGCGCTAATCTCCGGAACTACTGGGTCGAATTAAAAAATTCTTTTTGTGTTGGATAGTCCATTTATCGAGGAAGGCTTTAGGCTATATATCATCACAGTGCGACCAATAGGGACGAAGAATAAGAGGAAAATGTGGAAAAAACGGGGAAAATTATTCAACTTTGGAGACTTCCGTTGCGTGCGCTGCGTAAACGGTTCAAGTTATCCAAAAAATATGTATGAAAGAATAAAATGACGTAGAAATGATATGAAAGAAAAAAATTGAAGGTCTAGACTGCCTGATGCAGAACCCTTAGCAGCCCAGCTAAACTTTGAGAGATATGAAAATACCGTCTTAGGAAAAGTTGCTCAGCATGATAAGCACTTTCTAATAACGTAATAAAATTGAAGGTCTAGATAACCTGATGCAGAACCCTTAACAGCCCAGCTAAATTTTGAGAGATATGAAAATACCGTCTTAGGAAAAGTTATTCAACATTTTAAAAGAATTCAATTTAAAATAATTCAATTCCCTGTTAAGTTATCTTTTGCTGTAACAATTAATAAATCACAGGGGCAAACGTTTAAACACGTTGGAATTGACTTACGTCAAGACTGCTTTTCACACGACCAATTATATGTCGCGTTGTCAAGATCGGGTTGCGGAGAAAATCAGTATGTTCTTCTGCCACAAGAAAATAAAACAAAAAATATAATTTACGCAGAAGTACTTTAAAATATTTTATTCTGTTTGTTGACGCGGACGAAGTCGCGGGCAACAGCTAGTATGTTATAAAAGCTTGTCGCGACATTTAAGTACTCGTATTTACGTTCTTACTTTTAAATGTTTATTAGGCAGCATCTTTGTGTTGATGTTTCAGATTTTCCCATATTGTTCCCACGCATATCGAAGAAATATCCGTCGACCCTTCCAGAGCTTCGTGTAGAAGAGTAAGAGAGTAATATACAACAGGGTTCGGCCCGGTGCCCCGAGGTGGTATGTTCACGACATCATGTCATCATGCCACTCAGTCCTCGGCACGGCCTCACCTTGACTTATTAAAAATTTAAAACTAAGAAAGTAAATACGAGTACTTAAATGTCGCGACAAGCTTTTATAACATATAAATTGTGTCAAATGTGTTAAATTTGAAATGACGTTATAAATTAACAGTAAAAGTTTTAGTGTAAAAGTTTATTTTTTCTTTTTAGCGCATTTAAATAAAAGCTTGTTTTTAAAAAGGTTTTTTTTCCTAAATTTTATTTTATACTTTTTAGTTTTCACCTGGTAAGTTCCTAAGTCTGTTCAGGAGGAGAAGAACTCATTCAACGCATCATTATTGGGGAGCAAGGTCGTTTGCCAGTTAATTTTGAACAGTCCAGCACAGTTAACCACGCATTGTCATGCATGAACGTGCATACAAAATTTCAACTCAATTGCTTAAAAATATCTGTTTTTACGCAATCCAAAAATTATATCGAATACACATGTTGAGAAGGCGGTCCAACTTATCTAAGAGTTCCTCTGTAATATCTGGGTAGCAGACATCAGCATAGTCAATGATTGGGAGCAACAGAGCGTTGACTAACGTGATCTTGGCCGATATGGGTCCTGCATAAGTTTTAGCGAACGCTTTGGCTACCTCATTCATATATGCATGTACTACAACAGTATCATAGCGAACTTATAGTTTATTCTATATTTACTTAATATTACCTATGAATGCTTATTTTATACAATATTCCGCCGCCGCCGCGCCCATCGTAATAAAAGTAAATAAGATATTTATTTACGCACCCGTGTCGTCGATACAATGCAGGATGAATTATAACGTTTTTTATTAACTAAAAAAAAACTACACAAACACAAACTTGTACATCTCAACTATACCCTCAAAATTGGTCACAAGTGGCAACATGTGGTTCTATCGGCCCTTGGTGCTCTGCCTACCCCGTAAGGGATAAAGGCGTGATTATATGTAATGTACATGAACGTATAAACAACAACGGACGTAATGCTGTCAATGCACAGATTGAAGCACCGAAATGGCGGCGCGTTGCGCGTGTGTGCGTATTTTCTAGCAGGCGTCGAGCTTACTATGGTTTGTATGTGTGGGTGGAGAACGCGTCAATACACATCCCTACCCTATGGAATATTGTTACCGAGCTTACTATGAATGCCTCACTCTGTGTATTGACAACACTCTGTCCGTTATTCTTTATACGTTCATAGTAATGTAATGTAAAAAAAATAAGTAGATAGGAGTAGATTTCCACGAAGCAATGACGTCGCATCGTGAATCGACGCCGCAGCATATGTGGAAACCCTTAGTTACTCGTATGTGTGTTAAATTTCTCTAGCCGATTTACCAACTTATTAGTAAACTGAAGATGTCGCCGTGTGTTACCGAACGAAATCATATTTCAACGTGGTGACTGTAGTTCCTTTTTCTGCCACTTTGCAGATAATTTGGCAAACGCACACTTCAATCACTCAAATAATCCGACTAATATTATAAACGCGAAAGTTTGTGAGGATATATGTTTGTTTGTTGCTCTTTTGCGGAAAAACTATTAAGTGGATTTTAATGAAACTTCACAATAATATAGCTCACATATAAGAATAACAGTGGACTTTGCTAGGATTACATTTTAGTCCAATACCCTGTTACTTATAATGTTTCATTTTTGTAAATAAAAATGTAATGTGTTTAAGTGTAACACATAGGCATTATCCCGGGTTAACATTTTTATCCCGGATAATTTCGATATGTTGTTTGGTTTGCAGTATGTACGATCGGGCGCGGACGGAGTTGCAGGCGTCCACTAGTGTCAAATATATAGGCAAAGTGTGAACGATGAACTATCCAATTTGAATTTGGAATGACTGTTACGCTGAAGCTTTGAAACTTTGTTCGCGGTCTATGTAGATTTCAAGAAATCCGTGGGACTCGCAAATTGCGTAAAACTTTCTCGAAACTTTAATAAATAAACTCAGTAGGTACACGCGTTTTGGAATTATTATTGAGCACGGAGTCACCTTAATTAAGTAAGTACTAGTTATTTGAACATGTTTAACTACCAGTACAGTAGTAGTTACTAACTCGAAAATTTGTCAAGTACGATTTTTTACATTCTTAATAATGTATTTGTATAAAAAAGTTAAAAAATATTACCTTCCTCCTAAATACAGTTATCAATGCAACATTTATTTTATATGTTGCATACTCAAACAGATGAAAAGTAGGGTAGGGCAGCTTCTACTACAAATGTTAAGGCACTCTAAAATGGAAATAACAGATTTTGAGCGTGACTATATCTATGTTTTCCAGAGATGAAGTTCGGTCAGATGCCCGTGCTGGTCGTAGACGGGAAGCAGATGGCGCAGGCGGTGCCCATCATCAGGTACCTGGCCGGGAAGTACGGCCTGAGGGGAGACACTCCTGAAGAGGACTTCGAGATCGACCAGAACGTGGAGTTTTTTAACGATTTGCGTCAAAGTAAGCATCTTTGATATTGAAGTGGTGTTCTATAAGGTTTTATTGGAAACTAGCGACCCGCCCCGGCTTCGCACGGGTGCAATGCTGATACTATACATATAATCCTTCCTCTTGAATCATTCTATCTATTCAAAAAACCGTATCAAAATCCGTTGCGAAGTTTAAAAGATTGCATACACAAAGACAGACAGACAGCGGGGTGTAACTTTGTTTTATCTATGTTGTGATAGAGTTGTCTTTTCGGTGATAGGGAAAAGGGTAGATTGTATTAGTGGGACGCATTGGAAAGTTACCATAAGCTCTTAAAGCAGGATTGTCTCCATCGTTAAAGTAAGATTGGCGACGTCTCACTTCCACAATGGATATAATCTTGCGTTATTATAACTTTTTTGTCCGGAATGTTTTGGGTTAATTTGAATATAGGTACAATTAATTATATTACAGTAGACACGGTTGTGTTTCCGAAATGGGGCAGCCAGAATTACAGGATCGTAAAGGATATCCCACAGCCACGTTTAGTATAGCGGGGCCAGATGTAAATAATCAGTGACAAGTTGCTAGCTTATCGCCTGAGAGATTGCCCGAGTTCCTGACTAGACGCCTAACTCCTACGACGGAAGGAGATTGATGTATCCTAGCGAAGCCTAGAAATTATGATGTTAAATATTTATTTATTACTTAGATTTTTATTAGTTTTGTCTTTACTTATTTCAGAGGCAGCTTTAATTTACTACGAGAAAGACGATGAAGTAAAGGCGAAGAAACAAATAGAATTCAATGAGAATGTGTTCCCCGCTCTCTTGAAGAAACTAAACGAGATCATCGAGTCAAATAATGGACACCTGGCCCTTGGAAAGGTATTCCAATCGACCTACTCGTTGTATCAACATGCCCTTTGCCTTAACCCAATATTTTGGAGTCGGCGCAATGTGGTGCAAAATATTTTTAACAAAAATATTTTTTACCTGGCAGTCGGGAAATAATCAATCACTGTTAATTTATGTTGAGAGGTATAATGATTTTATAGATTTAAAAAATCTTATAAATATATTATGAAACCAGTGGACGCCCGCGACTCCGTCCGCGTGGACTACAGAATAAAACAAAATGTCGAAATTATCCGGGATAAAAACATTTTCCCGGAATAAAAAGTAGCCTATGTGTTAAGTGGGACCTGTCACATTATATTCCTGAAAACTGCATCGAAATCGGTTCAGCCGTTTCTGAGATTAGCGTGCACAAACGCACAGACAAAAATACCAAAACTCATTATTTTGGGTACTATTGCGTAGATAAAGGTCTCCTTTAATATTTTTTGCCATATGTCTTCCATGTACAGACAGCGATCCGTTACATTTTTATTATATGTATATATAGCATATTTTCCATGACATGTTTCCCTATTAAGTTATGTCTATTTCAAATTCCAGCTGACATGGGCTGACTTCTTCTTCGCTGGTCTGTATGCCTACCTGAAGGAAATCCTGCAGGACTCTTCTCTGGACACCAAGTACCCCAGCTTCAAGAAACTCGAAGAGACTGTCTATTCTATACCCGCTGTAAAGGCGTGGGCCGATGCATCACCTGCAGTTCCTTTCTAAGTTATTTACCAATGGTCCGTTTTACGTTCCTTTATTTACTTGTAGCAGTATAGATTTTCATTGAAACGGAGAAATCAATGAGAGAATTTGTTTTTGAAAAGCTAAGGGTATCAAAGGTTCATGGAAAACGTGATTTGCCATCATCACGGAGGAAACCAAGGTCGTACATGCGACCGAGTGCAACATGAATCAATAAATGCATCTATTTGCTCAAACTAAACTAATAATAATAATATAATTATTTTACTGGCCAACATTTGCCTCCTACAAGCCACAAGTCCCTCGTGCTACGGCGACGTTTTCCAGGAATAACTGAGGCGACCGTTCCCCTCTTCATAGTCGCCTTCCCTAGTTCAAATAGTTTTATGCACAGTGCACGTTTGTTTCCACCTCGCAGGGTGTTGAAGATGATACTAAAGATATCATTTATTTGTATTAAATAAAAGCAGCCTGTATTTTAAAGTACACGTATGCCTGTTCTTTAAAAGTTAAGTACGCTCAAAACTATGCAAACCAACAGAAAGTTATTTTATAAGTTACTTATGTTATTTTCGTAAAGAAAATAATTGTACCCACGTATTGTTTAATTTTAAGTTACTATTCAATAAATGCATTTTATCACAGTATTTTGCTATCGTAATATCTTAGAGCTCACGGGCTAGATTACATTTCCCTCAGAGATTTCCTATGCTATGTTCCTAAAGGTATGATTCCGAGCTAAGCAGCACGCTGCACCGCTAGCCTTTTCAGTGCTGCCACTGCAGTGCTGCCGCGACATTGCTGCGTAGCTCGGAGTAAATACTCTCATATTATTATAAAACTGTAGATATTGTATGCGGACCAGTATTGCTGCGGCAGCCTACCTTAACCGTCTCCTAACGGATTGGATTTTTTTGCTAATCATTAGATTTTTGATTCATGGAAATCACACGCAATGTCTATGTCAATAAATTTTATTGATGGATTTCAAACGCATTTTTAGCAACGTAGCATGGTGGAACATACCTCAGAACATACCACTAAACCGAGTGTAAAGTTAGACACTTGTTCAACCAGATATTTCTTAGCAAAATCTATTGAATGAACCTATGAAATGAAGTTTAGCTAAAACAAGTCCCGTATTAAAAAAAATCCGTATTCAGGCTGTATTTGGCGCAGATTAACAATTTTTGTGTTGTTGCCTAGTCTTCATCGAGTTTATCGAGAATGGCTTCTAGGCTACTTTTAATCTCGTTCCACAAAAATTATGATTTATTTTAAGTTCAGACGAAGTCCCTTACCGTAAAAATAACTTCACATTATCCAGTGAACATTTGGGTTTTAAAAAACAAGTATTCTTATACTATGTGGGAGTTTAATATCAGACGGGTGTCGAGATCTCCTCAGAGTATCCGTGATTATAGTCTCCCTTTTTCTTATCGCTTTTGCTCGTGTCCTCTTTAATCTCTCTCTTTATCCTTTTAGAATCTTCTATTTGCTGTATCGTATCCATAAGTGGTTGGTTCTTGGTTTCTGGAGTCAGAATCAGGAGCATGCTGGAGAGCACTGCGCATGCTCCGAAAAATACTGACGGTAGCTCGGAGAATACCACTACCTGAAAGTTACGGAAATCGTGGTTTTAAAATCAAATAAGTATACGGAGTATGGAGTATTTCTTCCAAGAAATTTGCAATGATAACAATTATTGTAATAATAAGTACTTACCTACATTATCCTATTAGATATAAATCATTGTGTATGCAAGTGCATGATTTATTTATGGGCGGGGAGAAGCACAAGGAGCAGATGTGACTATAAGTAGGTATGTTCTGTGAGGAATAAATCGACCCTCTCTAAATGTATGAGTTTGTGATCAAGCTGATTGATTGGCGGTCAAGCTGACGAATCAACTAGCATAGGTAACAGAACTCACCAGCATAGGCGTCAATGGAGCCAACATAGCTCCGATCCTGGAGCTAAAGGATCCCATACTAATCAGAGACCCTCTGACACTGGTCGGAAAGAGTTCCATGGCATAAGTTATCATACCGGTAAAGCATACTGATATGAACATTTTGCCTATGAGAAATATAGTTATCTTAGCCCATACGTAATCTGAAAAAGAAAATATAATGTTTTATCACTCAAAGTATTATACTCGTTGATTTTCTTCTTCCTGTGCTGATGCAGGGTCACTAGTGGTCACTAGAATATTTTATCCCTTTTCGTGTAAGTACTTATGTCTTGATATTCGACTCTAAAGAATTCAAGAGGGTTCTTTCAGGCGATATGCTAGCAATTTGTCACTATATCTGGCTCCACTCTCATAAGATTTATTCATTCGCAATCATGCACAGAGTCTACTAGTGGATCATGTACGGTCTAGTGATTTTAAACTAAGTTTTTACTAAAATGATCAAGCAACCAAAGCTACTCACCTGGAGGTATAACTGACGTAATCACGCACAATACGCCACAGATCATGTAACCTATGATCAGTGGCAGTTTTCTTCCGATCTTATTCATCAGATACATAGCCATCAGCTCCCCAGGGAACGACATCACCGTCGACAGCAAAAAGTTTGTATACTTGTTACCGGGTAAATAAATTGAGTTCATCATCAATCCGTAGTAGACAAAGCTTGCTGTGTACCGACAGACGGACACCGTTAGTAACCTCTTCATTATCTCTTTGGAGGTAAATATGTTTCTAATATTCTCTTTAACTTCATACTTTTCTATGTTAAATTGAGATTTTAATTGAGCATCGTCAAGACTAGCCAATTCTTGTTTGTTTAGGGGTATTGCATTCATGTCTGCAATATTTTCGAATATTTTTTTAACTTCATCAGTTTTGTTGTTTAGAAGCAACCATCGTGGACTTTCCTTTACAAGGAATATGTAGGACAGCACGAGGATGGGTGGTGTGTATATGATGGCGATGAGGTTCTTCCAGTAGTGTACCACCATGGCGATGCAGGCGAATATGGATTCTCCGAGGTAGACGGCGTACGCGAAGAGCACGCCAGCCAGAACTCTATTTTTCTTGCTGCTTATTTCTATCACTAAAATCAGAAATTATGTGAGTGTCAGTCAGCGCCTTCATGTTGCTGATAAGCAATTGATCGGCATAAATATTTAATGGGTTCCCTTATTCCTAAATGATGTTCCAGGTTTAGCTTATTAACAAAATCAACTTAGAATAATGATTTCGCTCCGCTATTTTTTATTGATAGTACTCCATCTAGTCAGAGCGGAGCGAAGACCAATCATTAATCTAAGAAAATCAAATTGTAAATACAAAGTTGGCAGTTATTTACGTAGAAATAAAATAAAAATCTAGACATTCTACGCGCCGTATGTTGTCGGCATATAGTAGTATAGTATATTATCGCTGTATATACTATACACTTTATGTCTGCCCCGGGAGATGGGCAGCAGAGCCTCCCGTGTTGTAGATATAGTACGAAAATCATACTGTGGTCACCAACCCATTTGCCCAGAGCGTGATGTTTATGGGCCAAGCCACCACCCTCAGTACCCTTGTGGCATGCCTTGGGGTAGGCTTACGTCCGACACTGGATTGCAATAGACTGATGTGATGTGATGACCACCTACTACTGGTTGGTGGTTATTCTACTGCTACCGATAACTGGTTAATGCAAGATAATGATATATGTACTTACTTAGAACCATGCTGGCGGCATATGTCCCCCCAAGCATTGCTGATTCCAGGAACTCGATGAAGGTGTACACATAGTATGATGTGGCCAAGACCTTGAAGTGTCCGATACAGCCACCCACGGTACAAACTATTAACGTTGGTTTTCTGCCGAATCTGAATATAGGAAGACATGAACAGTTACAGCCTTAGATGAAATTATTACTATACAGGGTGTTTTTTCGTTGCCACCTTTAACGAAGGGTACGTACGTAAGTTTATGCAAAAACAATCTGGGATACGACGTGAATTGTTTTGGAAAAAAATATTTTTTGCTTGAGCGAGCGAAATTTACCAATGTTTATGCTAGTTTTTTCATAGACAGATATTATTCAGACATAGAGAGATTAATTATTTCTCGTGAAAAACAAGTTACGCGCGTCTATGTGCATTTACTCGTATGCAGAAAAACGCAGTCTATTTACTCAACTTTGAATCCTAATATTTTGGGAACCAAACTTTTCCCAGGTATGCTTCCATGGAGAAAAATGATCGTGATGATGAGGAGATTCCGTAGTTTTCGGGAACGTTGACGACCAAAAATCACTCTGTATAGGTACATACTTAAGTCACGTCACTGGCTACAGCATAAACTCTCAGTTTTAAAGAGATGTAAGATACTTATTTGGAACAATAAACATGTGATTGATTACAATTTTTTTTACATGCAGGTTCTCTATAATTATGTATAGTTGGCAATTTATTTTTATATCTTGTACATTTATATACTTATTTTATATACTTGTACATCTCAACTATACACTCAAAATTGGTCCGAAGTGGTACTATGTGGTTCTATCGGCCCTTGGTGCTCTGCCCACCCCGTAAGGGATAAAGGCGTGATTATACAGGATGTAACAGAAAGGGTATGTTAAGCGAAAACCTATGTAAATAGCCCACTATGGAGAACCTATTTCCAAAATTTGAGACTCGAAATCACATGTTTATTTTTCAAGATTGTATGAACATACTTAAGTTGTTTAGAAATTCTCCATACTATCTGGAAAAATAAACATGTGATATCGAGTCTAAAATTTTGTGGGTTGTTTCCTTTTAGTTGGCTATTTACATAGCTTTTCGCTTAACATACCCTTTTTGTTACACCCTGTATGTATGTATTATTTTTATATCATTTCGGTAACATAGCCCTTGTCGACTTAGGAACTGGTAACTAAATAATAGATTTCATAGTAGTAAAATTAGTGGACTGTATTTCAATGATGTTACATTGCCGAGAATTCATTTTGTAGTAAAGTAATTTAAATATAGAAAAAATAATAAAAAAGAATAAAACAAAAATAATGTGGCCTGCTATGCCATCAATTACATTAAACCTATAGGTTAGGTTCTAACAGCCCTTTTGTTACACCCTGTAGATATAAGTATGAATATGGTTATTGATTGATGATGATTGAAATGGCAATGATTTCAATAAATGCATTGATCGACACAAACGAATATAAACAATACGAGTACCAAGATACTATCGACTAAAGATTTGTACTTAACTATAGGTACTTACCTAATACGAGAATTAATCGTGACTAAAACTTCAATTACGCTCAACCAATTTTATTATCTCTACCATCGTTCTAATCGCTACCTAGCTACTTAAATTATGGCCCGGGCCCCAGTCGGGGCAAATACCAAAAACGTTTCCATGTAGGCAAACTATTGCCTAGACTAGCACTGTCAAAAAGTTTTTAGATTTATTTATTTGGGACAGTTAATAACTGATTACAAAAAAACATAGTTAGGTATTGTTTTTAAAGTATAAATAAGTACACAGTCCACTACACTATCCATTGCAAGGGTTGTAAAAATCGCCGAAACGCTTCGAGGAAGGATATGTTGTGCCCTTTCGTTTTGTGTTTGGCTCGTCTCAACGGGCCAGATACTAGCTGACTGCAGAGACTAGCTGTTGCCCGCGACTTCGTCTGGGTGGACTACATAATGTACTCGTAGCATGTCCTCTGTACGTATGAAAAACTTTAGGAAGAATGGTAGAATAACTTACAAAATTATATTAGTTGGGATCTACCTATACAGGCTGTTTTTTCGTTGCCACCCTTAACGAAGGTATACACGAAATAAAGTAAGTTTATGCCAAAAAATGCTGGGAAACAATGTAAAAAGAAAAAAAAAACGGGATCGGGCGACATTTATAGTGTCCAGTGTTTATGCTAGTTTTTTCATAGACAGATATTAATTAATTATTTCCCGTGAAAAATCTTGCTACGCGCATCTACGAGTATGTGCATTTATGCAAAGCGTAGTCTATTTACTCAACTTTGGACCGTAATATCTTGGGAACCAGACACTTCCCAGGTATGCTTCTATGGAGAAAAATTATCATGATGATGACGAGATTCCGTAGTTTTCGGGAACGTTGACGACCAAAAAACATCCTGTATGATATTCTCTATGCAACGCACGGTATTGCATGCACTACAGTCATCTCATCTTCCTGTCCTTATCATTATATTTATTATGGGGGTCGGCGCAATATGGTTTATTTCGAAACTCACATTGCCAAAGATTTGGCATTTAGTTTACGGCCGGCTGCCTGCCTGACGCCAATCCTCCTCGGGTATAGCTTAGTGACAATTTTAGGAAATACGTAAATGAAATAAATTCAGTGGTACAGAGGCCGTCACCGCTTCCACTGCGAGTGTTAAATATTTATGTCGTGTAGGTACGAGACGAGTAGATACACTTACCTGTCGCTAGCCCAGCCGGATATCAGCATGGAGAACAGCATCCCAAAATTGTGGATTGTCCCGATTAGGTTCGATTTCCATGGTTGACATGCTAAGTTTAACTGAAAATAAGGAAACATTTATACTAAAAAATAAGTCTACCATGACGAAATATATTATGTCCCTAAATGTAAAGTAGTAAAATAATTGAATATTTTATAAAGATCGCTGGCCTATCGCCTGACAGAATGCTCTAGTTCCACGAAAAGAGATGCAGCAGATGTATTCTAGTGAAGCCCTGCATCAGCACAGGATGTGATAGAGTTTCAAACCACAGACTTCTAAACAAGTACAAGCTGTGTAGTTACTATCTAAGTACACAAGTAATCCATATTTGTTTCCATTGCATCATCACACGACACAGGCATTGTTCTAGATAAACTAGTTATAAAATATTTCATAATTATATGCCACGATTACACACATATATTGACACTTTTATACGACTATAACTTATTTGTTAGGGCTTAGAAGATAATGTAGTTTGAGAAAATAGCAACAGCCTTCATCTCTGAAATATTTCCCACTGCATTAATTACAGGTTGCTAGATTGTTCTTGATACCCGAAAACCAGAGGTCGCTAGCTAGCTAGGCGGCATACTATATGGACTTGGCTAACTGATGGAAGGTACGTGTGTGATTTGCATACTTCAGCCCCACCTTTTGGGCCCAATGTGCATGAGGCTATAGTATGTAAGGTCCACTTGCAGAAAATCTGTAAATCGATTATTTCATGTCTTCCTTTTTTTGGCATAAACAGAAAAAGCTGTCATGTGTGCTAATGCACCTAGAACCGACGAGCGTGCATGAAGAATTCATAAAAGTAGATAAAGCCTGCCGTGATCCCTGCCTAACTCTCCGAGAAAGGCCCATTTACTGCAAATGGGCTCAAGTTAGCATACCTATTTCTATATTGGTTACCTCAGCAACTATAGTATCATTGCTCTCATAAATCCAAGAGCTGCAAGCTTCCACTGCTGTGGTGAAGCTGTCATTCGTGCAGATGCCGTCAGGAGCATGGGACTGCTTCAGAACAGGTCTCTCACATCTGCCAGCTGCACTGCTCGGCCACCAATTTGGAAACTCGGCGGTGGAATTCTGACCTTCGCATTCCAGGATTTTGCATCTAAAAATTCATAGGACTATTGGCCAAATTGAAATAGGTAGATGTATATAATTACATGTATGTCAGGTTGGCTGGTAAAGTAAGTGTAGGTAAATTTAATTGGAAAACTTAATTTCGCGTGTTAGATTTACTTTCTTTTTCTACTACAACTAACATTTTCTATAGGACTTGTAGTGCATGGCTACAGGAAAAAGGAAAACCAAAGAAGTAGGTAACTGAAGTATGTATATGTCTGTGTTGGGAATATGTAATAACAACCGATAGCTTCTTATTGGAAGGAATGGAAGAACAAGTTTTGCGCCGAAACTGAATAGGAAGACGAATTACTCGTACATACAAATTATGTTCACAAGTATTCTCAACTTGTGACTGCATAGAATATAACGAACTTGAGAACTTACCTATAATTTAGGTCACCGGCAACAAACACATAGTTAATGTTGATCATGGTAGCCATGACTCCGCTCAGACAAGCCAGAAAAAACTGCCATTTCTGGTATTTACCGAACTTTTCCATCATTTGTGACACATTGTACACTTTCTCGTTAGATTTGTCCATTTTCATTTTATCCTACTTTCTTCTTCTTCAAGCTTATTTCTTTTACGTTTTAAAGCAATATTTTTTAATTTCAATATAAAATTTATATAATTACGAAACTATGTGATTTCCTTAAATAGTTTCTCTAGCTTAAAACTAAGAAAATAGAGTGTGTTTATTAATCAATTTTAATTCAAGCATCTAAAACTTTGTCAAAAAACAGTACAAATTCAGGAAGGCTTATGCTCTACAATTCTTATAATATTGTTGAAATAAAGACCATGCTAAAATTTAATAAAATATTTTTTCCAGTTAAATTATGGTGCTTTGAGAATTGATGTTATTATTTATAATTTACAGAAACCCGCCCTAGTCTAGATATTGCAACAACTGACGTCGGGTTAATAATATCGTGAGGCAGATCATGTAATAAAACTACGATAAGAACATTATTATATCAGATCTTCTGTACACGCAGATCTAATAAATTATTATGTTTAAACAAGATTTGCTGGATAGCTCACTTATAAACCAAATAAAATTACCTACCATACATGATTATTACCTAGACAAAATATACGAGTATCAGATTTGAAGCTCACTAATTTAATTATAGTTTCAGTTAACCTTTGTATTAACCTAAACTACTTTGTCTTCACAAGACAGTTAAAAATAGTTTCTCACAGTCCACTCACTAACTACAGCAAACCGCAATATTTCAAACTCAGATCAGAATTCGTTGGAAAAAGCCAGTTAGAAAGTTCTGCCGGCAATTCTTGGTTTCATTAAATCGATGTGCGACACCAAATTTTTCAGCCATGGCGTAACATATTCAAAACTAGCCCTCGTCATTAAAATTTGTTTGACATTGAGGAATTGGCCAAATGGATTCCTATTGGCCTTCCTAGTTTAGAGGATGTTTGTAGCGATCGTTGGATTTAGCAACTTTTTTTTTCAACTCTAGGATTTGATATCTTGTACGACACCATCATTTTCAACACGTATATGGGGTAATTGAAGCACAAGGGGTAATCAGAGCCTAATAAGCTCTGATTACGCTACTCTTTTTATACGCACAGATACTCAAAACTGAAACTAAAATACTGTAAAAAATTGACAAGCGTCCAGAATACGATAAATATGAAGCGACATACATAATTGCTAAAATTTAATAAAATATTTTTTCCAGTTAAATTATGGTGCTTTGAGAATTGATGTTATTATTTATAATTTACAGAAACCCGCCCTAGTCTAGATATTGCAACAACTGAACGGGGTTACGATAAGAACATTATTATATCAGATCTTCTGTACACGCAGATCTAATAAATTATTATGTAAACAAGAGATAAATAAACCAATATTGTACTAACTAGTGAAAGTATTAACCTAAACTACTTTGTCTTCACGCGACTTACAGCAAACCGCAACATTTCAAACTTTTCTTACTTTTCAATATTGAAGTATATTCTAATTTAGAGGAAAACCTATTTAGTTTAGATCGATCACAACTTTTAACTCTAGTCCGCGTGCTACTCTTTTAAACTAAAACTGTGTGAATACGATAAATATGAAGCTGCAATATATATCGTACTAACTAGAAAAAACAAAATGTCGAAATGATCCGGGATAAAAATATTTTGCCGGGATAAAAAGTAACCTATGTGTTTAACCCTATGTGTTTATCCAGGGTGTCAGCTAACCATACCAAATTTTATTAAAATCGAAAGAGTAACAAACATCCATCAATCCATACTCACGAACTTTCGCGTTTAGGTATAATATTAGAAGGATTAGTAGGATAAGGATATATCAGTGTTTACGGAAAACTGTGCTGGTACGGGGTTTCACCAGAACACATCAGCTTCATCACCTTCCGTGCATGTGCCCAAATGTGTCCTCTCAGGCGATAAGCTAGCAACGTCTCGCCTTTTATTACCTAACTAGCAAAAGCAAAGTGATAGCGAAAATTGTACAAAAATCGCTGATTGCTTGTCAAATTCGTATTACGTAAAACGAATTTCAAAGGAACTTTGACATTTCAAGGCGAATATTGTACAATTTTCGCTGTCGCTTTGCTACGGCTTTACAATTGACATTTCAAGGTGAATATTGTACAATTTTCGCTGTCGCTTTGCTACGGCTTTACAATTGCTTTTACGTAATCAGGGGGCCGCTATGCTAAATGTGGGTGTCCAGAATTCTCTGCAATCCTGCTGTTCTGGTTCATGCAATCTCCATTTTAGAATATGTATGCATTTTTTATTGTTTCATCTTCTTCAGCCTATTGCAGTCCACTGCTGGGCGTACGCCTCCCCCAGGGCACATCACAAGGCTACTGCCACAGGGGGGTTTTGCCCATAGTCACCACGCCGGGTAGGCGGGTTGGTGACCGCAGTGTGATTTTCGGACTATGTTGTCAGCACGGGAGGCATAGCTCAAGAAACTGAATAGATTCTGTATCTAAAGCCAATCTAGTATATTCAATGGTAGAAACTGGAGGAATAAATAAAAATCACTGGAGGTAAATGCTGTAGATTTAGATTTATTTAGATACTTGATGTGCCTGGGACTTTGTCCTCGTGGACTACAAAATGTAGCCTATGTCCTTTTCCGTACTTCCAGCTATATGTATGCAAAATTTCACAAATATCAGTTTAGTAAATAAAGCGTGAAGAGGTAACAAACAAACTTACTTTTGCATTTATAATATTAAGTTAAGATTAAGATTGTAAGTATAAATATCAAATTAATACATTCACTTATATTATATTTATGTATGTATAAATACCTTATCCTAAGATCAAATATCAATATTCCATTGCATTGTCCCCGAAATAGTTGTAGCCTTTACTCATAGTTTTAGTGGAGAAATCCGGGAAGTACGCGGATCCTGTGACCGGCGAAGTTGGATTCGTATGCGGAGTCATCAGCAAACTCACTGATGCCGTGCTGCTGGTCCACCGAGCGTTTCTCGAAGTGATGTCCACCTTGCCCTGAATGTCCTGAATGTCCATCCTGCGCATCCTGCGACCCTTGACTGGATTTTGGCTTATCAGCTGTAGACAGTGCTAATAACGCGAAAAAGCACAACGCAAGGATGAAACTCAGACGGAAAATTGCGGCCATCTTTAATTTTTTGAGATTCTTGGGTAAAATTCAATAATGGTTTAAGATAATTGTTTTCTCCCGGTCTTTATATACGTTTTCCTTTATGTTGTTTAGCAATAAGCATTGTTATGTTAACAACAGATCATGCGCGTACGATTTGCTTTAGTTCCATTTAGCACATTATTTCAACGGAAAAATAAATAAAATTTGTTTTTAACATACTTACACTCATATATAAATAAACACGTTAAATGTTGTTTTGCATTGCACTTATGACCATATTTTTTCTGTATGAAGGTTTTCCTCTTTGACTACGGTTTTCCTATATGAAAATTTGATTTCGAACGAGACCGTCTTAAAATTGGCCTTTTAGAAGTAATTTTACATATTCAGGTCAATAAGAGAACGGGCTGTGCTTATTCTATCTGAATCGGCGCAATATATATTTTTTTATAAGGACTTAAAATGTTTTAATTGTACTAAGGGAATAGATTTCTTTTTCTTGATAAGATTTTACTGATAAAAACATTCAACACTCACTGTCATTTTAAAATTCTTCAAAAACCAAAACATGCCATAATATTGCGACATAAATATTTTTAATTAAAACGGAAATTATTAACTTAAATAATGAATTTGTACATAAATGCAATCAGCAACGCAAAGAGCAAAATGTTTTAAAATTAATTACTCGATAATTAAAAAAGGGAATTGAAAAAAAAACAGGCAACATGAAAACACAAAGGAAATACACAAAATATAATGATTTTTACCACCGCCTGCATTGGTCTTGTATTGGTTAGTGTTCTACTGAAAGACGGCATTTTCTTTTCATTCATACTTTTAGGATTTTTACTGCATTTGATACTGATGCTGAAATAACATTTATCTTACTTAATAAACCGTAATTATTACCTATTCATAAATGTTAATTATTCTCCTATACTAAAGCTGATTTAAGGCTGCATTCCCACCAGAGAAGTCTTTTGTGTGCTGTGAAGGTCTAGGAAGGAAAAAATCTATGTCCTAGAGAGTATACAGGATTTTTTTCGTTACCACCCTTAACGAAGGGTACGTACTCTATACAATCAAATAAAGTAAGTTTATGCAAAAAAAATGCTGGGAAAGAATGTAAATTTTTTTGAATTTTTTTTGAATTACTTGGTCGGGCGAAATTTATATGTCCAGTGTTTATGCTAGTTTTTTCATAGACAGATATTAAATTATTCGTGAAAAAATCTTGCTACGCGCGACTATGTGCATTTATGCAGAAAAACGCAGTCTATTTACTCATCTTTGGACCCTAATATCTTGGGAATCAGACACTTCCCAGGTATGCTTCCATGGAGAAAATTATCATGATGATGAGGAGATTCCGTAGTTTTCGGGAACGTTGACGACCAAAAAATACTGTGTATAGTTTTCTGTGCACTACATAATTTAAGAGAATCTTCCGTCAGTAGTTCACTGGGACCAGAGGATCTCTAGCATGTTTGTATGCCTCGTATACATTGGAGGATATATTGATATTCGGAGAAGGTTGCAGCATTAGGTACCCAAGTACATTTCAGTGGATTAATTAAGTGCTAATTAACTCTAACTAGTTTAAAATGAAAACATACACTTAGCGTAATTATCTCATGATATGTATTCATTCACTCATTGTATTGAACGTAAGGACTTCGCGGAAAACTTCTGATGCTTAGTGCGAGTTTTTTTGGCTGCTCGATCGCCGTAAAGTAAACGCATTTTTATATGGAATTGAGTGAGCGCTCTAGTGGTTAACTATGTGAACTAAAATCGAGTGTAAGTTTCCAATCGATGACCTCGTTAGTTAAGTGAATGCGCATGATCGATAAGTGTACGTTTTTGTTCGGATTTTGCGAGTGTTTAAACGGCAGCGTTTTGACAGCGAACGGTTAAGTTTTCACTTACGAAGTATTTACTCACTACAAATTCTTAAGTGAAAGAGGAAGTATTTGTTCGTTGAGAGTTTATTTTGCATGGAAGTGATGTCGCACGGTATTTTTTGCTTGAATGATGTGTAGAAGTGCTCGAGCACGAGAATAGCATATTTTATGTCCCGTAGGTACTCATGCAAATTCTCGATTTACCAATTCACCAAGACAGCTTTTAAATTCTTAATGTGTATGATCTACTCCGGCTCACTAATGTTACTCAGCGGGTTACTTTAGGGGTTAGAAACATCCTTGCACCTATAACACGTCGGTATTGTAACGTGGTGGAATCATTATCAAGGTTATTCAATGTGTGTTTCTGTTGTTGTTGCTGGTCTTCATATTAAATAAATTAAAATTAATATCAGGAATACAATTAAAGATAGTACAAATGAAAAATCATTAAAACGATTAAAACAAGAACATAGGTCTTATATTATAAATAACACACAATGTTATCCTAAATGTGATAGTAACTTCTTTGACGGGACACGAATGTCTCTTTTTAATTTAGTCGGTTATCCATCGGACACTATCGAGTGGCGTGCTCACGAAATAACTTCCATCGAATGAATGCACAATGATCTCACACTCGCATTCGATGATAAATGTATGCTTTACGCGCTCGATTGATTTAGCAAAACTCACACTAAGCACTCTGAAGGCGCACAGTATATGACGTCACGAGAATTTTGAAAAAGTCGTCATCCTAGAATTCCGCAGAGGTCACTCGAGAAATCCGCAGTTATTCGAGAAAAATAAGATGGCTTGTATTTTGTAAATTCCTCCCAGGTTTCTTAGGACAACCTTACGGTGGCGATATTTGAAAAGTTGCTTTACGGCCGCTATATGACGTCACGGTATCCTAGAAAACCAAAGCTCAAGGGTAAAGACACACGGATTGTAATTAAACTGCAAAATTGCAGTTCCGATGCAGTTTGAATGCAGTTGGCACTATCGTAATGAAACTATGAATAATGTAAAAAGTATGAATAATGAAGTTGGTATGCAGTTACACCGACAGGTGTACGGTACGACAGTTACGTTGACGTCCAGTGGGCTTGCAGTGTCATTGCAGTCTAGCTAACTGCCACTACATCGGAACTGCATTTTTGCAGTCTACTCGCAGTTGAAGAGACTTATTATAAGAGACATAAGTACAAATATAAACTGGTTTTATAATTGTTCTTAATCTTTATTAATTTTCAAATACATTTTTGGTTTCTCGTATCTTAAAAAACTTAATAATTAGGTACCATACAAAAATCATTTTATACCATTCCTAAGCACCACTGATTCAGCGATATCCTTACAAATATAATGTTAATAAAATTGAAAGAAAGTAAATAATTGATGACATGGCAAAATCTATTCCAAATCGTGACGCCAACGTACACAGTGAAAATGGTGTTTATTTCCTAAACAAAAAAGGAAGAGTTTTTTTTTATTTTTACAGGAATTAGGCAGTATTTACACAGAGTTTAATCGCATAGTAACCAACTCAATATAGCTCTTGTGTACGCTACCGTAACGGACAACGAAAAAGAATAATTAGAAATTTCGATAGGTCAAACTTTTTACTACATATAGGTATATAGGCTTTTTGATACTACCATAAAAATCTGTATCTATTTTAGGCTATTTCCCAAATTAGTCCAGTTTTAATGTTAAGTATTATATTAACATTTTTTCATCTTTATTTTAAGTTCATAGATATAATTTAGAGCTAAAATATCATTTACATTTCATGAAAGTTCTAGTCGCTAGGCTTTCGACACAGAACAAAGTACTCTATCGATAGCTACCCACGGAGGAATTTATATAAGAGGAGAGGACCCAACCTTGCGCCAATGTGTTATATGTTGCGCAGTATGGGCCAATCCCTGGTTGAATATTGGCCTGTACCCTGACACCCATAGCCAGTGCCGGCCCGAAGTAAATTTTAGAATGGAGCGAGATCCAATTATGGCGCCTCTCCTGTTTGCTCCTAATAATATATACCTATATTTTTACCATTAGGCGCCCTCTAGGATTTGGCGCCTGGAGCGACTACTCCGTTCGCTGTATGGGCGGGCCGGCCCTGCCCATAGTCCATGTTACGGCAACACTTTTTTCTATGTCTCTCACGTTGGTAGGCCATTTTCGTTTGCTATTTTCTTCGTGTCGGTATATACTTAAAGAACGAGTGCGCTATAGAATAGCAGATAGATAATATTTTCTTAAAACATAACAATCTCAAAGATAAACTATTCTACATACATTTGGCACATTTAGAATTCACTGTTTCTTTGGACAATTAACTTATATTACTAAACTTATTGACTAATTTTACAATTGTTGAAAGTCTGAAATTATCTAAAGTATTTTTCTGAAGAATATAAATTTAATTAGTACCCACGACACAGACCTTATGGATCTTAATGTGGGACTAAGTTAATGTGGTGTGAAGTGTGAAAAAAATATAAAAAAACAAACAGATACTTATTGAGAAAAACATCATAATTAGTTGTAAATTCACATCACTATACAGGGTGTTTGTGACAGTCAGGCAAATATTTATACCATGACTTCAGACCATGATTCAAAATACTGAAAATTTTGCAGGAAAATTCCAAAATTTTCCGACATTTTTTTCATATTTTCAGAAAAAAAAATAGTTTTAATTAGGCCTTAGATAATAGCTTAGGAATAAAATTTTAACCAAAAGATGTTTTTTTTTAAGTGGAGAGTCAAAACTGACCTAAAATCAGCAATGTGTCACACAAAAGCCAATAAGTCCATTTAAGTAGTCACAGGATCGGCCGATACAATTGGCGCGGAGAGCAAAGATCACTGACAATCAAATCAAAAATACATTACCTGCGAGTAATAACACTGTCATATAACTCAACACAAATGTACTTGTTCAGCATTTCAGTATTTGCCTGGCTGTCACCCACATCCTGTATATGTCTCAAGCAATTTTGACATACTACGCTATAATACAATAGATTATAGCACATAGTTCATAGCACAAAAATAGGTACTGTGAACCATACAATGTAATGGACACGTAATTTAATAGTTACCTAAGTACATACATATAAAGTTAAGTGTGAACGTGCCCATGTACTTAAGGTATCTATTATTGTAATCTGTGCTGTTAGGTCCTTACTTGCTATATTTTATAGCAGCGTAGTACAGCGTACTCTAAAAAGAATTTAAAAGCTTAAAGAGCTTTAAAAATAAACATGTTCAAAATATACTTTAGTTCTTACTTACTCTAAAAAATAAGATTCTCTTACTTCTAAACAAAAGTAACTAAGTACAGGATCTCTCTAATTCTTATAGTAAAAGTAACACATAACCAATATACAGATAAATATTCATAAGTAACTTTACTGCCCTGGAGATAGAACTCGAAGTCTTAAACACCAAATTATATATTTTTATTGATAGCAAAACACCTTTAGAAGCAAACAACAAAATCAGCAAGAATCAAAAAACATACGAAATATACATTTTATCGAAACAACTTAATAAGAATGCTATTTTAATCTCATCTAACCTTAATTGCTAAAATCATATAAGGAGCTTTATCTCGACCTGAACTTATTCTGGAGTAAACTACATATAAAAAGGACAAGAATAACTTGTACGGCTTGTACCAATCAACAAGACGCCCTGCTTTTTCTTGGCATAAACTGTAAGGGCCCAACCACACCGGAATGGCAGCGGCCGGCAGCGACGCGACGAGGCCAGAAGAGTCGGCCGCAGCATGTTCGCGTCGCAGCCGGCGGCCGCTGGCGCCCGCGCGACACCTCCCGAGCCTACGCGCCTAGTCCTTTTCACTAGCTTGAAAACTTCGAAAAGGGCGCGCGGCGATTCGCGTTTCGCGTGTACTCGCGGCACCGCGAGCGGCCTCGGACAGCCGCGAGCATATTCCGCTGTGCTTTGAGAATAACAAAATATCCGAGATAAAGCCTCTTGGTGCAAGGGGGCTCTTGTCATAGTTGTTTCAGTATTAAGTTCACGTAAGTCATACTCGTATCTAGGGTTGCCAACTCTTATACACAGATTTGCGGGACAGCGGGGTTAAATTTGCGGGACAAGAGCAAGAAAGACGGGACACCTACAAATGGTAAATTTTAGTACATTTTATTTATAAAGAAATAATTATTTCGTGATAATCCATAGCAAATAGAGGTCTAATTTCATTATAAAAAGCAGTGGCGCACCCTGGTTTTTTAACTCATTCACTAGCAGGTACTGTATAACGCGAGCGAAGCGAGCTCGAAATTTTTGTATTTTATTCCAGAGACAACTTAAATTTTTAAACAAACAATTATCATTGTCGTTCGGCTTGTAAGTGCCAAAGCGCGAGCGAAGCGAGCGCGGAAATTTTACTTATTTTGAATGCTTAGATAAATTTTTACAAAATTTCCAAATAATTTCTTAAATCAGAAAAACAATTGAATAATGTAAATAATGTAATAAAGTAAGAGCGCTGGTACGGAATGCAGAGGTCATGGGTTCGATTCCCACCCGGGTGAGGAATTTTTCCATTTCTTTATTAATAATTTTATAATTGAATAATTGGCTGAAATATGTGGAGGTATTATTAAATGATCCACTAATCCCTACAACAACACTTCTATCGACCTTGTCAAATTGGCACCTGAAAAAGCCATAGTAAAATGGTTAAAGGATACACATACAAACCCAATAAAAAATCGATTTGAAAAATACCTATGTCACTTAAAATACTACTTATTAATTCGGATGTTTTATTAATTATTAATGATTAGAAGATTTGTCAATGGTAACAAGTAGATGAAACGAATACTTACATCTATACATATAATAAAAATATAACGGATCGCTGTCTATACATGGAAGATATATAAGAAAAAATAATATAGAATACCTTTATCAACGCAATAGTACCCAAAACAATGATTTTTTGAATTTTTGTCTGTTTGTCGGTTTGTCTGTTTGTCTGTACGTTTGTGCACGTTAATCTCAGAAACGGCTGAACCGATTTCGATGCAGTTTTCAGGAATATATTGTGACAGGTCCCACTTTTTATCACGGGAAAATGTTTTTATTTCGATATTTTGTTTTTTTTCTATAGACCACGCGGACGCAGTCGCGGGCGTCCACTAGTTATTGAATATTTAAGAACTCTCTTGTGAAAATTAAAATTCAAGATTTATGTATCACATGCTCTGCACCATAATCATTTAAAAGATAGTTTTTTTTATCAACTGGGAAGGATTCACCTGAAAACGGGACATTTGGCGTCACGCAGACACTCAAAACGGGACGCGTTATTTGGACCCTGAAAACGGGACGTCCCGCGCCACGCGGGACGGTTGGCAACCCTAGTCATATCCCTTAATCATATAAAAAAGTATAAAGACAACAAGCTTAAAAATTAAAGTCGTAACCTAAAAAGTAATAATCACGTAAACATCTAACACAGTAACTTTCTTCAATATAAGTTTAAAAGCATTTAGTTTTTGGTATTGTGTTGAAAATAGGGTTTTGGATCAGCTAACCGATGCGTAACTGTATTGATCTAAACCTACAATTTCCTAGCATAGCCTAGTTGTCATTTGGCGGCCGTAATGCGACATTGAGAGACGTCACTAAAGCCTCTTCTATGTATATCTATACAATGGTGTGAAATACCGCTCTATAAGAAACTAGAAAATTTCTAGTGACGTAATTTCAGCGCTGTATTACGACCGCTGTGTCAAGGGATTCAGAGGGCTTAAGACCAGCTTAGATAATATTACAATCTGTACAAGCGAAAGCGAAGTTCGCAGAGTTATCGAGTCATGATCACCCCCTGACTGCAAGTTTGCGGTGTGCCGCTATCATAGGAAACTGTAGCTTAAGCCCACATGTTCACAAATCTATATGGATTATTCAAAATCCCCTTACAAATACTTTCTCCTAAAGATAAAAGGGTTACTCGGCCATATTATATGTGCTATTGCATGAAATACTGGTTTTAAGCCTCATTATCTTTGCATAGGTACAATTTTATTAAAGCAAAAAAGCTTTTACTAGTAAATGATAACATAACATAGCCGCGTGGTGCCGGTAGAGTTTGTACCACCCCTGCCTGCCCGTGGATATCGTACGAGGCGATTAAGGGTTACCGGGAGGTGGGCAGCAGCGCCCCCCGTGCTGACAACTTACTTACAGTAGGCACACAGTGCAACAGGCCAAGTGTCTGCCGCTCCATACAGTTTACTTAACGCTGAAAACTCACCATGTGTGTGAGTGGTCCGAAGAGCGAAATATATAATATTTCGTAAAATTGTATTCAAAGCACATAGAGGACAGCAAAAACCATTTACACATTTAAAAAAATGTATGTTGCATTGCATGTCTACTTTATTTCTATTTAAGTTATATACAGGATGTTTTTTGGTTGTCACCGTTTACAAGGGATACGTACCATGTACATCAAATAAAGAATAAGTTTATGGCAATAAATAGCTGGAAAACGATTTTAATTTTTTAGACTTGGTTGCCCGCCTTTTATGTAGATTTTTGCTACGCGTTTCTTTTTTTATAGGAAATGTTTGTCACACTTGTCTACTTGTATTTCTGGAAAATATTATTTATAACAGAAATTTCAACTTTACTCCTTAATATTTTGCAAACCACACACGTTCCAGGTATGCTTCCATGGAGAAAAATGTTGGTGTAAAATGAGGAGAATGCGTAGTATTCGTAAACGTTGACGATAAAAAACACCTTGTATGTAGTAAAAAATCGGCTTGATGTCGACTACATCGATCGTATTTATTCCATGATTCTACGAATAAAACTTTTCGATCATCTTCGCTTGGAGACTTGTCTTATGCACTATACCCTTCTGCAGTAATATCCGAGAGAGCGACATTTCTGGCACAGGTCCTGGGGATGGATCTTGGACTGATCGCTGACGTCCAGCCCATCTGGCTGCTCCAGGGGTCTCTGAAATAGACATAATTTTTTTTTTTTATATAAATATGTACATGTACTTACATACGGCTGTGTTTCTGAAATAGAAGCCAGAACTGCAGGATCATAAAGCAGATCTCTAGGCCACGTTTAACATATCGAGTACAGATGTAAATGATCAGTGTCAAGTTGCTAGCTTATCGCCTGAGGTAATAGGTACATTTAAAAGGGGTAGGGTAAAACAAGCTTGAACCTCAGCAGACAGTTTCTTCCATAAGTTATTTCTGCACGAAATCTTATTAATTATCTTTAAAATAAAATGAAATTATAATCCAGTGATACCTCTAAAGCTCAAAGCGACAAGCCGTTTCTGTAGAGAGTACAAACATACAATCGTAAAACATAACCCTTCTTTCTAGCTCAGTCGGAAACCCACCTGTTTGTGAGGGAACACGTTGATCCTGCACTTGATGCACTGCTGCCCGTTGTTAGCCCAGGAGTTGCCGCTCATCCACTTGCGCTTGCATTTTGGGCACTTGTACTCGCCGAAGCAACGCTTCTTACCCTGGTACGGGGTTAGACCCTCACCTTTTGGTCGTGCCTGGAAAAGAATGGAATAGATTTATTTATCAAGTAGTATTTGCACATAGATTGAAAAGGTATGCGCAAATATTATTTTCCCTTATTGAAAATGGATACTTAATGCTTTTTAAGAACCATCATCTTCTGCCTTAGGCTGATGGATGTAGGCCTCCCCTAGAGTAGGTAAGCCACAAGGCTTGATCTCCCATTTTTGCCATCCAGTTACTCTACCAGCCTTTCTTTAAGTCATCATCGGTCCATCTGGCCGGAGGGCGTTCAATGTTTCCTCAAATATATTCAAGGCTAAATCTGAGGGCTAAATCGTCGGTAATAAACAACCGTCTCTAAGGGTCGATTTTTCCATTGGCAGGATAGCTTATCTAAAGAATAAAATTGATGCTGTCTCTATCTTGATCAAGTTTTAGAGAAAGACAGCACCAGACTAATCCTTCAGATAGGTTTTCTGACCATTGGATAAATCGGCACTAAATATTATATTATTATTATTATTCTGTACTGTGTAGTATGTAGGTACTACGAGTAAAATGTAGGAGAATCGCAATTTCAACTTCAACTTTTTCATATATAAATGGCTCCGAAGATATTATTTATAATTTATTCATCTAAGGCATATCTAACGGTTAAGCTCTTAGATGGAATTAGTTATTCTCCTCTACGGATGGAATTATTATTGAGATTATTACTGTATATCCTCTTTCTACGTGTATATCATTCATCTGAGGGTTAATATTTAATATGGGAGAAAAAATGGCATAGGTATGTCACAATGTCAACCTCTTGACGATGTCGTCTTGAAGACGTCATTTTTACTAAAACCATAGAGAAGAATATAATATGACCTCCATTGTGATCGCTTGGAAGTGGCCTGCATCCAACGGATACCCTCGGTCCTGACTAGGTCTTCCCTCCAACTTGCAGGTCGACCTTACTAATTATCATACCTGTGGACAGTCTCCAATAAAGTGCCCTTTCTTGAAGCAAAGATGGCACATGTACGCTGGTGGTGGGGGGCGGGGCGGTCGTCGCAAAGACAGTGCCGCCATCTGTTCCGCCAGCGATGAGGTGTCGTCGCTGAGCTGCTGGGAAGACCGTGGCACGGCGGTCGGGAACGGTTCCCATACTGATCCAGGCACCCACTGGAATTTGAGATAAATAAATATAAAATATAAATATTCACGAACGCCCTCTTAATTGGTCTAATATATGGATTCGAGCCCAGGAACTAGGGTGTGGTGGGCAGGGTCAACCGGCTACACCGATCGGCCGTCAAAATACACATTTTACAAAATTAAAGAATGGATTTTACAAACTAAGTAAGGTAGTGTGGTATCTAAAAATATGCCATGATAAGGACTTCTGAGTTGAATAAACGAATGAATTAAGACCAATCAAGAGACTCCTATGCTGATGGCTTCACTAGTATAATCAATCATACATCATCTTATATTATACATCTTCATCTTACTTCTATGCTGCTCTGGGAGTGAAAAAAAAGATGAACTAGCAGTCACTGGTCTTTTATATTTGGCGACGCTTTGCTAAACGTGGCTAGGATCTCTTTCGTGATTCTGCAGTTCTGGCTGGCCAATTTTGGAACACAGCCGTATTTATATGTCATCATCATCATCAGCGTATCATTGTAGTTCATTGCTGGACGTAGGCCTCCCCCAGGGCACGCCACAAGACTGCCATGGGGGGTATTTACCCATAGTCACCACGATGGGCAGGCGGATTGGTGACCGCAGTTTGTATTTTGGACTAAGTTGTCAACACGGGAGGCGCTGCTGCCCACCTCCCGGAAACCCTTAATCGCCTCGTACGATACCCATGGGCAGACATGGGGTGGTGCTAATTCTACTCTGCCGGCACCACGCGGCCGATATGTACGTATCAATCAATCAAGACCGTTGTAATTATCATCAAGGTTAGCTATCCAGCAAGCAGTAGAGTTCACTCCTAAAGCATGTGATTCAATCTCCGTCTGTATGTCACCGCTGCTTGTTAGATATATTAATTTGGGACACGCTGAGATATTAGCTCTCAATGAGCGGTGGCGTGCGCCTGCGCATCTGTTGATCGAATTAACTGGGTCATAGTCTAAGAACTTTAGTAGATCGTCGCTGCTATACACCTATTAGTATGTAGGTACCATTTCCATTGATTTTGCAGCATTCGAACGTATTATTTGCTTAATCAACCTTGGGAGATAATTATACTGGTCATAATTATTCCGAAAACAGAATGATTGCTGGAAATAAAATGGAATTAATTCACAGTAAAAAAATATGTATTTCTTCTGATTTCTTCTATCTATTAGTGGTCCGAAGGTATAGTAATAAAAACACTTGTTTATCTAGCTAGCTAAAGGATAATAAGTTACGTAAAGACTTACTATGTTCCTTACACTATACGAGTTCCATCAGATAGCCTCTGAAGATGCTACAGAGTCTATTCAATCTCTTTACGTAATATTCAATTACAAAAATAAGTAGCCGCAAACAATAATATACAGGGTGATTTTTGGTCGTGAACGTTCCCGAAAACTATGGAATCTCCTCATCATCACGATCATTTTTCTCCATGGAAGCATACCTGGGAAGTGTCTGGTTTCCAAAATATTAGGGTCCAAAGTTGAGTAAATAGACTGCGTTTTTCTGCATAAATGCACATAGACGCGCGTAGCAGGATTTTTTCACGAAAAATAATTAATATCTGTCTATAAAAAAACTAACATAAACACTAGACACTATAAATTTCGCACGATCAAGGAAATTAAAAATTTAAAAAAAAAAAAAAAATCCCAGCATTTTTTTTGGCATAAACTTACTTTATTTCATGTATAGAATACGTACCCTTCGTTAAAGGTGGCCACAAAAAACATCCTGTATATATAAGATTTTTGAAAAAAAACTGAAATCGTTAAATGTTTGGTAACAAAATGTTATTAGCACATAATCACATAGATGAAGTCGATTTTTACAATAAACTGAAAAGCTAAAAGAAAGGTAATTTTTTCGAGTGTTTGTATAAATGAAATTGTATTAGGCGTTACAATTCGGAAGTTCAAACATTCACTATGGGTGCGCCCACCACCGGGCCCTACACCCTCCACTGACCCTCGGATCTGATAATTCATAACTGCGAAAACAAGCACTTGCACTAACTACAATCGCCACGAGAAACTATTTTTATGTAGGTATGTAAGTATTCTTCTTTGCCACGCTCTCGAGTCTTAACAGCTTGTCGCATATGAGTTTGAGAGGTACATATCATTAAATTCATCTTGGTCGTGAGAGTGACACTGGGTCAAAAATTTACGCAGTCAGGTTTTTTTAAAGAGTTTTTGACTTGATTTGATTAATTGTTACGTACAAGATGATTTTTGGCCGTCAACGTTCCCGAAAACTACGGAATCTCCTCATCATCACGATCATTTTTCTCCATGGAAGCATACCTGGGAAGTGTCTGGTTTCTGAAATTAGGGTCCAAAGTTGAGTAAATAGACTGCGTTTTTCTGCATAAATGCACATAGTCGCGAGTAGCGAGATTATTCGTGAATAATTTCTCGTGAGAAATAATTAATATCTGTCTATGAAAAAACTAGCATAAACACTGGACACTATAAATTTCGTCCGATCAAATGATATTTTTTATTTTATTATTTACATCCTTTCCCAGCATTTTTGTTGGCATAAACTAACTTAATTTGTACGCACCCTTCATTAAGGGTGGCAACGAAAAAACATCCTGTATATGCCTTCTCTACAGTCCATACAAAGTCATGGTCTTCATGTACTTAAATTATATATATGTTATTTTTCGGCCTCGAAAATGTAAGTGGCATGACTAATCTCTACACTATTGCGTTTCAAGTGATTATTGTTTAGGCACCTCGACAATCACATCCTGTGCTTTGATCTGCTGACACCTTAACGGGCACTCGCGGTATCTATGTCAAGCGCTTAAACACCTTAATAGTTATACAAAAGTGCCGCTAATGTGTTAAGGTCTGTTTATAATCTACGCTACGGCTCTACACTATATATTATTATAATATATAAACTTTTATTAAAAAACAATCTCTAGGGCCAAAATCCACAGACATTCTTGATACTTTCTATAAAAAGCACTTGGTTAAGAGAAGAACTTTTAATTAATTTCTTTAAATGAATGAGTTGATTTTCAATACGGCAAATGACGATGGAGAAAAGTTCCTAAATATGCCAAATTTTTATGCTGAAAAAGTACGCATACCAATTGCACAATGGTAGAACTTTTCCCAATTTCTTTTACAGCCAATTTTAAATAAGCCATTAGTTTTGTAGACAGTTTCTCTGAACAACTCACTTTGACTTATTAATGATCCGTGTCCCCTAGATGGGGCAGAGGGCCTCCACAGATCTCCGCCATTCTCTGAACACTAATTAAATAAAAATTATGTGGTCTATTTTCGTAACATTTCGCCTTTGTTACAGGTATTCATGAACGTATAAAGAACAACGGACAATGTCAATGCACAGATTGAAGCACCGAAATGGCGGCGCGTCGCGCGTGTTTGCGTATTTTCTAGTAGGCGCCGAGTTTACTATGGTTTGTATGTGTGGGTGGATAGCGCGTCAATACACATCCCTACCCTATGAAATATCGTTACTGAGCTTACTATGAATGCCTCACTCTGTGTACTAACAACACTCTGTCCGTTATTCTTTATACGTCCATGCAGGCAACGAAATAATCGGAAAAGTCGACCCAGGAACTCGGGCATTCCCTCAGGCGATAAGCTAGCAACTTGTCACTGATCACTTCCATCAGTCCACGCTATGCTGAACGTGGCTGTGGGATCTACTTTATGATCCTGCGGTTATGGCCACCATATTTCGGGACCACAGCCAGTGTGTGTATGAAACAGCGCCCGTATTTCTAAACAATATTCACAGTTTGAACTTCAATATATTTAGCCCACCGCAATCGGTTGATTGAACTTGATAGTATATTTTTAAAAGAGTGACTGCATACGTTCTCAGTCTGACTGAATATTTGTTATCAAAAATTTGCGTTTTTTTAAATGATAAACTGATGATAGCCTGAAAGGCTTTGTCATCTTCACCGGACTACTTGGCGTGCGTTGAGGGCGCACAAGCGAATGGTTTAAAACCTACGCGACCAGTGCACCCCAGATACGGCTGGGGTTTTGTCGCTTGGGGGGCTAAACAAGGGTTTGTATGACTATTTGTAGGATGGCTGTTAGGGTCGATGCCCAGCAGCGTCAAAAATTAGCAAAAAACATCATTTTCATCGCTCGCCTTCTTTTCATATGGCTAGTTCGCGAACTATGTAAATAAAGAGAGAAGGCGTACATTCATAGAAACAGCTACGGGTTACTAGGATACTGGTGCCGTTATTTCACGATCGTAACGTATACAGCGGTGAATTACGTCCCTAGGGCCTTTCCTACCTATATGTATGTAAACCCACACTATGAAGTACCGCTCACCGCAAATATTTTAACGTAATTTCACTATATTGTACCTACATGTTATTCTTCTATGCTGCTCTGGGAGTAAAAAAAAACGTATAATACTACAGCTACTTCTCTTCCCGGGCATACTGTACAAGTCAGTAGAGGGACAAGAGGGTCTTGATGTTTTGTAGGCGATGGGCTGACCACCTGTTAACCACCTGTACGGGAAGATTACAAGACTTACACTACTATGAAAATCCCAACATATTGTATACGAGTAGCTCGATATTTAGTCTCATATTAACTGAGTTTTTAATTGAATTTTTTTAATTTAATTTAATGAGTCATTGCCTCCACAAACCTATACAGGTTTAGAGGTAACAGAATATTAAAATGTGTGATACACTGTATTTACCCTAATAAATAAAAAAAATAGTATTTTTAACAAAATCTATTACTATATGTAATCGTTTAGTTTTTAGCGAGTGGGTCACACCTGGCATATATACGAGCAGAGAACGTTTATATAATCTTTATAACGAAAAAACGTTTAACCACAGCTCAGCCTTCAAGAAGTATGTCAAACAGTATTTTAAGTTATTTAAACGTATTTTTAACAACGCAAAATCTAATTTTGTAAAAAATAAAATTAAACAACCTACTTATAAGATTAAAACCACTTGGAATATAATTAACAGTGAGACCGGAAGAAATGCCGTTCGAGATTCCAGCTTTAGCTTAGTGATTGATGGAGTTAACATAAAATCTCACTCTGAGGTAGCCGCAGCTTTCCAAAACTTCTTTGACAGTATACCTCATTCAGCAACAAAAGACCTTAACTCGTCCCCTGAGGTCGCTGCATCTTTGCTCAAAAACAGTGTAACAGCGTGTGAGAGGGATTTTGCATTTTCCTATGTTAACTACAAAGATATAATTAAAACTTTTAAATCTATCTACTCCAAAAAAACCGCTGACCTATGGGGCCTATCGGTGAAAACGTTAGGTTCAATAATAGATGTAATAAGTATTCCGCTAGCAAGCGTTTTTAATAATTGTATAGATAAAGGAGTTTTTCCTGATTTAATGAAACATAGTAAAGTTATTCTGTTGTTCAAGTCAGGAGAATCTTCTGATCCAGGTAATTTTCGCCCGATATCAGTACTCCCAACAATCAGTAAAATCTTTGAAAAACTAATTTTAGAACAATTGTCCAGGCACTTCGATAGTAATAACATTTTTAGCAATAAGCAGTATGGCTTCACCAAGGGGCGGTCTACTATCGACGCGGGAGTTGAGTTGCTAAGACACATTGTCAACACTTGGGAGGAGTCACATGATGCACTGGGAGTGTTCTGTGACTTGTCAAAAGCGTTTGATTGTGTCCATCATGAAATTTTAATTCGAAAATTAGAACATTATGTTATACGGGGTGGGGCCCTCTGTCTTCTGATGTCCTATTTGAACGATAGGATTCAGAAGGTAGATGTGAACGGAAAACGATCACCGGGATCGCGCGTCACAATAGGTGTCCCACAAGGTTCAATCCTTGGTCCGTTTCTTTTCCGTATTTATATAAATGATTTGCCATACTTTGTAGGTAATGAGCATGAAATATGTAGTATTGTTTGCAGATGACACCTCCTTACTATTTAAAGTAAAGAGGCAGCTCATCGTATATGATGTGGTGAACAGTGCTCTCTCTAAAGTGTTATATTGGTTTAGTAATAATAATCTTGTCCTTAATAGTAGGAAACGAAATTAATAAAATTTTCTACTCCCAACGTGAAACAAGTTAGAACTGATGTTTACATAGGCGACGAGAGACTGGATCAAGTGGATTCGACTGTTTTCTTGGGCATAACTTTGGATGCCAAATTACAATGAGGTCCTCACATTGAAAAACTAAGTAAGAAACTTACTCGTAGTTCTGCAGCCTATGTAGTTGCCAAATTACAATGGAGTCCTCACATTAAAAAACTAAGTAAGAAACTTAGTTCTGCAGCCTATGTAGTTAAGAGAATTCGTCTACTGACAGATGTCGAGACTGCTAGAATTGTTTATTTTAGCTATTTCCATAGTATAATATGACATACGGTATTTTATTATGGGGAAGCGCAGCTGATTGGGAGTCAGTATTTATCTTGCAAAAAAGAGCTGTCCGTGCAATTCTAAACTTAGGGTCCAGGGTCACATTACGTGAGAAATTTAAAGAATTGAATATAATGACTTTAGCTTCGAATTATATTTATAAAAATTTATTATATGTTCATAAGAATTTAGATAAATTTAATAAAATGTCTTATGTGCACAAAATAAATACAAGAGGTAAGAACAGACTTGTTGCTCATGTGTCCCGTCTCCGCAAAGTCAGTAAATCATTCATGGGTCAATGTATACTTTTCTACAACAAGCTTCCAGATACACTCAAAGGGCTACCTATCTGCAAATTTAAAAACATTGGGAAGAAAAAATTTTGCATGAAAGAATATTATACAGTATTAGAATATTTAAATAATAGCGAGCCATGGAAGTGAATTGGTTACGCAATCTATGTTTTACTTTCATATTTAGCTTAGTAGGTATAGTTAATATGTGTTGGTGAATGTGACCAGAAGCGCTATAGTGTATCATGCGTGACTTCTTCATTCTAATGTTATTACCAGCTAAGGTATTATATATTTAAGTTCTGAATGCCACGTTTGCTCTTCTGTTCACATTTTACCGTCGACTTGTACTATTGTACACAAATATATGTATATATTTTTTTTATATTTTATAGTTTAGTTTAGTAGACACTTATTTGACATTGACTTGTACTCTGTGTACACATTTTTATTTTTATTTATACAGTTTAAATTTGACATGGACCTGTACTTACTTTGTGTAAGTGGGTATGTAATTTATATGAATTTAATTTAATTGTGTTATGATAATTGAATTTATGCACACTAAGGGAGTTAAGTGTTACTATGATTATCTGATATCTAATCCAATGTAAGATTCTTTTGTTAATATGTTACTTAGTTTTGACTGTGTGGCTGGGAGTTTTCTTGCTATTTCTTCTTCCAAGCAATGACACTTCACTGAAATAGTGTAACAGTAATAGTAGAATCATGCAGTGTGTCAGACCTAATGTTAGTTTTGCCATAGAGGAGAACTGTGTAGCAGCTCTCCTGGATTTCGTCTTTAGGCGACCTTAACTCTTATTAGCTCCACGTTGGTGGCTATTAAGCCCCTAATCGCTAACTTATGCCTGACAGACCGTAACAAATCGCACCTTGGGGTGGTGACCGTTGCCAAAGCTAAAGCTTTGCGATTTTTTTTTGTTGTTTCAATTCACCTCCTTTTTTGTTTGGTAGCGGTTTCATTTTGGGGTGCGAACATAGAAAGTAACATATAATTAGACAATCGACAAACAAGTTGTTAATGCTTTCATGTCGAATAAATGATTTTGAATTGAATTGAATCGTTACTACTAACCGAACCTGTACATCTCAACTATACCCTCAAAATTGGTCAGAAGTGGCACCATATGGTTCTATCGGCCCTTGGTGCTCTGCCTACCTCGTAAGGGATAAAGGCGTAATTATATGTATGTATGTACAACATGTTAAAATAGATAAACATTTTTATACCAATCCGTTTTAGTTACTTATCACAAAACAACATCCAAAATGCAACACCTTTAATTTGAAAGTAAATTGTATGGAAGATATAAGACTATGTTCAACTTAAACATTGTTTAAAGATTTTAGAAAATAATACAACATAATTCTTATCGGTTACATATCATAGCAGACAAAGAATTAATTGTACTGAACTAACCTGTGTTGATAAAACAGCGTACATGCTATATGAACGGGATTTAAAATTAAATAAAGATCTCTTTATATAAAGATAAATTAAATTACCTAGACACTTTTATTATTTTTTATGTAGATTTTTCATAGTACGGGTTTTTAAATTAAAACATCATACATTTAAGAAATATAAGCCTCAGGAACTTTTTCCAGATCTCGCGAGATTTTTATTACTTACCTATACATATTTCAATCTAGCGATATGAGTGAGATGGAGAAAAGTCACCAAGGACAGCTGCTGAGGACTGTAGTAGGAACAATCTCACGTAATCTCGTTCAGATAATGGATCTCTTATTTTAAAAGTGACGCTGCCTTTCCAGCTTAAATGTGCTGCTCGACTACTCGTATGCTAGATGCGTCTGATATCCATTCATTGGTCTAACGTCTAAAATGTCAATGGATTTGATTGGTTAACTGCAGGCCTATTGGTTATCTTTTTTGAGTTCATAGTGATCATCACAGAATTGAAACTCAACAACTGGAAGTGGCATAATGCCTTATCTGAAGAAAATTTTGGCAACACACCCATACATGTCACATCCAGTTCAATAAGTTTCAATGAGTGATCATGACTATGAACTGTCAAAAAAGATAGTCAATACGGGGGCTGGTCGTGAATATAAAATTCATAATTGCAACGTAGCGTGAACGTAGCACAGACTGTCGTAGAACATCTCTGGTGGCTTGTCAGGGTTCGGCTATTACTATACCTAATTGCATATTTTTTAACCACACGAAAAAATCAAGACCATTATCCCAGAAGTGTGCAATTATACACCCGCCCCCTTATTACCTAACTAGCAAAAGCAAAGCGATAGCGAAAATTGTACAAAAATCGCTGATTGCTTATCAAATTCGTATTACCTACGTAAAATGAATTTCAAAGGAACTTTGACATTAATTTCAAGGCGAATATTGTACAATTTTCGCTATCGCTTTGCTTCGGCTTTGCTATTGCAAATTAGGTAATCAGGGGGCGGTTTCGTTTCTCATGGGTTTTGGTGCCAGATTCGTCTTACAATACCTGTCAAATAGTGCGAGTTAGATTATCCAGGACTTAAATGCAAGACGAAACTGGCACTAAAATTTCATGAAAATCGAGCTTCTTATGAGTGTGAAAGTTTTATTTACTTAATACGGAAAGGTGTGGTGTATATGTCTCAATTATATATATATATTTTTTTAATGTTATAAATCCATCATTTTGTATGCCACATTATTATTGTGTATTTGATAGTCAGTTTTAGCCGCTTATTCATCGAAACAATTTGCTATGGCCGCGCATTAATTGCCCTAAATAACTGACGGTTCCGTTTTGTAATAGTGTACTCGTATTGAGTGAGTGTTTATTTCATACATTTGTTATGCTAAAATAATTATTTGGTTTTTTATTTCAGGGGTATCTCGTACAGGTCTCGGTGTCAAAAAATTTGCGTTAAATATTCATACCCAGCCGAGTTCCTTAATCTACTCTTTAATAATGTTTAAGATATACAATAGTGCTTATATGAGTAGGAAGTAGGGCCCTTAATATTTTTGGATCCTATGTACGGTCATGTTTCATGGTCATTTCCTCCTAGAGATGGATGTTAATCCGCAGATTAGTTAATCCCAAATTCAAATTTTGTGTCAAAACTAGGTTCTGAACATTTGATATATAATTTACGAATTTGACCCCTATTTCTGGCCCCTATAGTTATTCTCCTCTACAATTTCTAGTATTTTCAACGGTAAGTACACACATCTACGCCAGTTAAAACATTTACCATAATGATGGCACAGTAAGTGACATTTGTAACCATTTATTTTTGGTTTATCTCATGTTTAACTTTATTTGTCGCCAAGTTTGATTTTTGACAATTGTACACCTATGTAAGTATCTTGGAATCTTGGTACACTGTCTTCTTGATGGTATCATAAAATAAAAATATTAGCTCTAATAATTTAAAATTTATCAGCATTTTTTTTAATATACAGGTGTGACAGAAAAGGTATGTTAAGCGAAAAGCTATGTAAATAGCTCACTATATAGAACCTATTTCCAAAATTTAAGACTCAAATAACATGTTTATTTTTCAAGATTATATTTCCTTAGTTGTTTAGGAATTCTCCATGCTATCGTGAAATAAATATGTGATTTCGAGTCTGAAATTTTATAGGCAGATTCCTTTAAGTGGGCTGTTTACATAGCTTTTCGCTTAACATACCCCTTTTGTTACACCCTGTATAAGTTCTAACTTTATTTGATGTATGTATAGTATATGAGTATACGTACTCCTCTTGTACGATGGCAACCAAAAGCACCCTGTAGATAATACTTATTTGATTTGAATTAACAGTGTCCTGTTATGTATATTTAATTTGAAATAAAATATCCCGAAAAGATCTCGCCTTTGATGCAAGTAAGTGATTTCGGCCACGACTATAGTTAACTTATTAATAGGCGATGGGTTACTAACCTGCCACTATTTAGTGCCCATACGCATCTGGCAACCAAAATAAAATCTTAAATGACAACATTACGTCTTTTAAAGAAACTGTAGCTCTACTCGTAACAATGTATATTGACGCTTTAAGCTGCCCTTGTGCCGATGCAGGGCTTCACTAGAAAACGTCAGCTGCATCTTCTTCGTTGTAAGAATCGATTAAGGAACTCAGAGACATTCTCTCAGGCGATGAGCTGGCAACTTATCACTGATCTTATAGATCTTGGCCCGCTATACTACTAAAAGTGACAGTTGGATCTCTTTCGTGTTGCTACAGTTCTGGCTTTCCCCATTTAGGAAACACAGCTGTGTGTATATATGACGTATGCATGCGTATAAGCAGCTTACCTGATCATTTTGGTCGTGAGTCCAATAAAGCCAGCGCAGGAGAGTTTGTGGGCAGTTTTCAGCCGTCCCGCACCACTGCGATAGATCAGCGCTGATGGCAGTGGGGGACATCGCGGCATCGAAATCGATGATCACTGTCACCAATCGTTTATGTCGATGGAATTGTTAGTAATCGAATGTTTTGTTTGCTTGGGTGCGTGCGCGGCCGGGTCGAGGTATTTTTGGATCGCGCTGTAGAGCGGGATGCGTGCGCGCCGGCCACTCTCTGACTAGCCGCTCCTTAAGATGGGATGTGGGGTTAGGGATGTGTTGATCTTTTGTCGACATATTGTGTTTTTGTTTGTTATGTGGTGTAGTTTATGTGCATTGGCAAGCTTTGTAAATAATGAGCATTTAAAAAAGTTATAAGTATGTATATACTATACTACATAGTATAGCGTAGATGATAATTTTTGTAGCCCTAAAAGTTTTTTTCAATTATTGTTTTGTTTGAAATAAATCTTAAACTAAATAGTAGGCAGATTAACAAGATGTACCAAGTTATAGTCAACTTTGGCAAAGATTCTTTATTGGTGATAAACAAAATTGTCATTATAAATATGTTTTTAAGAAATTAATTTTTTTTTCATCCGATTGTTTGTTGCTATTCATTCATTACCGGTTGCTAGATTAACTTAGCACATAATTGACTAACTGGTGTAGGTAAATTGAACTTCACCCCCCATAAACCCACCCTTAACCAACCCCGGAAAATTCTTTTAACCAAACCCTTTGTGTTTTATCCTGACCATAAAAAGTTCGAAAAAATATCGATATCAACATATTATAGCATCATCAGTCATTGTTACAGCATCAGTCACATCACTATTGGGAACATGTGGGCGCACCCATCGACCGCCGCCGGGACTCCGGCAGCAATATTTTCGTTCAGCCCCCCTACCATTAGACAATCGCCACTGAACCGGGAACCCCCGTACTGGAATACGATAATATCGCTTCTGGTTTCTCTCCAAATAGCTATTACAATGTATGGATTTAAATGTTAGGCAGATTTTTATAGACAGGTATGGTTGTTTAAATTTCCTCATCTCTCATCCTCAAGTTCCTAACCCATACTCGTACATAGTGTACAGGCCACCTTACCTGTATATAAGTGTACCTATATGGTGTAAACACACTTTACTATTATTATTAGAATGTATATTAAGGAGAGTATACATATAGGTCATATAGAATACATTAACCATTAGTTATTATGTTGTGATTTTTAAAATTACTGGAACATCAGCGCGATAGATAAGAACCTAAGCTCTTGTATAAATTCTAGGGTCTGTGGGTAAGCACGAACCTTTTTACGCGGCGTAACGCTAGCAACCCGCTAGTAAAATCTATGAGAATTGACAGTTTAGTTCGTTACGGACTATCGACTATCGAGGTTCGTGCTTACCCCACAGTAGGCTATTATTAATCTCTATTTTGAGGTGCTGTTTTATTTATGACCTACCCGTATTCCTTTTACGAGGAAAACCTCCTCTAAAGTCACGTCTACTATCCACATAGAGGGTAAAACTCGTACCTCACTTATTTTTCACCTGTCAGTATTTAAAGATGTAAGCCTGCCGCCGTTTTCGGGCAACGGAGTCAACGAGTCATCTTAGTTTAGTAATGCGATTAGTTCGAACACAAATGAAGTAGGTATATACGAGTAGATGTATGGAGTATTTTTTATAGCTTTAAAACAAAGAGGTCATAGTTTTAAACCCAGTTTCGATACAAAGAAGCTCTCTTTAAAATGTCCCAGTTATTAAAGGAACGATAGGTATAGCTTGATTAGTCGACCGGGTGCTTTTTGTTACTACTACGAGTAAATACTAGTAGTACTCGTAGTGATTTATTTCTTTTTGATAGGCCATCGCCTATATTTATAACTAGTGGACGCCAGCGACTCCGTCCGCGTGGACTACAGAGAAAACAAAATGTCGAAATTATCCGAGATAAAAACATTTTCCCGGGATAAAAAGTAGCCTATGTTAAGTGGGACCTGTCACAATATATTCCTGAAAACTGTATCGAAATCGGTTCAGCCGTTTCTGAGATACAAACAGACAAACATTCCAAAAATCATTCTTTTGGGTACTATTGCGTTGATAAAGGTCTCCTATAATATTTTTTCCTCATATATCTTCCATGTACAGACAGCGATCCGTTACATTTTTATTATATGTATATATAGCTATATTCATTCATGCCCATACCATAACATAAAATAAGAAATGAATATATAAAAGGAAGTTTGAAAGTTGCGCCGATCACAGACAAGTTACGAAGTAACCGTCTCTCTTGGTACGGTCATGTAAAGCGACGGGATGAAAGGCATATTTTAACAGAGAGCGTTATGCATGAGTGTGGATGGATATAAAGAAAGAGGTAGACCAAAGAAGTGTTGGATGGACTGTGTGAGGGAGGTGTACTTAGAGTGAGCAATGAGATGACGGATAATAGGGATGAATGGAAGAAAGGTACATATTGCGCTGACCCCAAATAAATGGGAACAGGGCAGGAAGGCGGGGCAAGCAACTTTATCACTGATCTTTTTCAACGTGGCTATAGGATCTCATACGCGATACTATAAACCTTTAAACCTGGGAGTTAAGTTATACCACCTCTACTCCACATTTTATAAATATTAGAGCCTGGAGGTCTACTCTGGAGTGACGATATATGAACTATCGGCCGAATATCGAGGTGTTTCCTACTACGAACTTCCTTCGATCGGATCAGTCGCGCCGTTTTTTCATTCGGTCCGATCGAACTCTATTTGACAGATATAAGGCTAGATCTCAGGCTAGATAATAGAAAGCTTATAATATTAGTCAATGTGAATTATTCTCTATGGTTCCGAATGAGTTGTAAACTCAGATGAATGAATCCGAAGCAATTTCGTAGTAGGGTCAAAGGCTGTCAAAGGCTTCGATTCGGTCGGGCTTCGGTCGGACCAAAAGATTTGAAAGCGACATTTCAGAGTAGACCCCCTGAATATTAGGTATGTTATAGACTTTATAGACAGACGAGCAATATCAAAGTCATTCAAAGCAGTATCAAACCAAACACGATTGAGTGTAGCCCATTGTCTTCAATTAAGAAGCGTGTGTCCAACCAATTGAGTGCGTTTAAACGCGATGTGTTTCGTTTTATTGTGTACATTGACTTGTACACTCGAAAAAGAGCATCTATCATGATTACGATAGATAGATAGATTAGATGTGGGACGTAATAACAACGCAAATAATGGTAAATTTTGGTCGGTACAGACTAGATTTTACAGAAAGTTTACGGGAGCTTTCTGTTTGTATCAGAAAAGCTTTTTCTGATTCGGCATGAGTCGCTGAGTCGGCATGTAATAATCTCTAAATTAATCCATAACCAATAATGGAAAGCATTTAGAGCAAGTAAGCCTAAAAGTACTTATGCCATGACGTGTTTTGCTTCTTAATACATATAGGATAGGTACATAAGTACGTACATAAGTACATGCTGTGTCGTCAAAATGGGGTAACCAGAACTACAGGCTCATAGGGAGGTTTAGCATAACGGGGCCAGTTGTAAATGAGTGACAAGTTGCTAGCTGATCGCCTAAATGGACACCCATCAATGCCTTAGTCCACTCGTCCACTCTTACAACATGCACGAAAGGAGATGGAGCCTAGTGAAGCCCCGCATCAGCACAGGAACCCATAAATCCATAAAAATACGATTCAAGGTCTGTTAACTTTTAGTCTTGCCCCGTTGATTACTAAAATTGCAGCTATCTTTTAATATTTACGATGCATTGTTTTTTACGTAGTTTAGGCATGTGGCATTCCACTATTGCCCATTTCTGGTATGCTCGTTGTTTTGGCCTCTTTTGTAATTTGTGCGTAACATCTGGACAGATGGGCGCACGGCTAATGCAATGCAAGTTGCATCGTTGCGTCTTTCTCTCGTATTGTTTAGGTTTTTTATAACCCTATTCATTAAATAACAAATTAGGAAGTAAACACATATTTTTTTTGTATTTTGTTAAAATGAACAAAAAGGGGAAAGTTTTTTAAAAGACGATTAGGTAGAGTCTAAAACCTTCTGTTTGTTAGAAAATGCTTTTAAGTAAATTTTAATGGACTTTCTAGTGACCTGAATGGAATTAAATTATTTTTTAAATTCCTTAATGGTTATTAGTTTCATACCGATTTCACTTATATCTCAAGTTTATTACCTATTCGTCTCTAGTGAAAATGTATTTAAATCTTTTTAGAGCTTTCTTGTTCAAAATTAAAGAAAAGTTCCGTTATCCATTTAAAACATAGCCAAAATCAGACATTGACATGAAAGTTCCAAAATTGTCAGTGTAAATAATTTGTTAGCCCAAGTTTCGATGATCGATCTGATTATTTATTTGTGTTGTGCAGAAGAACCTAGTGAAAGTGGTCTGGTGTCGTCGGAATATTAAGGTTGTGTTAAAGACACTGTATATGTTTCAATTTCATACTGGTAAATATTTTTTTTGATTATCCCCTTATTATCCCAACATTTTTGACCCTCTCACTCCTTACTCCTCCACTTAACCCTCTATTACTCCACTTGATAACTAAGGACTAACTTAAGGATTTCTAGCTTGCCATGAAAAAAGGTAAGGTAGCTATGGACTTTGTAGTTGTAGAAAATGTTGCCTTTTGACCATCTTCTGACTGCATATTTGTCATAAAAAACTTATTTGGACTTTACCAAAAATTACAATATTTCACTGAAACGTATTTTTCTTATAATTTATCCCATTTACTAACTGCATCCCTGTGACTATATACCTATGCCTCTAGCCTACACATGTGTTATTTTGATGTGAGTATATCAACATTACTTCAATCCTCAAATATTGTTTATAGGTTCCTTAAAGTGGGCTATTTTCATCGATTTTCGCTTAGATAACTGACCCCTTTTGTGTCCTGCAAAGACGAAATGAGTGTGCAACTTTCGCATCTAGGTATAACTTGGTCATAACTTAAACGCAAGGTATTTTAAGCACAACCAGCTTTAAGTAATTAAAGGGTTTTTTAAAGTGAAAGTGAAGGAGAGTGACCGTAATATTTCACACATTATGGTGACGACCGCTTTCGAAAACCTATGTAATATCAAGTGGGACAAAAACAGTTTGCTAGAAGGCTCAAATTTGAAGGTGGTATTGAATGAAGTTTCTACTTTAAAATATGTTTAAAATATCCTATTATTTATTACACTGGTTTACATCAGGCCTTTATTTTTTTAGCTTACCGTGGCCTCACTCAAGTAAGATAAAAGATCAAGTTACCTTTAATTTTTTATATTTTTTGTCAGCATTTAGCTGAAACCTATTAAGATATACTATAAAATACTCAGGACGTCACTCTGAGGCTCAAAAGCATAGTAGGAACCTAATTAACTTAAATGGATATTTTCTTTCTCGGACATAGGACCACATGTTTTTACTTTCCATCCAGAAGCTTGCACCAAATACCTCCTTACCATTTGTATTGTAATAAAAACCCTAATAGAAAACTACACCAACATAAACTACGTAAAAACGGAAACCCGTCGCCGGATGTCGTGTGTCGTCCGGCGGTAGACCGAAGACGTTTCCGGTACTTGGGGGTACTTTCAACCCTGTGGCATGGGGGTAAGGACTAACCTGCACCTAGGTCATGCATGTGCATACGAGTCTGGGTTAGTGTGTCGTGTTAGCATAATGACTAATGTGAACTGTGACAGCTAATAGTCTAGCTAGATATCTGTACTTTAAGCTATTCATGTATATTATGTATTATAGCTTCTTCAATAGATACGAACAGGAGAAATATATTTCTTACGCGTCGCTTTAATATAAAAAAGAAGCGTCCATCGCAAAACATGTAAAAAGACAAGGCACAGACTTCAACAGACTAAAATTCCTACGCTGATGTGGAGTTTCACTTGCATGCATCAGCTGCATCTCCCGTGCATGTCGTAGGAGTCGGCTATGGAATTCAGGGGCGTTTCTTCAGGCGATGAGCTAGCAAGTTGTAACTGGTCTTTTACATCTTCTGTTTGTTTTGTGAGTATGGAAGGATGGATGTTTGTTACTCTTTCACGTAAAAATGGCTGGAGCGATTTTAATAAAATTTGGTATGGGTTAGCTGACACCCTGGATTAACACATAGGCGAATTTTTATCATGGGAAAATATTTTTACCTCGCATAATTTCGACATCTCGTTTTTTCTGCAGTCCACGCCGAAAAAGTCGCGGGCGTCCACTAGTATGTTTAATAAACTTTGACGTTATAATAAAGCAAAATGTTGACCGATATAATACAACTCTACTACCGAAAATTTTCCCCTAAAATAGTGGCCATAAGCATGATCCTCAGACAGGAAGCTAGACCAATTAACGTGGAAAGTAAGTGTGAATATCTTGATGGAGGTGAGTAAGCACTGCGTGACCGTACGCTATTGGAGTAATTAGAGAAAATTGCCGAAAGATTTATGGCGGCAGCGTTAAGATGGTGCTTGTTAATAATCTGTTACATATTATTGTTGTAGTAAAGTAAACCATATCATATGTACTTACATGGCAGCAGAATATACACCTTGTACAGCATTTTGTGTATCTGCTTATACTTAATTGTTAGTTTTCAATAATACCCAATCATAGCATTCCGTTATTTCAGTAAGCTAGGACTAAAAAAACATGCTTTCCGTGTCGTCGAATTTGACTATCAAAAATATTTATTTAAAAAAGATCATATGAATAATTTTCTCATTAGAGTTATAAAAAAGTTTACAAGTGATACAAAGATAATTAGAAGAATAGGTATCTTAATTGTATTTAGGTATATTCACTACTTGATTATTACCTGCAGTTGTAGCTACTTCTACTGCGGGAACACAGACATGTGCTTACTTAGTACAATGTACATACTTCTACTATTTAAATACGTCTCTCCTTACCATTTGAGAATCCTAGGTTTTTTCCGAAGCTAGGTAATGAAAATTACAGCTCATTTAATATGATCCAGGGCTTTTGCATAATGCGACATTTTAGGGCTCTTACATATTACATGAAAGTTATGAATGAAATGATTTACAACAAGTTGCTCGGTAATTCGAGCTTGTACTCAATTCGGTCAACAATTATTAATTGTAACTTTGTATTTAAAACTAAGTTTACATCTACCTATTTTACACGAAGAAATGGCAAAAGTGATTGATAAACGCACATGTCAAATACTTGAGGCTAGAAACTTACGTACTACACGTATTAACTCTTATAAGGTAGGCATTGACTAAGAAAGGATTTTTTCAAAATTCATCCCCAAGTGTGTGAAAAATAAAAAGGGGCGTTAAGTTTGTGTGACAAAACTTGATTTCTTGGTTAAATTTAGAGATTTTTTTCTAATAATTATTTTATTTTATGCCTATTATCATAGAAAAAGTCATTCAACAATTATTCTTACGAGTACATATACCTACTTACATACATACATACGCAAGCTTGTGTTCTCAAAAGGAGGTAGCCAAAACTACAGGATCACCAACAACACCCTACAGCCACATTCGTATTTATTTAAGTTATGGTTGCCAACCGTCCTGTTTTCCCTGGACATGCCCTGCTTTTTGTGGTGTCCTGGGCTATCCTGGATAGTTTTTGAGTATCGTCCTGAGTTTTAAAGTCCTGACACATTCGCTGTCGGCAGATTTTCTAAGGGTGCCGACATCGGGCAAATAAGCGTTACCAGCACCTCTAGAAAGCCTAAAAGAAGCAAATACGTAGTCACCGGCACAGAATGTGTTAAAGACCTATGTTTTGAAATTCACACGCCACTAACTTCCTCCAATCGTATTGTCACTGGGCTCGCACATGTATAGTCCTGGCTTTTAATCGAAATGTCCTGGTATTTCTACCTCAAATCCTGGTTTTCAAAGTTTGAGATGACAACCCTAATTTAAGTACCTATACCGCAGATTTAGTAGGTTATGTTGTTCTATACATAATATAATCAACTTGTCGATAAAAAATAACTTCTCCCGGAGCAGTTCGCGGAACACCGTGTCAGCGATCGACAAATTCTTGTAGTGATTGTTCACCACCAACGTTTTAGCTTTGTTACAGCTTTATTTGTTTATAGCTTTCATTTATTGCCTATTACAGTCATCAAGATCAGGATCATTCTAGGTGATATTCGATTATTGTATATCGTTATCGCTGAAATAACAAGATAATTAAGTTTTCTTAACTTAAACCACACACACACACACACATCACATACCTACACATCAGTCTAATTGCAGTCCAGACGTAAGCCTCCACCCAGGGCGTATTAACTATAATACCAAGTCTAAAGTTAGATACTGGTATAAAAATGACATTTATCAGAAATGTCAAATTTTTAGACAGTGTTTAGCATAAAAAATGTTTAAATTCTTTTGTATTAACACGGTAACAGTTCTCCTAGATGTCGTTATTCGGTGATCGTAATCATTATTAGTTTTACCTTATTTGCCGTAAAGCTCCGATACGCCAACTTATAATATGTCTGCCAAACCGTAACAAATATTCATACATATAGGCACTGGCGGCTTCACCTAAGGAGCGCTGGTGCAGTGCACTCCAATCCATGAAAATAACATAGGTAATCAAACTCTTTATAGTAGCTAGTTACATATAATATAACTATAGGTAGTTACAGTATAATATATTTTCTATTTAAATCTACTACTAGGTTACCTACCTATGACTACGTATCTTCGCGTTCGTGTTAAGTAAGTAAGATGTACCGATGCTAACATGTACGGGTGGCGCGCCGGCGATTCGCGATCACGTAGAACGACCGTATGCAATGAGTGCGAAAGAGAAACATCAACATAGCCCGACGCGTTCGTATGAAAAAATAGCCTAATCTAGAGCGCACGGGAGCGCAGCCACGCGCGGCGTTGCCAAACCGTGCGCTGAAGCACAGTATGTAATATTTGTGGCTGAGGCGCGCGCGATTTTGCCGATTTTACAGTTGTTTACCAACAAATGTGCGGGACGGCTTTGCAATTTATTTCGCAGTTATTACACGGAGTTTTCAATTGAATTAAACGTTAAAGATTGTTTGTGTGCTACACTTTGTATCAAAAATGAAATGCAGTGTACCTTTTATTAGAAAATGTGAAAAGATTCTGGAAATGCGCCTGGAACTTAAAACTAAAGAGCCACCTTTCATAACTTATGTGAAGTGCAATTGGCTTCGATCGGCCGACAAGATATTCAAAAGGCTCTCTTCTGTGTATCGAAAATCTATTCGAGAGTTCAATGAACACGTTGATGAAAATCGATATATTTTACGACGTAAGATTGTGTGGTATTTTGTGGATCATTTCAAGTTGCATTACGGGGGCATGATGAAACTATGGAAACTCTGAATCCCGAAATCTATAAAGATTTGATTGATTTCGTATAAGAGATCGATTTGGCTATGAAACAGCATTTATCGAGCAGTTCTGTTTTTAAAGGTACGTCCAAAACCAGAATGACATGTTAGATGCCATTTATGAAGTTTGCTTATCAGAAATCTTTGTCAGAAATATAGACGCAAATAAAAAATGCAGAGTTTGTTGCAATTCAGGCAGACGAATCTACTGATTGCTCGACTATTCAGCAGTTAGTGTTGATTATTAGGTATTTACATAAGGATAAAATTATTAATAAAGAAATGGTAAAAATTCCTCACCCGGGTGGGAATCGAACCCACGATCTCTGCATTCCATTACATATTATCCATTACATTCTATTTACATAAGGGTCAAATATCTCAAAGGTTTTTAAAGTTTATTAAAATTACACGGCAGATGTAATAGCGACTGAAATTATGATGGAACTTGATTCTTTAAGTAAATCTCAGATTTTCAAAATAAGGTGATTGATGTCTTCGCTCACAAAAAGAACCGGCTAATGGATTTTTATACAAATTTGTGAACTCCCATAAAAAAAATCACCAGCCGCCTGTGCATATAGGTAAATGGTAACATTATAAAAAAATGACAATCAGCAAATAAGTTATATGTGTTGCTTTCATGTCGAATAAGTTATTGGTTTTCATTTCACGCTAACTCCAATCTCCTTCCGTTAATGTCGTAAAAATCGACAAGCAGGCGATGAGGTAGCAACTTGTCACTGATAATTAACATCTGACCCCGCTATACTAAACGTGGCTGTAAGGCTCTTCTTCGTGATCGTGTACCTATCGCTACCCTATTTTGGCCACGTGAATATGTAATTACCTCTGTATTGTTTATTATCGCCTGGCTTTTTGTGAGCGCCAACTTTATATAGTTTCATTGTAAGTCACGATACTAAGAAATGATAAATAACTATGTTATGTGCGACGCTGCGTTTTCGCTCTATAGACAAAACATCAGCTATGCTGTGTTTTTATTAGATAAGCCATGGTAGGCTACTCTTATATTTCACTGGTTAGCAGTCCAATAAATACCTAATAATATTTATTTAAATTTATTCACTTTCTTGTAAGGTACGGGCAAAGCTACCTGGCTAAATACTCAGGATGGCTATATATCTCTTATAGCCATAAATTTTATTAATCGTTGACCAAAACTTTAGTCTTAACATTTTGAAAAATAACCCTTATTTTCAAAGTTTTGAATGAAGTAGATTTCAAGGGAAAAACTTAAGAAACAACCACTAAGAATACAATTGTTAATGGATTGAGCCAGTAAGAGTATTAATATTACAAGTATTGTTTAATAAAATAAGTAAGTGCGATATCAACATTTTTCTAATACAGTGTAAACTTCATGTAACATTACTCGATTTAAGGACAAACTCCCCAAAGCATTAAAATCGCACACGGTTTTGGTTGGTTAACCTTGTCTTCATACAATGATACACTCTTTATAGAATTACATCCACAATAACAGCAACAATTAAATAAAAAATGTACTTTTTAACCAACTTCAAAAGAGAGGTTATCAATTCGTCTGTATGTTTTTATTTTTTATTTTTTCTGTGTTACCTCAAAACTCTCTCATTTATGAGCCGATCTCATTTTTTTTATAGTTTGGTCATGGTATGCTTCCAAGTTGGTCCCATATTCACCACATCAGGATCTGATGATGGGATCTTGGAGAAATCGAGTGCAATCCTCAAATATTGTAGGCACATGTAGTCTGTTTTTATACGTTCACTGAGCGTTTTGATCACCTACATATAAAACATAACATCTGATGATGGAATCTCTAAGGAATCTAGGGATATCCTCAAATATTATATGCACGAGTAGTCGGTTTTTAGATTTTTATAGAGAATTTTTAAGCTGCCAAAATTAGTAAAAACTGTGCAGCTGTGTATACTCGTATTCTTTTGTTTCTTTACTATTCCTAGCCCGTAATAAACTCGACTGTCGGCAATCGGCATCATACATACCGAACTTTCTAAGAAATCTATTCTTTTGTTTACAAATCGGGATTGCTTGTAATGTAGGCTGTTTTTAGTGTGCTTAGTGTTGAAAAAGAAATGTTTTTAAGTAATTATAATTTCTAGCACTAGTCTGAAATAAATTTTCTCTTTTTCTAATTCTCTCCATTTAACAACAACTCTCTATAACGTCAAAATATGCGCGGTCCCTTGAAAATCGTTATACAGGGTGTAACAAAAAGGGTATGTTAAGCGAAAAGCTATGTAAATAGCCCACTATAGAGAACCTCTTTACAAAATTTGAGACTCGAAATCACATGTTTATTTTTCCAGATAGTATGGAGAATTCTTAAATGTCTCAGGAATTTTCATACAATCTTGAAAAATAAACATGTGATTTCGAGTTTAAAATTTTATAGAGAGGTTCTCTATAGCGGGCTATTTGCATAGCTTTTCGCTTAACATACCCTTTTTGTTACACTGTATTAACAAAATTTTATAGGCGTATCTCAATTTTCTGTCCATAAAGCTAGAAGAAGTTTATTTTTCTCTGTCCTACATAAATAATAGTTGTTTCCAGGTAATGTGGTGTACCTAACTATATAACGCCCCGAAATCCAGGCATTATGCGACAAAGCTAGGCCTAATTCGCTTATAATCTGTTCAGTTTTTATAAAACTTGCAGGACTTTTATTACTCGCACACTGAAATAGGGTGCGGCTTGAAATACATACATATAATCACGCCTTTATCCCTTACGGGGTAGGCAGAGCACCATGGGCCGATAGAACCACATGGTGCCACTTCTGACCAAATTTTGCGGGTTTATCTATTTATGTAGATTTACGTAACGTGAGACCAAAAAATTAAAGTTCGCTGTGCCTGCTTGTTTGTGCATATAGCCTATATTGATCAGCTTTATATCATATCATTACATCTTTGACCTTTTTGCTGAGCCCATACCTACTAACATATTCAGATGCACCATAAACTACACAAAATACATACATACATACATATAATCACGCCTTTATCCCTGACGGGGTAGGCAAATTTTGAGGGTATAGTTGAGGGGTGTCTATTAGAATAAAGATTTTTTTGATATCGAATTTCATTTTACCGAAAACTATTCCACGATTTTTTATATATTTTTTTTAATTCATCGAAAAGTTAATCATCGCTGTTTCACATAATCGAAAAACGTTTCATAAAAAAAAATCTTTTAAAGTTGTTTTTATTACCAGAAAAACGGTATAACGAACTTACATTTCATAAAAGTATTAAGTTATCGATGAAACTATTCGTAAAAACACGTTACAATGTGTATAGGAACCCATAATACTTTTTCACATAACAACTTTTTAGTATTAATCAACTATGTAACATGCACGCAAGCATGCAAGCAAGCATGCAGCATGCAAGCGAGCATGCAAGTAAGCATACAGCGTGCAAGCAAACATACAGCATGCAAGCAAACATACAGCATGGAGCAGGCATGGTTTCTGTCACGGCTCCGGCGCTGCGGGGCCCAGGCGGTCCCACGCGAGCTTATCGTCGCAGATTAATGTAACGCTCACCACCGTCTGCTCCTCAGCTCGCAGGCCGCCTCGCCCCTCCGCGCCTACGCGCTTTTACATTGCACTCTAGGGGTAGGGCAGACAAGACTGCGAGGAGTCGGGGTAAACTGAGTCGATTTAAATACTTTTTTTATTCATCCTAATTTTTGTTTTAAATAATGCCCTAGAAAGAAGAACTAATTAATTGCATGAAATCGTATTTTGCCATGTCCATTGATTCTAGGATTTGTTAAATATTTAATATAATTCTAGGATTTGTTAAATATTGTACTAAAAGTTCTGCCAAACGTTTTATGGGTAATGAAAATCGTTGAAAGGAATTGCGATAAAATGATGGATTCCCATAGTTGAGATGTACAAGGTAGGTTAGTAGTGTGGTCAGCCCATCGCCTACAAAACACCAAGATCCTCTTGTCCCTCTACTGACTTGTAAGTACAGTATGCCCGGGAAGAGAAGCAGCTGTAGTATTATACGCTTTTACATATATTAGAATAAAATAAATATGTTTTTTTGTTACCTTTTCATACATATGTATGCTGCATTCTAAGTCCATGCAGCAATAGGGTCACATAACTTTGAATAGAGTAAAAAGCTATTAAAAACTAAACACAAATATAAAAAATGTTGATAACACAGAATTTTTCTCAAGAAACCTCAAAAGATATCGTCGCATTACATTCCGTCGTGTGTATGAAGTAGATTTTCAGCCCCTTGACCGTGCTTTGAGAGGCACGCGAGAGGTCACCGACCCCGCGGTCAGGTGGTCACGTGACCGTCGTAATGACGATGGCTATCGCGGTGGTTATGCCTTCAGTTGTAATCCGCTTATTAAGGAACCGTGGCATGCGTTTACTTAAACCCCATTGCATAACTTACTACACGCGGCCACAGAACAATGTTAACACGACCATATTCCTGAAATGGGTTAGCCAACACCGGTAGATCATGAAGGATATCTTTTAGCATTGCGACGCCAGTAAGACATCAGTGACAAGAATATGTACATATTATAACCCTTATGTTTTGCAATTTAATTTGAAAATAGTTGCTATAATGATATTTCGTGAATATTACAATACATACAGGGATGTAAGGGTCAAAACAAAACGATGCTATTCATCAGATAGGCTATTCGACCGTTTAAGGGATCGGCCCTAAGTTTATTCAATACTAGCTGTTGCCCGCGACTCGGTCCGCGTGGACTGCAGAAAAAACCAAATTTCGAAATTATCTAGGATAAAAATATTTTTACCCGGGATGAAAAGTATCCTACGTTACCTCCTAATACCTATAAGAATATGTATACAAAGTTTCATGATTATCGGTTGAGTAGTTTTCACGTGAAAGCGTAACAAACATCCCTACATTCACATTTATAATATTATATATAAGAACGGATTATACAAATACTTTTGTAATGATGTTCACTACAATATGAATCTGAAAATAATACAAAAACTTATGCAACATGTAAAATTGAGTAATATTATTACTTGTTTAACACTAATGTCGAATAATGTCGAGGTTCGTTTGTAATGCGAACGGCTAAGGAGTGGAATGCACTTCCTGCCGATGTGTTTCCCGAGCACTACAACATTGGTCTCTTCAAAGCTAGAGTGAATAGGCACTTTCTAGGTAAACATGTACCACCCTAGGCCGCATCTTGCTTAACATCAGGCACGATGGTGGTCAAATGTTTGCCTAGCTAATTGTAAAAAAAAATGTATTATAAAACTTTTATGATATCACGCCTCAAACAAGGCGATAATTAAACGAAGCCTCAATACAAGGAATATCTACTATTTACAGCACCCTGTGTATTCCTGACATGTGCCTTCATACGGCCTAATTTAATTTTTAATTTCGCCGACACCAAAATGCTCTACTTTTTATAAAGTTGCTTGTTCTTTTTATGGATTACTCGTGCTTGGAATGTACTGACAAAATGTTTGTTTGTTACCTCTTTACACAAGGTTCGCATTAATACTCAACACTTACATACATACATACATATAAAAATAAAATAAAATAAATAAATAATCACGCTTTTATCCCTTGCGGGGTAGGCAGAGCACTAAGGGTCGATAGACCCATTTGGTGCCACTTCTGACCAATTTTGAGGGTAAAGTTGAGATGTACAAGTACTCAACACTTGCAAATCAATAATGTACATATTTGCATATAAGACTAGTGGACGCCTGCGACTCTGACAACGTGGACTGCCGAAAAAACAAAATGTCGAAATTATGCGGGTTAAAAAGTATCCTATGTCTGTCTTCTGGTTCTAAGCTACCTTTCCACCAATTTTCAGCCTAATCGGTACAGCCGTTATTGAGTTAAAAAGACGCTATTCTTATAGTTGAGTTAGTCGGAATGAGGCTATGCACCTCATCTTTCAAGCTTTCTACATTGGTTTTAGTTTTCGTATGAATCGCTTTATGAAACCAGTTGTAATTAATAAGCCTCCCCATTGTCTTCTCATTTATAAATTTATCAGTGTTTTCCCCACAATGTATCGACTTGCAAGCACGATAAATCACCGAAATTCGTGTCCCTTATTAAAAGTAATTCCCCTATTTAAAACAAAAGGCACAATAAGGGAACGGGCGTGCGCTACCGGCAAAGTTGTATAGGTTGTGTCCGTCAACCTAGCGCTACCATATTTGAGGAATACGACATAAACTAGAGCAACGTCGTTGGTTGTATTTTTCGAAATTACTTTACTAATGTAAGAGATGTTATTGCTTATGAACATAAAATATAGGTGATATCATCATATTTATGCATGGTAATAATGTAACTGTGTATGTAAAGCAAACCCATATGCAATGCACAAATTTTATAACTTCACTGATCATTTTGATACATACATACATATAATCACGCCTTTATCCCTTACGGGGTAGGCAGAGCACCAAGGGCCGATTGAACCACATGGTAAAAAAAAAATGGTGCCACTTCTGACCAATTTTGAGGGTATAGTTGAGATGTACAAGTTCGGTTAGTAGTAACAGGTGGTCAGCCCATCGCCTACAAAACACCAAGACCCTCTTGTCCCTCTACTGACTTGTACATTTTGATACGTTGTTAATAATTAAGGAAAGATCTAACCTAACAGCCCATGCCTCCCATCATCGTATAGACTTACAATTCACCATTAAAAATAACCCAATTTTTACACGTTGGTAAATCAAAAAATAAACTTTAATGACATAAAACCGCCAAGCTAACGCACACCTTATCATATTTCTAGTAACATTCAGGCAGTACGCAGCGCTCGTAGCAACCCGTAGCACGCGCTACGCCTCCGCGTAGTCACCAAGCGACTACGAACCTTGATTACGACTTGACCGCTTTACTACGAATTTTTCTATTAAGAAAAGTGTATGTACAGTATAAATTAATTAAAATTGCTTTTCTTTGTGAAATAATAAATAAAAATGTACGTAAAAACTCATGCTGTTTCAACAATTTGTACCGGAAAACGGTAAGTTGTCACGAATTATTTGTTTTTATGGTCTGGCTTGTTGGTTGGGTTTCTTTTATTGTTTTAGATTAAGATCTATTCAGATTTTTCAGTTAATAAAAGCTGAAGTATTGCTTGAAGTCAAAACGCCTATATGGTGAGGTTAAAATGGTTTCGTTTGCATTTCTTGAGATAAGTTATGTTTAAAAAATACCTCGTTGACGAAAAAGCGATTTCTTTTCTCTGTAGACAATGAGCCGTTGGTAAATTATAAACCAATTAGACAATGTACCACCAATATCGGTAAGACTCCATCACGTGACTTGACGAACGCGCGAATATGAGTTTTCTATTGGAGCAAACGTTGCAGAGCCTACAATTATTCGTATAAGAGCATTGCGTGCGCTCGGCGATTCGAATCGCAATTAGAAATCAATATACTATCTGCACGACTGCACGCAGATACGGGCAGTACAGGCATCCTGCCATAATATTATAAATGTGTAACAATTTCAACATGATTGTAACAATAACACAGTTGTTATATTACGCTTGTTATTATTATCTTCTATGCTGATCTGGGAGTGAAAAATAAAAACGTATAATACTATAGCTGCTTCTCTTCCCGGGCATACTGTACAAGTCAGTAGAGGGACAAGAGGGTCTTGGTGTTTTGTAAACTAGCATAAACACTGAACACTATAAATTTCGCCCGATCCAGGATTTTTTTTGTTTACATCGTTTCCCAGCATTTTTTGGCAAAAACTTACTTCGTACCCTTCGTTAAGAGTGGCAATGAAGAAACATTCTGTATATACAGGGCATGGAGGTAATAAAAAATACCGGATTAAACAAAAAGTGTGACACCTCTAATATGACAGTTTTTCAAAGTATGACAGTCGACCTCATTTGGCTACTGACGTCTGAAGTTCGTTTTCGCAGTGCAATAAAATATAAATAATGCCGTCGTGCGTAGTTACTATCTGTTGAAACAATAGCAGTTACATCAATAAAAGTGAAGGGATAGCATTTCATAGGCAAGAATGTAATTATTTATCTCAATAGCAGTCTTTTTAGATAAAAAATATTAATCGTTTTTATAATTGAAAACGTTGTTTTTACCAACCAGTGTTGTCATTATTACTAACTGAAAATGAAAATTATAACTAAAAGAAAACACTTCTTTATTTATGATAGAAAAGGCTAAGAATTTCTGTGTCAAAGTAAAATGACATTTAGAAAAAAGTCACAGTAAAATTTTATGATAAATTTTACAGATTCCCATCTGCAAATAACGCGTGGAAAAAAAGAATGGATTACAATAATAAGACAGTGTAGAAATGATCATGATTGGACGCCATCTACGTCTAGTGTGATTTGCAGTATATATTTTGAACCCAAGTTCTGAACATGAGTCGGCAGATCCAAGGGTCAGCGGAGGGTGTAGGGCCCGGCGGTGGGCGAACCCTTGATGGAAATTTTTACTCTGGCAAATAAATCTTATTGCTTAAAAAACTTATTTCATTTATGTCTCTAGTGTACGCGAAATAAAAATAAAACGAAACGGGCAACCCTATTATGACAGACCGCCGCCATTTCTACATAACAGATGTTTGTTCTTGAAGATTACCTCCGGTATTTTTATTACTTTCATAATACAGGGTGTAAAAACATTGTTTTAAAATACCTCGTATTCTTTATAAGGTTACAATAATTTTTTTCTATGGAACCAATCCTGGGAAACGACGAAAAAAAAAGAAAAAAAAATATTTCAAGCAATATATTCGTTTGATGCGTAAAGTACAAATTTACCTACAAAAGTAACATTTTGACATGGTATCTTTGAAAAAATGTTGGTTAAGCGATTCCAGATGGATTTATGTAAAAAAAAAATATTAATATTAATGTAACTATGGACCCCAAAGGAGTGCTTTCACAGAAAAAAATGATCGTGATGTTACTAAGAATACGAGGTATTAAAAAAACAACGTTGTCTTTTTACACCCAGTGAAATAGAAATATTATACATTATGAACACACCTTGACACAGTCGAATGGTTATTTTACATTGTTTTGTTAGATTGTTTGCAAGTTTTTCCGACTTGCCCCACTTAGTTTACGAGTTACGATTTGTTTGGCGCCCATCTTGATTACCTTTACCACATTATATTTATTATTTTGGACCCATATCGTACCCATAATATAATAACTTTGTCATTAGTCTCACCTATGCTAGAATTTTTTGAGTGTTTTTATTTTGTAGCTAGACTCAAGTTATATATCTTTCTTTCTTCTTTCTTTCTTCATATTTTAGGGTCAAGTTCAGGAAATAATAATTTTGACGAACGTATTTGAAGACACAACTTTACATTGGAAATGCTACGCTTATTAATGTATTCTTCTTCTTCTTCTTCAGCCTATTGCAGTCCACTGCTGGACGTAGGCCTCCTTCAGGGCACGCCACAAGACTACTGCCACAGGGGGGTTTTGCCCATAGTCACCACGCTGGGCTGGCGGGTTGGTGACCGGGTGGTATTAATGTGTATTTAAAACGTATTTGAGACTAATCATACAAGCGTTGTACTGTATGTACCTGTCAATAATAATGCAGACATATTATGTGTATGTATATATATATACGCACGGATGTGTTTCTAAAATGGGTTAGCCAAAGTTACGAGATCACGACGGAGGTCTTACAGTGATGTTTAGTACGATGGAGCCAGAATATTAAAAGATAATCGACTCTTACAACATGCACGGAAAGAGATGCAGCTGATGTGTTCTAGCGAAGCCCCGCATCAGCACAGTAAATCACTTTAGTGTATTAGCACGTGAAACCAATGGATTAATTACGAGTACCCTGTATTCTGTGCGAGTACCAGTCTCTATTGTATTTGTGCCCGCGATACCGATGAAAAGCGAGATTGTAATTTGCTCTGCCCTTTCAACTATTTAGGAATAATAGTCGTAACTAGTGACCATAAGCTTCTCCCATTATTTATATAAAAAAATATTATCGTATTTAGCAATCATATGAAATTGAATTAAAATTGTTTTATAAAATTATTAATAAAGAAATGGAAAAAAAATGTTTTCATAATTTTTTTATTTCATTTTTAGATTCTACGTAAAAAACGTATAAAATTTGCCCTTGGAATGGCATATCTAAGTTTAACCGTTTTGGATTTACAGCGATTCAAAAATACGAGCCGGCAAAATGTTTTTGAAATGCTGCGTTTGCTCCATACTAAAATGCCATAGACTTTGACGTCATAGAACCTAACAGTCTTAAATTATCATGGGGAAAATGCAATGTTATTTTATAAACGTAATATAACATTTTTGTGCATAGTTTTCAATAAAAATTGTTTATAAAATTATTAATAAAGAAAATGGAAAAAATTCTTCACCCGAGTGGGAATCGAACCCACGACCACTGCAAACCGTGCCAGCCGCTATAACCACTAAGCCACCGGGTCAATTGATCGGATGACGAATTTTACCATCTCTTTTCTAAATTACATATTGGCAACGTTATTCTTCATCCCGATAGCTATACACTAGCCAAATCTCGGCACACAAAGCTGAATCCCTCAGCACAATGTTTAAAGATGAAACGATCAACCATATCTTAACGGATTATATTAACGGAGAAGTGTTTTTATAAACCACTAATTATTATGAAACTCTATAACCCAACACATTCTATAATCCTGAGGATGCCACGGTTGTTGGCGAATCATATGTAGATTATTAATCTAGTTTTTGATTTCGGAATAGTGCAATGTATTGTCTTGCATGCTAGGTGCTCGGATCTGGTTTCTCGTGGCGATTATAGTTACTGCAAGTGCCAGTTTTCGCAGTTATGAGTTATCAGATCCGAGGGTCAGTGGAGGGTGGGTGTAGGGCCCGGTGGTGGGCGCACCCATAGTGAATCCTTTTATGTTGTAAATTTTTTTCTTTACATTTTTTAAACACCTGTAACTTTAGTATTTACTAACCGTTTGATGTTATTTTTGCACTCTTCGGTTTGTATTTGTAATATCTTTTGAATAAAATAAGAATAAAATATATAAAAAAATTCCGTTTTTGTGTCAGACGCATAATCCCTATTGCCATGTCAGTGGGGTCATTGCCAAACAAACACTTTCAGTAATTGATTGATTCCATTGTATGTTTGTGCTGACACGCGACAAACTGGACGAGGTCATTTTATAAAACCTGTTATGGGGTTATTTTATTATGATCAACCTTTAGTATAAAATGTTAAAGAATAGAAAATACAAATATAAAATCCATAGTTTTCAAACAGTATGATTTTTAGTTACAAAAATGGCGGTAAAGCTGCTTGAACCTGGCTAAAACTGATTGTAAAATTATGTCTATCAATGAAGGTTTCAAACGTTTTTCAATTGAAAGGGTTAGAAGAGACTAGCTGGACTTTCACCGATCAAAGTAGATTAATTCTATAGAAAGGTTAGGTCAAGAGTAGGTACACTGAACCGATGGGCAATTATATTCATTATTTTACTATAAAAAATAGAAAGGTTAGGTCAATTAGGTCATAGCTAGGTACCCTGAATGAGCAAGAATTTCATGAAAGTGAAAGAGGTGTGTCAAGACACCAATGTGTTCTCCTATCCCTTCGGGATAGAGGCGCAATTTTATATTTGGATTATATAAAAAAATACATTGAACTATCCACATAAATCGGATCCACATTATATGAAGTGTAATTATCCACATTATATCTGGACATACAGATAAAAAGCGGCATCAAAACAAAGATAAAATATAATTGTAATTATGCTTTGTCATCAAATACCTACTTGGATACTTGCATTCCCATAAATTTTCCGCGACTGTCACAAGCGAATGTTTTCCTCGCATTACTCGAATATTTTGTTTTTCTCGAATAGTCTGCGAAGTTTCAACTGGGAACTCGGCACGCAGCTTGAACACGGAACTTATGTCGGCTTTAGGGTTCCACTGGCAAGGTTCTCTGGATGAAGACCTTCCTTGTCCGCGGGGAAATGTATTGACGTACTTAGTAGAGCCACATCTGTCGTAGAACCGATGGACGGTGGAGTACGCGGGTTCTCGAATGGTGACCACGCCTCGGCTAGCGTAACGCAGCGTGGCCATATGAACCGATGACTTAAAGAGGACGGCGGATAGTGAATGGATGGCAAAAACGGGAGATCGAGCCATGTGGCGTATTCTGGAGGCCTATGTCCAGCAGAGGACTCCAATAGGCTGCCGACGACGACGACTACTTAGTAGAGCGCGTTTCACCGTATAGTCCCTTTGGATGTCACTATTGATTAACATCTATCCGCGCCATGCTAAACGTGACTATCGGCATATCTCCCTTATGATCCTACAGTTCTAGCTACCTCACTTCGGCGACATAGCCGTGTATATGAAAAAAAATCAGCTGTTCAGCATTTCGGTGCAGTAATTATTCAAGATTGTATGGAACAGCTGATTTTTTTTCACTGTTTCGGAGTTAGTCCCATAATGAAAGTTGTTTCTTTTTACCTACACCTAGTTTCGTGTCAAAAGATAATCAATACTTTTTGGTAGACCTTATACAGGATGTCCCAAAACTCAACGTCAAGCCGAAACGGGGTGACAGGATTGATCATAACCATCACGAGAAAAATCTGAAAAAAAATCTATCCCATGCAGTTTGAAAATTATGGGCATTTTAAGAAAAACCTAGAAATTTGATCAAACTGTACCATTTTTCGGTTATTGTGGTTATTCTTTTTTATTTTTGTTCATTTGAACTTTGGAAACGTAATCCTAAATAACATTTCTAGAATCCCAATAAAAAATAATGACACAATTGCCTCAAGTTTCCGAGAATTGAGACTATTTGTTAAACTACGAATTTAAAATTTTCAAGATTCGTCGACTTTGACAGGCCCTCCTATAAAAAAAATGTACTAGAGTGCCTTGGCAAGTGGCATTAAAAGTTGGCGCATTTAATCAGAATTCTAAAATGGTACAATACTTGTTAGTTCCATACAATAGAAAAGAGTAAAAAAATTAAAACCTCAAGTAACCCGATTTTTGCTATCTCATTTTACTCAGTTAAAATGTTTTTAATTCACACAAGCTCTAGGTAGGTTCTTAATTTTAAGACAAAATGATGAGAGAGATGGATAATGGGTATGTTCGCCATGAGTGAGCGAGACAGATAGTGACGCCACTTTTACCAAAGTGAAAAAAAGTTAGTAAAATTAGTAAAATAATTAGGTTTGTTGGAATAAAAGTCAGATGATAGAGAAATAACGTTTTTTATTACAATAAATGTTCAAATTGTTTACCATCAGCCTCAATACAAGCCCTACATCTTCTTAAAAAAGATCTACTTATTAGTCGGGCATATCTTCGAGAGTTGATCGCCTCAGCTGCTTGAGAAATGCGTTCACGCAGGTCGTCTACGTTCTCAATGGGCTTTGAGTAAACTTTTTCTTTGAGAACTCCCCAATAGAAAAAATCCAGGGGATTTAAATCTGGTGAACGGGCGGGCCACGAGATAGTGCCCGAACGTCCAATCCACCTTCCCGGATATTCCTGGTCAAGGAAATCTCTTACTTGCACTGCGAAATGCGCTGGGCAGCCATCTTGTTGAAACCACATGTCGCGAAGATCTGCTAGTGGTACGTCCTCTAACAGGGTTGGTAAATCTTCTCTTAAAAAATGTAGGTAATTAGTTCCATTCAAGTTCTCAGGCAGTTCAATAGGCCCAATAGTTTTACCGTTTAAAATTCCGGTCCACAGGTTTACTTTAAAACGATACTGGGATCTATCTTCTCGCATTAAATGTGGATTCTCCACATGCCACTCGTGATAATTGTGCAAGTTCATGTAACCATCTTTTTTAAATGTCGATTCATCTGACCAGAGAATTTTTTGGATGAATTGGGGATTCTCATTATGCCTCTGTAGCATTGTTCTACAAAAAGAAATCCTTTCCTGATAATCTCGAGGTAGAAGACTTTGAACTCGTTGTACGTGAAACGGATGCATTTCGGCTCTTTGTAAAATACGATGAGCAGTGCTTTTCGGTATTCCCGTTCTTTCTTCAATTCCACGTACGGAAATACTTCGGTCACGTGCGACCTCTTGCAATACTTCTTCCTGGAAAGGAAACACAGGTCTACCTCCAGCCTGTATTTGATTCGGGAAATGGCCGCCCTCTGTGAGTGAACGGTGCACATTAACAAACACGCGGTGATCCGGGTAGCGCTCTAAATTTGGATATCTTTCACGATAAAGTCTAGCGGCAGCACTTGCGTTGCATCTGCATTCCCCATAAATGAGGTGCATGTTCGCATATTCTTGTGAAGTGTAGCGCGTAGGCATGGTAGATAAAAAGGATGCCAACACAAAAGTCCAGAGAGAAGCCAAAGTTGCCGGTATGTTATCAACAAGTCCAATTCACAAAGATTCAAGTCCAAAAAGAGAAGCCAAAGTTGTCAGTACTAAATCAACACAAGCGAATACGAACGTGCGCAGTAGACAAATGAGCGAAACGTACTAACTGGTTGGTGTCGGACTGGTAGCGTAGCCATTTGCTTGGCTGAAACTAGTGCGAATGAAACAGATAGATGCCATAGCATCTATCTGTTTCATTCGCACTCGTTTAAACGACGCATCTCCGTCTCAATGCGTGGCGTCACTATCTGTCTCGCTCACTCATGGCAAACATACCCATTATCCATCTCTCTCATCATTTTGCCTTAAAATTAAGAACCTACCTAGAGCTTGTGCGAATTAAAAACATTTTAACTGAGTAAAATCTGATAGCAAAAATCGGGTTACTTGAGGTTTTAATTTTTTTACTCTTTTCTATTGTATGGAACTAACAAGTATTGTACCATTTTAGAATTCTGATTAAATGCGCCAACTTTTAATGCCACTTGCCAAGGCACTCTAGTACATTTTTTTTATAGGAGGGCCTGTCAAAGTCGACGAATCTTGAAAATTTTAAATTCGTAGTTTAACAAATAGTCTCAATTCTCGGAAACTTGAGGCAATTGTGTCATTATTTTTTATTGGGATTCTAGAAATGTTATTTAGGATTACGTTTCCAAAGTTCAAATGAACAAAAATAAAAAAGAATAACCACAATAACCGAAAAATGGTACAGTTTGATCAAATTTCTAGGTTTTTCTTAAAATGCCCATAATTTTCAAACTGCATGGGATAGATTTTTTTTCAGATTTTTCTCGTGATGGTTATGATCAATCCTGTCACCCCGTTTCGGCTTGACGTTGAGTTTTGGGACATCCTGTATATATATTTTGATGACAACCTACCTACAACCTGCAACAATCAATATAGAACGGAACCCTACAAATTGAACGGTTTCGTTTCGATGGGTCTTATGCAGTTCCAGACATTTTTACATTATTCTTTAAAATATAGGATTTTATTTGAAATTTATGGGACTTTGAAGTTGACTCGTTGGGCTGATCAAATGCTGGCCTAACTAAGTATACCTTTTAAAAATAACTCGCCACATCTAATTATATTCCCTTTGTTATTAAATTTACTTGGCTACTAATTATATTTGGGATCGGCTTAGTAAATCAAACGAGAAAATGCTCTAAATAAGTTTAATTAGTACGAGAAATCTCTTATTATATTCAAATCAACAATGTTACATACATGTACGTATAAAGAAAAATTTTATTATGCTTTATATGTCATTGGTTACACATACGTAAAAGCACAAATCGTTGTTCATTGCAAAAGGACCTCCGGCGTTAAACCTACTTGGTTTCCACCGCTTCAGGCCCAACAGAATCTATTGATTGACTTGTTCCTGAGCTCTTCAATGTCCTTGGCTACTTCCGCGAGCTGCTCGTTGGTGGGATGCTGGATACGGGACCACAACCACAGGCTAGAGTAGAGGAACTCACACTCGAAGTAGAGAAGAAAGTCGGAATTACTGGTCGGCACATACGCGCGCACAGCGTACTCGTTCCAACCCAAGGTCATGGTAGTATACGGCTGCAGGACATAGAACTTCATAGCCTTATCACCCATGAGAAGTCCGTCTATATGAAGACTGCCGCTAGTCTTGTTCAACAGTAGCGGGCTGTCGTCGATCGAGTATGGCTTGTTCACGCTGTTGTACTTGGTTTTGTAAGCTTGGAGCTCCTCCTCAGTAGGTTTGCTAATCAGGTTCGGAGTGCAAGAAGTAGACGGCACGAGGCCGCCGAAAAGCGTGTACTGTTGCACCTCGTACCAGGTACCGAGGAGTTGGTCTTCGGATACGGGGGTGTTATAGCTGGAGAAGCAGGCCTGGTGCTGCGAGGAGAGGCTCCCGCTGACGGTGGAGACCGCGGCCAAGGCGAGGAGTATCAGACGATACATGTCTGCAGAATGATAGAACTGGGTATGTTGTAGCAGCCAATTGCCTGGCTTTATATAGTTCTTTTATCAAGTGTCAAATGCAGTTTAGCAGATTTGTTTCGCCGATATGCGGATTTAAGAGGAGATTATAATTGATACTATAAGTAGCTGGATGCTCGTGACTTCGTCTGTATCAAACTGTCGAATCCAGAAAATTACTTATCTGGAATGTGACCAATGGTGAACACACAGATTCGATAAAAAATCCCAGTCAGTCAGAATTAATTCAATCCTTGTCACGCTAAATTTACTTCAAACTCTAGCTAGTCCTAACCCTGAATCATATGTGCAGTCGTGCATTCCATGATCTCCTGTTGTAGCGTTAACCTCCTTGCATCTCCTGCAGAGGGGGCTGTTGACACAGTTATAGTGAGCAAGTGTTTTACAGTGATAATGCCCGTTATAACGCCTATGACTTTGTGTACCTATTCTCTCTCTTAGTTATCTCTCTTAGGTTTAAACCTATGCGGGCGAGCCATTCCAGGCAAACCAGAAAATCCATATTTTTTACCGCTACCGGAACTGCGGTTGCCTGCGCATCTTATAGACGCAGAAGGACGCGCGCTGTGGATCCGGCGCCATGGCATTATTGAAGAATTTATCGATTTATATAAATCTGTATGTCTTTGGCGCGTTAGGACATAGGGGCGGCAGCGTTGAAAAGTTAGTAACATTTTGAAGCCACAAAAGGCGTAATTAAAAAAATTAACTGCAGAACGGAAAAGAAAAGAAAAGAAAAAATGTTCCACAAAGCGATCAGAGATTTACAAACCAACATTATGTTTCTAATATTTAATAGGTGGGCAAGTAAAAAAAACTCCATGTTTATTATTAAAAATACTATTAAAATAAAAAGAGAAAATATCTTGAGAATCCTTCATTAACGAAATAATTTGCGTGTAACCTCACATTTTTTGCCGAATATTTCCTTGGCGAGATTTTCCATATTTGGTTTGTAGTATCCGTCCTGTATTTTCTTGCCCGGGGCGCAGTCGGTGTGTGTTCTAAAAAAGTTATGCATTTTTTTTTCTATTTGTTCTGGCTCTAAGAGTTGGCAACTTGAAGATAAAATTCCAATGCGTTTTCTAGTTCAAAGTATAAATATTTTGCTTATTCTTTATAACAATCAACTCTTAAAGGAAGATGTACAAAAGCGTGCTTATTATTTTAAATACTTAGTATTCTCACCCCCATCAGTATTCTTTCTATACTTTGTAAGGTTGTGTTTCTTTTTGTAATTGTAATAAAAAGATCGATCTATATCAATATGTTTGCCGTCAACCACCCAAGCAATGAGGGAAATTCCATCTATCTTCAAATTGGCTATTTCCTTCCATTTTTCAGAAACGACAATTTTTTTTTTCAGAAGCGTTGCGAAAAATATGAATCTTTTTATTTCTACAAATGCAAGCAATGAACAGCAATACCCAAAAATAGCCAAACACGTCGACCTTCAAAAAGTTGATAAATTAACCAAAGAAGTATTAACGTAAAACATTTAAACGTACAAAGAAGACCGCTTTACTTGGAAAAACTATAAAAAGTTAAGGTCTAACTTTAGATGTTATTTTTATTATGATAGTTATTTAAACATAAATAAACTTTAGTATGTACCAACACCAGCCCAGAGAGCCAGCCGTGCTATACAACAAGCTTATCTATGCCAACACAATAACCAACATATCTATCTCAAAATTTATTTCAAAACAATTCTCAGTTTATGTCAATTCCAGTTTTATTTATGTATTTATGTTTATTAATAAAACATACCTCTATATTGTATTTAGGTATTTTTAAAAAAACACGTTTATAAAAATTAGTCTTTTCTTTTATTTAATTATTTAGTTTATTTTTTCCTAAAGGTGATATAATGGCTGTTTGTGTGCACACATACCTACCTCATATGTTCTTGCCTTTCAATTTCTCTTTCGTCTTCTCACCATTTCTTATTTCTTATTATTTTAAATACCTCGATTGGTTTGCTGGAAGAAATCTTTTTATTGCTTTTAGAGATAACAAAACTAACATTTGATGTTATTTTTATGCTTTAGTATGTATGCTATTTATCTATGTTTATGTGTTTTATTTAGGTATTTATGTTTATGTAGTCTATTTAGGTATTTTTGTTTGTCTTTTCTTTTATTTAATTATTTAGTATTGGTCTGTTTGTGTGCAATTTTATGTTAATTTCTTTGTCATAAACTTTATTTGTCATAAACTTTATTTGTGAAAACTTTACTGTGTACAATAAAGCATTAGTAATAATAATAATAACATTTTAATATGGTATCTTTGAAGAAATGTTGGTGAACCGATTCCAGATGGATTTATGTAAAAAAAAAATATTAATTTCCACCGCTTCAGGCCACGCAGAATCTATTGATTTCCATATCCTCGAGCTCTTCAATGTCCTTGGTTACTTCCGCGAGCTGCTCGTTGGTGGGATGCTGGATACGGGACCACAGCCACAGGATAGAGTAGCGGAACTCACACTCGAAGTAGAGAAGAAAGTCGGGATTTCTGGTCGGCACATACGCGCGCACAGCGTAATTGTTCGCACCCAAGGTCATGGTAGTATACGGCTGCAGGACGTAGAACTTCATAGCCTTCTCACCCATGAGGAGTCCGTCTATATGAAGACTGCCGCTAGTCCTGTTCAACAGTAGGGGGCTGTCGTCGATCGAGTATGGCTTGTTCACGCTGTTGTACTTGGTTTTGTAAGCTTGGAGCTCCTCCTCAGTAGGTTTGCTGATCAGGTTCGGAACGCAAGAGGTAGACGGCATGAGGCCGAAATACGTGTACTTTTGCACCTCATACCAGGTGCCGAGGAGTTGTTCTTCGGATACGGGAATGTTGTAGTTGGAGAAGCAGGCCTGGTGTTGCGAGGAGAGGCTCCCGCTGACGGTGGAGACCGCGGCCAAGGCGAGGAGTATTAGACGATACATGACGAGAGTAATAGAACTGGGTATGTCGCAGCAGCCAATTGTCTGGTTTTATATAGTTCTTTTATCAAGTGTAAATTTAGCAGATATATTTCGCCGATATGCTGATTTAAGAGGATTATAATTGATACTATGAGTAGCTGGATGCTCGTGACTTCGTCTGTATAATTCGAGTTTGAAGAATGGAAAAATTATGTTTAATATTCGTTCATCAAACTGTCGAATCCGGAAAATGACTTGAATCTGAAATGTGACCAAATCCATGATCTCGTGCTGTAGCGTGTCATCAACCTCCTTGCATCTCCTGCAGAGGGGGCTGTTGACACACTTATAGTGAGCAAGTGTTTTACAGAGATAATGCCCGTTATAACGCCTATGACTTTGTGTACCTGTTCTCTCTCTTAGGTTGCGGGCGAGCCATTTCCATGCTACCGGAACTGCGATCTTATAGTGTGGATGGATTGGCATTCCTGTATGAGGACATAGGTTGACATTTAGAAGGGCCTGCAGAACGGATGTGCGATTAGAGATGATTCTTATATTCTAATAGGTGGGCACTCCACTATGAGACGAGAATCGTGTGGCCGAGTGGCCGAATGGCAAGAGTGGCCGACCTGACCATTTTTGAAGAGTCCGCAACTTGACCAATTGTCGAGATTATTATGGTCCAATTGACACCTAAAGCTAAAGGTATGGCAACCTACTCCACCTTTGTTAATATTAGGTTCATCATAATCATCTTCCAGTCTATCTTATTATTTATGGGGTGGCAGCGCAATGTCCTTCGAAACTAATTTATTACCAAAGATTTCGCATTTGTTGTACCGTCGGCTATGTTCGGGTCCGTTAATATTAGGCTATTATGATTTATTGCTCTTGAATCTAGCGACATAATTATTTTATTGATTGCCTACAAAGTAAGATAATCTTCGGATTAATCATACAATCATAAAGTATTAATTAATATATAATAAAAGGTGAATCTTTTCCATAACTAAGTAAACGATTGTTATCAATTCAATCATATTTTTATATGATATAACATTGCCATTATCTTTACCGCTAAAATCTGCTTTATTTAGATTTAACGCAAGTCTCTTGTAGTGTGATTTCATTATGTTCTTTGCTTTGTAGAAATTAATTCCACGTCTAACGCAATAGTATGGGAAATTGGTTTTTGCACGACATTGGTTAAGTATAGAAAAAAATTCGGAATAATCTCAACTATATTATAAATGCGATTGTTTGTTGTTTGTCTGGTCACAATAGGGATGTTTACAGTTTTTTATTTGTATTTATTTCGAAAGATCATAAAATAAAATAAACATTTGCGAAAGAAAAACGTCGCTAGCATGAAAACTTTCCGGGATATAATGATTTCAAAATGACAATTTTAGACTTTTAGCCAAAAAACGCTCCGTACAAACGGCTATCACAATTATGACGTCACTCTTTCTGTACGCGCGTATAAGAACCTTTTATTCTACAGCTATATTAAATGTTGCGTTTATAAATATGGTCACTAAACAAAAGTTGGTGTAAATTATGCAGGTGGTCATGACAATGTGATGTAGTAATTTTCAATTCATTACACATTTGAAAAATGGACTTGACCCACTTAACTTTGAAGGCTTATTACTACCTCATTTGGACACTTAATCAAATTGTAATTTTACAGATAGGTATGATTTTGATTATTTATTTTGATAAGCATAAAATGTCATTAAAATTCAACCATAGTAAACATCCCTATTTAAACGAAAGACGCTATAACCATCCGTAGAGCTGCTACGAAAAAACCTAAAACTCTTCACGCCAATCTTTCTGAATTGAGGCCACCAGAACCAGAGTGGCCCAAACCAAAATTTGTGAAAATATTAGTTAAGCACGACAATGCCCCTTTCAAACCCCCAAGCTCAAAGCCAGAGTGGCTCAAAGGTAATTTCAGTAAACAATCATAGATGACATAAAAAAAATATGTTGTGGCATCTTGATTCTTATTAAAATATTAATAGAGCATAGTATTTTGGCATATATTCGTATTTTGTATTTGGGCCACTCTGGTTCTGGTGGCCTCAATTATAGTTAGGAGTAACGGAGAAAGACATAAGCTATATTCTGTACTCCACGCGGTCTAAAATAATAAAATTTCTTGAGATTACTCGGGGTATAATTCATATCGACTATCTATTGGCATACTCGTAGGTAGTTGATGGTCCACGCTCCATCCGTCCTAGGTTCGAATCGTGCAAACATTGATATCGATAACGATGTCTGTCTATCAGTGGCGTGATTATAGATAAGGCGCGGGGTCACATACAAAATTTTTTTCAAAAAATTGGCACCACGGAATCTATACATAAAAAGTAATAACTGTTATAACCAACATTTTTTAATTAAACCTTATGCAATTACCATACATAAGACATGAATTTGCTTTAAACAAATTATCACCCTATGCAGCTTACAGCAGCGTCTTGTCACTTATTCAGCTTACACTAATTTGATGTTCTAGCCAGAGACACATGTTTGTCGAACATTTAGTCAAACAAATCACCATTGGCGTGTTCAACTATACAGCATTGGTACTTTGATAAAAATTAACATAGGAAGACTTTCAGTTGTAAAATTTCATACAAGCTTTTATTTAAATTCCCATTAATGCAAATTTTGGAATTCTGTACCATAACCCGGTGATCAATTTAGCTTAAATTTTACATTATTATCATGTTATTTTTATGATATGAATGCTAATGATTTTTTAACTTTGACCAGAGATATCTTTTATGTATGAAGTATAAAAGGTCTGATTACTAAAAATGGTACCTATCTTGGTCTTAATTTGAAAAATATACTTCAATATTACAATAATTATTTTAGTTTAATTATGTCATAAGCTAGTTTCAAAATGTTTTATTTATTCACATTAAATATTTTTTTTATAATAAAATAGTAACACGTTGACGAGTGACCACTATTTGCAGGGTTGGATTAAGTTGGTCGCCTACCACCATCACACGTGAGGTCTTATATTGACGTTGGGCCAATATATCAATTTAGGCCAATGTTTACATCGATCATCGTAATAAAAAATCATAATAAATTATTTTTAGGGTTCCGTACGTCTGAATACAAAAACGGAACCCTTATAGGATCACTCGTGTGTCTGTCCGTCCGTCGCTTACAGTCAATTATTTCCGAATCTATTAGACCGATTAAGTTGAAATTTGGTAAACATATCAATTCCTGTGACCCAAACACAGAGGTGTGACGTGAGCAGATGAAATCTGTATATGGGGGGTCATTTTTGGGGGGAAGGGGAAAATTAAAAAAAAAAAAACTGAAAACTGCATCGTGTGGCATATCAAATGAAAGGTCTTGTTGAGAAGATCTTAAATGTATTTTTTTGTAATTTTAAAATAAATAGTTTCCAAGTTATTCAAGAAAATTAAAGTATGATATTTTGAAAAAAATACAGAAATTAGTTTTCTCCTTATAGATTATAGGAAAACCTATAAGAAGTCCATGATATTAAAATAACATGGTAAATCACTCAATATTGTGCGTACCAACTTTTTGTCAGATTTAAAAAAAACATTTAACATCGTACGGAACCCTCTTCACGCGAGTTCAACTCGCACTTGTCGGCTTTTTAGTATTTTTGATTGAAAATGTAATATTATCCGCTGATTATTAACATGAAATGAAACCTTTTGAAGATTTAAAGTATAATATAACACTTAAAGTATGATATTCCCTCAGAAACATTCACTTTTCAGGACTTTTTTTGCAATTTAGCATGTCTTGTCTATACCATTGTCATAGATGAACTAAATCTTGTGATCTGCGCTCGACAGTTTTGAGCATATCACGGACGTTCCGTATATTGAGAGCTGACCTTATATCTAGTAATAATTCATCTAAGCTGTCTATACACAAATACCTTCGACACAAGAGTTTAGAAATCTTGCTGTGGCACTTTGTTGTAAAGTAAATCCCATCAAAAAAATTCTGTAAAAAAACTACGAGTAGCCAAGTCACTTGGCACGACTTTGTCTAGATTTCATTACTTTTTAGAGATAGCAGCTCCTCCAAGAGACTTGGCTAGCTTATTATAGAATGTTTTTGGAGGGATTTCACTTCTTTTTTAGAAACGTGGGCATACTGATTTATTTCCTTTAATTTTATTTATATGCGTATTAAAAGCAGAAGGGGAGGCATTCGCCCAGCATTATATATAGGCTAGATTAAATTAGAAGATGTGTCCCACTACGCTGGATTTTTGCAATGACAGTAGATTGTTTTATCTACCAATAGTCATCATCTTCATCATCAGCCTATTGCACTCGATTGCTGGACGAAGGCCTCCCCCATAGCACGCCACAAGACTGCCATGGGGGGCAATTGCCCATAGTCACCACGCTGGGCAGGCGGGTTGGTTAGGCACTGCCGTGCCCCCCGATATTTTATTTATTTGTGGCTGAGTCACCTGTCGGAAATGTTCATTTCTACGTCAAAAAACCTAACACGTGTTACACATTTTTATTCCGTGACAAATAGTAATTCAATAAGCATTAGCCTTCAGGGTGGCTTTGTCAGACCAAAAATATCCCGAATGCAATATTAAACATGCCGCGACGGTCGCGCGACCTTAACCTATGGTTTTCTGTTTGTTTTTACATTTATAAGGACATAATTGTTTAATTGGTAAATTGAATGATTTTATCTTTAATGGTTTTATCTATGTGTGACCTAGATTATGATAGTGTTGCTACGGGGTGTAACAGATAGGTGTGTGTTAAGCGAAATACTATTAACATAGCCCAATATTTTAAAAAAAAAATTAGGCTCTAAAATCAGAAGTTTGTTTTTCCAGGTAGTATGAAGAATATCTAAACAGCTCAGAAATGTTCATACAATCCTGAAACATAACATAGATAAGGTCTATCGAAAATTAGTGATTATCTTTTGACACATGGTAAATAGAAACAACTTTCACTATGGGATCAATTCTGAAATATTGAAACAAAAATCAGCTATTCAACATTTCAGTGTATTAATTATTCGAGATTGTATGGAACAGCTGATTATTTTTTCTATATTTCGGAGTAGGTCCCATAGTGAAAGTTGTTTCTTTTTACCTACCTAGTTTCGTGTCAAAAGATAATCACTAATTTTGGATAGACCTCATATATGATTTCGAGTCCCTAATTTTAGGAAAAGGTCATCTATGGCGGGTAACTTTTTCCTGAGAGGTAACATAAAGTGGCGGTGGCTCACCCCTTCCCACGTGGGTCTTAATAGGCAAATAGGTGAAAAGTGGGTGCATAATTTGCACACTTTTGCCCAACCCCTTGGATGATTATGGTCTTAAGTTAGTGATTACGTACTATGTATTGCCGAACCTCTATCGTCAATAGTATCGCAATTACTTACATAACAATTTAGTCAGTCAAGAATTGGAAATAAAAATAGTAAGTAGGTACCGTTTATGTATGACCAACGACACAAATGTCATGTTAATCAATAAACCCCTGGAATTGTAGTATTTATTTATTTCTCACATCATTACAGACATTAGCCCAATGCGATAGCAGGTGAAGAAAGAAAATTATTATTAAATACATTATTATAAAATTTACATGAATAAATTAATTATCTACTTATATGATATAATATAGGTTAAGACGTGCACCTTCCAAGCGGAAGGTGTAAGTTCGATCTGTACCTGTAATCTGTACCAATGAATTTATTTCATGTACAGATTTTAATGTTGCAAAATTGTCACCTAGGTCGTGCCTCGGAAAGCACGTAAAACCGTTGGTCCTCCGCCTGATCTCCGGTCGTGTCGGCTTTCCGTCCCATCGGACTATGAGAGTAACGGAATAGAGAGTGCATCTGTGTTTGCGCACACACTTGTGCACTATAATATCTCCTGCGTACCTGGCCAACCTCTGTAGAGATTGGTCGCCTTGGCCGAAATATGGTCGGAGATCATCATCATCATCAATATACATTACCACTTTAGTGAATTCACTCAAAGAACAGATACGTAGGTCTATAGTTTCTGTCGCCACATTGAGTGTGCGCAGTGCTCGAGTAAACGTTGCTGTTGTTGAGTAAGTATATTTGGTCTAAAAAAACCTCGTATTTTTATTGGTAACGTTCCCTTTGAGAGAACTCTCGAGTGATTGTTGAATTGTGAGATATTTTTCAATAGGTTGTATGCCATTAAAGCTTGAGTCGACGATTAATGATCCCGTATTATTAATCGTCGACTCTTTTTTTTTTGAAGAGCTTAGAATACTTTTCGAACGTTTTAGTAGAGGATATTTTTAACAGCTCCGCTCTATTTTCTTCCTCCGTGTTATATCATTGGCAACCTAAATATAGATTCCTTCATTAATTTTCATACAATTGGAACTGAAGTCTGTAATTTAGGAAATTGTCGTCGAAGTCCATAAATGTCGATATTGCCTATGATTGATACAACAGTAGAAACGTTAGACTGTCTTTAACGATAATTACCTACTATGAAATGTGTAATGTCGCTTCGATTTTTCATATTGTTTTGCTCGTTTTACTGGGAATGTGCTTCAATGAAATGCAACACAACTTTTTTAAATAAGGATAATTTATTTAGGATCGATTACTCCTTTGTATAGCTAAGGCTCGAGCACACCGGATGCGTATGCGTGCACGTAAGTGTAGACGTACGCGTACCTCTCTCTCTCTCTCTCTCTCTCTGAGTTTAATGTATGGAACTGTCACCGCTTGACGTCTAAGCTTACGTCTACCCATACGCATCCGGTCTGCCCGTGCCTATACAGTTCCATGCATTACAATATACAGGATGTTTTTTCGTTGCCACCCTTAACGAAGGGTACGTACTCTATACGTCAAATAAAGTAATTTTATGCCAAAAAAATGCTGGGAAACGATGTAATTTTTTTTTTGTGTAGTAGTGTTTAGTGTTTATGCTAGTTTTTTCATAGACAAATATTTATTATTTCTCGTGAAAAAATCTTGCTACATGCGTCAATGTACATTTATGCCGAAAAACGCTGTCTATTTACTCAACTTTGGACCCTATATTTTGGAAACCAAACACTTCCAGATATGCTCCAATGGAGGAAAATGATCGTGATGATGAGGAGATTCCGTAGTTTTCGGGAACGTTGACGACCAATAATCACCTGTATATTGTTTATTGTTCGCAGGTACACGGTTTGTGTGTAACTATGTGCGACGCGGCGCACGTGCAGCACTATGATGGACCGGCGACTCTCGCCCTCGACGCCTAACAGCAGGGGCATGGACAAGTACGAGCAGTTGGCTGTGGTAAGACCAGAATACAATGACAAAGTAGGAAATTAACATTCGTTTTATGACCCACCAATCACTTGATGGCATGATGACGTAATATAGTAAAACTTAGAACCACTGTGTAATTGGTTAACTACTCTTGTACGTGTTTTAATTGAAACCTCTCAGCATACTGTGAGGTGGCGGAGGGCGCCACCGTTTGACGCCGCAAGACGTGATTTTAGGAAGCTCCGTGTTATAAATTGTGTTATCAAAGTAAAAAGTTGTCAATCCATACAAAACTTATAAAAAAGCATAAAATACATGTAACCTAATAAAAAGTGATATAATTGCGTGTAAACTAGTGTGATTCCAGCAATATACTCGTACGGCGAAAAGTTGAAGATAAAGCTAGTGCAATCTAAGATAATAAAACACAAAGTGGGTAGACAAACAGTGTGTTACATGAACAACGGACTGGTCAGACAGAGTAGCCATCGTCATCACCCTGTGAGTCCACTGACTAAGCGATCGGCTATTTCAACCGCTTGTACATCGAGCTTGATGGCCTCTGGGTTTAAGCTTTGCCTAATCAAGCGAAAGGTGACAGTTCGATACAGGGTTTCTTCTATCAAAACTTCTTTTTTTTTAAATAATTTGTTACCATTGCTTGAAATATCAAAAACTAGCAATAATGGACACCGATTCGTTACCATTCGCAAAAACGCAGAGCAAGTTCTCTAGGCGATGAATCTGAATCAACACTTTTCGATGCGACCGATGAATTTAACGACAAGCCGGACAAAAATGAAAGATACACAGATCTAATTGCTCAAATAGAAAAATTAAAAACTGATTATAAACTGCTAATTATGAAATCTATAACTTGAAGTCAGAGAACCAGTGTCTTAGATTGGAATTAGAGAAAAATAAGTTAAGATTCGGAAGTCCAATGATAACGTCTAGGTTATGATAAAAAAGACGAACTCTCATATAAATAAGATAAAAAATACAAGAGTAGAGCCGACAAGGGAGAAGTCAAAGGATAGCAAGGATGTTCCAATTAACTCAAACGAGTCCAGTGATCCAAAATTAATAATGGATAAGACTTTTGAAGCTCAGGTGCCTCAGATGAATGTTAAACGGCAATTAACATATTCCGAAACTACTCGCTATAGAAAAAAAAAAGATAGTTATTCTAGCAGATCAGCAAGGTAGAGCAGTACAGAAAACACTACAAAAGCTCTGTTGTCCCGAGTATGAAGTAAGCTGTACGTGGAACCTAATGGAAAATTAATCAACATTTCAAGCTGCTCTAGAAACGAACGGATTAATTTGACAAAAAATGATTGTGTTATCCTATTAGCAGGTACCAACGATACTGACCCGTATAAATTTGACCTACACTTAAATATGTGGTTATCATGTTATAATAATACTAATATTATAGTCAGTGAAATACCTTCTAATATCTATTTAAATGAGACCACACTTAATTCGAGACTCAGGTTCATATGCAGTAGATACCACAATGCCCTGTTTTTGGACCGCGATTATTTTACTTCTATTCCTTTATGGAGCTATTTTGCTATTGATTTGTGTTGTAGTTTATTAAGGGAACTATTACGTATCAGTTACACGAGACAACTAAAATGCTTATCCCACACTAAGACTGATGGTGATATTGATTCTCATATTTTGTTGGATAAGTGTACTCAGACCGATTTCGATATAATGGATAAAAATTGTAATGTCATAAATAGTGACATAAACTGTAATAATTATATTGATTGTAATGATGAAAATGATTCTAATAATGTTAGTAATAATTCTATTTATTTATTTCGAGTATAAATTTATTTATGTTCTTCATCAAAACATTAACGGTTTAATTAGTAAAGCGGACATGTTAGCAGTGCACTTGGAAGAATTATATGTAATGGGCAAATTTATTGACGTAATTTGTGTTACTGAACATAACATGGTTAAGAGTGATTACACAAATTTAAATATATGGAAAATTTCAGATTAGCAGCTGCGTTTTCGCGCCATAACAGACACGGTGGCTCATGTATACTGATTAGAAATACGCATGACTTTAAACCACTCCTAATAATATGTAGCATGTCGATTACGAACATAATTGAGTGCTCAGCAATAGAACTTGCTCAGCATGATATTTGTATTGTATCGGTATATAATAGACCTCCGAATTACAAAAAACTACATCTGGGGATTTTTTTTTTTTATAAACTGCGGAAAATACTTTATGAACTTTCATCATATAAGTCAAAAAAGATAGTTCTCTGTGGTGATTATAACATTGACATACTGAATCGTACTAAGTATACACTAGAGTTAGAGCAAATATTATCTGACTATAACATAAAAATTGGAGTGAGAGAGCCCACGCGGTTAGCGAGTAAAAAATGTACCGATAACATTTTTCATAATATACTAGGTTCCACGACAGAAGTTGTAGACTTGGCACTGTCAGATCACACCGCACAAATCTTTAAATGTCCTGTACAAAAAAGTTACATATTAAAATATTGGTATACATATAAAAGAGACTATTCGAAAAACAATTTATCAAAATTTAAACAACGCATTTCAGAAATGAGTTTTAATGAGTTTTATAAAGCTGTGCTAAAACATTGCATTTAATGAATTTTATGAAACATTTAAACTTTTATAATGACTTATGCTTTCCATATATTAAAGTCAGAATACCGATAAAGGTAGTACCTAAGTGGATATCTAAGGGAATCCGCATTTGTAGTAGAAAAAAACGATATCTTTGGCAGTTTAGATCTTTTCCAAGTAAGACAAATAAGGATAAATTCAAGACATATACAAAATGACTGAAAAAAGTAATAAAACTAACACAAAGGGCACAAAATAAATACTTTATAGATACGGCCAAAAACAAGTCACGGGCAACGTGGAAAATTATTAACGGATCTAAAAATAGCTTCCCTAGTTAGTCAACCTATTTTAATAGCTGAAACTTTTAATGACTTTACGTTTATAGACGAAATACAATCTGATAGTTCCAGAAACAGCTTTAATAATTTGACACATAGTAAATGTAATTCAATATTTATGACTCCAACTACGGCTCTCGACATTTTGAAAATAATAAACTCGCTGAAAAATACTAATACTGCAGGATATGATGGAATTATAACGATGGTTATTAAGTATGTTTCAATTATAATAGCCCCTTTAATAAGTCATTCTGTAAGTTTATGCATTGAACATGGTATATTTCCAGACAAACTAAAAACAACTATTATAAAACCACTTTTCAAAAAAGGTGATCGGGGTGATATAACATGTTATGGACTAGTGGCATTAATTCCTATTTTTTCAAAAATATATGAAAAAGTTATATATAACTGTCTCTACGACTTTTTTGAGACCAATAATATTTTCACTAAAGAGCAATATGGTTTTAGAAAGAATAAAAATATAAACAAAGCTATTTATGATTTTTTAGAATCAAAGTAACAACTAATATGAATAATAGAATACCAACATTGGCTGTGTACATGGATATGTCCAAGGCATTTGATCGAGTTAACCATTCCATACTGTTAAATAAACTAAATCAGTATGGAGTCCGCGGTAATGTATTAAATCTCATAGGATCGTATTTGGAGCGACAGAAATCAAATAACACAAATAAATAAAATATGTCAGAAATCCAAAATTAATAAAAAATATTATTCAAATAGTCGTAATGTTATTTATGGAGTTCCACAGGGTAGTGTCCTGGGGCCTCTATTATTTCTTATTTACATTAATGACATGCCAACAGTGACATCACATCCTTTGACTCTATTTGCCGATGACAGCACTATTCTTTTTATAAATTATAATAACATTGACATGACAAATATCCAATCTGACATAAATATCACAATTAAAACTATAATTCAATGGTTACAATTAAATAATTTAAGAATAAATTTAGACAAAACGAAAATTATGAACTTCAGACAACGAGACTCTATAACACAAATGTATCACATAAATTATGGCTGAAAAAATATTGAAGAGTTTAAGGTTATGAAATTTCTGGGACTACATATAGACAATAAACTTAATTGGATATCTCACATTGAAACCCTATGCAAAAAAATTAATAGATTCTCATATACACTCTATCATCTTGCTAAAATTGTAAACAGTGCAGCGCTACTCACGGCCTACCATGGCTATATAGCATCCTCCCTCAGATACGGTATTATTTTTGGGGTAATTCGACAAACAAAAGCGATGTTTTAAGATCTCAAAAGAAATGTATCAGAGCCATGTGTAATTTGAAAATGATAGAGAGCTGTAAACCATATTTTATAAAACTAAACATATTAACAATGCCTTCATTATATATTTATAAATCCGTCTTATTTGTTCGTTCTAATATGCACTTGTTTGAAACTTGTAAAAGACAGCGTCATATGGGCAAGCTGTGCTTGATACCTTCGAAAACTAAACTTCTACAGGACAGCATATTTTGCATGGGAATAAAAATTTATAATAAGCTCCCAAGGATCATACGTGATTTGAGTACTATAGGCTTACTCAAATGTAAATTACATACTTTTCTCGCAAAAAAGGCATATTACACGGTGCAAGAATATTTTAATGACAAATTTTAACAATGTGTGTGTGTTTAGGTACATATTCATTATACAGGATGATTTTTGGTCGTCAACGTTCCCGAAAACTACAGAATCTCCTCATCATAACGATCATTTTTCTCCATGGAAGCATACCTGGGAAGTGTCTGGTTTCCAAAATTTAGGGTCCAAATTGAGTATAGACTGCGTTTTTCTGCATAAATGCACATAACGCGCGTAGCAAGATTTTTTCACGAGAAATAATTAATATCTGTCTATAAAAAAACTAACATAAACACTAGACACTATAAATTTCGCCAGATCAATTAATTAAAAAAAAATTTGAAAAAAAAAAAAATCCCAGCATTTTTTTTGGCATAAACTTACTTTATTTCATGTATAGAATACGTACCCTTCGTTAAAGGTGGCCACAAAAAAACACCCTGTATATTTATTTATTTAATTAATTGTATTAAAATAATAATTATAAATTTGTGTGGCCTAATATGACCGCAGGACCTTTGATGATGCATGATTTAATTTATTGTGCAATTTAATTAATACACATTTGTATGCCTTTAGGGCGGGACATAGAAAGTCACATGAGGTACCTTTGTTATGTATAACATCTGTTTCTAACCTTTGATCCACAAATAAACACATTTGATTTGATTTGATTCTTCTGTATTTACTTAGGTTCGCTGAAGTTAATTTCTTCCATCAGATCTTATTAGCCGTCATATCTTTCTCTTTCTTCTATCTCGTCATCAAGAGAACTTAGGTGCTAACCAATGTTAACTTAACGTAGTTTATTTACTATCGTATTACAATAATGATCTTGCAGTTGTGGCTACTCCATTTTGGGGACACAACCGTGTGTATAAAGCTGCTGCCACACTGTCGTTTAAAATTGTTAACAAACATTTTCTAACACTAATACATTAATTACTGACAAATATTAGAATTGTTACATTCTGTTAGGAATTGTTAAATGTTTAAGTGCTCCTGCACTGATGAAAAATGTTTACAAACATTTACAACATTTGAAAAATCGGCTCGCTCGCAATTTGGATTCACGTTCTGAGGCGTCTACATGAAAATGGAAGAAATTTGCTCATTGGATTAGCTTTTATTTTACTTTACAATTTGTTGACTAGTTTAGAAATGTTTACTAACATCATCTAACATGAAAATATTTTCTAACATTGTGATCGTATGTTTCTTAACAAATGTTTACCAACGTTTGTAAACATTTTTTAACAGCAGTGTAGCAGCACCTTAATGTATGTATGTAATGTTACAGTACAGGTCAGTCACATGACTGGCTTTCTGTTAAGTCCTTAGATCATAATCTTCAATCATTATATCTTGAAGAATTGTTCTAACCTTACTATATGGTCTATGGTTTTGGCATAAGACAGTTCTTCTAGTATTCTAGCGTCTGCACAATGTCTTCAACTGTCCAGGTTGGCGAGGGCTCCTACGGCGTGGTGCTGAAATGCCGGCGGCGCGACACGGGCCAGCTCGTCGCCATCAAGAAGTTCCTGGAGACAGAAGACGATGCTGCTGTGAGGAAGATGGCGCTGAGGGAGATACGCATGCTGAAGGTATGCGGGTGGCATTACCCATATAAGAGAAAGCTGCAGTTTTGCAAAGCTGCTTCAAAGGATGGCTCAAAAGGTAAGCAGCATCCAAAGACTGCTGTTGGCTTCCAGAGGGGAACACTGGGAAGGTATAGAGAATCCGAGTCCATTCATTTGCCACGCCCATGCATTCCATGAAGTACTTTAAGAGAGGTTTTCTGCATCCATGCATCTTCAGACTAGGTAACTGTCTGTCACACACACCTATGATATGCAGGTACTTTTGCAAGGAACAGTACCAAGGTATCACACAAGCTCATTAACCGTAATTCTCTATTCACAGAAGCATTTTACAAAAGTGCGCCATGTTTGGCCTGGACATTATCAATATCTCTAAGAACATCATTCCATACTTCAATATTTCAGAAACTTCGGCATGATCACCTAGTAAACATGATTGAAGTATTCCGTCGCAAGCGGCGCTTCTACCTAGTGTTCGAGTACCTGGACCACACACTGCTGGACGAGCTGGAGGCGTCTCCAGGCGGCTTGGGGGAGAGCATTGCCAAGCGACATCTCTACCAGCTCGTCAAAGGCATCGAGTACTGCCATCAAAACTCTGTGAGTGTCATTTGAGGGGCGAAAGTTGAGATGCACCTTCACTATTTGCACATGTTGACAGTCTGATATACCGCTCATTTGGTGCAATAATTACACAACTCGAAAAAAATTACGACGAATTTGCACAAAATTATTCCTATCGAAGAATTAATATGCAATACCACCGTATTGCACTATTTTTGCAGTCGTTGTGTCAATGTAATGCACCATATGACCGTACATAATATGTTTATGACGCACATGTTACTATAAAATGAGCATGCAAGCATATACGAGCATGTGCAATTTTTCTGTATATTGAGTTATCCTATGCTGATGCGAGGCTTCACTAAAATACATACGAGTAAGTTACGTCAACTTCCGTACATGTAATAAGAGATAACTAAGAAACTGTTACTACGTAGATTATTTACTGCCCTAGAAAGTTTCTATCTTGACAAAGAGCCGGTAATGTCAAAGGTAATCTAATAATAATGCTATTTCATTCATTATCAATCAAATTAAACACTCCTGTATCATATTATTATCTATTATAAATAGATAATACTTATTAAATGATAACAAAGATATATCACAATAAAGTATGACATCAATGCTATTTGATAACATCTGAGATTGAATTTGATTGCTTTCTTTGTGGCTGTGTAAGCCACATGATAACAACGTGATGTAACCTACGGTTGATAACATAATTCGTACATTACATATGCACGAGTGCTTACTCGTATTTACCAGGTATTACATACATCCTCATACATCACATCTAATATGAGTAGCATCAAATACACGAGTATTTGAGCACGAGTACGAAGCAATATCTATTTGCCTTTAAGTAATATTACAATCTGCTATCCGCACTATAGCCGGGTGTAGGTTGGGTGTGCTATATGTAGTTTGGTAACGATAAACTTACGGTTTCAATAATTCCAACAAAGCACTGCATTTTCTGGTGGCGTAAGCGGTTTCCGTGGAAACCGCGCCTCGGCATGCAGGCTGCTTCCGACCGCGTTGGACCTATGCACCCTGGCTGTAAATGATGATGATGATGATGAATATTACAATCTGCTGTCCGCACTAGAGGTTGGGTGTGCTGTATGTAGTTTGGTAACGATAAACTTAAGGTTTCATGACAAGCAGTAAAGAGGGCGGCTGGTGGACCGATGTAAAGAGGGCTGGATGGTGAAAACGTGAGATCGAGCCTTGTGGCTTGCCCTGAGGGAGGCCTACATCCAGCATTTGGCTGATGTACTGCATTTTCATTAAAATGTCATTATTGTTTTGCAGTGGACTCCGTTAGGATTGTATTTTGGTTCAATACCTTATCATTTTTCCTCATTGTAAACATGAACGTAATCTGTTCGAGTACCAAATAATTTTAAACCTGATGCTGTCCTGTAGATAATCCACCGTGACGTGAAGCCGGAAAACGTGCTGGTCTCCAACGCGGGAATCGTGAAGCTGTGCGACCTGGGCTTCGCTCGGACCCTGGCGGCGCCCGGGGAGCCCTACACGGAGTACGTGGCCACCAGGTGGTACCGGGCGCCTGAGCTGCTGGTTGCTGAGCATAGGTGTGTTAGTTTTGTATTTTTTTCTGGTAAATGATGATGAATTAAATAATAAAGGTACTAGTAAAAGTTCGAAGAAGTAGCTTTGATTTTCCGCTGCAATGGCTTAACAGATCGGCTTAAAGGAGATGGTATATGAAAAATTTCACTTTTGAGCAATGGCAATATACATGAGGAGTGTGGAGATATATCTTTGATATCTATACTTTTAAGTAAATTAATGATTCGTAGGTTAAGCGTAGGTAATATACAAGTCCAAGTGATGCATCGAAGATTTTTAGTCAGCTAGACTAAATGTTGCCCTAGCCGTCTCAGCATGGGAACAATATTATCAATGAGGCATGTGGTAATCTGTAAATTTTCTTGCAGATATGGTCCCGAGGTGGACATTTGGGCGATTGGCTGTCTGTTCGCGGAGATGCTCACCGGGGACCCCCTGTTCCCGGGGGACTCGGATATCGATCAACTAGCACTCATCATAAAAACTGTTGGTAGGTATTAAAATACTTCATTATGCTATGTGGAGTGTTGCTGCAACAAAAGTCAATGACAAACGATCAGATCTCGCGAGATTGTATTCCCTAATCATGTTACAACGCAAAAAGAGTAAGTTATTCAACTCCTCAGGAAAGCTAGCTCCGCGTCACCAGCAAATAGTATCACGGCTATCGGGCGGGACACCTGCAGCAGCTCGTGCCAGCCTGCCGGGGGTTGGACATGCGCGTGACCTGCTGGCTGCCTGCCTGCGTACAGAGCCGAGGGCGAGGCCGCAGGCGCAGGCGCTGATGAGGCATAAGTGAGGATCTTGATGTACTATTAACTATGTCATGTCTGTATGCTCTTCACTAGCGATGCCGCCGGCGATATACACCATTCGAACGCTTATAATGCTTTCAATAATTTCGATAGCGTCTACCTCAGATGAGACGCGTCTCATCTGAGCGGTGGTGGTCATTTCTTATCTCATCTCATTAAAACGTGACATTATTTAATGCGATTTCTATTTAATGTATCTTGGACGGGTTCAACAGCTACCAATATTTACGCAAATATCTTTTTATATACCAATTTTTCAGAACACATACCTACTGAAGTTGTTTATGTTTTCAGATACTTCACTTTGGATGGATTTGCGGATGTGTTTAATGCTGAATTAAGACAAAAGCTTGGAAAAGACATCGAGGTATGCTTTCGACGCTCCATTTTATAGATCAAACTTCTGGAGAACCTCGTTTATTTATTTAATTGTTTAATTACCATATTGTAGACACCCACGCCCCAACAGAGCACGACAGCGAGGATTGCCGGCAAGCCGCGACAACAGTGGACTCTCAACATTATTCCTGTAAGTTAATAAAAATAAAGATAATTTTAAAACTTGCTGCAATACTCTATATAATTGTGCTACATGTTCTCGTATTTTGAGGCTTACGACGACTGGGCCCGCAGACCTAGTTGCCGGATCTATTTATCTACACTAATATTATAAAGAGGAAAACTTTGTTTGTTTGGTTGTAATGAATAGGCTCAAAAACTACTGGACCGATTTTAAAAATTCTTTCACCGTTAGAATCCTTATAGGACCTGGATGAACATAGGCTATAAGAATTTCCCGATATTCCCACGGGAAGGCGACAAACGGGAATTCTATATTTTTTACGAAAACCACTATACATATGTGAAATCGGGCAATTGCATTGGGGAGAGCCTAAAAACGGAGTCGGGAAGGGGACCGGAAACCTCATATTAAGTATTTTGTTCATTAGGTGCAAGTAAGCACTAAGCGAATTTCCCGGGGAAGGGGGCCAACGGGAATAATTTGAAAACGGTTACACATATGAATCTTAAGTTGGGCATTTTGTTTATTTGGGACCCCGAGGAAGCACTAGGAACGGATTTCTCGAAACTCCCACGGGAAGGGGACAAATTTCTTTTTTTACGACAAGCGCGATACATATGAATTCGAAATAGACTTACGTTCATTAGTGCGAGGGAGCGCTAAGAACGAATTTCACCCACGGGAAGGGGACTAACGGGAATTCAATTTTTTTACAAAAACCGTTACATGTGAAGCTAAAATCAACTGCGGGGAAGCACTTTGTTTCCCGTGTGTCTGTGCGTTTGTGCACGCTAATCTCAGGAACGGCTAACGATTTCGGTGCATTTTCACAGGTCCCACTTAACATATAGGCTTTTTTATCCCGGGAAAATGTTTTTATCCCGGAAAACATAGTCCACGCGGACGGAGTCGCGGGCGTCCACTTTATAAATATTTTTCTGGCCTCGGTCCGCGGGTCGAAATGCGGACCCAGTCGCCGGAAACCTCGTTTTTGGGTTTGCTGGAAGAAATATTTTGATCTACATCTCTGTGTAACTCTATGTTGTCCATTTGTGTGTACATATAATAAAGATCTGTCTTCTGCCCTACTAGTCTATATTATATACCTATCTATCTATTTCATATAATAAAGATCACAGTCTTGCATATAACATATAATTCTTTATTCCAGGACCATCATGCGCGATCACGGACAGACAGCAGTACAACGGGCGAAACTCTGATAGATTACAACTATATGCCAAGTAAGCCTTCTTTTTACCCGACTGCGCGTAGAAGGGTTATTTTTTTTTTAGTGTATCTATGTTTATATATTTCTTTGACATATTCTAGAAACCTAAACGGCCTGTCGCATTTGAGCATGATAGGTATCATTAGGTTTAGTCAGTAATTTTTACGCAGTCGGGTATTTTTCTATTTATGTTTGAATGAGAATATATTTTAAATTTGTTTTAAGAAATGAAAAAAAATTCACCCGTAACTCGAACCCACGACCTCTCGCATTCTATTTGTTGCTTAGGGCAAGCGTAGTTTGGACCACAGGCTTTCTCTAGCTCTGAGTCATTAGACAATTTAATAACTTTACGAAGGACAGCAAATGTGCCGCGATGTGATCAAAATATTTCCTCTATTAGGAAGTCTAACCGCTATTAGTGACAATGTTTCGATAACTTTCCAGAATTTGCTGTCATTCTTGCTCCTGATGCACGGTAACTATTTGATTCTTCATCTTAGGATTGATTTTTCCAAAGGAAAGTCCCATTCTCTAAAACTGGATCAAAATAGAGACTAATATCCTTCATCCTTCACATAGGCTAACTGACCATTGTAAAAGTCTGCTCTTAATGTAAAAAACTTATCTAGTAACTGACTACTATCTAGGTAAAGAAGAAAAGGAGGCGTCTATGGAAACACCACCCGTGGAGAAAAAGGTCTTTGGAGTGTTACCTCAAAATGTAGCAGCCGAGGTGAGCATTCGTTTACATCTTGTACCCCAATCTATTAAGGTACAGGATTTCTCTTACCTTAAGAGATAGGGAACTATTGTCCCTATCTCTTAAGGTAAGAGAAATCCTGTACCATGGGAGACATTGACTTACCGTTAATTAGGTATTAATAACAAGGTTAACCTGCCTTGTTCCCATCCATTTGGTGCCGGCGTAATGTCCTCTGCTTCCATTTATCTCTATTGTTATCTCGATACTCATTCCAATGTGGAGAGATTATTTTAAGCTGATATCAAAGGATAAATATTGTAAAATGCTTGTTCATAGACTCTGAATATTGGAATATTATTATTTCAGGGAAGCACGTTGACTGCAGGAGGTTCACTGCCGCCTGCGCCTGTGCCGCGGCAACCTCCGCGCTCCATGTTCAAAACTATGAATGAGACATTTCAAGTAATAGTAATTTATTTTCTGATATTAATAGATTAAAAAAATTACAAAGCAGACCAATGCAGAACTCATAAATAAAAAAAGCTCCGTCTGTCACGATAAGATTCATGATAAAGTACAGCAAGATAATATACCTACTGGTATATAGGAAGGACTGATGTTTATAGAATTTGGTACGCAGATAGAGGAGCGACCGAAAAGGACATTAAGGTGGGTTCTTTTTAATACAGACTTTTATATTGTTTCAGACATTTTCAGTGCCAGTAAATTCCTATCCACGCACGCCTTATATAAAGAAGTAAGTACTTACTACCTATCTTTACATCTATTTTTTTCTATAACTCTTGTGTCAAGTATCTACATATAGAAATACTATGTTACATCTCACACAAGTGCCCTTAAGGGAAGAAATACCGCTAAAAATGCGAGCGTGAGATTCGTGGCAAGCTTATCATCTTGTATGACGTGTCATCCAAGAGTTGTTGCTATTGGCTAACAATACTCTCTTTTCCATAATACATACACACACAGCTGCCTTTCCGAAATGGGATAGCCAGATCTGCAGGAACGCAAAGGAAATCCTACAGCCACATTTAGTATATATGTATTAAATGGACAGTGACGAGTTAATAGCTTAATACCCGTGAAAATGCCCGAGTTCTTTAGTCGACTCTAACGACATGCACGGAAGGAGATGCAACTGATGTACCTATTCTAGTGAAGCCCCGCATCAGCAAACTCTTTATTCCCCAGAGTGAATAACAAGCTGGTGATGGACGAAGAACTCCTCAGAGGCCGGTCGCTGGCCAAGAAGCTGACAAAGAAGAATGCGCCTGAGTTCTCCTTACCTTTTGTGCCTGGAGGTATGTTAGTTCTTATTAACATATAGATAGATATATTAATATACAGACGGCTGTGTCCTCAAAATTAGGTTATCAGAAGTGCAAGATCATTAAAGATATCCTACAGTAACCTTTAGCATAGTGGGGTCAGATGTAAAAGATTAGTGACGAGTTGCTACAGTATGAGAGTATGTCTCTGAGCTTCTTAGTACACTCTTACGACATGCACAGAAGGAGATGCAGCTGATGTATTCTAGTGAAGCCTCGCATCAGCACAGGATTTTAATTTATTTAACAAATATGGCACTTTGGACTTCTAATAAGCAGAAGCTCCTCAGGTTATTTTTTATTAAAAGTGAACAAATAGCTATTGAAAGCGAACATGTACGTTTGTTCATACCGCGTTTTATAATCTACAAGAGGGTCGGAGTACACCATTGCTTAACTCATAGATCTACTCTTGCTGTTTCCTCAGTTATTACGAGTATGTCGCTCTGTAAGCTCAAAAATTTATTTTTTTAGCAAGTAACAGTCCGATGAAGAAGGCGAAGAAGCCTCCCAATGGCAATGTTGCGAAATTATTCGAGAATTGGGAAAATTGTGTAAGTATTCACCTAAGGTCAAGAGTTTTAAAGCCAAGTCAAAGTACTCGTATGTATGCGAAGCGTGAGTTTTCGATTTGAAATCGATCGTACTTACCAGCTAACCATCGGCAACGAAACGTCAACGCGAGCGAGTTTCAGTCAAATTGGGAACTGACACTTGTCATGCTGAAGTTCTGTGAAATCAATCGAGCAACTGGTATACGTATAACGAATCCATACCAATTTTATTTTTGAATGCTGCTGTATTATACCTACGATTGCTCGTATATGGCAAATTCAGTATTGTATTCATCCTTCATCCTTGTTACAAGAATGTTTTTTTTATTAAGATTTGCTGTTATAAATTACGGCCGATGCCGTTGATCATCATCATCACTATGTATTTATATAACGTTGCTTAGTTACGTATAATACAAGACCTTAGTGTGGGACTAGGTTAATGTGTTGTTGTCCCGTGGTAGAATGCTTCAGTAGTCCCATGGGCCCGCGGACTTAAGCGACGCTGAGGAACACCCTTGGGTTTTTAGTGGGTATTGCGTCGGGGTTTTCTTTTGTTTCCCGGCGCCGAGTCCCACATAACCCGCCCCGCGAACCCCACGCCGGCGGGTATGCGTAACGCATTGCCGAAGGTTAAAAAAAAAAAAAAAAAAAAAAAAAAAAAAAAGGTGTGTTGTAAATTATGTGAATATTTATTCACTATGGGTGCGCCCACCACCGGGTCCTACCAGACCTGAGCACCTAGCATGCAAGACGATACATTGCACTATTCCGAAATGCAATGTATCGTCTTGCATGCTAGGTGCTCGGGTCTGGTTTCTCGTGGCGATTGTAGTTAGTGCAAGTGCCTGTTTTCGCAATTATGAGTTATTAGATCCGAGGGTCAGTGGAGGGTGTAGGGCCCGGTGTTGGACGCACCCATAGTGAATGTTTGAACTTCCGAATTGTAACGCCTAATACAATTTCATTTATGAATATTTATTGTTATAAGTATGTTTCTTTCCAGAGATCTGGTGACATGTTCTCGTGCCAGAGAACCCCGACCAACCTGCCGTACATGTGACTGTCGGACGGACGCGGCCTGTGGGCCACACACTTTTGATAACAATATTGAAAAGACTGTATCAATCTCGTCAAATTTCGAATAACACTACTTTAGGCTTAATTTCCCAGTTAATCTGATGTCAAGTTAATTTCAGTAGTTGTGGGGATTGAATTGGCGTAATTCACTTTGGGTACCGAGATATTTTGTTGATTGAAATTATTTTTGTAGCAATTTCACATAAGGATCTACATATGAATTTCCATTACATAGAAATTAGAAATGGCGAAAATACATAGAGATTTGTATAGGTACCTACTTGTCATCTTGCATATCTTCAAAAGATTATTTTATTATGTCCTAATCTATCCTGGGTACGCTAAATGGAATACGCCTCACAAAGTATGTTTGACCTAAAGTCAAAATTGTTGTAAAATAATTTTGTGCGAAAGTGTTGGTTTTTGAAATGATATTTTGTGGACCGTAGTAGTGACTCGATTTTGACACTGCCAAAAAGGTTTTAGAGTATAATTTTGTTGTATTTGTATGAAGTTTTGTGATTTATGTAGATATTAACGTTCGAGGCGTAGGGTTTTGTAAATATGTACAGTGTTACCTTTTCTTACACGGCCTATTAAAATAAACACGACAATAATTTTTTTATTAAGTTACTAGCGTAGGCCCACGGCTACGTTCACGTAAACCTTAGAATTCCCGTTTTTCTGTTCCCGTGGGAATTTCGGAAACACCCACCTACTGAGCTTATTTTAAGTCCCATGTCATTAGGGATGAGACTGCCCACTCTTATTTTAAACTTAACTTTTACCCGACTGCGCCAGATGTAGGGCGTATTTAAAACCCATTTTTTTACATTTTTTTTTTTCAATTTACTGTAATAATTCTGACTTCTGACACAAATATCTAGAAACTGTCCAAGATACTATAGCGAGAAATAAATTTTAAAAGGTCTTTCTTACCACCTTTTAAATGAAAAATTGTTATAAATGAAAGCAAAGTTATTTTTCATTTTATTTATTGGCAGTTTGCAATGACTAAACAGTATACATAGTAAATGAATTATACAGGGTGTAACAAAAGGGGTATGTTAAGCGAAAAGCTATGTAAATAGCCTACTAAAAGGAACCTACACAAAATTTCAGACTCAAAATCGCATGTTTATTTTTACAAATAGTATGGAGAATTCCAAAGCAACCCAGGAATGTTCATACAATCTTGAAAAATAAACATGTGATTTCGAGTCTGAAATTTTGAAAATAGCGTCTCTATAGTAGACTGTTACACCCTGTATACCTATTAGTATTGGGTATATTTATGTACAAGACCAGAGACTAAAAGTATAATACTCAAAATAAAAGGAGTATAATTAACATAGAGTTAAGAACTTCTAGAAGAGTAATAAAGCTCACGTTTGACCTTTATAAACCCAATTTGTGCACAGAAGATACCACTTAGAAGTATTTTCTTCGACTTAAGGTTATCACAATAAATAAATGTTTTGTTCTTATTTTAAAGAAAAATACACATTCGTTGAAATATGTAGTCATAAAATTATACTGAGTAGGTATGTATCGACCAAAGAAAACGTAGATTAAAAATTGGAGCCGATTTAAACTTTACTAGTAAATATCGAGATCAAACTCTAATAATAAACAATAGCTATTGGGGATTTCAGCACCACTGACAAAAATCTGCCCCATAAAATATTCGAATTCGGTAGCAGTCTGGACTCGGATAACGAACAGTTTCGTACAATGACCTTGTTAGCTCTCACTATTTATCTCTGTCACTCGTATACTCCGTGGTTTCGAGTCTCAAATTTTGTGGACATATCCTCTAGGGTCTCAGACATTCGCTTAACATACCCCTTTTGTATCCCATATGGAATATTAGTTGTAATGTTTATAAAATAGTGTCATAAATCAAGATAAATAAATCGAGTGTACGTAGTGTCTACTATATGCCAATAATAGAGATGAATATTGAGGAGTCATTGCACGAAATTCTTTAGTATCCGCGTCCGTACTTTACTTAGGTATACTTACAATACCATTTGGAAATAACATATTATGTTTCTAAAACTAATTATAATAGTATAGCATCTGCATTCTTAACGATTAAATATATTGACTGTAAATGTATCGCGTTATAATCTAAATAGGCAAATACAGGGTGTAAAAAGACAACGTTGTTATTTTAATACCTCGTATTCTTTGTAACGTAACAATATTTTTTTTCTATGGAGCCAACAAGCTTTTTTTTTTAATCTCTTTTTATTGCAAGCAATGTATTCGATTGACAAATGTACCTACAAAACAAACATTTTTAAATATTGATATGGTGTCTTTAAAAGAAATGTTTGTTAAATGTTTCCAGATGGATTTATTTTAAAAAAATGCTGATATTCATGTAACTTGGACCTCAATATCTTGGAAACCCTTGTTTTCCCAGGGGTGCTTCCATAGAAACAAAATAATCGTGATGTTACAAACAATACGAGGTATTAAAAGAACAAAGTTGTCTTTTTACACCCAGTATAAGTAACTGAACAGCTAAGCTTTGTTCACTTTTACTGCATCTTTTTGCAGAGCAGACGACGCTACTTGTGATTGATTTCATGCATGATATATGTCTCACTATTACGTAAAGCTATGGTCTCCTAAAATACCTATAGTCGTGCTACCATATAGCAAAGAGTTTATTTTACTGCCGCCCACGACTTTGTCTGCGTGAAAGGGCATTACACCTGCACGAAACCGGGGCGGGTCTCTATAGTTATAAATATAAACCTTCCTCTTTAATCACCTTATATACGAGTATTAAAAAAAAAAACACATCTGAATCTCTTATGTACTTTTAAAGATTTAAGCATATATAGGGACAGACAGCGCGTTATAATACCTATATGTAGTGATATGTACTATATGACGGCATACCTATCCTAGGAGACCACAGCTTACGAAGTATTGGAAAAAGACATGCTGAATGTCATGTAAACCCAGCTTAATAATCAGCGTTGTGCTCTACCTAACTAGCCTTTGACGCGCTAAGCAATGAGTAATTTTATTAAGAATTTAAATTATTTACATTTCTATATAAAAATACACTATAGGAATACAATGTCGTTAATCTAATTTTGAGAGGAATGCATGAAACTTTGAGCCTAGTGGATAGTCGGTTCAATAGAACTAGTGCGACTAATTTATTCGCAGTCGCTATTGTCAAATTATGAATGTAACACCCGAGAATAAAGGAGATAGCAACTACTTATTTAGTCTCGTGGATTTTCCATCTCCTTTGCTGTCACTTCTAAGTAGCAACAGGTTCCACTAAGTCAAAGACACACATTTCCTCTCAGTAATATCTAATAAGGCTACAGTATGGGCGGCGCATCAGGGCGGCATGGTGACGTCAGCAGGTCACCATGTTCGGTCAGGGGAACTGTCTTGTGGTAGGCTATTAGGTCCGCTGTAAAAGAGATTAGGAAATGTATTAATATAAAAAAATATAATGTAGGATGGTAGAATCAAATGGTTCGCTTTTGATTTCTGTCATTAATAATGTAACGGTAAGGTAGGATTTATCGTTCGGAAGCCTGGGAAATCATTCGCGTGAATAGGTCACATCCAATTTTCATTAGAATCCGTTCAATACCTAGCTCTCGTTAGAGAGTAAGTATATTCTTTGGTACCTAGGTATTTTGTAACAACATCCATAACGTTTATTCCTGCGAAGACATTGTTATGATTTTGCACATTAAAGCCTCGAGCACAATGGATGCGTAAGATATTAAGCGTAGACTGCATATGCGTAGGGCGTAGACGGTAAGCGGTGTGTCCTGTGTATACAGGGTGTAACAAAAAGGGTATGTTAAGCGAAAAGCTATGTAAATTGCCCACTGTAGAGAAACACAAGTTTATTTTTCAAGATTGTATGAAAATTCCTGAGATTTTTAAGAATTCTCCATACTATCTAGAAAAATAAACATGTGATTTCGAGTCTCTAACTTTGTGAATAGGTTCTCTATGGGGGCTATTTACATATCTATTCGCTTAACATACCCTTTTTGTTACACCCTGTATACAGGATGATTTTTGATCGTCAACGTTCCCGAAAACTACAGAATCTCCTCATCATCACGACCATTTTTCTCCTTGGAAGCATACCTGGGAAGTGTCTAGTTCCCAAGATATTAGGGTCCGAAGTTGAGAAAATAGACTGTGTTTTTCTGCATAAATGCACATTGACATGTGTAGCAAGATTTTTTCACGAGATATAATTAATATCTATCTATGAAAAAACTATCTAATATATAAAATTCTCGTGTCACGGTGTTAGAAGTTAAACTGCTCCGAAACGGCTCGACCGATTTTCGTAAATCTTAGCATGCATATCGGTTAGGGTAGAGAATCGGACAACATCTATTTTTCATCCCCCTAAATGTTAAGGGTGGTCCGTTTTTATTTTTTATGATACAGCATACAAAAATACATACAACCATGAATTTTCACCCCTCTAGGATCAACCCCTTTTACATGGCAAAACAACGTTTGCCGGGTCAGCTAGTATTTATATACATATGTATACATGTATGTTCCATACTTTACAACTTAGCGGTACGAGCACGTCTACGCCTACGCATCTGGAGTGCTCGAGTAGTATGACTCCACATTGGGTATACGACGTACGTGTTCCTGGAGCTCACAGATCGTGGCGTGCGGCCAGCGTGCACGGGGCGTTCAAGCTGTAAACACGCCGCACGCTGGTAAAACGCAGTGCGCACGCGGCGAACGCGTCGGCAGCACGCACGCTCAATGTGGAGTCAGCCTTCCAACCATCTTTAGTCCCATAGAAACACACCATATTGCGCCGACTCCATAAAATAACGAGGGCAAGACGAAGACGGTGTACCTACCTAAAGTGCGATGCGCCTCGCTGCTGCCGGCCAGCCGGTAGGGGTCCGACGTGACGCGGTAGTGTCGCGAGCCGGTCCGCGCACGCACACTGAGCGCGTAGCCCGGCACGCTCGACGACACACGCACGAGGAACGTACCCGCCGCCCGCGTCGCCAGCGTCGCCTCCGCCTGCGTGCGGGAGATCATGCCTGCCGACACGGAACCGATATGATGCTAACGACTTAGGGTCGGTTCGTAACTGATGGATGATGCGTCGAGCGTATCGATTGTTTTTCTATACATTTTGACTGTTCTGGCGTCACGCGACCGATAACACGCGGCGCATGTTCCGTCTGATATGAATATGAACCGACCCTTATGGTGTAATTTAGGCATTGTATTAATTAAATATCGCTGAAATTTGATAGATTACATTACAGATTTTGCTGTTAAATGACATTTTTAAATAACGCCTAACTTGTTGTTTTGTAATAACAAGCCTTGAGGTCTGACTGACACGACTGTGTTCTCGAAATGGCGTAGCCAGAACCGACATCCCATCTCCCTCCGTGCATGTCGTAAGAGCCGACTAAACAACTCGGGTTTTCTCTCAAGCAATGAACTAGCAACTTGTCACTGATTTACCTCTGTCCCTCCCTGCTAAGCTTAAGATCATTCATAATGGAAGTTGAAACCAGTACTAACCATGGAACCATTCAACTGGCTTATTGTTCTCATCGAGCCCGACACCGCGCGTCAGCTCGTGGTTACGGAACCATTCCAACACCGCCTCGCGGGACAGCGGCTTCTCTGGAAATATCACAGTAAATTCATATTCCTAACTTTACAACGCATTTGCCTACATAATCCCTGGTCTTCTGCGGTGAGTATTAGAGCTGTTTTTATCATGTCAATGTTGCATCTACCGGGATTCTACTCCAGGATTTATGACGCAGCAGCGTCAGTCACTATTTTGGCTTCAAGAGGGCGAGTGGTAGTGACTGGGTGGCGATAATGGGAGGTCGCGCCTTGTGCCGCGCTGAAGGCCCACGTCCAGCAGTGGACAGCAATAGGGTAACGATAAATTGGTGTTCATACCTTGCACATCGCTATCGGGTACACTCAGACGATGCGCCTCCCGTGCACGAGCTGCAATCTGTCGCATTGTCGCTTCTGCCTCTTTAGCCTTACGCTCTGGAAGTAGAGAATACAGGTTTATTTTAAGTTGATTTTCACTGGGATATATTCTCAGGAGCCACTGGAGGTTATGGTAATGGTTATATGTTATAGTCTCTGCATCTCTACATCGCACCGAGGATCCAATTACAGTAGCTATACGAATTTTACGGAGATGCCAATGTCCATCAGTGAACTAGAATGAAATCATCATTTTCGGCCTTGAGAATTTCATTGACTATCTGTGTATCCGGGAATCTATCCTAGAACCTCTCTATTGTTAGTCCAGCAATTTTACTATTTGTACCTAGACCAAACGTGTCATTATTATGTCAGATCATCATCATCTTCCTGCTCTTACGAGTATCCCATTTCTTATTGGGTCGGCGCAATAAAGTGAAAAAACTACTTTCGAAACTCATATTGCCAAGGATTTGGCGTTTTTGGATGGCAATTAGCAAATACCTTGCTCCCTCCAAGCAGCATCGTCCTCACTGGCCTGCAGGTTAGCGTCACGCAGGGTGCGCGCGCGCCGTGCTCTCAGACTGCGCAGGATGTCACTAGCGCGTGCGGCCGCCACACGTCGCTCCCACGCGGCCACGCGGTGCGACACGCCGTCACCACCGGGGATCACTAGATCCTGGTGGAAAAAAGACGTACTGTAGAATCATCATCGGTCTTGCAAACCACTGCTGGACTCGATCTCTCTTTTTGCCAATCGGTTACCTAATACCGGCCGCCCTCTTCAAGGCATCCGATCCATCTGGCCGGAGGGCGTTAAATGAGGATAATTTGGGATGGTAATGTGGTTTCCTTGACTTTGCAATAAGAGATAATCGAAAAAATACCTGTAAAGCATCCCTCTTTCCCTCGATGAAGTTGAAATGCAAGCTATTTTTCTTGGGATCTAAACTCATATCATCAGTGCAAAAGCTCTTCTCATCGGAGTCGCTCTGCTCAATTTTCACTTCTGGCTCCAGAGCCTGGATCCTCTGCCTCAGATCTTCAACTGTGCAGTACATGTCTAGATTATCTTCCATCGAATCTATGCTTTTGAGAGAAAGGTCGAATTTCTGGAAGAAAAATGGTTTAAATGAATACCAAAGGATTTTTTATAGTTAACTGGAGATTAATTTCAATCGAAATTTAGACTACATAGTTCAAGTGAAGATGATTGGACTTTCAATCCAAATACATATACATAATAAAGTGGTTGATCATAATAAAGGTGAATTATTTTTATGTGGAGAGGCAGCGCCAGTTCTCAAAGTCCTAACTATTCATACCTACCGTGTCGATAGTAAATTCAGAAAGTTAGGTAATGGTACTGCGCGCTCTATACAGAAAATAAGTAAACAATCGTACTTCAGTGTAATAGCAAAAACTAGCAAAAACAATTATGTCCTTCAAGAGACATTAGTATGCGATAATGAGTTAATGACCGTATATAACTTTTTGGCGGTTTCCAAGGTTATATGACTAACAATCACAATCACCGGATAAACAACCGTAGCGAAGGTGTTAGAACAAATTAAGTCCATTTTCGCCAAAACACACCACCAATTGTTTTCACCCAAGCACACCACAGTTCTATTAACGGAAGTTATAAATTTTTAAAAACTTTAACGATTAGAAACACTTTTACTATATGATCACCCTCTCAAAAAGGAATGTCAGCGACAATTTCATACTTCATGAAGCGTTGACAAATTATTCTTAGGTAATTATATAATAAATCGAAGGTAACATGCTTCCCATAAAATCTACCCTTCTTTCCCTAACCCGGTAACGACGACATTACGAAAAACTACATTGCCATATACCTCTTCTAAACTATCCAAGGGCTTGTAGTCAATGAGCTGGGTTAGCTCCTTCTCTACTGACTTCCTAAGCTGGTGGGCCTCCTGCCTTGCCTGGGTAAGCGCCCTCTGTCGAGCCTCTTCAGCCAGAATGTTCTCTATGGACTTGTCATCACGATGCTCGCCCATCACCCATACCTGCCAAGGTTCTTTTTTGTTACGTTTGTACGAATATACAATTAGACACGTTTGTGCTCCCTAAATGGGGTAGCCAGATGTAAAAAATCGGTGGCAAGCTGCTAGCGTATCGCCTGAGAGAACGCCCCTGATTTCCTTATTCGACTCTTACGATATGCAAGGAAGGAGATGCAGCTGATGTATTCAAGTGAAGCTCGCATCAGCACTGGAATTTTTTTTATACACGGTGACATCTGAGATCGCTCATAAGTTGTGATATTTCAGTGCTATAAGAATACTGATGAAGTTGCAAGTACTGTGCATGTTGCCTCGCTATAGTGAGAGAAGTTTTAATGCAATGCCAATGTATACCATATCCAAAACAGAGCAGTTCTATACAGAGAGGAGGCAACTTTTTTAGACAAAAATTTTAGAAGCTAACAGAAGACTGCCAACATTATTAAGTTCTTTTTCCGTACGTAATTTAAATATTTTTGTTGTGAATATGACTCATTAAGGTTGGCGGGTAACCTGTCACGGTGTTGACCTCGACATCAATACATACGAATAAAATTTGACTGTCTATTTCTAAGTTCATCAATTCTTTTATGTAGGTAGGACCGTTTACTTTAACAAACTTTTTTGTTTACTCTAACTATAGTCATATCTGAAACATTCCTTCCGAGTGTTTTTGTTGGTCACAATATTATGGAACTGTAATAGTCGTATTCTGTTTCCTTAATAATAGAGTTTGCCCCCAAAATAATAGATTTGTCACCAAAATCTAGTCACCAAACAATATAAATCAGTTCCACGAAAAATCAACTAAAATCATGGAGATATAAGGTCTAGTACCAAATTAATATTTTTGAATGTATTTTAATAGGTTTGTCCTACCTAATAAGTATTGAAGCAAATTAATTAAAATTATCACCAATAAATCATATTTTTGTCGCTAGAAATCGTCTTGGACTTAAACATGTAACCTAATACCGAAGAAATCGGCGGCGGCCGTCGCCGCCGCCTCATTCTTCTAACCTATATTGCCAGATTCGGATTCGCCTAAACAGGTAACCATAAGCAATTAGCTAAATTTGCAAGTATTTGGTGACAGATCTATCATTTGAGGACAAACCTATTATTTAAGTAACAAAACTATTATTGTGAGAACGACGTTTATATTCAATCAATGCACTACAATTTCTTTGGTTCGTGGCGATAGATCTAATTATTTGGTGATACAACTTGATGACAAATATAAATTTTGGTGACAGAAAATATAGTTCCCTAATCATTACAGTTATGTAAAATTATTAATAAACAGTTATGTCATCGAACTTCATTACTAAAGCAACCTTAATTTATAATCGAGTCAATTTGTAGTTCCCTCAGAATTAATCAACACTTACCCAAGGTTCTCCATCTTCCCCCTTGAGAAACTGGACCTGCTTCTTGCCATTTTTCTGGAATTTATCCCCAGAGCTATCGGTATCCTCTTTACTGCCGACCTTCTGATCCCAGAGCTGCCAGCGCCTAACCTGGAATATGAAAAGCATCTCATTAAACACAGTATTTATTTCTAAAACCCCTCAGCCGAAACTATTGAAACCTTTGAAACAGGCAAATTGCTCTAATTTTTGTATTTTTAAGGGAATAAAAATTACTAAACTTTGTGTTTTTTACAGATGGGCCTGACACTCATATTCTTAGTCGTAGCTTTTCCCTTGAGAACTCTTGGTTGAGTGAGAGACTACATTAAGATAAGAATATATTATAAAATTATTAATAAAGAAAATGGAAAAAAATCTTCACCCGAGTGGGAATCGAACCCACGACCACTGCAAACCGTGCCAGCCGCTATAACCACTATGCAAGAATATATTGTTCTCTATGACGATTAACTTAAATTTATTAACTGTGATTAAGTCAAAGATTATTGATACAGGCCTAAGTCGTGTCCTAAGCCGTTAAATGTAACCTTTGAACTTAAAATCTCTTGGAATACCTACCAATAAGCAATAAAATAACGAACTTATAACGCTCGTGACTTCGTATTAAAATACAACATGGCCATATAAGTAGAACCAGTTCCCTAACCCAGGATTAAGTGATGTCTAAAATATGGATATAATATAAATAATATGGAAGTCTGTTCTCCATATTTTATACGACTGTGCTCCTAAAATTATGTATTCCAGAACTGCAGGATCATGAAGGAGATCTTCCAGATGTAAAAGGTCAATGACAAGATCCTAGCTAATCGTCTAACTAAGAGAACGCCCCTGAGTTCCTTGTATATAGAATTGTATATAATAGAACTAATGTTCTATTGTGAATCCCTACTTCAAAACAGGACTGTTTAAGTCTATTAGGCTTATAAAAACAAGAGACAAGTGGGCTCATGTAAGCTTAAGTAAGTAGGTACCTATGTAAGCATAGGTAATTCGAGATTAAGTATGCTTAAGTCGATTAATTTGTCCTTAGTTATCTTACGTACGTAATGAGAGGCAATATCAGCTAGCTCAGTAGGTAATGCTGCGTTTATAATACTGTATAATAATAACTTCAACGTTTTCTTTTGGTACAATACATTTGCGATATATTTGCTATGTGGTTGAAGGGCCGCATAACTAGCGGTAGTAATGTTGCCAAAAGTAATCTTCTCTTGACAATGCAAAATCGCCTTAATATTGGAAAGGATCTATGAGAAAAAACTTTGGGAACCCCTGATGTGAATATGATTAATGAATATCACATCCTCACATGTATCCATCCATAGTAACGTAGCATTAGCACATCTTTGGTGGAATGGCAGCCTAACACAAAAACTAATTATCAAATATCTCATACACCAAATATAATTTGTGAACTAAACCCACCTGTATTCACAAAGGTCATTTTACTTTGCTCTTAACGCAACAATTAATAAGAATTCGCTTCCAATAGATTTTGGTGATGGGCAAAAAACGACCTTGTACCCAATTGGCTTTGAAAGTTCCGAGTCTGTTTTTAGAATAATAGGTGCTTAAAAGGCATTCGTGATTATAAATACTTACTTGTACTTATTTATAGGTTTTTATATTTTTTTGTGCTATTATTTGATAAGAGATCATTTAAAGTTTCAATGGCGAATTGGAAAAGCCTACAATACGATGAAGTTTTTTGTATAAGTAATTGTTTAATGTTCTTCTATGCTGCTCTGGGAGTGAAAAAAAAAGTATAATACTACAGCTGCTTCTCTTCCCGGGCATACTGTACAAGTCAGTAGAGGGACAAGAGGGTCTTGGTGTTTTGTAGGCGATGGGCTGACCACCTGTCACTACTAACCGAACTTGTACATCTCAACTATACCCTCAAAATTGGTCAGAAGTGGCACCATGTGGTCCTATCGGCCCTTGGTGCTCTGCCTACCCCGTAAGGGATAAAGGCGTGATTATATATATGTATTTAGGTAATGATGATGATGAATAGAAATTTCCGACATGTTATCCTCTAGTTGTTCTAATGCTAGGTTTTACTATACTATACGCCAACCCTCCTGGCACACGCCGTCATAGAACATTATATGTTAGCGTGTGGTATAGAATACATCAGCTGCATTTCCTTTTGAGCATCTCGTTAAGGAACTCAGGCGATGAGATAGCAACTCACCAGTGATTTTTTACATCTCATCCGCTACCACCATTATGTAATCTACGCTAAACGTGACTATACGATCTCCTTCGTGCTGCTGCAGTTCTGGCAACCCCATCGTAGGAAGACGTTATGTCACCTGGACCTATCTTCTCTGGGGGTCTAGTCCCCTCCCCCCACCGACCGCTCGACCCCAATATTTTTATCTACTTGCTATGTTAATGAAATTACATATATGTATTTGCATGGAAAGGCTTGGTTTTCATCGAAGCACATACATATAATAATATATGACAGTACGAGTACAGTACATTTCCTGTTCAACGAATGACATTCATTATTCATGCGCAGTAATCGCGTGTACATAGAGAAATACATACATAATATACGTATGTTGACTGACATGCGTGGGCGCAGGTATCATACTACTTGTCACGTAGATATTATACCTATAACTATTTATTACCATAAGAGTTGAAAGCCACCAAAAGTTTACATATTAAAATGTTAAGTATGGGTTCGAATAATATACAATAATATACATATAGGTAAGAATTGATGTCAATGATCAGTGAAAGAATGCCGAAGTTCCAAATACCTACAACAATCAAACGACCGCTTACGAATTCAATGGGAAATGTTTCCGCTGTTGAACACCCAAAAAAAAATTGAAATTGATTACAAAAATTAATGGTGAATTAACATCATTGTCAATTAAATTGGTCCATTCCTGCCTTAATCAGTCGTGAAAACTTCGAATGTGGTAAGATGTGTCACAACACAGACCAGCTACCCTATGGTTGTCTATGGATAGATCATGGAGAAATCCTTGTTGTCTACCATCTACGCCAATCGGCCGTCAAAGTTTTTGATGAGGCAGGATGGAAGGTGTTATTGTTCTTTGTTTAATCTCCTAATCCTCTTTAACCATTTTCCTCCTTCCCCAGAAAACCTCATTATACGAGTACGTTCTAATATTTCCGCATCCAAGAACATTTGCCAAAAAGTACCCCCTCGAGTAAGGATGAGTTCAAAGAAAAACAACTGTGAATACCAGCTTTATGCAAGTGATGTTCATCTGAAGTTGGTCTCATGTCACGGCTGACTGACCCCAGATCCGATTGTCACACCTTCGGGGTAGTGAACTCTTCATGGGCAGATACCGTAGTTTTTAGCTACAAAAAGTCCTGTTTGTTTCGTGGTTTTCGTGACTCAGTTTATTGTTCCATTGTATGAAGCTAATGCCTAAAGTTTGCAGATCTTTACAAGCAATTTAGGGGATATATCTCTAGGAGTATTTAGGAGTATCTAAAATAAAAAAGTTGCGTTTTAGCACTAGAATCCATGATGGCATCCTCACTAATAGATGCGAAAGTAAGTTTGTTTGCCAACTCCCCGCACCATATTAACATAACCAATCTTCTTGAAATCTGGCATAGTTAGGAGTATGGAGTAGACCACGCGGACGAAGTCTAGTATGTTATAAGCATACGTGCAACACGTGTAAAGACATAGCACAATCAAGGCTTAAGTTTCCCCCAGAGGAGATAAGCTCAGAGATTCTATCTACAGATTCATCTCGTATGATGCTGATATGAAGAAATACGGCAGAAAAACGCCAATTACCTGTTCCTCCCGCATCTTGCAGAACAAGGTCTGCTTCTGGGTCTCGTCCAGCTCGGCCAGGATCTCGGGGTCCACCCACATGTCGCGCAGGATCTGCTGCAGCATCGTGATGGCCCTGCAGAGGGAGCGGAACTTCAGTACTGTAGCTTGGGGAGATTAGAAATGGTAATATTGTAGACTTCCAAAGTTAACAAAGGGAATTTAAGATAGGGAGCAATTCAATAACAAATAACAATCTTATCAGGTGAGATCGAGACGTAAAAGCGGGTTTTGCAAGATTACTTATTTATTGAATCAAGATCCATATTTAACCAAACATTTATGGGTTTTAATTCTAATCGTTTTCCAGCAGAAAAGTTGTTGATAAGAGTTGTGAAAGGTTGAAACTCTGCGGATTCGTCCACGAAACTTTAGTAATCCCTTTTATTTCTGTTCCCGTGGGAATTTCAAAAAATCCTTCCTTATCGGATGCCTACGTTACACAATAGAATAGAATAAGTTTTTATTTGGTGATTACACACACACAGATACAATAGCAACAAACAGGGTAGAAATAGAGACAGTGCAAAAATAATTAAATAATATAAAAAATATGTATATAGTGCAACACAAACATTCTAGCGAAAAGAACCGTGCACCCTGTCAGGAACCTGCCAGTTATATCACACGCGTGTGTAGCCGTCAAACAGGTCCCTTTTCAGCTGGATGCTGTTGAGACAGGGTAGGGGTGGCCTACCATGCAAAACAGCGCTGGTTTTCAAAAGGGACCTAGGAGTGAACGTCGCAATAAAACATATTAAATAAATAAATACCTACATTACATGTATCATATCTAATTGTACAGTACATAATAATAATATATGGATAGTATCAATATATACATATAATAATAATTTAAACACACACTCATTTAAAATTATTTTGCATTTGCAATGTGAACAGTAAGAAACAAAAAGAAAAAAAAATTAAAAGAAAAATATGAAATACAAAGAACACTCTTCCAATTTCAGGTCCATACGATCAGCGGTTTAGGCTTTGAGTTGATTCTCAGTCATTTAGAATAAAGCAATTTACATGCAGGTAAGTATATAAGGTGTTTTTGAAATTAGTGATTTGCTTTTGACACGAAACTAGATGCTACCTAGTTTCGTGTCAAAGATAATCACTAATTTTGAAAAGACTTTATATACATATAGTATAGGTAGGTAGATTCAAATTAAAAATCATTTATTCGACATGAAAGCATTAACAACTTGTTTGTCGATGGTCTTTCAATCAAAAAAGGAGGTGAATTTAAACAACCTAAAGAAATAAATCGCAAAGCTTTTGCTTTGGCAACGGTCAACACCCCAAGGTGCGATTTGTAAGGATGAAGGATGGATTTAACTATGATTTTATATGATATCAACCAAGATTTTTGTAAGCTAGCACTCTTGTAATGCAGTTCTACTTCTAGTTGCAATAAGTAATAGGTTATGCGGAAACCCACGTAAGTGTAATTTATAATTGCCGTGTCTTAATTGGTGAAAGTTAGCACCAAAAGGTAATGCACACTTTGATCTAATTGCTGTTTCCGTTCCTGCTCCATTGATTTTAATGATAATCTGCCATTAAAATACCATTCTCCTACCCTCTATTCCGTTGTATTAAGGTTCAAGTTCCCTTTTGAAGCACTTCCGTACGCTATTCACTGGTTATATATAGGTACAAGTTGACCTTAGTGTGTGTGTAAATACAGTACACATACCAAAGCTCTACGGATTAAGCCAATCAAGGGCATTGCAAAGTAAGTATTACGAGTTTAAGCATAAAGAAATACATCTAAACAGTTTGAGAATCAATAGACCTCTAAAGAAGTAGATTCCCTGCAAAAAGGCGCAAGATCAGTGGCGTAGCTACCTAGGGGCTAGGCGGGCAGTGCACCGGGGCCCTCAAGCTCAGGGAGCCCTTGAATCCTTACCGTGAAATTCTCGGGTAGAGCTTGAATTTTCAAAAATTAATAGACAACTTACTTGAGTTATGTGGTAAACATGAGAAAAAAATTCCCGCTTGCTCCGCTCGCGCATATTATATGGCTAAGCAGTCTTTCACTTTTCAATAATTATGGGGCTCGTAGGTGAACTCTAAAAATTCTTGGTAATGTCTACCCGATTGTAACCTATCTCATGTTTTAGCAATGGTCAGAAATTCTCGGTAGAGCTTGAATTTTCAAGAAAGTAATAGACAAGTTATGTAGTAAATACGAAAAAAAAATCTATTCTAAATAAAAAAGTCTATTATATGTCTAAGCAGTCTTTCAAATATGGGCCTCGTAAAGTTCAAAAATTCTTGGTAATGTCTAGTCACGTGCAATAAAGAGAAGATTGTCAAAATCTAATAGGTGGGGCCCGATTTTTTTTATTTGCCCCAGGTCCCCTAGTTACCTAGCTACGCCACTGCGCAAAATAACTCATATTCTTCTCTCCTTATCGGTAAGCATTATATCAAAATTCGTGCAGCTGTTTTATCTTTATAAGTAATATTACATAGCTATAGTAATCTCCCATTGTGCTGTCATAACGTACACATTCAAGATACGTACGCAACGGAATTATCTTACGTTATTGTTTACATAAAGTTACGCTATTTTTCATTACGTTCCAACGTTTATTAAACAAGAGTAGCAATGTTATTCATAATAATGCCTATGTCTTTGTTGGAATATTTTGTAGTAACGCAGTCCATAAAGCAGGTGTAAAAAGGAGATGCCCTGACGTTCGTAATAAAGTTAAGCCGCATAATTCCGAGTTAGATAGGCGGAAGGGTGACAGGCAAAGAGACTATCAGGTCTATTCCACAATGATTACCCAGGTGATATCATAGGCGAATCTTTAGTGTCCAATACATACCCGCAAATACAAATCACTTAGGTGATCAGTCTGTCTTCGTTCGTACTGCGTTGTGTAGGCAATGATTTACATTTAGCGGTCTTTTCACAGCTCTTCTATAACTGCTTTATGGTACAGTCTCACATATTTCGCTTGTGACTTCAACGACCAAGGAACTCATGCCTTGATCACACGTACCGAGTAAACGCGAGTGTTCAGACGAACCAGCACTCGACCGAGTTCACTGTCTCGCCCGTTTACCCGGTACGTGTTATCAAGGCATCAGAGGCTTTCTCTCAGGCGATGATACAACATCCGACCTCGCTATGGTAAACTAACCGTAGGTGGTGTAGTCTCCTTCGTGATCTCGCAGTTGTGGTTACCTAATTTTTGGGACCACAGCAGCGACTTCTACGTCGACAATTACGGAATCTCCTCATCATCACGATCATTTTTCTCCATGGAAGCATACCTGGGAAGTGTCTGGTTCCCAAGATATTAGGGTCTAAAGTTGAGTAAATAGACTGCGTTTTTCTGCATAAATGCACATAGTCGCGCGTAGCAAGATTTTTTCACGAGAAATAATTAATATCTGTCTATGAAAAAACTATAAATTTCGCCCGAATAAGTTTTTTTTTTTTTTTCATATACTTACTTTATTTGATGTATAGAGTACGTACCCTTCGTTAAGGGTGGCAACGAAAAAACATCCTGTATATAAAACAGTTAGTTACACTATTCATAACTCAAGAACGGCTGTACCGATTTGGCTGAAAATTGGTGGGGAGTAAGCGGCCATAGGGTGGGTACTTTTTATACCGAACAATATTTCGACATTTTAGTTTTTCTGCAGTCCACGCGGACGAAGTCGCGGGCGTCTAGTGAAATACAAAGAATACCTACCCACTATTATGTCGACCAATAAGTTTCGTTATTCAGCTCTAGTAACATGTTCGAGCGGATGTCATATGAATTATTCAGGTTGCGCAAGCGCACGCAAATCCGCGCCTGCGCATGCTTTGTATTATAATGCTGAAAGTTTGCTCAACTGTCTAAGTATTAAGTAACAATTAAAAGTAAAAATTGAGAACACGTACTCACGTTTTTAGGTTTAATTTTAATACTCGCACCTATGTACACAGGGTGTAACAAAAGGGGTATGTTAAGCGAAAAGCTATGTAAGTAGCCCACTAAAAGGAACCTACCCACAAAATTTCAGACTCGAAATCACAATGTCTATTTTTCCAAATATATGGAGAATTCTTAAACAACTCAGGAATGTTCATACAATCTTGAAAAATAAAAATGTGATTTTGAGTTTCAAATTTTGGAATTAGGTTCTCTACAATGGGCTATTTACATAGGTTTTCGCTTAACATACCCTTTCTGTTACACCCTGTAGGTAATATGCCTATGCAATTTATTACTAGTTGAATAACTGCTAGTATTATCATGATTTAGATATTTACATATTTTGCTCACGACTTTATTATTATAATCTACGCATAATTTAATTGATTGGAGTACTGTACTAATTGTGAACATAAGCCATGTACTATAAAGTACATAGACATTTAGATACGAGTACTACAGTACTGTGTTACCGAAACGGGGTAGGATCATACTGCAGGATCATAAAAGAGATCTCACAGCCACATTTAGTATAGGAGGCAGATATAAATGAGCAGTGTCTAGCTAGCTTTTAGCCTGAGAGAATGCCCGAGTTCTTTTGTCGACTCTTACGACATGCACGGAAGAAGATGCAACTGATGTATTCCAGTGAAGCTCCGTATGAGCACAGGCTTATTTGGAAAATAATACTAGTTTAATCCGATATACTCAACATTTTATTGCATTATTTAATAATACCTAGGTGCGAGTACAATCACGATCTCGAAAAAAAAACTCTATATAAAAGCAATACGATTACAACTTAGGGGTGTCACTTTGTTTCACGTTTACTAAATTGTATTATTATATTTTTTGTTTTTTTTGTATCTAGCGTTGCTGCATTTTAGCCGTTTCTGTTGAATAATCCTGTAGTAAATAATGCGAAATGGAACCCAATCTCGTCACAGACAAACCCTGGTCGTGACGAGCGTTACGACACCACAAGGCTTAGAGCCTTAGAAATAGATGGAGAATTCAGTAAAGGTGCATTTACTATGGCAGTATTATTGACTACCACCTAGTCAGCTTGACTATGAATAATTTGATTTGAATACTAGTTTTATTATGTACAGTGTATGTACCGGCGTTCTGTCCATATACTTTATTCCTCTTACTTTCTACTAACTTTGAGGTTTGTTTTAAAAAAAAGCAAACATACTTACCTACTTGATATAAGATAATATTAACGAGAGTAAAATATAAATTAAAATCTGGATGGAAGTGTTGGAAGGGGAAGACCTCGCCGGACTTTCACCAATCAAATTGGTTAAATTCTAAAGAAAGGTCAGGTCAAAAGTCCACTAAACCGACGAGCGTACATGAAGAATATCATGAAAGTAGATGAAGCGAAAGAGGTGTGTCAGGATCGTAGCAAATGGAGATCCGTGATCTCTGCCTACCCCTCCGGGAAAGAGGAGTGATTATTATGTATGTATGTATGTACGGACTAATAGTAAATGAATATACTTTGGCTTTATCGTGATATTTAGCAGTGAACTCAGCCTAAGTATTTAAAAGTGAAGGTGACTCTAAACGTTTGAGCCAAAGGCTGCTGTTCAGATTACAATGTTCATACTCGCTAACTTAAAATCTAAAGTACCTGTTTAAGCAGGGTCTAACAAAAGGGGTATGTTAAGAGAAAAACTGGAAGGTAAATACGACCCTTTAGGCCTCGTCTCGACATCATATTGCAGTCCTATGCTGGACGTAGGCCTCCCCCAGAGCACGCAACAAAGTTCAATCTCCCGTTTTTGCCATCCAGTCACCACCACCCTTTAAGTACTTACTCGTAATTATAAGGTAGTAAATATATTTATTAAACGGTTCCATTTCTGGTTTCTTACTCATAAAAATGGGTAGGTAAATAAATAAGTATTAGTTTAAAAATAACATTGAAATACTATACTATATTACCGTAAACACTTGTAAATGCTACTCTATTGTTTTCAGGCGCGTTAAATTTGCCACATTATATCCAGGCTCTGCCATTATACATAAATGGCATAAGCCACAGATTGATGAAAGTCAGGACACGACGCCGAGTCAAGGACAGCCAGCCTTTGTATGCCATTTTATAGTTCTGACTGTACATAACTATTATACCTATATATATCTATACATTACGCCTGCGCCGTAGGTCCTCCCTAGTTCGAAGCCCGATGCATTATTATTATGAATATTGATGTAACATTAATAAAGCGTGATGACTATGGGCAAAAACCCCCTATGGCAGTAGCTTTATGACGTGCCCTGCGGTAGGCCTACGACCTGCAGTAGACTGCAATATGCTAATGTGTGTGGATTAATATGTTGGGATTTGTGACAAAAACAATGTGTTCCAACTTTCATGTACATGTATATGCCCTATTAACTTATAGCAAAAATTATGCAAACTTCTGTTCCTGCACACGACTTGTTATATCTGTGTACGCATGGTGGTGAAATAAACTTTGCGACTGAAGGTACGTTTAATACAATAAAAAAGTCAATTAAAGTAACATATTTGCTCATTCGACTAACATTAGTTTTGAGGCTTGTAGGCTAACCGTAAAGGTTACGATACACGCGACCACTTAATTAAATTGATGTCAATTGTGTCGTGTACGTACATTGAGGTGAAAATATCGGGCAAATGGAAAACTGTGACAGTTAACTAAATAACGGTCATTAGAGTATTTTCTAATTTATTTATATTATTATGGGCAGGTTAATTGTTGTTGTTATAAATTTTATTTAGAATTTTTTGAATTTGAGATACTACCTATAGTCCACAAGTGTGCAAACACAGATGCACTCTCTATTCCCTCACTTGCATATTCCGGGTCGATGGGATGGAAAACCGACACGACCGGAGAGAGATAACAAATGGATAACAACCTACATAATTGATCAACCAAGCTAATCCTAAAAAGCACTGCTTGATGGATGTATACACACCTCTACATTAATATTTTTTCGTTGTACCGTAGGAATGAAATTCATTCGTGCAAACAATATACCTGTAGATATCTACCGGAAGACACCGACGCCACGACCGAAAAAAACAATGGGCTTTTTTCAACCTAAAGAATATAACCCTGTCATAGCAATTTTCATGTATTCTATGAAGGCATGCCCCTTAACGAAGCACATTTCGTCATTCTTTAACAAAGCACTGTCACTTTTCTTGACGTGGCTCTTGAATGGGGTTACCGAGAGTTCCGGCAAAAGTGGGTCAAAAAAACAAGACTTATTAACACTAATGTGTCATATTTCAGACGCATTGTTATTTAAATCCTAAACATTTGGCATACCTACATGAATCTATTTTATTTACTTTGTTTCCGTGGGTACTTACTTATCCTTGAGCTGCTGCTAAAAGGTGGTGTTCTCAAAGACCTTGCTACACAACTTGCGGTTATTTTAACCATTATTCATAGAAATTACTGTAGAATTACTTACAGGGGATAGAAGATCATTAAGGGCCCGAAAATCGAGATATATTGACTTTTTTGAATTAGTAGACTGAACCATCCATCACTTTCATAATTTAAAGTATTCAACGTTGGTGGTAAAACGTTAAAAATACTGCTTTGTTCTAAAATCGTTAACAAAATCCAAGATGGCGGCCGTAATATAATCAGGTTTAAAATCCCGTTTAATATTCCTACCACGTGTTTTTGTCATCAACAAGTCAACACGTGTTCTCGAAGAAAAAAAAACAAATATTTCGCACATACTCCAACTAAAACATAACTTTAAAGTTAAGTCATAAGATCCCAAATTGCTTGTAAGTGCTGTACTCACTCGGGTGTGTCATACGTAGTTTTTTGTGGTCGTTTTGTAGCAGACTGATTTAGTCTGTGACCATTAAGGTTCGATGAACTTTGCGAGTGTGTCCTGAACTCCTGACTCCAGCTCTACAGTCTCACATTTTGCTCACAAAACAGACTATTTCTCGTATTTCTATTAGATAAGATACGAGGATTGATGGGACCTTGTCAAAGATAAGCCGATGAAACATAACGCAAGCATATTATCATCTATTTATTTGTGAAATATGACAATGAGCTGGTATTTCGTATGGATCTTATTTATATAGGTATTTTTGGTGGAAGTAGGTAAATCAAAGGAATAATTAGTAATCCTTAAATTAAATCCATCGGTATACCAGGACATGCTGATTTATATAACCTGGTTTTCAAGTTTTTCAATATGTTTAAAGTTTTCATAGATACAAACCTTTTAATCGTGAAGTTATGTTGATACTTTGGAATTTAATATAGGGACCTTGTTATCTATCACACATTTTTTTTCAAGGATAATGTTATTTATACAGAAGTTAGCATTGATAACTAACAGGTGTTCAAACAAAATGCTATCTCATTTTTGTAAAAACCCAGAGACCGATATTTCAAAATATTCCATTCCGCCCCAATTTTGCCCCTGTCCAAGGGTAGACAAAGTGAAAGGCTTTGAATAGGTATCGCAACGGAAACTGATACCTATGTGTCTAAAATCTCTATAATGGCAAATGACTGCTTTATATGTGAATTCCTTTATTACTGTTAGGCCAAACTGGCTGTTCGAAAATCATGCCAATTCAGAGTGGCATTGTGACTAGTCTGACCAACTCTGAATTTTAAACTATAGGATCACCATAGGATAAAATTGACGACACGGAAAATAGACCAAAGGTTCTAAAGTTTAACATATCGTCGCTTATATTACAACACCGCGAATATGCCATTTTCTTAACTTTACAGGAGAAACATAAAACGGAATTATTAATTATTAACAAAAAATAAAAATCGGATTGTTTCTTAGAGATCATTTATTAGCTGTTCTACAAATAATTAAATGCAGAAAATAATTATATCCTTATGAATTAAATAAAAATGACATATTGGCGCTGTTGCCTTCTTAAATATGGCAGTTTGTAGCATATAGGCGGTGTTAATTATAGGAACTTAATAACCAGTCTTCATTATACTATACTACTTTAAACACTAATCTTTGTAACAAAGTTATGCAAAAAAATTATAAACAAAAAAATATCTCCAAAAACAGAAAATAATACTTTGCGCATAACAAAAACTACAATAAAAAATATAGGTAAAATCTAGTGAGGTAAGGAGTCATAAAATCCATGGCAATCACTAGGGATCACATTCTTAAGCTCTTGTAGGTGTTGCCACTTTCGGTCAGAGATCGGTAAACGCTCTTTATACAATTTCGGCAAGCTATTGATAGTATTTTTGGGTACTTTTGAACGCTGCGGCAATATCTTTGGGGATTCATCGAAATTCAACTTGTACCAAATGGTTCCATCGGGTTTGTAGTTAAGTACACTGATGTCAGTAACTGTTGGGTCTCCGGCCTTTCTGCCTGGCCTTATAGACTTGTAAATTTGATCTTGAGGCTTTGAAAAATCCGTGAAAAATCCATAGTCCAAGGAAATGGCTTCATATGGTTTTGGGTGAACTCTAGCAGCCTTGGTTAGCGCAGAATATTGGCTTGGCAAATAAATTTCTTGACCCTTAAGTTTTGACTCTATGGAGCTATTAACTGAGTCACATTCCATTTGCGTGTGCCCTTTGACTAAAAACTTTTGAGTGACCTCTGTGTTCTGTTCTATTGCTACTCTAAGTAAAGCATTGCTAAGGTAGCTATTTCTATTTTGAGCGCAGCATCCATCCGAGTACAATATCACAGGAAGTTTCTTCTCAGTCAGTAGATGTAAGATAGTATCTACAATGCAAGAGGCAAACACTGAGGCTTCAAGACCTCCGTTACATTCGTCAAACCAATAACATCTCACATCATGGTTCGCTAAGTTATATGTGGTGAAATTGTGGACACATAATTTAGTCTTAAAGTACAAGGCGCTTGCCTGCAGACTTGGAGCCATTTTCACTGCCTGAACATCTTGTGTCAAAACATGACAGATACCTTCAATGGCCGAATTTTTGTCAGCGGATTTTTCATCTCTAGCACGGTTTTTGAGATCAATGTGTTCTTTCCAGGCCTGTTCTGTTACGTTACCCACTTTAAACGAGCAACAGAAGTCGCACTGGTCCTTCTTTGGCATGTATAAACTCAGGTTACTTCTGAGGAACTCATTGTCAAAAGTACGACGACTCAAGTACTCTTTATCATTTTCCTGACAATCATTTTTGTAGGCCTCGTATAGTTCAGAAATGTTTCTTATGGTAGGTTCCAGGTAAAGTCGGCTAGACGTTTGTCGGCAATAGTGCGATGGCAGCTTTGGCAGTTTATCAAAAAAGACAGTCAACGTTTGGGACTGTTCTTTCTTTTTTGGAGATTTTCGTCGTTGTAGTGACGTTTCTGATTTAGGCGCTATGCCGTTTAATCCCCTAGTTTTATCGAGCCAGTACCTAAGGAACCACTCCGACAATCCTAATGTGTGAAGAAACATCCCTCGACAAACTTGTACTTTCGTAACATTTGAATTTCTAGACACCGATAAATAGTATGTCTTAGTCTCACTTTTTCTGGAGTTTTCATTCTTTGTTACCTTTCGTTTACATGGCGCTAAAGTAACAGTTGAACATACAAATTGTCGTCTCTGTTCCCAGCTCATGGTTTTCCAGAAACTATAAAAGATACTCTGCCGCTCTGACTCGGTAATGTCATGACATCCACGGAACTTAGATTTTTGGCAAACAGCAGATTCGCAGCGAGGACCCATATCTTTAGCTGGTTTAAAAGTGTCATGTAAAACCTTGAAATTAGGATTATTCTGGTCAACTTTCCTATCACGCCTGTAGCCTAAATATGACTTCCCTTCTTCTCTCAATTTCTTATTTAATTCCCTTTGCCACTTCTTTGAATTTTTATTTACTTTATTTTGTCTCTTCCTCTGACTTTGTGGTTCGCCGTGAAATATTTTTTCAGGTGGTAATAAGATGTATTGTAGTATGGTTATCTTAGGCGTTTGTTTTGGTTTGCTTGTACTAGGGGTTGGCTCTTCTAAAATAACGATGTTGTTCTGCCCATTCGAAATATTTCCGTTTTCCTCTGTAGGCTCAACCACACTAAAATCACCTATCATGTCAATATTTTCCTTATTGATAATCTCACTACAATCATCATTCGTAACCACTTGCATGCTATTTTCCGGCTGCTGCTGTGTTAAAAATTGTATGGTGGTGTTTTCGGCCTGTTTACTGCTTTGCAGAGGAACCATGATTAAAGTAGGTTTATGGTTACTAGGTTTCTTGTATTTAATATGTGCTAATTTACACAGCTCCTCGATTTCTGTATCATCCTCACTATCTGAAGATGTGTTGAATGCACTGTTCATGTTTTGTCCGTATAATTATAAACCTGTAAACACCGCTAATATGAAAAAAAGTTGCAATGGAACACCGCGAATAACAAAGTATGACTTTAACGGTAATTTACTAATATAATACAATAATTTTGATATATTTTATATTCAATTACCATAAACCAAAATATTTTTTATAACTTAAAGCATTTTTAATTTCAAATAATTCGAAAATTCTTATAAAAACAATAAAATTACGCTTACCTAAACTTCCACCACAAAGAATGTATGAGGATTAATGCACATTCTCGGTGTTTATGCCAAACTAGCCAATCGCCGGCATTCGCGGTGATACAAATTTTGAATTCTAGCCTGTGATTGGCGAGTTACCTTGAAGGCGATTGGTGCACTCAACGCGTGAATTTTTTCTATATCCAATAACATTCAAAAGTGAATAACGGAAAAAATGCATGTTCGCGGTGTTGTAATATAAGCGACGATATGTGATATAATTGGGACTGGTCTATTCCACTGGTCATCTGGGTGAACATTGGCTCTGGACTCTTTGTTCTTTGTTGTTCTATGGTCGCCCGCGAATTTCTAATCTACCAGGGATTCAGAGGCAACACCAATAAAATGATTATTATTTTGTTATGACCACCCCTAATAACAGGCCCGTTATTAGGAGTGGGCAAAACATTAATAACAGACTTTGTCCGTGTAAACTTATTTCCCTTTCGGGTGGGAATCCCTTCTTAGTATCTCCTAATTGGCCTATAGGTCTCTGGCCATAGCAATAAAGGAGGCGAGCGGTCCAAATATCACGTTTCTAGCTTCAGTATTTTTGCCTCGACATTGATGAGTCAGGACATTTTTTTTATAATACTTCAATATAATAGACTACTCTTAATTATTTACGGCAAATTTCAATACCAGAGATCATAAAGAAACTCGGATTACTCATAATCCAAATTGTATCAAAACAATGGAACATTTAATCTGAAATGTTGTTTAATGTTGTATGCCATATTTCTTTTTGTGTATGTGCAATAAAGAATAAAGAATAAAGAAAGAAAGAAAGAAAGAATAAATATGCAAAAAATCTCTCGAGATCGGTTATTGAAATTGGCTGATCTTGAAACCTGACCCAGCTGATGTACGAATGTAAATCGGGCATTATAATTACGCAATTACACATTTAAGTTACGTAATGAGTAATTAACTAGTAGATAGGTAGGAAAGAGGTCGACGGCCCCTGCTGCGAATTCAGAAATAATTGTTGTCTGCCGAATCTAAAATTAAATCTTAGTAGGTAAACTGTAACTAATTAGAGAAATATAACACGTCGTTATAACTACACGAACATTCGTTAGGCTAAGGGTGTATGTAGCTGGAAAACCATTTTTTTGCAGTTCGACTTGACTTTGTGTTTTACGTGATAACAAACCTACGGTTTTCTACAGTATAAACTTAACTTTCATTTTCAAAATGAAGCTTTGTATTTCAAACGAAACTTATATCAAAACCCAAACAAACCTGTCCCATATTTTATTATTTCCTATTACATTACAACAAAGTTCAAAGTATAGCCTTTCTGAAGGATTAAGTTGATGCTGTCTTTCTCTAAAATAAGATTGAGATAGACATCATTCACCTTATCCTTCAGATAGACTATCTGACTGATGGAAAAATCGGCCCTAAATGTTAAAATGATGATGATCTCCGACCGTATTTCGGCCAAGGCGACCAATCTCTACGGAGATTGGTCAGGTACGCAGGAGATATTATAGTGCACAAGTGTGTGCGCAAACACAGATGCACTCTCTATTCCCTCACTCTCATAGTCCGATGGGACGGAAAGCCGACACGACCGGCGAGAGATCAGGCGCAGGACCAACGGTTTTACGTGCTTTCCGAGGCACGAGCTAAGTGACAATTTTGCAACATTAAAATTTGTGAAATAAATTCTAAATAAATGTTATAATAAAAGAAAGACATAACAGCGCTATATATAAACCCTGGCAATCGGCATAGATAGCTAACTTAATTATAACAACAATGGTTCAAACCTCATATAAATTAACATACTAACGATCAACACATTCGCATGCGGTATAAACATGTGCCTACGGCTTCGCTCGCGTATTAATTTCCTTGTTACCTCGACCGCGCAGCTATACTGATTTCACGGCCATTTCGGTATTTCCGATATAGCATCATACAAGGAGATTTGTACAATATGTAGGCCATTAAAACGTTTTTCTGCAGCTCTATTTGGACGTGTTTATTCATTCGTATAATTATTGTAATTACTAGTAATTATACGAATGATTGTATGGAAGTTTAATGCAGGGACTTGTCCTATAAATTGCTACAACTACAGTATTTTTTGCGTCCTTCAAATAATTAATTAATGGACTACAGAAAAAAAACTAGCAATAAATGTTATTAGCTATAATTAAAATGAAAGTAATTTATGTTCTTCCTTGAATAGATAAACATTTACTAGCACACCTAATTTTCTCGCTAATTCGGCTATAAATTTTTATAGCAAGTTTCCAGTTCTCAATGTTTTTAATAAAATTCAGATTCACATATAAGTAGTATCAAACACAATTTGGTAGTATGTACTTACAATAAGATCATCATCTTCCTGCCCTGTTCCCATTTATTTGGGGTCGGCGCAATATGTCCTCTTCTTCCATTCATCCCTATTCCGTCATCTCTTTGCTCACTCCCAGTACACGCATATCCTCCCTCACACAGTCCATCCAACACTTCTTACAATGAGATATTTTCACAATATATAAGTGCTTTAAGTTTCACTAACCAGCCTTATTGTAAGTACTAAATATAGCTGAAGTATCTTTTGATGAGATTCTGATTTCTTAGTATGTACCACGTTTTGGTATCAACATTATTGAGAACCTATCAAATAATCTTATTATAAAGGTAGCTTTCTAATAAGATTCGGTCTTCAGGGATTATAAGACCTTACATGTAGCGTAAAGAAAAAGGCGAAATCTAATACCGGTCTCAAGAGAAATGGCAGTTTTCTCGAGTGTGCCCAATACGGAGCATTACGGTCTAGAATGCTAATCGATCACGTTAACGCCAGTGATAATCGCTGCAAGTGACACTTGCGCTCGCGTAGATGGGCTACTAGAAACGATAAAGTTGTAGGTTAGTCGAGCTGTTGATAAGATTAAGAATATTTCCAGGTTAATCAGCGGATATTTCATGAATGAATAGAAGAATAGAAGCTATGCCCACTGCCAAAGACCTTACGTCGCAGCGAAAATGTGCCACTTTGATTTCCTTTCTTAAAAATTTACGGATACGGTATTTAACTTTACAACCCGAATAATTGGTGACAATCGCTCGTCTACGTGACCCCAATATCGACATTTTAGTATAACCGATTGTCGATTATTGTCTGAGATAACTATTATCATAGGTCAATGGGACAGACAATCTAATTAATGTAGATTGTGTGAAATGTTTTGTATTGGTACCTATGTTTATAATTGCTCATATTGCTGATGCGATGCTTCACTAGAATACATCAACTGCATCTCCTTCCGTGCATGTCGTAATAGTTGACTAGGGAACTGGAAAGACGTCAATAAAACAACAGGGCTGGGAACTGACTGACGTTTATTTGACAGCTCATCTGCTAGCCAGTACATAGAACTAAAACCTTTTTACAGGAAACCTTACATATGCCCCCTTTTAAACTTGGGAGCGCTATTTAGTACACAAGTAATTATAACAGAAGAAATTATAACAATAATACTAAAAATTAAATCATAAACTATAAGGTTAAACTACTTCATATTTAATCCGACAATGGCAACGCATCCATCCTCTCTTTTCGCTCAGCTCTATTTTGAGCTCTAATTGCTCTAGCCGTCATCGGTAGCGAAGAGCTGACTGTTTCAGACACTTGTATAGCTTCCACATTACCAGAAGCGAATTTAGCATTATCTTTAAGCAGAGAGGGTTGATCCGTTGTATCATGCCACACGTCTTGCTCACTTCCGACATCACAAACCACACCATGCTCGACTGGGATCGGATCGTTACTAATACGCGACGTTGTCTTTTCTTATCTATAGCAATAATTTGATCCTGATGCCTACGCGTTTCCATACCTGAACCGATATCAACTCTGTACGAAACTGGTCCAGTCTGCGCAACAACATGACCTTCCGACCATTTAATTCCCCGCGTAGCATAATCTCGAGCTAAAACAGTATCTCCTACATTAATATCCCTGTGCTGCCCCCCTTTGTAAGCTTTTTGTCCCTCTTGAGCTTCACGGACCACAGCCCCGACGTCGGGCCACAGGGCGTCGAGACGCCCGCGCAACTTACGTCCTAGCAGCAGAGTTGCGGGTGACACGCCTGTTGTAGCATGTTGACAATTTCGGTATTGAAACAAAAATTTGTTTAACGCGGTTGTTACATCTACACTTTCGATAATAGCTTTTTTAATAGTCTTTTTTAATGTTTTTACGGCGTTTTCCGCTTCACCGTTTCCCTGAGGTCGGTATGGTGCGGATGTGATATGTTTAATGCAATTCTTTCTACAATAATTTTTAAACTCATCTGAGAAAAATGGAGGTCCGTTGTCTGTTACTAACTGCATGGGTAAACCAAACCGCGCGAATATTGACCTCAAAACATTTATCGTAGCTGTGGCGGTCGTAGTAGTCATTTGTACTACTTCGATCCATTTCGAATGAGCGTCCACTAAGACTATGAACTTTTTTCCGCCACAATCAAAAAAGTCAGCATGAATTCTCTGCCATGGATATTGTGGGAATTCCCAAGGATGGAGCGGAGCATGAGGTGGTGCATCGCGCACAGCTTGACACGCCTGACACGCGCGACACAACTCGATCCCGATCCATAGGCACTTTCAATGTCCCGATCCATAGGCACTTCCAATGCCGACTCGATACCATTCAACAAAATAAATTGTTTAACACGACGCACATATGCCGGCCATTGTTTAGAACTAATGTCAAAACTTTCAATTTTACCGATCGGCATTATTATTTACGATTAAAATTTTATTATTTTTGTTTTTAATCACGCGTCTAAATTATTATTTTTTATTTTTTTTATCTCGTCGCCAATGGAAAGACGTCAATAAACAACAGGGCTGGGAACTGACTGACGTTTATTTGACAGCTCATCTGCTAGCCAGTACATAGAACTAAAACCTTTTTACAGGAAACCTTACAGGAACTAAGGAGCGTTCTCTCGGGTTGTGCTAGTAGATAAAGGATTTCCATCGTTATCCTAAAGTTCTGGCTACCCCATTTCGGGATTACAACCGTGTATCTATATAGGTACCTATGAGTGTATCTATGACATTCACTTTCTGCACAAAACTAATCTAGACTCTATTTATATCTTGATTTCAAAAGGCCACACCTTCCGGAATGCTATAAAGATCGGATAAAGAATCGATAAGTTTGTCCTTAATCGATGAAAAGCGAGTTTTACGCACGAATGCCAATCGATTTGCCGGTCGACCTCGAGGGACCATGTCTCCTAATTTTCACAATGGTAGGTACCATTATGTGGCAAATGTTCTTTGTAATTATATTGTCTACTGAGATTCTTGCATCGATTTCGCTAATTGATTTTGCAAGTTAATGACTAGGTACTGTGTATTTAGTTTGAATTCAGAGTTTTCTATGATTGGTAGTAGAATCAACTTATGGCATATGTTATAAATAACTGTCAATTACAATACAAGAGCTTATATCTATGTAATGATTCACATGTTTTCATTTTATAAACTTTTCCCAACTTGTTTCACCAATAGGCACCTACTAACTTACTAACGACGAATATACCCTGCTATTATGATAATTTTAAAAGTTTGTTAGCCAGATAAGTAGAGTCTATTTTGTAGAATAACTCATATGCATGATTTCGGAACTAAACTTTTTGCAGTAACACAAATAATGTTCTTAGTCATACACAATAGTGACTATCTAACTAATAACGCTGTCATTCATTTGGACTATTCTATAAAAACGCATGCTAAGGTTTACTCGAGGGTCAACATGTTTTAGTATAAAAGATGAGAGAAAATATTGAAATTGCAAAAACAATAATGCTTATGATCGAAAGTTGACAGTTATGTTATGTAGGTACCTTGTGTAATAGGAGTATTACTAAGCAATATACTCGTACTTAGGTACACAGTCATCAAATAGCTTTCTCCCCCGTAAGTGAAAACCGATTCACCATTTGTGAGACTTTAATAGACATATTTTTATATATAAATTAAATACAAATTATTATCATTATGTACCAATTTATTAATAAAGTCGTCATGTTCTATTGTCAAGAGAACATTATTTAATGTTATCCGAAGAATACTTGAATAATGCTTATTCCAATAGAAAGTGGCGTCTAATTATTTGTGTGTCTCTGTTTGAAATTCGTTTATCTTTGACAGCCTTTATCCCGGAACCAAAACATCTTGGATTCTATTTCCTTACTCCCAAATGTAAATTAAACAATGTTATTTCTTTCTTTCCAATTTTTATTATTCTTATGTCTCTATAGTTTTTCTTTACATATGTATTTATTATAATTACGTCTGCCCAACGTGGTGGGTGACTATGTGCAGGACCCCCCTATGGCAGTAGCCTTGTGGCGTGCCCTAAAGGGATTCCTTCGGCAAGAGACTGCAAAAGGCTGATGTGTTAGTATGTCTATTTACATTATTGCAATATAGACCCAAAAAGCAAGCTTTTCCTAATGTTTAATACGTACGTAAAATATGCGATCAAAATAAAAATTAAGGTAAATTTTAATCTTTTATTTTCCAAGGCAAGATTATTCCAGCATAGAAATCATACCATACAATATTATAAGACATCACTTTACCTAATAAATACTAAAGGTGTATATAGATAATCAACTCCAACTCTACAAATTAGTCATAGTAAGTAGTGAGTCAATACTATCATAATAATTTTATAATCGATCACATAAATTGGTAACCAATTTATTTTTGCTATTCTGATAAGGTGCTTGCGCTAATTTACGGCTGTGCCAGTTTATGCATATATGCCAGTTTATAATTCATTGATAAGAGCGACAAGCTATCAAATCGGCCCATATAATCTTTCTGTAGCATAACCACAACGTACCAAAATCATTAGGGACAGATTTTGCCAGTCGTCAGATAGCCTATTTGAACGATAGAGTTGTTGCTGAATCTATCTTGATCAACTTTTAGAGATATAATGACAGAACAAAATTAACTTTACCCTTCAGATAGTCTGCCTGACCATTGGAGAAAAAACGGCCGTAATCCAACATTGTAGATATCGCACGTATCAGTAGCAAAGTATTCGTAAAGCACATCTCTAAGAGGCATCCATCCATTCATCCATACTTAGCAGAATCACCAAAAATTATTTATTTTGTGTTCCAAGAACCTACATACGCTCAACTTAGCATTTTTATTTGACCTTTTTACGTATACAGTGCTTGTGCACAACATGACGTCACCAGTTTCGATGTACTCGATGCTTCGAATAAGTGCTGGGGTTGTGAAGCGTGCGGGTGAAGTCTGGATTCTTTCTAGCAGTATACCCGCTCTTAAGACATTATTTTCAGTATTTTTTCAGCAACAAATTAGGTGCCCATTGTCTTGAATGTATAATATAATTACTTCAAAACTTTCACCTTCTAATTAACAGATTCCGATTTAAAAATGTACATACATAAAATACATTAAATGATGTTACTGGAGTTACGTAAAATTTAATAATACATCCGTAATTTAAATACAAAGTTGTACATAATATACTTCATCATCATCATCATCATCATCATCAGCCTAATTGCCTAGGCCTCCCCCAGGACACGCCACAAGACTGCCATGGGGGTATTTACCCATAGTAATAACGCTGGGCAGGCGAGTTGGTGACCGCAGTTTGTATTTTGGACTGTATTGTCAACACGGGAGGCGCTGCTGCCCACCTCCCGGAAACCCTTAATCGCCTCGTACGATACCCACGGGCAGACATGGTGTGGTACGAATTCTACTCTGCCGGCACCACGCGGCCATAGTATACTTCGTTCGAGATACATAGAACAGTGATCAGACCAGATTTTAGTAAAGTCAGATTAGTCAGTTAATTCAGTTAATTGATATTTTCGGATTAGTAGCTATGTATGCTAGGTGCTTGGATCTGGCTTCTCGTTGCGACTGTAGTGGTTTGTGTCGGTGATCATGAGTCGCCAGATCCGAGTCCCGGTCATGGGCCCTATACCCTCCTATATACCTATACAACCCTTGATGGCAATAATAGCCTTATTATTTAATTATTTTAATTACATTAATAATTTAGGTAACTAAAGATTTCAGTTGTCTTATAAATTGCTTTTAACATAAAGATAAAATACGCCATGAAACCATAGTTTGACTGGCGTTCAAACAGCTGGCCTTAAGCTCTAGCACAGATTTTCTATCCGTAACGTAAGTATTTGGTAAAAAAACTAAAAATATGAACTGCATACGATTTTATATACCTACACATAAACGCCAATTTCCAGTCTTCCTATAAGTTACATACATGGCTAGAAATTGTCATAAAGACCACCTACATTCGCAGGACCAGAATCCATTTACCCACTAAGAAAATTACATCTTACATCCAAAGCCGGGCAAGTGCACTAACTGGCTTATCAAGTTACTATTACCATCCACGCCACAGCCGGTGACATTGGCGCCAGTGTCGAAGAACTTTAACTTGTGCTCACACTATTTCAGTTAGTTCCACATTACTCTGCCGGCCATTATCGCGTGTGGCAAACTTTAACGGTTGGAAGTAATAGTTTAACAAGAAACGCATTGAAAAGTAGAGCGAGGCGGTGCATCGTAATCGCAACTTTCGCTAGCGGTGCCATATCTACGCTAGCAGCGTAAATAGCAAGGTGTAGCTCCAATTATACATAAGTACATACTATATACAAATAAATAAATACATAGACTGTCTTCTTAAAATGGGGTAGCTAGAATTTCAGGATCATGACAAAGATCCCCTACGGCCACGTTTGGTATAGCGCACATTATATGTATATATGTATAAATGATCAATGACAAGTTGCTAGCTCATCGCCTGAGAGAATACCCCTGACTTCCTTAATCCATACCGTCCACACTTATGACATGAAGGAAATGAGATGCTGCTAATGTATCAGTAGTTTTATTCTAATGTGAACCGAATGAATACATTTTCGACATTAGGAATGAATATGCTGAGCTCCTAAGTTCTTGAATTTGATTTCACAAATAATAAGACTATATCGCCATACGTCCCACACATTTAACACTGACCTAAATGTAAATTCCAAAAAAAAACACACACAATGTTATTTGAGTACGTTTCATCAAGTTATTCCGTTGCCCGCGGCGCTAGTTGTCTTATGAATCTACAGATCTGTGGTAATAAAAATGTTAGTCCCCAAACCGTCCACGGAAACTATTCTATAAAACGAATTCTACCACGTCACACGCCGGAATGTGACGATAACGTTCCATTGTGTTCCATATTTGGAGCGGAAACCTAAACAGTCATAGTTATGCATATCAAAGGGTATAATTACCATGTAAATGTAATTTAAATCATTGGCTTATGTAAATTATTTTTTTACTTTACTGAGCTGAGGTTATGAAGAGGCCATAGACAGAGTAAAAAAGTTCTCCATCGAAACTATACACCGACTCTTTGCTCCAATAGGAAGTCTTTATTTTCGCACGTTCGTCAAGTCACGTGATGAATACTAACCACTTCTAATCGCTGTATTGGAGGGAATATTGCCAAACTACATTATCTAAGCACCTAGATTTGTATATAAATACATTTTAGTTCTGTTAATACAAAAAGGCGTTAATATAAATAGATTTTGAGGACACAGGACGTTGAATCTACTTCAGACAATCGAAACAACCATCGAGTGTTCGTTTCATTTCACTCCTTATTCATAGTGCTATATTGACGTAGCTATAGTCAGCTACACAACTTTATATTGTGTAAATTTTTGTCACGGCAGGAAAATATATAGAGATTTGCTTACCCGTATTTAAAACCACAACTGGTTGAACCAGTCTAGATTAAATATAGGTAGTCTACATTATCTAGAATAAGTTTTAGCATGTACTGTCAAAGTATTATAGCCTACTAACGGCCGCCCGCCCTACATACTTCATATGTATGTAGGCGTGATTATATGTATGTATGTATATATGTAGGTATCATTACTACTACATAACAACCAAGTTTCATCAAAATCCATTCGATAGTATTGCAAACGTCCGTTCTCAAAAACTTTAACACTCATAATATTGGCAGTACTACTATCGTTATAATAAATAATTTTATTGTTATCATACACATACCTTATTCACCACCGGAAAGAAAAACGTGACAAGTCATCCACTCCTGAAACAAAGACAAAGAAATTCCATTAGTTCTAGACAATAGACTTATCTAATATTTGTATTACTTTAACGTACCTATGTTCTGTAATAAATAAATAAATATACGTAGGTAAAACTGAATCAGCCTCTTCCTTCGCTTACTTATCTATTTTTTAGCCATTCAAAAGTAAAAAATCTAAGCCCACTATGCCAAACGTGATTTTGGAATCTGCTTTATGATCCTGCAATTCTGGCTACCCCATTTCGGAAACACATTCGTGTGTGTGTATACAGAGTGATTTTTGGTCGTCAACGTTCCCGAAAACTACGGAATCTGTGTATACAGAGTGATTTTTGGCCGTCAACGTTCCCGAAAACTACGGAATCTCCTCATCATCACGATCATTTTTTTTATTTATGTGTGAAGATGGCTCTTTTTAGGTTATAAAACATGGAAGCATACCTGGGAAGTGTTAGGTTTCCATAATATTAGGGTCCAAAGTTGAGTAAATAGACTGCGTTTTTCTGCATTAATGCACATTGACACGTGTAGCAAGATTTTTTCACGAAAAATAATTAATATCTATCTATGAAAAAACTAGCATAAACACTGGACACTATAAACCTCGCTCGATCAAGTAATAAAAATAAAAAAAACAAAAAAATTAACATCCTCTCTCAGCATTTTTTTTGGCATAAACTTACTTTATTTGATGTATAGAGTATGTATTTCGTAAAGGTGGCAACGAAAAAACATCCTTTATGTATCAATGGTAAAGGAACATGAACCTCTTTGCATAAAGAAAATTATCTTTACATATGTATGTAGGCCAAAAAAAGCATGCAAATTTGCATTGCCCGTTTTGAATTGTATTCACTTTAGCTACCTAAACATTCAATTGCCGGTTCGAGTGCCTAATAAACATGTTTTCAGCTTACAAACAAGTCCATTTACCTGTTGTTTAACCCAGTCACAAAAATGTATGCAAATTTTGCAATAACTTTCTAAAGACGCTCACAAAATAGGCCGCAACAATACATAAGTACAACAAAAAAACGTTGAAATGTTAATTTGTGACCTCATTCATTATGGCCGCCACGTTGTTTTTAACGTAACGATTATGTAAAACGTCGAATTTAATTTAAAACCTGTCCTCGTAGATAGACAATTTTCTTCCGATTACAACCAGTTACATGTTTGACAGGTATAACTTGAGAATTTACATAATTAAACTGTGTTAGTTCGGACAAGTTGTACTTTTGTGTTATTAAATTATATACTTTTATTTACGGCTCTTACGTTACGTTACATTATTACTAGAAGAACTACAGGCATGATTTCAGTGATATAATGAGCTAAGGCTCTTGAAAGGCCTTCTGTTCATGTCGTAAGAGTCGACTATGGAACTCAGAGGCGATCTATCTATCGATGATCGTGCATTCTAGCTTTATTGATCTTTTACATCTGGCCCCGCTTTACTAAACGTGGATTTCCTCATGATCCTGTAGTTCTGGCCACCCCATTCTGAAGACAGCTGTAGACATGTACCTAAATACTAGATATGAATATACAGGTGTTTTTTCGTTGCCACCCTTAACGAAGGGTACGTACTCCATACATCAAATTAAGTAAGTTTATGCCAAAAAAAATGCTGGGAAACGATGTAACTTTTTCTTAGATTTTTTTAAAATTACTTGATAGCGCGAAATTTATAGTGTCCAGTGTTTATGCTAGTTTTTTTCATAGACATATATTAATTATTTCTCGTGAAAAAATCTTGCTACGCGCGTCTATGTGCATTTACCTATGCAGAAAAACGCAGTCTATTTACTCAACTTTGAACCCTAATATCTTGGTAACCAGACACTTCCCAGGTATGCTTCCATGGAGAAAAATGATCGTTATGGTGAGGAGATTCCGTAGTTTTCGGGAATGTTGACGACCAAAAAACACACTTTGCCGAAAGTGTCGCAGTTGCATACCTATCAGCTTTCGGTCGTAATGACTTCGCAATATTTTGTGAAAACTGCTACTGGGGAATCACGGAAGTTCTGTGACACTCGGCTTATATAACTTGTGATAGACAGAACAGAAGTAATAAGCATGTTCATATTTGTATTCTGTTTATTATTTTCCATTCAAAGTGAAGGTTTACATCTGTCCCCCATCTGCTAAGCGTGGCTCTCCTTTATGATGCAGCAGTTCTGGTTATCTCATTATGAGAACACAGTCGCATGTATACAGGATGTTTGTGACAGCCAGATAAATATTAATACCTTGACTTTAGACCATGATTCTGAGGGAGGCGGAAAACACTGAAAATTTTTGCAGGAAATTTCCAATATTTTTTTCATATTTTTAAGAAAAATAGTTTAGCTCGTTTAATGAGGCCAATGAGGAGATCAACAATGATAAATGACCCCATAAAATGAATCGTTGTTAACACACAAGCATTGAGAAAATGGGGCCTCATAGTTTATTTATGTAAGTAAGTACCTACCTACCTATGTAGGCCGTAGGCCTCCCCCAGGGCACGCCACAAGGCTACTGCCACAGGGGGGTTTTGCCCATAATCACCACGCTGGGCAGGTGTGTATATCTACTTAATTATTACTGATTTCTAAATTGCATGTAACATGTATAGTATAGGTATTCCTTATTACACTTTCTGCATTTTTTCAACTTCATCAACAATTTTAACTATGCAATACAATTGCATTTATGTTCGCAATAATTTAATTTTTAAGTATCGCAATAAGTACTTAATTATCCAGAACAACCAATGTAAAATTCACACAAGAGTTCTAGTTGCTAAGTGCACTAATTTTCAACCTGGGTAATATTATTGGTAACATGTATAAGGAACGTACATACATACCTATACATGCACACAGCTGTATTTCCGAAAGAGGTCCAGAGCCATGTTTAGCATAAGGAACGTCATTTTCAGAATTATTTTTTCTGATGTAAAAGAACAATTAAGTTCTGGAAAAGGATGTTTGATTTGACTTTATCAATCTTGAAGAACTCTTGAAAATAGATCTTCTTTATGTAAAAACTTTGATGGTTTTCTTTACATTCGCGATATGATGACAAAAAAAATCAAGACTGACATTAAGATACATTTTTATCAATTTAGTTTATAACCCAAAACATTAAAATACTGTTTAATAGATTGTTAAAAAACTATTACATTTAATATTTGCAATTTGTTAGCCATTTAGTTAATGAATGCCAGATGTATTCTATTTTATAGCAAGTACTTCAAGTTATTAGATTAATTACTCGAAAATCACTCTGAGAATTTGGAAGAAATTTATTAGTTTTGTTTAATAACAAACATACATACATACTATAGTCACAGCTGTTTCGAAAAAGGCATGGCAAGAACTGCAGCAACACGAAAAAGATCCTGCAGCCACGTTTAACATAAGGAGCCAGGTGTAAATGATATAGAATAGATCAGCTGCATCGCCTGCATCTCCTTCCGTGCATGTCGTATCAATCGACTAAGGTATTTAGGGGCGTTCTCTCAGGCGATAATGTGACTAATTCCTCTTCACATTCAATGTACATATTTTTTTATAGCATTTATATTAACAATATTAATTTTATCTATCTATGTACATGAAGATTTAAAAAAACTGTTTTTTTATATAGGTACTTAATAGACAGATAGATATACATATAGAGAGGTACGTTACTAGTTTCTAGCCTTGAACTCAAACAATGGGCCAACCGCAATGAAAGTAAAATGTTTAAAGTGGTTTCACTTGTATCTTGTAGATACTAAAACGCATTAAGATACGCTCGTTAGTGCTAAGTGGAATACACACATACAGTGGAGTGGACAGTCTACAGAAATCCATTCTGAAATTCATTTAGGCATGCATTGCGTGAAAAATGACAAATGGATATTCTTATCACTGATATCACTTATCAATCGATTTTTGCGGTGGATTTTACGAAGACCTCATTGATCATTGATTGATCGCAAGGGCGAAGAAGGTAGGTAAGAGAGCGAATTAAAACGTGAAGACTGAGTGGGATGCCCTTTGGGATGGAACGGTGGTGGCCCTTTACCCCATCTAGGGAACACATGAACATAGTCAAGCCGTTGATCCAAATCGTGCCACATATTTTCACTTAGTTATTGATGAAAGAAATTCTAGAATTGAGTGCATTGTCTTATCCCACACTACAGAGCAAGATGGGCACATTTTTTCAGAAACCGTGCAACATCAGCATTTTGTGCCATAGTAACTATTTCATTTTCGTTCGCTCTATCGAATAGTACGAGTACTTATTATTATTTAAATTCATTCAAATTATCTTTAGGACATTTAGAACGTATCTAGATTGGTTTTTTGCTAAGATAAAGGTCAATATCAGTCATATTATTGTTACCAACATCATCATGCAGTAAAGAGATAATTTTGATCTGAAGTTTCCTTTAGTTGACACATATGTATTTATCTAATCTGAGGGAAAACTGATTGAATTATGCTGTGTTCGATGAACCTAGCATTTAGCAATAATTGAATCGCAGATCTCTCGTTTACACGATATAAAAACAAAAAATGCAATTTACGGTATACCAATATGAAGACTATTTATTACGTTGGTAGAGTGCGTTTACGTTTTTACGTTTACCAAATGTTTTCTATGAATAATGGCGCTAGTTACATTATCGGTGTCACTGCAACCAAGTGTTTGTTCCGAAATCAGCCCAAGTATCATGAAATGCGAAACATGATATGATAAACCGATTTATAGACATTTAGCCTGTCGAAATACGATAAATATAGCCGCTTGCTGAATTTTGTATAGAGACGATACGATATCGTACGATACGATAGGGAGGCAGAGTTCTTTACTGACTTTAGTAATTTAGTTTAACACTTACGACTGTGTTCTCTGAAATAGTGTAGACAGAACTACACGATTAAAAAAGGGATCCCACAGCCACGTATAGCATAACTGGGACAGATGCTAATGGTCAATGACAATTTGCCAGCCCGAGAGAATGTCAGAGTTCCTTAGCCTACTCTTACGACAAGGAAGGAGATGCAGGTGATGTATTCTAGTGAAGCCCTACATCAGAACAATACGATCTGGACACTTACCGAGTAATAAATATACAGATAAATGTCATTTGCTTTGTAAAGTATAAATTGATAAATTACGCCCCAGAATATCCCGGAAGTTTAAAGCAGATATCGTCGATGAAGTGACAATTCCTCCTAACTAACATTTTTTAACAAATCGACTTTTTACTTATAATTCAATTTCGCGTGAACTGTTTTCTTCTCCTGTAAAATAAGCATATCGACAGTTAAGCATATAATACATTCCAAAACATACCCATGTTTGTATAATTTAAACTTGAGATAGCATTCTTTATCTACTACTCGTATTAGTAGATAGTTTATGAGACAGATAGTAGTTGTAGGGCTATAGAAGGTTTTCTCAATTTAATTTTGTCTATATAGGGTGTAACAGAAAGGGTATGTTAAGCGAAAAGCTATGTAAATAGCCCACTATAGAGATCCTATTTCCAAAATTTGAGACTCGAAATCACATTTTTATTTTTCAAGATTGTATGGACATTCCTGAGTTGTTTCGGAATTCTTCATACTATCTGGAAAAATAAAACTGTGAATTTGAGTCTGAAATTTTGGAAATAGGTTCTCTATAGTGGGCTATTTACATAGCTTTTCGCTTAACATACCCCTTTTGTTACACCCTGTATAGGTATGCTTTATAAACTCTTATTATTTTCCATACTAGGTATATTCGATATTTCGCACAAAATGACTTTAAACTTGACTTAACCTTTTTCCTCCTAAATATAGCTATTTAATTATTAATAATATAACATTAATGATAACACAAACAAACATAACATAAGAAGATAATTACATGAATGTTTCCTACTTAGGTATTAAACATTATAGGAATCAAACAAATAACAAATTTAAACACTGAAATTATTTTAAATTGTCGTGGATAATCCTGCAGTTTTAGTTACCCCGTTTCGGGAACATAGCCGTGCTGTGTACTATCTATATGCATAAAAATTAAATTCTTGTATACCTACATATCTATCTACTTACATGCCATAATAACAGTTTTAACAAAGCACACCTTATATTCAAACCTGCGAACCTTGGAACGAAGGATCCGTTACGTGACTCACTAAGCTGTTTGAAAAAAGTGACGTACTAATACCTATGTAGCTTGGACCATACATAACTGTCACAATAAGTATATCTAAATATATGTATAATAATAAGGTGCCCCAAACCAATCCGGTTATTTACTGAATTTTTTGACTATTAATCCCACGGGATACCACGATTTGTGGGATGTTTATGAATGAATGAATAGGGTACATAGGATTATATATGTATAGGGTACATAGGATTAGCCTTGCCATCCAGTGGAGAAATGCGGCCAGCCTTTTGGCCACACTGCCGGCGGTGGAGAACTTGCAGGCAAGCTTTTAAAACATGTCCTAGATTTAAAGCTTTTTATCCATCCAAATGTATAAATCAAAATGAATATTATGGTCGATTCCGGCAGTCACACATAAACCTAAACGTAAAATTAGTCGTACCTGTCCTTTTCTCTCTCAGCCATTTATGTTAAGAATGGAGAGATAGACCTGACTAAGATTAGGTTTAGGTTTAAGTGTGACCGCCGGAATCGACCCTATTATGATTTAACATAACAGTACAAATTTTGTAGTAACCTTAATTAAAACAGTGGAATAAATTGCACCCATTAATTTTCCAAAATATCCATGAAACACAAATTCTTTCAACTATGTAGTTAGTATATTTTAGTTATCAGAATGATGAAATGAAATGCGTTTTCGCACGCGAAAGGTGAAAATCATGGGCCGTGTCCAATCAGTAATCGATGTATTGCACCTTAACTAATTGTAATTAACCCACTACTCTAAAATACATGAGGCCTGTTCCTAAATATCGGCTCTATTTTATCGGGTAAAATCATCCTAATTACTTTTATCCCACTATTTTTGAGGTTAGCGCAATATGGTGCCTTTCGTAACTAATATAGGATTTGGCTTTTAAGACCAGCTGCTTGCCCGACGAAAATCTTCCTTGTGTTGGTTGGTATTTTTATTTATTATCTTAGTATTTTGTTTTTGCTAAGGCGATATCCATCGAATAGGTCTATATTCGAAAGAATTGCAACAAAAAACATACCCTACTGATGATCAGCTTAGTTCATCTTAACATTTGAAGAAAAAATAATTTTATAGAGCTACAATTTTAACATCAAATTGTAAAATTTAACAAATAAATCAACAAGTTATTCAGTAAATTTGTATAATGTAGTCGCAGTCGCATTGTTTATTTATAAAATTCCATCGGCTTACCGTAAAAGAAAAAGTTGTATTCGTTCTCTCGAACGGCGTTAAAAATCACAAAATCACTTCACAAAGGTGTGCTCACAAAAACAGGGAAAAGTTTTTTTATTTTTTTTAACAATCTCAATTTTTAATTCCGCTTTTCGTAATTGGAATCGAGCTTCAAACGCGTGCGGTTCGTCTAAACGCTCGCTGGCAACTAACGAGTGGCTATATGGCTACATAATGCTCTCCGACTACACGAATGGAGCAAAAACCAACTATATACAATCTCTATACGAGCCAATGTATAGCTTATACCACTGTAATGCGACTCAAACAAAACGCATGCAAGTAAAATTGTGGAAACAATGGAACCTGCTTACTGGCAGAACCAAACAGAAATTAGGAACTGCAATAATAAATGCAAACAAAACAATTATTTACTTTTTCTTTTACAAGATAGAATATACCTCATACCTGTCCAAAATCAAAACTATCAAAGCAGTCCCACAGACAACTAGCTACCTGTTCTCGGTTTTCATTGTCTCTACTTTAAAGAGCTCTTTGCTCCTATAAAACGCGAAGAAATAATATAAAATATTGAGCAGCTGCAGCGCATCTGCATTTATGAATTGAATGCCATCCAGTTGTGCTGGAAGTGCAGATGACAAATGTGACCAAATAAAAATGTGATAACAACCTGATCTTTTTAACGAGATTGTGATTGCCCTGCCTGGCTATGGCAATCATTTAAACGTACGATACCTATCGTTTTTGTAAGTTCATATGATGTTCGTTCACCCATTGAAGCTCTACCTATGAAAGTGGCATAATCTATATACCTACATATAATAAAAATGTAACGGATCGCTGTTTGTACATGGAAGATATATGAGAAAAAATATTATAGGAGACCTTTATCCAACGCAATAGAACCCAAAACGATGATTTTTGGAATTTTTGTCTGTTTGTCGGTTTGTATGTTTGTCTGTGCATTTGTGCGTTTGTACACGCTAATCTCAGAAACGGCTGAACCGATTTCGATGCAGTTTTCAGGAATATACTTTTTATCCCGGAAAAATGTTTTTATCCCGGATAATTTCGACATTTTGTTTTTTCTGTAGTCCACGCGGACGGAGTCGCCGGCGTCCACTAGTCTATAATATATACGGTGTCTATAACAAAAGAGATATGATATAACAAAATGGAGAATCATACAAAAATAAACTTGAAAAATAAACATGTGGAATGCATTTCGTCTTATATTAATTATATCCCTGTATACAGGATGTAACAAAGGGTTATGTTAAGCGAAAAGCTATGTAAACAGCCCACCTACAAAAATTCAGACTCGAAATCACTTATTTATTTTTCTAGGTAGTATGGAGAATTCCGAAATAACTCAGGAATGTTCATACAATTTTGAAAAATAAATATGTGATTTCGAGTCTCAAATTTTGGAAATAGGTCTCTACATATAGTAGGCTATCTACATAACTTTTCGCTTAACATACCCTTTCTGTTACTCTCTGTATAGGTATGTATATAATATATTTATGTTATAACTTGAACATCTCAACTATACCCTCAAAATTGGTCAGAAGTGGCACCATGTGGTTCTATCGGCCCTTGGTGCTCTGCCTACCCCGTAAGGGATGAAGGCGTGATTTTATGTATGTATGTATGTATATTTATGTTACTTTCATACAGGTAGAGTTTCAATGGGTTGGCAATGCAACTGTCAAAAGAATATGTAAATAGGTACCTGGAAGATCTTCTTCCTGCAACGGTAATTAATTAAGTAATTGATTGGATCCCAAATATCAACTTTAACATTATCACGTACTTCTATTATGATGTTGCATTAGAAAATAATGCATAACTAATCATTTGAACCGCTAAACAAATTCTCACAGTTTTCTTCACCTGCCTTTGAATACTTTCTCTTAAATACACAGGTCGTGTACCAACTTGCTGTGTCAGATGTGAAGCTACAAGTCATGTGTGCTACTCGTGTAATATAATAATGTTAATTCATCCATGTTCATAAAAGGTGATATACATGCCGGGCCATAAAGTTAAAGTTTTCTTTTTAGGTGATTTCTAACAAAGTGTTAAAATGTAGCGATTTTTTTTTTTGGTGTATAATAGAGCCTCTTTTTATATTAGAGCTAAGCACCCTTTAATATTGCTACTTTAGGGTTAAGGTTATTTCTAATGGTTAGATAGCCTATCTGTTAGATAAAGAGATAGATATATTAATCAACTTTATCCTTTAGATATCGTGACATTGGAAAAATTGCCCTTTACCTGTATAAAATAAATGAGTCCAAGAGTACATTCCATCACATTCCCCTCTCTATCTCTATCCATCATTTATCTTCGAATTCCAATTCATCAAAAAATTTATAAGAGGAAAATACTGCACGCGAAATATAGGTGAGAAAAGTAGAGTCAAACTATGCATTTTTTTCGTACATCTTCTATCTTCTTCTATACATTTTCTATCTATGATGATCTCCGACCGTGTTTCGGTCAGAGATCAAGGAGACCTTTATCATTGCAATAGTACCCAAAAGAATGATTTTTGGAATTTTTGTCTGTTTGTCCGTGCGTTTGTGTACGCTAATCTTAGAAACGGCTGAACCGATTTCGATGCAGATTTCAGGAATATATTGTGACTATTCCCACTTAACATATAGGCTACTTTTAATACTGAAAAAATGTTTTAATTTCGGATAATTTCGACATTTTGTTTTTACTGTAGTCCACGCGGACGGAGTCGCGGGCGTCCACTAGTTCATAATATGTACACGTGGATGTATTTCAAATTGGGGACAGAACAGCTGGATCATGAGGGAGCTCCTACAGCCGCGTTAGAATAGCGGGGCCAGATGAATCAGTAACAAGTTGCTAGGTTATCGCCTAAGAGAACGAACGTTTGTTAACTGTTTTAATTAAGCTTTATGTCTCTATCACCACGATATTTTTATAGCGGTGATAGCTCAGTGGTTAAGACCTGCACCTTCTAAGCGGGAGGCGTATGTTCGATCCCAGTCACGAGCCTGTACCAATGAATTTATTTCATGTACAGATTTTAATGTTGCAAAATTGTCACTTAGCTCGTGCCTCGGGAAGCACGTAAAACCGTTGGTCCTGCGCCTGATCTCTGTCCGGTCGTGTCGGCTTTCCGTCCCATCGGACTATGAGAGTAACGGAATAGAGAGTGCGTCTCTGTTTGCGCACACACTTGTGCACTATAATATCTCCTGCGTACCTGCTAGCCAATCTCCGTAGAGATTGGTCGCCTTGACCGAAATACGGTCGGAGATCATCATTTTTATAGGGACGTTTTTTAACGTACCCACACTTGCCTTTTTATAGGGACATTTTTTAGGCACATTTGCCTTTACCCGAGAATAAAAAATGATGTATTAGTATTAAATAATGTTATACTTAAACTTCTACTGGTTTTGGATTCAATTCTTGTATGTTATCATCACTGTCATGTCAACTACATGATTAATAGGTACTGAATGGGGTTACAGCCTTATGTAGGTTAAGTAAAGACAGCTTGAGGTTATAGCACACATTATGCATGCTACCATAATATTTCTCTATGTTTGTAATTGTTTTCCAGTTTGTGGTCCATTCTGCAACGAATAGTAAAGCAATCCCTGGTGCTTAGGTATATCTTTATGCTGTGCCCTTTTGTCTTACCGCAATTTTGGAAACTAGAAGTTGTTATCAGTAGCATAAAAATATACGGTACCTATTATAGACTACTTAATTAGATACCTTTTGACGATAACTTGATTACGTGAACGAAGAAATCTTTTCTAACACCACACAAGTACAATAAAGAATAATTTCAGTCGCCTTAGCTAGTATGTTTTTGTTGTTCTGATATTGTTTTATATTATAAGCATAATTAGGAAAACCTGTCAATGGACTTACACATTTATGAATATTATGTACTATAATTTAATTATTTGTAACCCTGTTGGTTTTCTCAATACATAAATAAATTAAATAAACCGTGGATTTCATTTATTTATTCATTCATATACAATCGGCCTCGGCAAGCGTAGCGTTGGGCGCCCTCCGGCCAGATGGACCGATAACTTAAAGAGGACGGCTGGTAGTGACTGGATGACAAAAACGGGAGATCGAGCCATGTGGCGTACACTGGGGGAGGCCTATAGGCTGACGATGGTGATGATGATACAATCGGCTGTATTCCCAATAATGGGGTAGTCAGAACACGAACAAGATCCCACAGGCACGTTTAGCATAGCGGGGTCAGATGTTAAAAATCAAGGACAAGTTACTAGCTCATCGCCTGAGAGAACACCCCTATTTCATTTCTCGACTCTACGGCATGCACGGAAGGAGATGCAGCTGATGTATTCTAGTGAAGCCCCGCATCAGCACAGGTAGATTTCGTCATTGAAATAGAGTCTATTTCAATTGAATTTCAAAAACGAATTAATAGACTATAATCGTAACGTAACAGGTCACATGTGTTTGCTCGCTGATTTTGTGGCCTGATGATTGATGATAGTATACATATGTACATGTAACTAGCATCCGTATACATAACCATACAAGTATAAAACCAAGAAGAACAAACAAAAGCATCGTAAACTACAATAATTAAGCTACACGGGAGCGATCAGCGTCAGATAACGTAACCACTTTCGCGCGGACAATGCCTTCCGATTTGCATCTTGCACTTTGACATTGCAACTGCAAGTCTTTGTAAGGTAGAAGCATATATATATAATATAATAATAATATAATATAATATTCACACACTACACAACACATTAACCTAGTCCCACACTAAGATCCCTAAGGTCTTGTGTCGTGGGTACTAAGTAACGGTATATATATATACATAGATAAGTATAGAAACATCCATGACTCGGAAACAAACATCAATATTCATCATATCAATGTTTGCATCTACCGGGATTCGAACCCGGGACCTATGGCGTCGCAGGCAGGGTCACTACCTACTAGACCAATCGGCCGTCAAAAGACATTCTGATTCAAAAGGACAAGACCTTATATGCTTCCCAGAAGTCATCATATTACCTATACAGGGTGTAACAAAAGGGGTATGTTAAGCGAAAAGCTATGTAAATAGCCCACTATAAAGAACCTATCCACAAAATTTGAGATCCGAAATCACATGTTTATTTTTCCCGATAGTATGGAGAATTTTTAAATATCTCAGGAATTTTCATTCAATCTTGAAAAATAAAAATGTGATTTCGTGTTTCAAATTTTGGAAATAGGTTCTCTATAGTGGGCTATTTATACAGCTTTTCGCTTAACATACCCTTTCTGTTACACCCTGTATAACTAAAATCACAATTTAAAGTGTCCAAATGATTAGCAATAGTTTTAAAGTTGGGTGGACAAGTCTATTCAGTTCAAGGTTATACATGATGTGCGATATACAGGGTTAGTTTTAAAACATCAATAACCTCGCAAGACTAGGTAGCTACCATCATAAATAACAACATTTGTTCTACGAGGTTTGATAATTTATCACATTTTACTTTCATGTAAAAATAAATATCAATTTAATATTACATCTCTGCCTTTAATTGGCCTGCCCAAACGGTGTGGAGCCTTCAAATCCTTGCTCGCAACGGCTTTGGGACGAGCCACTCTGCAAACTGGTACGGAATAATCTCTTAGAAACGTCAGCCTATCCAGCGGAGCAACGCTGCCAGCCTTTTGGGCACATTGCCAGCGGTGGATGACTTGCAAGGAGTCTTCTATTTGTAAATTTTAGTTTTGTAGCTCTAGTTTTTTTTTTACGTAGGTTTAGCTATTATTGCAAATAATTTTAGTTCGTAGGTTATTGGTTATTTAGTATTTTTTATGCTACGTATTATCTATTCTAAAAAAAATGGCAAAAATATATTACCTCTGAACGTTCTTAAGTCTGTACATAATACTGAGGCGCGCGCGATTGCGGGCGTCAACCTTTTCGTATACCTACGAATGGAATATAGACTAACAAATATCACGATAGTACAATAAAAGCTTGGAAAATCATTTTTAATTAATGTATTGAGTTATGATAAAACTCGTAGAAAAAATTTGATTGTTTATGATTTTAGCTATCTAGTCCTGCGAGATTATTGATGTTTTAAAATTAACCCTGTATAGTGCAGATCAGGGATTTGGGAATGCAGATGGAATTTTGTAATGAGATAGCTCTATTTATTCTGTGTGACAGATTATAACGCTCTATGATGTCCAAGTGAAGCCACAGATTATGTCTTTCTAAAAAACCGACACAATTTCTATAATAGGAAAAGTCGTAAAGTCACCTGATGGGTTCCATCCACTTTTGTAGGAATATTGTGAACGAACGAACAATCGAACGTCGGTCGATGGTAAACGGATGTTAAATTTGTCTAAGCACCTATGAGATGCTGTTCACTGTTCATATTCGCGAACCAAAACAACTTTTGTCGTAGATCATGTAACATGACAGGACTAATTTGAAGTGACCTTACGGCCAGTGAGCCATCACTCACGACATTTATGATTGTAGTGTATTTAATTTCGTTTCAGGTTCTGAAGTGTCAACACTACAGCGCCAGTGTCTATGCATCTCTAACACTGTTTCATTTAGTTTATTTAGTGCAATGGTAATCCGCAGAACTTCGTTATTTAAACAGATGTTAGATGATGCGCACTAATGACCGACAAATCCTGACATACGACGTTTTGTTTGTACGTTACGAATCTTAATGAAATTGTTTATTCGTTTATTGCGTAACTAGAGAATTTAGTATTTTGTCGTTGGATACGACTATACGAGTATATGTAGGTACTTACTTAAATATTATTGTATTGCTTACGTGGTAGAAGGCGCTAAGCCTTCTAATTTTACAGCGGCCATTCTAGGGATAGAGATATAGGGCAATATCAGAACCCCAAGTCCAAAGTTAAACACACTTTAAGACGACATTCAGCAGCAAAGCTTTACAGAAGAGTCATACCTAATGTAGATTCGAAATGTCAGAACTCAGAACCATTAGCAACACTCATGGCATAATATATAGGTACAATGACCCCAAATAATAGATAGGAATTATGACTTATTATATGACTTATAAAAATATTATAGCGTCACGAATATACATATGTTAAGTGGGGCCTGTCACAATATATTCCTGAAAACTGCATAGAAATCGGCTCAGCCGTTTCTGAGATTAGCATGCACAAACATCGATCCGTTACAATTTTATTATATGTATAGATTTCATTAGCGTAGACTGTGGACAAATCGTTTGCGTAGCTTTAAGACAAGTAAGCAATAGCGAAAGGTTAAAAAAATAATAATGTTTGTTTATAATGGACATTGAGCTATGTTAAGCGAAAAGCTATGCAAATAGAGACTCATAGACAATGATGGCCGACCGCGTGTTCTATTTACATGAACGATGGGAAGCTTGTTTTGATTCCTAGAGAACTCAAAATCTATCAATTCCACTTGATGAAAGCACTTTCTTATAAAATTTATATACGAGTACGAGTATATGGTCAATTCTACAGAATAAGCTATGTAAGCTAATGAGACATTTTATATGCGCACGCGCCCACTGTCTGGGGTTAATGTATTGTACTCGTATGTTAATTTATCCCGGTGCGATTAGTAGGAAACGTGTATGAGCTCACGTCTAAGGGTATGTTACTGATAGATTAGAATGATAATTGTACAAAAAATAAATATGTATAAGTTTTTGACACGCCTTTGCGTTAAAAGCCCAGAAAAGCGGCCTGAAAATATATGGGTCTAAGTAATTAAAGTGTAAGTCTAAAAAGTTTTGTGGAGTTATTGTAAGGTCGATATGTCCAAGAAATTCTTTTAACCTGTATTTCGAAAAGATTCAACTGTAGGTATGAAGGTTAGCTTCCTTATACTGGGTGTAATAAGACAACTTTGGTCTTTTAGTACCTCATATTCTTTGTAACATCCCGATCATTTTTTCTATGGAAGCACCCCAAGGACACCACGGGTTTCCAAGATATTGAGGTCCAAAGTTACATTAATATTATATTATTTTTTTACATAAATCCATCTGAAATCGATTAACAAACAATTTTTTCAAAGATACCATGTCAAAATGTTATAATGTTAGTTTTGTAGGTACATTATTACTTTGAGCATCAAACTAATACATTGCTTGTAATAACTAATAAAATCAGACAGTATTTTTTCATAATTTTTTTGTCAAAACCCAGGGTTGGTTCCATATAAGAAAATAATCGTAACCTTACAAAGAATACGAGGTATTAAAAAAACATCGTTGTCTTTTTACACCATGTATAGCTCAATAATAAACTAATCAGCTTCCTTACCTTATGGGCTTAGGTGAAAGAATCTATTAAGGACACAGCATAAGCTAGTTTCAATTTCATAAATAATGTTAGCTTCCGCTCCTTCCGATATTCCAGCTACATTCCATTCCAGGAATTGTTACAAACAACCGTAAAATGACTGCTTGTTCGTTTGTTTTTAAAAGGAATGCAAACTTTCAACAATCTCCGTAATGTGAGTGACGAACGTAGTTTGATGTCGATAATACGTTTCTAATAAACACTGAATTCCACGAGGGATGAGTAAAATCTTTGAATTCTTAATATATACGACATATTATATTCATCTACGGCTGAAGAGAAACAATAACTGTAGCCCACATATGTAGTAACCGGCGGGGTATTGAAGAGACAATGGAATGGACAAGATGGAAACAACCCTACTTTTGGTAATGGTTTATTTTGTCATAGGCACAAGTTATGTACCTAAACCATTGTTCGAAAGAAAGAATAATATAAATGAAACCAACAATGAATGTCAAACTATGTATATGGCATGATATAGGTATAAGATGGTAGGAAAAGCTCCTGAAGAGAAGTAATAATGTGCGTATCGACAGGTCTATAATGTTGGTTGGTAGATAAAAAATAAGGTATCATCTACAATGAATAATATTGTCTTGTGTACAATAAAGTTTATGGGGTATCTTGAGAACAAACAGGTGAATGATGGCTGCTCTCTGTTGACAACATACAGGTGATAATTCTTATCTGTAAAGATCTCTATGTCGCTAGAGTCGATGTGCAAATAAATAAATTTGCCTGACTTCTAATTGATGGCATAAGTTTCCGCTTACTTCCGCCGGATCAGCGAGAACAAACTCATCAACAATGAAAGATAACAAATTGAAACCATTTTCTAGGTCATCCGGAAGCGACAACATGATTTTAACAATGTACTGCAGAATTTTATTCTGTAACATAATGACTTTACATCCAATTATATAGAATGGGATCATGCCTGACTGCGCATGAGCATAGTTAGGGCTGACTATGGGGAAAATAATATTTTATGTTCATAAAAATATTAATGAAAATCTGGTTCATTTGTTTAACTAACAGGCTAACTTTTTGCGAGGTGAAGTATTTTAGATGATGTAGGTAGGTATATAATATGAGATATAGTGCTGAAAATTTATAAATAATTATTTATAACAATCCAACTCCCTTGGTAATCTCCCACAGCACTAGAAAGATACCTACGTTTTTCTTTGTAGAAGTAAGATGAGGCTTTAAGCAGTGTAAAGTGACATCTTGCTTTCACTTTGCTGGTAACAGATTCATAGTTCACCAGTAGCATCTGATCTGAGGCAACCCTAGATTGACAGAAATATGCAGATGACCGCAGATGCGTTACATGATGTTACATCATAATGACTCGCACCAAATCACGAGGATTATTGAGGTAAACCAGCCCCGGTGGAAACAATGAACTTTGCTTTTTCGCACTTTCCATACAATTATAAACTTGAGAAGGTATTTTAAAAAGCTCTGGCAGTATGCTAAGGCAGTAAGTAAGCATTATTAACTGTACGTACCTAACTTTACTAAGGGTCAAGTAATCTGGAAGTTGTCTTTCTTTTAAGATTAGTGTTAAGATGATATGTATCCTTGTTTTTTATGGAAAGAAATAGTTTTAATTTTTTTTCTATCTCTAAAACTTGAGCAAGATCAAGAGACAGCGTCAAATTTATCCTTCAGATAGGCTATCTAACAATTAGAAAAATCGACTCCAACATAAATACGAGTATTACAAGTTGTCGCGATGCAAGGTGCTTGGATAAGATGATTGGCGGTTGCATATCCTCGCGATCCATGGCCCATAATAATTATTAGCAAGACTTATATTTATTTTTGAACGAGACGGTGCCTATTTACGGAGACGCAAGGCGTTATGCATATTGGTCGTGCGTGAGTGCATGCTATACCCGTTAAAGGGTCGGTTCATATCTGACGGAAAATCCGTCGCGTAACGTCAGAACAGGAAAATATATGACAAAACATTCAACCTTTGAACCGCTGATGATGCGTTAGTGCGTTCGCCTGTACCTGGAAATACGCTCGACCCATCTTCCGTCAGATACGAACCGACTTACTATAAACTACTCTCCGTGTATATCGACCCCTGGCCCTGGATTCGAATCCCGGTAGGTGCAAACATTGATATTATGAATATCGACATTTGTTTCGAGTCATGGATGTTTCTATACTTATCTATTTATATACCCGTTGCTTAGTTCCCACGATACAAGACCTTAGGGATCTTAGTGTAGGACTGTATTATAGGTTGTGTTGTGAAGTGTAATAAAAACAAAAAAACGCTGAGGTATTTGGTTTTTATGCCTGGAAATAAACGTTTCTATTTAGAATTTCCTCCATATGATCTTGATAAACAAGCCCTTAGAAAACCGCGTCCTGCAGCCTTATCACGTACAAGTATAGCATTTCCGAATGATAACGTACGCATACGGGCACATGCGTTTACATTTATCGAACTATATCTTCTACGTTTCCGCTCAAATACCAGTCCCTACCACTTAGAGCATAGAGTTCATCGCACATTCTAAACATATCGATTTAAATAACGTTACAGTCGTAGTAACAAATACCTAGGCACAGTTAACCGTTACTGGCTAACCGATGGTAAGTGAAACGGGCCGTGCAATTGTTACGTGGGAACGGTTCTAACTTTCCGAAATTGTTATCAATTCGTTTTGCACTAAACATGGTCACCGATGCCCGTGGTCCGTGGTGAACCCTGTTATTTAACGGACGGGGCTCTGATGCTAATAGCCTATAATACCGATTCGTTACCGGTCGATAGATTTTTGTATTTGTGCTCGAAAAGCGACGGTAGGCTCACCCCTTACCACGCGGGCCTTAATAGGCTAACTGGTGAAAAGTGTGTGTATAATTTACACACTTCTGCACAACCTCTTAGGGGATAATGGGCGTGACTACTGATAAACTTTTAATTTTAAGAATCTAAATCCTTAGGTTGACTTAGGCTTTGGCGTAATTTTTTTGCATTTAACTAGTTGTGCTCTACCTTTTCCACGCTAAACGAATGTAGGTAGGTACTCTACAGGGTGTAACAGAAAGGTTATGTTAAGCGGAAAGCTATGTAAATAGCCCACTATAGATAACCTATTTCTAAAATTTCAGACTCGAAATCACATGTTTATTTTTCAAGACTGTATTAACATTCCCGAGTTTGTAGGAATTCTACATACCTACTATCTGGAAAAGTAAACATGTGATTTCGAGTCTGAAATTTTGCGGGTAGATTCCTTTTAGTTAACACACCCTTTTCGCTTAACATACCCCTTTTGTTACAAACTATATATAATCTAGTACATTATTCACCTGTGCTGGTTCGGAGCTTCACTAGAATGCACCAGCTGCATCTCCTTTCATGGAGCCCTAGGACTTCCTTCCAGATGATGAGCTAGCAACTTGTCAGTGATTCCCTACATCTAACTCCAATATGCTGAATATGGCTGTAAGATCTCCTTCGTGATCCCACAGCTCTGGTTACCTCATTTACGGAACACCGCTGTGTGCCACATTGTGAAATTCCTAAGTTTCCAACTGGGAGAACTATCAGTCGTATGTGGCTTTTATGATTAAATAATTAATTAAGATTAAAATTAAGATTAATTAATGTGATACAGCTCGAATCTAAAAGGTTCCGAGTATAAAAACTTAGAAACACAATTGGCACAAAACACTCAATCCAAGATGTCTGCGACAATTAAAACTCGATGACAATCATATTATTACTTCCGATTATTATGCACCGGAAGTTTGTTTTAAGTAATGAATTTAAAAAAAATCCTAATCATATCGCAGCTTTCATACTATAGGGGCACATCTCAAAAATTTTGTGATTTCTAGTTTTAATAATATTTGGACACAAAATCAACACGTCTACATCTTAAACGCATTTCCCCAATACTATTTTTTTCGAGTTGTGCCCCTATAGTATGACAGCTGCGTATAAGTAGGTAAGTAAATACATACTTACATGCTTTGTCAAATTCAAATTCAAAATCATTTATTCGACATGAAAGCATTAACAACATAGTCGTACGTTGGTCATCCTTATATCATACTTATAAATAAATTCATGACATTTAACAACTTGTCGTATGTTCTTTCTATGTTCGCGAATACACGAATATACGAAATTGACAAGCAATCAGCGATTTTTGTACAATTTTCGCTATCGCTTTGCTTTTGCTAGTTAGGTAATAAGGGGGATGACTTTGTTCCAGAACTACAGGCTCATAGGCGAGATCCCGCAGCCACGTTTAGCACAGCTGGGACAGATGTAATGATCAACAGTGGTCGGAGTAGGTATATTGAATTAAGGTCATTGACATCAAACGTATATGTTAATTTGGATACGCCTCCGAGTTTCCGGATTATTATGATAAAAATAAAATAAAAATACCGAAACTTCGAAATTATTACATGAAACTAGTTAAAAATGTATCAATACTCTCAACGCTATGCTGCTAGTTTTTGGAAACTCCGGTACATTCCGGAAAAAATGCATGTCCATGTTATGATATCATGACGCAAGTATTTAAAATTAATATACCTACTCCGACTACTGATGATCAATGACAAGCTGCTATCCCCTGGGAGAATGCCCGATTTCCTTAGTCGAGCGAGTAAGTATACCATAACATAACATCATATAAAATCGATAGATCACATTACAGCTTATGCAACCACTTTCATTGATAATCCGGTCGAACCGCTCTGCGGCAGATATGCAAATACTCTGACATAATAAGAACAAACTATTTAGTTTATAAAAATATATACAGGATGTTTTTTTGTGGCCACCTTTAACGAAGGGTACGTATTCTATACATGAAATAAAGTAAGTTTATGCCAAAAAAAATACTGGGATTTTTTTTTTTTTTTAATTTTAAATTCCTTGATCGTGCGAAATTTATAGTGTCTAGTGTTTATGTTAGTTTTTTTATAGACAGATATTAATTATTTTTCGTGAAAAAATCCTGCTACGCGCGTCTATGTGCATTTATGCAGAAAAACGCAGTCTATTTACTCAACTTTGGACCCTAATATTTTGGAAACCAGACACTTCCCAGGTATGCTTCCATGGAGAAAATGATCGTGATGATGAGGAGATTCCGTAGTTTTCGGAAACGTTGACGACCAAAAATCATCCTGTATATGAGGCCTACTGTGCCTGAATTTTACTTGATAATGCCTATTTATTTTATTTAAGATGTATTTTAAGTACTAAACGTGACTGTAGGATTTCCTACCCCATTTTAAGAATACAGGCATGTGTATAAGTAAGCAACCCTCGAATAACACTAACAACTCATAAGTGGGTAGGTGGGTAACATAATTTGTACACTTCTACTCAACCTGTCTAGGGATGAGAGTCAGTGTAACCATAAGTAAGTGCCTATATCAATAATACCTGTGGTTTCGACATTATCATGTCTACAGTCTACCTACTTATGTACATGTTGTTCTTAGCGCTATGTCGATCGCCACACCCACATTTTTGTCGAGTCGCAAAACTTGTTCCGTATAGGGTAAGGCCATAGTAATAATGGAATGCTATTGTTAGTACCTACTTACAGCCAATATAGTAGGTAACTAGATACTTGGTAAATTATATTAAGGATTAGCTTTATAGTTACCCAGGCAATACTGAATAATGAAATAAAATTATTCCAAGGGAACTCTATCAAAGGAATCACTTTTCTACGTATAGAAACACCAACATATAAATTAAAATACATATTTATGGTACTTACAAAATTTTTAAACTATTTTATTACGTAACTATAAAAGATTGCACAGATAAATGAAAAAAAAAAATATAATGACTGCAAGGCTTAATAACATTCATTTTCATTAGATTTCGCATGTCTATAGCTGCCAATTTATGAGGCTATAAAACCTCTACCAGTGCCAAAAAGTAGTAAAAAAAATAAGAGCGCTATCGCGCCTGCGCGTGCCACAGCATTTCCCTGCATTTCCCGCCAAACGCAACGGCAATGTCTTGTCGCGGCAAAATTACTGCACTTTCGTGTATGAATCTTCTAATTACTCGGTAGAAAGCCGCTGCATTTTTTCAGCAGACATTTTGCGGCTTCCGAGCATTGGCTGAATGATTTTTGTGTGCATTTACTTTTAATAAGTTACGTCTAGATGCCGCGCTAACAAGATGAAAGTCTAGTGCTGTCTAGTGACACCGCGTAATGAATTCCATTGGCGGCGTTCCGATGCCACTTGATGCATCTTACTGAAAATACCGGAGAGTTTTCATTATGAAAGTGGACATTCCTTAATAATTGGGTTTTATCAAAACTATAAGTACTTACCTGTCTAGTGAAAATATAATTATGACCCAATTAATTAATTCCAGCACCTAACTGAGGTGGGGTAGGTTACTAGTTGCTAATTAATTTCCAAGAATCATTCGTTCAATAGATTTATACCTTCATTAGGGGTGTCTACGTTTAAATAAGAATATGCAATTACTGCATTGGCTGTTTTAATCATAAAGCCAAAAATCTCTTTAGTTGCTAATCTAAAATAACGTTCCGCCATTTTGTAACTAGTTAGCTACATACTCTAGTTAAATATAATAATGAATCTTTTTAACGCCATTCGTAATGGTGAAAGACCTTAGTTTTGTGTTACAAAATTAATTGTACATTTACTTATGTACTTACATATTTCCTACTAATTAACACGGGCATAATGATGTTTCATAATAACATCTCCAGCCTTGGAAGACAGCTAAAATTTAATTAATTGCACACATAACATACTAATGGAAGCATATTTTTATCCAAATGTAACAACAGATACTTTCATAATAGAATATTTATTTATAGCATGCAAAAGTACCTAAGTAAGTATGTAGGTACATAATAAATAATATTGGCAAAGAGGAAAAGCATGCTGTGAAAAGTAACTTAAGTGTACTTACCTACCTTATTGTATTTGTAGTGGACGCCCGTGACTCCGTCCGCGTGGACTGCAGAAAAAACAAAATGTCGTAATTATCCGGAATAAAAACATTTTCCCGGGATAAAAAGTAGCCGATATGTTAAGTGGGACCTGTCACAATATATTTCTGAAAACTGCATCTAAATCGGTTCAGCCGTTCCCGAGCGTGCACAAACATCGATCCGTTACAATTTTATTATATGTAATATAATATAGAATAGATTTCATTTATTTAGAGTTAGTTTAAGTACAATACAAAGTAGAGAATAAAGTTATGTTAGCAAATCAGCATAAATAAATATACAGGGTGTAACAGAAAGGGTATGTTAAGCGAAAAGCTGTATAAATAGCCCACTATAGAGAACCTATTTTCAAAATTTGAGACTCGAAATCACATTTTTATTTTTCAAGATCGTATGAAAATTCCTGAGATATTTAAAAATTCTCCATACTATCGGGAAAAAAAATGTGATTTCGGATCTCAAATTTTGTGGATAGGTTCTCTATAGTGGGCTATTTACATAGCTTTTCGCTTAACATACCCTTTTTGTTACACCCTATATATAAATAAATAAATAAATAAATTTTTATTAAATATCAAATAATTGCTATACATAGGTACTTATATTAAATCCCTTAATATTTAAATAGGTATACAGGTTACCTAAACTAGGCTGGTTATTACAATATGCCAGGGACTAGGCTATAGGTAAGTATGTAGAGTGCTCCCGGCCGTCCTACGCAGAAAGACCTAGATAGACACATACATAAAAATCACGCCTCTTTCCCGGAGAATTTTGCTACGATCCTCACACACCTCTTTCGCTTCATCTACTTAAGTAAGACCTAGATAAAGAGTACTTTTCAGAATTTACTTAATCATCAAATGAAATGAAAAAAAAATCACCCGAGTGAGACTTGAACTCACCACCTCTCGCATACCGTGGGTATGGGTGAGTAGGTACTTCAGCTTAAACACAGCTCATATCTCCAATTTTGCCCATGCGTAGCATCTCTAATTAGTCTGTGTCTTTGCCATGATCTACCCACCTCTGGGTTGGCTTAGCATTATGTTTTATACGCTCTAAGTAAAATTATTATCTTAATATTTCAAAACAACAAAAATATTACCTTACACCACCGGCATCCAATGACCGTAATGACACATTTTGTAGTGTGAAAAGTTTGAGTAGTTTCACAAATCGGTACGTAATTTTGCCGCGCGAATGTCTATCACTTAGTATTAGATTAGTCTATGTCACAGACTAAGTAGAGATGCTAACGCATGTAGGTATATGTATAGTCTATGGTGGTGCCTATAGTTCACAGCGCCCGGCGGAAAGCGCGGTAGTTCACTGACTGACTGGCGCATGGCGTAGCAACAAAAAGTTTCACTCTTGCGCCGATGTTTACCATAGCGGCGAAACCCACGGTGCGTGGTTTTGGCCCACTTTTCTTTTAACATGGATTAAGTTGTACCTACTACAGTTTGCGGTGCTTAGGTACTGTTAATTGTTTATAACGTTAAATTACCTAGTGGTAGTGCTATGTAGGTAATTAATAATATGCTCTAGAAAAAGGTAAAAAAGTTACTTCTCTTTTTTTAACTTTCTTTAACTTAAATTCTAACTTCTACCTAATACTTAATAATCGCTGCCGTTATTTTTTTCTTTGGGGTAAAAACCGACTTCATAGTAGATAAATAACACCGTTGATTCCTTTTATTTGTTGCAGAACAAGCAAATACACATGGTTGAAAGGAAAAATATATATATATAAATTAAGAAAGAGTTGGCTGTATAATTCACATCACATAGCTTTCTCAAGGATTATTTAAAAATAGCTGTGACATTGACACTGACAGTCCAACAGCTTGGAGTTGACATTTCCTTGAAACGTAATTTCAAGGTTACGATTAAGATTTTGCGAAAAATTTATCTTTTTTCGGTAATAATACGGAAATCTATCTTGTGAATAACATTTGACCTAAAACTACATTGATTATGAGTGGTTTATCTTTTATTAAATCAACCAAAGGCAAAGTTATACTTGGAACTGTAGCCGCTCTTCACCTCACAATATATTTCGCTAAACCTTCATTTTTCAAGAGCGATAATAAATCAGTTGTAATACCTCCTAAATACTTGCCAGAGAAGTGAGTGACCTTGGGGAAATAAAAAGCTGAAGGTGTAAAGAAATACGGAAACTTTACAAGCAATACAATAGATACATGATTTATAAAAGTTTCCTCACCATAGCTCGTAGTTCAGTAGGCTATAGTGAATTGTGCAAGATAGGAAGAAACATGAGTGGTTCAGCAGGGTCCCACGTATACATCACACGTTCTGATATGCCAGAGTGTGGAGTTAATTTACTAAAAAAATAGTAAGTATAAACAATTTTTTATCAAGAAGTATGTAAATACATAGTTGAAAACACGGATGAAAACTTTCAGCAACCTTCCTTACACAGTTGATATTGATAAAGATTTTCATGTTTTTTCCAAATTGTGAATATCCTTTGAAAGTAAACACTTACCTGATTTATAGTTATTCAAGTAGTCAATTTTTCTAAATTTCAGCTGTAAAATAACATTATGGAATGAAAACTCTCCAGTACCAAGGCATGAATTCTTAAAAGCAGTAGTTGGTGTCAACGGAATCTACTGTTCCCTCACTGATAATATTGACAAGGAGTTACTGGATGCAGCCGGGTCGAGCTTAAAGGTTGTGTCCACCATATCTGTTGGATTAGACCATATTGATGTAGCTGAGTGCCGAAAACGAGGCATCAAAATTGGGTACACTCCTGATGTGCTCACTGATGCCACAGCAGAACTAACGGTTTGTAAATATTAACACAAATATGCTGCTAAGTTTTTTGTAATCTTAAAAATATCTGTGTTTATTAAATTTATCTAGTGTTTTTTTTATCTAATTAACCAGACTGGCAGATATGTATTTATATCTGTCTGCTGAGCTGGAAGTCCTAAATTCTAATCCTAGTAGGTGCAAAAGTTGATATTTTTAAGACATACTATTTCTATTTAAATTACAGTTTCCTAGTTTAGCACTTATCATACAAATCCTTAGTATTTAATAAAGTATTTAATATCTCTTTTCATCTTCCACAGTTGGCTCTTCTCTTGTCTACATCAAGAAGGCTCCCAGAAGCTCAATATGAAGCAAAAAATGGAGGATGGGTATCTTGGGCACCTACATGGATGACTGGACCAGGACTTGCGGATTCTACTGTGGGTATTGTCGGCCTGGGGCGTATAGGACAAGCTGTTGCCAGAAGAGTAAAAGCCTTCAACACTGCTAGAATATTGTACTTCAACCGCAGTGAAAGACCTGAAGCCAAGGAGTTTGGTGGCATCAAGGTTTCATTTGACGAACTTCTAGCACAAAGTGATTTTATCATTTGCTGTGCAGCTCTTGTCCCGGAAACTAAGGAAATCTTTAATAAGGCTGCATTTGACAAAATGAAGCGTACTGCTGTGTTTGTTAACACCAGTCGAGGAGGTACTGTTGACCAGGATGCATTGATTGATGCTTTAAAAACCAAGAAGATCAGAGCAGCTGGGTTGGATGTCACCACACCAGAGCCATTGCCGCTTGATAGTCCTCTGTTCAAGCTTAACAACTGTGTTATTTTACCTCATATTGGAAGTGCTTCCATTGAAGCTCGAAACACAATGAGTGAATTAACGGCCAATAATATCCTTGGTGCTCTAAATGGCACAAATATGCCTGCTGAATTAAATTAAAAACTTAATTTTAAGTACAACTTGTTATTCTTCTAGCTAAGTCTACCAGTTATTTTATTATACAATATATTTAACTACCTATGTATTATAAAAAACGAAGAGATGAAATATAGATATTTTAGATAATCTTAATGTATTTTATTCTTAGTCTTGCTTATATTAAATTAATCTAGTCATTATGCTCATGTTGTGCCTCTGATTCCCTCCAGTTGTTTTGCACCATTTCAACAATCATTTTCCACCACTTTGACTGAACAAAATAGTAGACTGAACACACTATAATGAACATCCATGAAAGGATTAGGAAATAGTCTGTTTCTTTCTCAACTACACTTGACACAGGCCCCTGGAAATCTTTAGAAGTAACTAACAACTCTAGAGGTTGCTGGCCTGTTATAGTGTTTATAAACTTACTAAATGACTGAATATGGTACTCTGTTCCATTAAATTTACCAACTGGCCTCCCATTGTGGAACATTTTTAATGTTGGAACACCAACTATTCCATATTGGGCATTAATACCATGGTATCTTAAGGCATCGAGAGCTACTAGCTTTACATTGGGGTAGGCTCGAGCTAGTGCATTGAAGTGTGGAGCCGCATGTGCACTAAAAGGGCAAGCTTTGGCATAAAACATAACCAAAACACAGTCAGCTTCAATATCTCGACTAGGTATATCTGGTTTCATTTGTAGAAGTTTGGATAATCTGCTTCCATTGATCATTTCTACTGTAGGTGTCTCAGAAAGTTCATCATAAACAATATCCTTACATTTTACAAGTTTTTTGGTTTCATTCACAGGTTGTGTAATATTTTCTGTGGTGATGTTAGCTGATGTAACATGATTGTATATGCTGGTCAAAGTTTTGTTGACATCTGTTACTACATTGAAGGCCAGTAATGGTTCTGAATCATCTACATTGGGAATATCTAAGGCAGCTTCACTTGATTTAACCTCTTCATCCACATCATACTGTGTAGTAAAAGATACAGACCCTGAAAAATATTACAATGAAATAGCGCACAAGTACTTACATAGGAAATAAACTCGGTTAATAATCAAACCATTCAACCAGAACCTTTTTAGGTAGCTAAACAAACAGACCAAGGTCATTATAAAACTTTCTTAAACATTGCATATACTTACCAAATAAAAGTACTGCGAAGCAGATATACTTAATCTGCAGATGCATGCCTAAAATACTTTAATTTATCGCAGTATTTGATAGAACTTATTGATTTTCACCGAGCCGACATTTGTGAATTAGTTGTGTATTTTGCAATATTATTATAGCATTCTCTACTAGACAACTCTACTTGCTGATGTTTTATATAACTATTTACTGGTTATATTTAATGAAAATAAATACACTTTTATAGTAATTTTTACCTATATTCGTTAAAAGAAAAATATGATTTTGCAAGTATGTTACAATCTGTCAATGTCAAGGCAGTGAATTTTGACGTATCTTATTTGTCTAGTCATACCAATAAAACAACGTCATCTCTCTCATACAGCCATATTGTTTATCACACTTAACATATTATAGCTGTATTATAGATATACATAGAATAGATTTTCAGGATTGAGCCCAGACACACTCGGAGGTGGCGACCACTTGAGAAGTACCTACCTCCGCTAGTATTTTGTTTAGTCTTTATATTGTGGAATATGTCTTTTTTAAGGACTAAGAAAGAACATAGCCCATAGGTAGACTTTTTAGAGAACTAACATACCTTACTGACAACACAATCATGGTGTGCACTGTGCATCCTGTGCTTTTGCATTGATGATTTCATCTGTGTTCTTACTGCTTTATGTGAAAACTTAGAAAGGAATAACAGAGCACTTTACTAATTGCACACAAACCGGATCGCAGCGAAAATAAAAATAGAATTTACAATTGTTGCCTTGCCTTAGCCCGGGTCAAGCGCATAGTCAGCTAATGCCAAACATTGGTTTAGCTGTTCAATCGATGTTGATATTGCAACAGTGTAGTATCTGCATGAGGCATAGTAGACAGCCTCGTTCAGCGACTAGAAAAGAGCGTTACTTGAAATAGGTAGGATAACTTATTCTGCCAATTTTCTTCCATGTTTGTACAATCCAAGTAGGTATGTCTTACGTATAGGCCATGCATCTGGAGCGTCTCGTTTTATTACTACGCTTACATGATACAGGTAGTGACGCTTTATCAGCCACGACAACACCCTTACACTGCGCACTACTATTATGCTCATACTATGTTAGTTTTGCGTATAACTGTAGGTATTTATGGTGAGCTATGACGCCCGTGACGTAGCCTGGGATTCGTAATATTGTTCCGACTATAGTTTATTCGTAGCGGTGTGGCGCGGGCGGCGGGCGGCAGTTGAGCACCGACCGCCGCCGCGCTACTTCCTTTGCTTTTAAAAAAAGAAAAACTACGCGAACATTCGTACGCGGGAAAATTTTAAAAGTTTTCATCCAAAATGGCGTACAGCTGGGATAACAGAGTTGCTTTCGTTGTGCGATATCTTTATGGTGAGTTTTACCTTATTTTACACAATATCTGATTGTAATTTTAATACTTTATTATGGCCCTATGGGGACATCCATGTTTGACATAATGTGGCTGACCTGGATCTCTCTTGAACAAGTGTACCTAACTACCTACCTATGTTACGGGCGCTCTAATTCTATCGCAAAAGATTTGAGTTAGGTATTTAGTACCTAGTAACACGATTCTGCAATTCTTCCAACAATTTTATTGAGGCTCCACTTGCTCCAACTGCTAAACAAAATCCTACATTTTATTTTATCCCAGAGGTAGGTAGATTCGAACATATTTTATAACTTATAAAATTATTAATAAAGAAAATGGAAAAAATTCTTCACTCGAGTGGAAATTGAACCCACGACCGACCGCTGCAATCCGTGCCAGCCGCTATAACCACTAAGCCACCGGGTCAATTACTCAGATGACGAATTTTACCATCTCATTTCTAAATTACATATTGGCAACCTTATTCTTCATCCCGATAGCTATACACTAGCCAAATCTCGGCAAACGAAGCTGAATCCCTCAGCATAATGTTTAAAGATGAAACGATCAACCATATCCTAACAGATTATATTAATGGAGCAGTGTTTTTATAAATTTGCATTTTGGAAACCTACAAAGAGACTACGAGTGCGTACGTTTATAATCCGAGGAAAAACTTTAGTTTTTGCAAGTAGAGCTTCTGTTATCAATTTGTGGGGAAAATATGCATGGTACTGATATTGTATGCCGGGTGTGTAGCAGCTCATGTGTAACATTTGCCGATTCTGACATTCTGACCGCCACACTTAGGAACCTACCTCTTTCATTCTCAGCTATTTACGCTATGAATAGAGAACAGACAACTAATATTAAGTTTATGTTTTAGTGTGTGTGATGTTCAGAATCCATCATATTTTGTACAAAAATCCTTGACATTGCTTGCTAGCTCACCGCCAGGATTTACGCAAACTTGCGAGGAGTTCACCATAAATTGATGTCAAAATATTAATATGTATAAGATTAGGTAAAGAGCAAACGGGTGATAGACAATTACTTAAATAATATTTTTTTTGCAAATATAATGCGATATTTATAATAATTATGCCTACACACATATCTACCTATGTACTTTAAAAATCGTATAAGAAATAGATAATGATGTAAGTATTTAGATAAGTAGCTTTAATCGTCATCATTAGTCGATGACTTTGGGAGCATTCATAGAAGAAGCATCAAAAACGTTTTTGATATGTAAATATTTGGCAGCACAAAATAATTGCTAATACAATGTAATTACAATGTATTAATTATTTAATATAATGATACGATTGTGATTCAGAATACTTTGGCATTTAGCTTAGAACATCTATCTTTCCTCTATTAGGACAATAAACGTGTTGATTTGAAACTATTTGATATAGATTTGATTTGAGATAGCTTTAAACTATTTGATATTGTTGTGAATCGAAAAGTTTTATGGTATCTTCATTTTAAACCATTTATTTAAAATATCTCACATGAAGTACAAAGAACTCATAAATTAAATGACTTAATGCCTATGTATCAAGTTTTTTTTTTATTAATAAAATATGGCGTATGTAGGCCTTAGCTTAGATCGTAGGTGTAGCTTTTCGTAGCACATCCGTAGCTTACCTACGAAGCGATGACGACTACGCCTCGCCACTAAGCGATCCTTTCAAGAATCATTCTTGTATATTATTTCACACTTGAATTACTTTGCTTGCAGCACTTTGTTTTTATCGAATCATTGCGAATAAGGAAATACTTTACTTTAAAATGCGTTCTTTTGTAAGTCGGCAGCTATGACTAGGTATCTGTATTTTCATATAATTCTTACATACATAATTAGAATTGCTGAATCTTCATTAATAGTATTTAGAATGCTGTGCTGGTTTTTATTGATTTACACATGTTTTTTATATCAATAAAAGTACCATGCTAGGCCGTAGTCAACATCCATCATTCCGCTATTTTATATTCATAATTCAAAAGCTGAACTAATAGCATATCCTCCCGTTGATTGGCAGCCCTGATGGATTGCATTTCCATCGCTTGGACGTCAATTATCTAGTTCTGCAGATCGATGTGCCATATTACGAAAGTTCTGGCAGGTTATCGTCCATTGTTTAGAAGCGATCTCGGCCAATTGGCGATGAGACAGTGAGATCTTACGACACATATGCAGTCATTTAATTTATGATATGGGATAATTGTGTTTTTTTGTATTGTATAATGTGCTGCAATCATTGTTAAAGCTCTAGACTTGAATGAAGGTATTGCCAGACACGCTGATGTATTTTATAGATGTAAAATAAGTCCTGAAAAAGCCTTCTTTGTATAGAATGTCAAGATCGGCTTGCATCATTTCAGCCATATATTTCTAAAGGAAATCATCCTATTATGTACGAGTACCTACTGTAGATGTTCGTTTAGCATACTTGCTGGAAATCGAGAGCAACTCCATCGCCCGTAGCATGAATTTGCGGCTCACATTTAAAAGTGGTGTAATAACTAGCTCAGTAGTTCGGTAGTTTGTGTGTAAAACGCAGTTGGGAATTAGAATAGACATGCTCAAGCACTGTATCTGGTTCTAGCGTAACATCAGCGTTTTGCAGGTAATACTGCAACACTGCGCTGAGCTGGGACCATTTTGCTGGCACATCACACACCAAAATTATGTCTGTTCAAGTTATATATTTTATTGTTGTGTCGCTTTATGTCTACTATATTATGTGATATGTGCTGTTTTAGTAAATGAATATTTTTTGTATTGCATTGTATGTATGTAAGTTTTGAATACCCCATTTTGGGAGCACAGCTGTATATATGTATATGTCTGAAGTAGCTACCTAGATACGCACTTTACATAATATTGCTGACGATACTCTGATGTGTATATACGGGAAACAAAGTCATTTTGGCACCCATACTAGCCGTTATTAGGTAATTGTTGATACTGGGCGAGTGACTGAGAGATCAATCAGGGCCGTCCAAACAATGATTCCGACCTTTTTTTAGGCAACTAGTCACTGATACACTCTTAATACATGATGATTCAGTAGCTGTGTGTGTATGATTGTAGGTTTCTTGCGCTGTAGGTCTAACTTTCGGTAAAACTGCTTGTTTCGGAAGTAAACTACTTTAGAGTAGAAATGCGCGGATTGTACCCTTAGCCGTTATGCATACTGCGAGGTAGGAATACGATGATCCTAAGCATATCTTAAACTATGTGCTATGGTGTGTGAGAGTTTTACTAACTAAAAATAAAGGAACATAACTTTTGAATCTAATCAGAAACATAGGCTGATTTACTTCTAAAGAAGATACTATAAAGACCCTCTAAAGCCCTAAGCTCCGAATTGGTATAGCACGCTGCCGAAACGGATAAAACAGAACAACCCTCGCAATCCCACCGCTGTCTCAGCCAAGCATGAAAGAAACATGATATTTTTCCAGACATCGATAACAACGGCTATCTAGACGCCCACGACTTCCAATGCCTAGCCCTACGCTCATGCGTGATCGAAGGCAAAGGGGACTGCAGCGCCGCCCGCCTGGCGAAATACCAGCACATCATGATGAGCCTCTGGGAGGAGATAGCCCAGCTGGCTGACTTCGACAAGGTGCCAGACTATGTCGGTTATCCCCTTTCCATATTATTCTGCCGTGCTTTGATGCTTGAACGCCGATTTGGTCCGATCGTAGATTGAATAACGCGGTCGTAGTAATAAGTAATGTAGAAGCAGTTTGATTTCAATCGCAAAAAATATGTGCGCAGCTTTCAAAGAAAGAATTTCAAAGTTTACCTAGAAATGTGCTCACGTTTTTTGTATCGATAATAAGCATAGGTATAAATGTACGTATGAGCTAAGTAAGAGAGGTATGTACATGCTCAGAGACTAGATAAACACACTATCTCACACGTGTACCTACTAGATCTCTTACCTAACCTTACCATAACCTAAAACAATCTAGAGGTAAAAAGATTGATATCTGAAACTTAGGTACATCGTTCGGACCAAGTCGGTTTAGAAGGTAGTAAGACTGAACCCATTAAAAAGTTATCCTGTTTTGAATTTGAAACCTATAAGAACCCTAGATTTAATTGAATTGTATCAGGCGTCAGGGGCCCGGTGGCGGGCGATCCCTCAATAGACCCTAGATTTATCTTAAACCCCAACTAAGTACATAAAGTAGATTCAACTCCCTCCTTTTAATCTGAATGGTTTTTTTTTTTTTAAATTTAAATATCAATCCTAAAATAACCCCCCATACCTAGTGACTTATTCCACCATAAGTTATAGATATACCTCCCATATAAAGTGTTTAATTTTTGCTTCACTGCCCAGTATGTACCTTTGTAAAAATATCTATCTATACACGAATTCAACAGGCAACAAACAAACATACACAACTACAACACTGCTGCACGCTTACGCTTTACCAAAACCTGTTATCGTCTCTATCTAACATACCCCAACTTTACAGGACGGCATGATAACCGTGGAAGAGTTCAAACAAGCTGTAAAAAATAGTTGTCTGGGGAAGAAATACGAAGATTTTCCTCAAGCAATGAAAGCATTCATCGAATCAAATTTCAGGATGATCGACATCAATTCTGATGGGGTTATGGGCGTCGAGGAGTATAGATATGATTGCATACAACGAATGGTTATAGAAGATATTAAGATCATAGATGACGCCTTCAATTCACTATTAAATGTAAGTGTTGCCCATTTCCATTGTATACCTACCTACCTACAGTTTGGCAGTTATTCGTAACGCCTTACCTACTTACCCTATCCATATTGCTAAACGTGTCCCTAGTATCTCCTTCGTCCTGCAGATCTGGCCACCCTATTTTAAAAACATATTCGTGTGATTCTTACCTACCTCCTATTCTACCGAACAAATTGTGGTGAAATTTGACACTTATGTAGCAAGTTTATACATCAGAATATCACCTATTCTAGACTACCTACATAATCCCCACGAAGGAAGTCATTGGCGTCCGCTAGTAAAACATATGTGGTGAATAAATTTAAATATAAATAGCTTAATAATAGGAAATGATCTCGGTAAGATATAATACAGTGTTATTGTTTACATTATTCTATTTTCAATGCGTTGCCGTCGTCCGAGAGTCATGAATCTTCATGTAGCAACTATCAGGGAATAATGTATGTGCATTAGTTCGTACTAAACAATAAATCATATATTCTGCACGCATTTAAAAATTAAATAGCAAATACCCCCCATGGCAGTCTTGTGACGAGCCCTGGGAGAGGCCTACGTCCAGCAGTGGACTGCAATAGGCTGATGATGATGATGATGATATAAAATAGCTAATATATTAAAGCACTTGTATTTAGGGGCTTGTTTTCTCAAATTCTAAGACTTCTTGCTATAATTTAGAAATGGAAATTTATCAGATACCTAAATAATATCCTGTGATAACTGCTAATATGGGGCTTCACTAGAATATACAGGATGTTTTTTCGTTGCCCCCTCAATGAAGGGTACGTACTCTATACATCAAATAAAGTAAATTTATGCCAAAAAATGCTGGGATACGATGTAATTTTTTTGAAAAAAAATTGTAATTTCTTGATCTTGCGTAATTTATTGTGTCAAGTGTTTATGCTAGTTTTTTCATAGACAGATATTACCTAATTATTTTTCGTGAAAAAATCTTGCTACACGCGTCCATGTGCATTTATGCAGAAAAACGCAGTCTATTTACTCAACTATCCCTAATATCTTGGGATCCAGACACTTCCCAGGTATGCTTCCATGGAGAAAAATGATCATGATGATAAGGAGATTCCGTAGTTTTCGGGAACGTTGACGACCAAAAAATACCTTGTATAAGCTGCACAGATCAGCTGCATCTCCTTCCGTATGTGTTATAAGAGTCGACTAAGGAATTTAGGGTCGTTCTCTCTGGCGACGAGCTAGGCCCACTTTTTTTGACTCCGCTATGCTGTACGTGGCTGCGGGATATCATTCGCGATCCTGCAATTCTGAATACCCCATAAGCAACACAGGCGTATGTACCTATGTATGTATGTATGATAGAAGCATGTGCAACGTTTCTAATCGAGCAGCGTCATTGACATCAATCTACTTCGAAAACGTTTGCCAGACCCGAGTCGAAATCGTAAGCGCTATTTTCAGATTTGTTAGCGAGAGTCGATTATTTGTTTGATACATAGGTGACTATGTTCTGTGGGACTATATTCTTATAAAAAAAACTTATTGTAAACCAAAAAAAATATGAATAAATAGAACAGAGTTCAAACTTGACTTATCAGTTTAACGAGTTAGAGGGCAACAAGGTAAACTGTTCATATATAGAGTAACTACAGGCAGATGCCCGTGATTTCGTCCGCGTAAACTAAGACATATTACCTATGCGGTGTTCTGATGAATGAGCAATATCCATCTAAATTCGTTCAGGAATTTTTGAAAGACTAACAAACATGCAACCATCAATTCTCACAAGTTAATGTTAGGATATCACAGATACCTACCTAGATTTTTTCTAAGGATCATAATAACGCCGTTCATTTATCCATACTAAAGCAAAGCTCTTAATTACTCTACCAAACTATTTAACTGACAATAAATGCTACTCGGTCGGTAACCTGCTAACACGAAAACATGTAGTTTTTATTATTCATAAATAGCACTTTAAAAATAGCCGGAAAACAAAATTAACATTAGAAATTTTACAATAGAATGGGAATAAAATTATGCAACAAGTTTAATACATGACCGAGCTTTCTCCTGGCAACGGGCCAAGTGTGTCTAGTGCAAACACTTAAACACATCAATGATCGGTCTCCAGCAGTGGTAGATCTTCGCAGTTTTATAGTGTATTATCAAATTTATATTAGGTGGAGTTTTACTTTTCCTGTGCTCATTCAGGGCTTCAATAGAATATATCAGCTGTATCTCCTTCAGTGCATGTCACAAGAGTCGAATAATAGGAACTCAAGGGTGTTCCCTCAGGCGATAAACTGGCCACTTGTCACTGATAAATTAATTAACATATGACCCCGTTAAACATGCCTGTAGGATCTTGTAATTCTGCAGTTCTGGGGGTATCCATTTTGGGAACACCGCCGTCCCCCTGATTACGTAAAAGCAATAGCAAAGCCGAAGCAAAGCGATATCGAAAATTGTACAATATTCGCTTTGAAATGTCAAAGTTCCTTTGAAATTCATTTTACGTAATACGAATTTCAGCAAGCAATCAGCTATTTTTGTAAAATTTTCGCTAACGCTTTGCTTTTGCTAGTTAGGTAATAAGGGAGGCGTATTTATAATGTATGTACTATTCTCTGCAACTGCATCCTCGTGGGAAAAAAATGCCGCTCTTATCTGGGAAAAATAGGATACAGGACACCGAATTTCTGATAACTTTATCTTGTATCTATTATATAATCATTCAAGAAATTATTTGGGAGATAATAGGCGAAACTATTATTATGTGTATAACTATGCAATAATACGACGTGTCTCTTATCCAGGACGATGACAGAAGAAAAGGTGGTCTAACACTGGGTCGGTACCAGGAACTATTCGCGCAGTTCCTCGGAGACAGCGGCGACGACTCCCCGGCCAAGCATCTGTTCGGGCCCTTAGAACTGTAATCGCATCGCGAAATATTCTGACTGACACACCTAGTTAATAAAATTATACAATGAACACTTCTATACAGGGTTTAACAAAAGGGATATCGCGAAATTTTATGAAAATTGCCCACTATATATAGAACTTACCCACAAAATTTAAGACTTGAAATCACTTGTTAAATGAACAAGTCCAGATAGTACGGAGAATTCCCCGACAACTCAGGAATGTTCATGCAATGTGATTTCGAGTCTCAAATTATGTAGATATAGGTTTCTATAGCTTAATGATATTCTCATATGATGAAATTATATTCCTTTTGTTACACCCAATATAAATAAATAAGATCTTAGAAATAAGGGAACTTTAAGTAAACCGGAAAAATGTATAATAATAATATAAATGTATATTGGGTTAGAAATTATATTAGATCGTCGGAAACTCATATAGGTATACCTGTTCGATGTTAGTGAAGCCATTGGCCGACGGAATCTATATTTACAATAAATTACGAACGTCGTCGTCGTTTCGCAAAATGAAGCCAAAAATAAAATATTACAACATATATACAGGGAAAACATGATGCGCTCGCATTATCATTTTCCAAAAACATAGAAACTTAGTATCTTACAAAAAATTAACTACATACTTATAAATAATGTTAAGTTTATTTTATATTGTTACTGGAAACTTTTTTTATCTTTTTATATGTTATTTGTTTAAAGTTATATGTTATATCATTACTTTTATAATGTTACCTATTCTTGTTTTAAACTCAGTGATATATTATTAAGATGTTCAAATGTTTGATTTTGAAATACCTAAGTAGTTTTTATTATATAGGAATGTTAATTCCCCTTACCGTTTGAAAATGTGGTATCATTATAAACTTATATTTGAAACGAACGAATACTGGCGGGTTTTTTATAAATATTTTCTACTAATATACAAGGCAGTATTATTTAAGTTCACGTTTAGTATGTGGGGATGAGTATGGGCGATGTTGTATGCTCAAAATATACAAAATGAATCTAGTCACCGAGCTGTTATTGTTGCTTGTTCATTTATGTTTATTTGTAAATATTATTATTTTGTTGAAAGTACATATTTAAATTTTGAAATAAAAACTTTAAAAAGCTTGATGTGTGCTTTACTTCATTCAGTTTCAAGAACTCATTTAAATATAATGGTGTTAAGAAACCAAAAAAAAATCTATAAGTTTTTATCCATTTATTACAAATACTATGTTATATAGACTTTAAAATTTATATTACACAACATTTAATGCATTATAATTACATGGAATGATATCATCCAATATGAAATGTACATATTACATGATGAGCATTCCCTCATTGCATGTAATAATGTCAACTAGGTAGAAATTAACATTTTTACAAAATGTTAAATATAAATTAGAGCCTTGAGGCGGACCGAGAACCATTACGTCTAAACCGTTCGAATTTCTCATATTTTCAATCTATTATCAGATCAATCGATCGATAGCTTTTTACTCGTAAAACCATAAGAAGGGTACATAACAGTCTATGTTTGTCTGTATTTTTACTAGTGTTTCGAGGGTAAAGTGGTAGGTAATCAGATTTTAGAAAATGAGGTGACAATCTCATTCGATCTATTGATAAGATAGCGCCTGAAATGAGAAAACATACAAGTAAGAATGAGACAAGAATATTGTTGCTAACGCAATATGTCTCTTTCTTACTTGTACTTTCATTCCCTTTACTTTACTTTATTAAAAATATTCCCAAGGCTTTTTACTACTTAAAACTATGTTTATAAAAACACATTAAACATACAACATATTATTTACAATCAAAGTCGTCTAAAAATAACTTTACGGAGATATGAAAGGGTTTACAAAACTCCTACCTATTTCAGTTCCTTAGTAATAGACATAGTTTTATTTATATATCTTGGTGCATACTCATGGAAAGCATTCGCTTGTAACAATGAGGGATTTTCTGACAAGTTAAAATAACAGTCAAAAATAGATGGCGTGAGCGCATCACCTGCCCTAATCCCACCTCACCCAGCTTGAAGGATAGTAATAGTTCCGTGAATAGACTGTGCACTGATGACTAAATCTGGCTATACACCCAGACTGTGTACAGCCGACAATAAATAATCCGGTCGGTTTTCTAAAGACGGTGTAGCATAGCATGGGAGTAGGAGACATAGCAAGTAATAAGTTGGATTTTGCTACATGGGGTTAAGTAGTATAGTATAGTATCAGATTATAATCTTAATACGAGATGATACCTACTTAATTTTTATTTAACAAACTTAAATTTATGAATGACTACTATTGCCCGTGACTTCATATGCGTGAACTACAGAATGTAGTCTATGTCGTTCTCCGTACTCCTGTATATGCCTTTCATCCCATCCCATATTATTAAATGCTACATATACTTATAACTATTAACCCTCGTGTAGTAGAGTATAGATACCTTTAATTTAGCAGAGATGCAAGCAATGCATAGCGGACCGATTTTTAGTAGGACGTGTACAGCACACTATAGTCAGCTTCATTTATCTATAGTGCTTAGGAACTATTGATGTCTTTGGTTGAGGGGTGAGGTGGGGGAGATTAGGGTAGGTGATGCACTCTCGCCATCTATCCAGGTGATTTGAACTAATTTTTTTTTTACTTTTAATAGTTGTCAGAAAATCCCTCATTCAAGATTCGATCTCGAGCATTATGTTGCAACACAATGCTCGTTTGTTTTTATTTCACTACACTATCTGAATGAACAAATGACCGAATGCTCGCAGTGAGGCAGTACCGTAAAGGTAGGTTCCGACAGAAACATACGATCGATGTGAACACAAACGTTTGCTCGTTACGAATGTTCGCATCAAACAGATGGTCATGTCAAGCTTTACCTTTAAACGTGATTCTAATAATATCACAGGTATAAAAATATGAGAACATAAAATTTTTTCACCTACTTAGGTATATTATGAATATAGCTAGTGTAACATACACCTGTATATTACTAAGGAGTTCAGATTAAAGTCAACTATGTACAAGTACTAGCAAACTTTGTTTTGATATTATACTTTGGACCAACATACAAGTGAATAATGGTAGATTATTCATTACATTGATTGACACAATATTGTTACCTACACACAATTTTATCTACTTATTAGAAATTACATAGTGTACGTGGTAGACTTTTGACAGGCATTAAAAATAAAGAATTCTGTTTCATTGTCTCGGTAGACATTCATACCTAGTAGGCATTCATAAAATCAGACAAAGTATTCCGCCCAATCTCTAAATAAACCCTATTAAGATGTTGTAAACAATATGTAAGATATATAAGTATTTCACTGATACTTTACTACCTACACACATACCTAATTAGTTGAAAAAGTTAATATCATTATTCATGTTGAAAGCTAATTACTTACCTATTCACTAAAATACTATAATATCGAGTAATTACATCAGTTTTAAAACAGATAGATTGCACCAATTGTACCTTCTCCACCTTAATCCATTACAATCGCGAGAAATATAGAATTTTATACAAAACTCTTAGTTTAGCGTCGAATTGACTTGTCAAGGCACAAATAGCTAAAATAATAAAAATGACGGATAAACATAAAACCGTATATCATGTACATACTCCAGTAGTAGCCATAGACCATAGGTAGCCTGTGGTCAGACCATAGGTAGCCTGTGGTCAGACCATAAGAGGTCTGTGGTCAGACCATAAGAGGTCTGTGGTCAGACCATAAGTGGTCTGTAGTCTAACCATACGTGATCTATGCCTACAGCACCGCGTAGTACCTATGATGACCTTATTCTCTAACTTGCTACTGGTCACTAAACGACAAAAGTCAAAAGACGACTATGCGACCGATTCAAAAATTCCTAATTTTCAATCTATCGATAAGAGGTTCTGACTTTTTATTCTAGCAGGATAATACCAAATGTCATATTTGACAGTGACTATCTATCGATTGCGGCCGGTTGCAAGTTAAAAAATCTGTCTGCTACATACGTGTTTTTATTAAACTAAATAAGAATACATGAAATATCTAAAGCTGTAACAAACCGTATGTATTCGTTACTGAGTGAACGGGTACTCCATCCAGTACCGAGTAACGAAACGTTACAAAGGAATTCGTCTCGTTACTCGCATATTTCGTATCATTTTTCGTATAATACACAGTTTCAGATCGCAAATGGTATATTCGATCAAAAACAAACGTTTGTTTTTGATCGTATGTTGTACCCATGCGTGTGATGCGGTAAATTTAAATCCCTAATTTCAAAGAACGATGTTTAGGTTTGTTTAAGTATAATTTTTTTTTAAAAAAATCGTCAAAAGTTTTTTACTGTTTTGTAATATAATTTAAGTACCTAAATCGTAAATCCATTGCAAATTTGGTAGATTACGTCGACAGTTCACGTCGATTCGACTCGTTACCATACTATACCATATGCGGTATCAGAAGTAACGAGTAACGATACTATAGTAACGAGTACTGATGATCAAAGTAACGAATACATACGGGTTCGCTTTTTTTCGTTACTTTTACACCTCTAGAAATATCGTAAAAGTCTCATTAGCACTATTATAGAGCCACCAGTAACAGCGTGCTACTATAGACTACCAATTAACTGTTTTACATGGAATTTAGTGAATATCTCGTGGAAAATGGGATACCTAAAGGGGAGCCTCCACTGTGACCTGTTACAAGCGGACTGGATCCAGCAGATACCCGTCCATCTTACGAGTACGGGCTGCCTCCTACAATATTTCTCAGTGGTAGACTGCATACTTTAAACAATGCTGTCATGGGGTTTTGAAAAACTATACTATACTTGAACGTTTCTAACCGTAGTCACCATGTCAAATATATTAAGGCTGACTTTCCATGTATGTTAATTTCAGTCATCATGCCTGTGATTACAAACGCATTCGTAGCATCGTAGATTTGGTTGCGATTCGGCCCTAATTTCCAACAACTCAAAAGTTTCTTGTTTAGTAACTACACCATGTAAAATATTTAATTGTATCAGGCATTACATTCGGAAGTTCAAATTTCCCTCAAGTTTACGCCCACTACCCTCCGCTGAACCTCGGATCTGCCGACTCATGATCACGAACACAAAACTAGTACAGTCGCAACGAGAAGCCACCAACTAACTAACCAATTAACTACACCAGCACATCTCGGATGAAAAATCAGCCTAAAACTTATTTTCGAAGTTAATCACGTCATATGTCAAAGTTTTACAGTGCGTCGTATATAAATTCCTTTTTGACATATAGCGATAACTTCGAAATAAAGTTACATCTACACTGTTAAAAAGACTGTATGCTTAAATAAGTATCACAGCCTGTTTTTATAGCCTGTTATAATACTCGTCAAATAAATTGAATTTAAAATAAGATTACAATAAAGCTATAAGAATACGGTGCTTACAAACTGAAAAATCTGCCAAATTAACATTATATCAGGCCCACTTGTAGAAAATGCTAGATATACTTAGACTTACCTAAGTTAAAACAAGAATTAAGGCTTTTTTATATAAACAGAAAGAGTTATAATGTGTTCTAAATTCTCGTTTTACTTAAATCAAGGCTGACTATTTACTACAAGTGCACCTAAGAGTAAAATAAAAGACTGGGCAACAATATTACAACAGCTTCAACTCTGTCCCTTCTTACAACTTTCAAAGTTTGGCATATGAATAATAATAAAAAAATAATGTCAAAATAAGAACTATTAAAGCAATGATACTCACTCAGATACAGATACGATACTGGTATAATGTGGATTATTTTCTAATTAACACAAATATACAAAGTACTATTATTTACAATATCAACACATAGATAAAGCCTTCTTAAATAGTTTATAAATTACCCTTCCTTGGCAGTCGGGTTAAAAGAGTTAAGAGCTAGACTCTTGAAAAATGTGTTTGTATTCTATTTGTATGGCAAGCTATGCCATACAATTTCTTTCTTCCCAGTTCCATATCCAGATATGTTACAGTTCAACAACCAACAAAACCCTAATCTCAACTTAAGACAGCTTTACCACCAAAAATGTGGTATGCTACGTTGCAGATGCGTTTCACATACACCAACAATATCTCTTGGTCCACATGGTCTATGGCATAGACTCTATGCGGACTTTGTGGACCAATGGCGGTGGATATCAAACGCATCAATAGCAACGTGGCATACTTAGTGTAAAAGCACTTTTACACATGGCTCAGTTGCACCAGTTACGTAATCACCAAAATTCATTTAATACTCGAAATAGTAGGTACACATTCTGTCTTACTTTTTTCCACACAAATAGAAAGATACATCATGTGTGATTAGGTATGTATTTTAAAATTAATTCTCAGATTAAACCTCGTGCAACTGGGTCTAAATCTCGGATAATTTGTTATCCGATGAGCACACATTTGACATAATATAAGTGCCTTTACACACGCTTCGGATGCCGGGTAATGTACGGCTACGCACCTACGCTGACTGACAACCGGAGCGTGTGAAAAGGCCCTAACTATGTGAAGAAGTCGAACTGGCGGTACATCTATCAAATCAATCATGAAACCGTAACGTAACGAAGGTTTGTATACGGGACAGGGTTATACCGTGGTCGATTTGACGATAGCGTTACGATTCGTCCAAAAACTTCCTCCTTCTTCTAAGGTCCTGTTCCGGCTGCGTTTCAAAACTTCAACAGACCAGTGAGAAGCCAGATGCAATGTCCAACAGCGTCTAAAACCCAGTCCTATATACAAACGCCTTAGACCTCGGCAAACAGAGGGCGTAATTAACGCGCGGAATGGGACGTTAGCGTTTAATTCATACCGTTGATAAGGTTTGACAGGTATATATAGCCTAGTTCAGTACAATACAACACGGCTGAAACGTTTTAAAGCCCTAAAGCGCCTTAATTACGCCTTTTTTCTGTTCGCTAAAGCCTTCTACCAATCAGTAACTGTCCATATCAGCACATCACTACATCTCATTGGTGAGATCGTTGATAGCGCCACTGGAGGAGGCGCGGGGCTCGGCTGGCGTGGAGTCTAGACTGCCGTAGGTAGGGCCGCCTCGGAACACTCGCCAGCGTCCCCGATGACGGGTTATGCCTACGACAAACACTCGGTTGCAGAAACGGTTATAAAAGCTCTATATGACTTGAGAATGGTACAAAAGAGGCCTAACAACAAAAAAGTGCCACTGTTCGTTACATAGCGGCAGTAATACACAGGTTAATAATGTCGCTAGAACCTTGTCTATTTAAGTAGTTTACATACATAAAATCACGCCTTTATCCCTTACGGGGTAGGCAGAGCACGACGGGGCGATAGAACCACGTGGTGCCACTTCTTACCAATTTTGAGGGTTTAGTTGAGATGTACAAGTTCGGTTAGTAGTGACAGGTGGTCAGCCCATCGCCTACAAAACACCAAGACCCTCTTGTCCCTCTACTGACTTATACAGTATACCCGGGAAGAGAAGCAGCTGTAGTATTATACTTTTTTTTTTCACTCCCATTCTTTTAAGTAGTTTGATTGGTGAGTATAACTAAGTACCTCTATAGAGTATGTTATATGGCAGAGGCGTAGTTTTCTCGGCCTAACTATGGTGCTATGAGTTGATAAACCAATTATAGATCTCCGAATCACAAAGTATCATATCAATAATCAACAAAGTAGAGGAAGGAAGAGGTAAGTACTGCAGATGTCTTCCGGTCAAAAAAATATTTTTAGTATGTGGAAAAACTTATAAAATGTACTGAACCAATACTAAAGTACTTATTTACTTACTGTATTTCCTGAATCGATAACAAAGTTATCAGAATTCTATACGACTAAGTAACTATCAGACTAGTTAACTATCAGATTGTAGCAAAAGATATCAGATCGTGACATTAGATAAGTTGCATTAAAACAGCACAGTTAACTACACATGTAGATATTTATTTTAAATAATAAAAAAGTTATACTTAGTACACATTAGACCTGTCTGTGCAATATACATCCAAAAGTAATAATGTGAAGAAATGAATACTGTGGGAAGAAATTTCTATGTGAAGTTGCTTAGTACCCACGATACAAGACCTTATGGATCTTAATGTAGGACTAAGTTAATGTGTTGTGAAGTTTGTGAATATTTATTATTATTATTTTAATGCAAATTATTATTAGTGTTAGTCGGTGTATCTAACTTGTTAGTCTAACTAAGTATAAGTATTACTACTAATTTATTTGTGATATAAATGATTCTCTTACGCTGTTCTGTGCTGGGCTCAACAATTCCTTTATGCCACAAAAACAAATAAAGTTTATATAAGATTCAGTTTATGAAACAATTTTGTCAAGACCTTATTCAGTATTTTAACCAAATAGGCTTGAAAACAAACAGCTGAATTAATTTCAAGAGAAAAGCACCTATTTCACCTAAGCGGACCCACCCAATAAGCATGCTGCTAACCGTCATTTTACTTCATATTAAAGCGCAGTATGAACCTGCCTGTCCTGCCTTTGCCTTGTACCCTGTTTAACATGACCCAGCAATGCGGTATTCTGTGACCCAGCAACGTTGTATTGTGTGACAAAGCGACGCTGTTTTGTAAAACTCAGCGATGCTTGTATGACCCAGCGACACTATATTGTGTGACCCAGCCATACTATATTGTGTGACCCAGCCACACTATATTGTGTGACCCAGCGACATTATATTGTGTGACCCAGCGACGCTGTATTGTGTGGCCCAGCGACACTATATTGTGTGACCCAGCGACATTATATTGTGTGACCCAGCGACGCTGTATTGTGTGACCCAGAGACGCTGTATTGTGTGACCCAGCGACACTATATTGTGTGACCCAGCGACATTATATTGTGTGACCCAGCGACGCTGTATTGTGTGACCCAGAGACGCTGTATTGTGTGACCCAGAGACGCTGTATTGTGTGACCCAGCGACATTATATTGTGTGACCCAGCGACATTATATTGTGTGACCCAGAGACGCTGTATTGTGTGAACCAGCGACGCTGTATTGTGTGACCCAGCGACTCTATATTGTGTGACCCAGCGACTCTATATTGTGTGACCCAGCGATACTATATTATGTGACCCAGCGACACTATATTGTGTGACCCAGCGAGAATATACTGTGTGACCCAGCGACACTATATTGTGTGACCCAGCGACACTATATTGTGTGACCCAGCGACGCTGTATTGTTGTAAATTAATAAACGTTGTTGTTAGGACTTCTCCCCTTTGTCCCTGCTTTTGTCAACTTTAGCAGTGTTTTATGCAATAGCTAAAATATCTACTAGAGAATAGGCATTTGTATATTGAACCCTTTCTACACCATCATTCACTTTTAAGATGACTTATTCCATTGGCGGCTGATTTTATGTGATGCTGTCTCTTTCTATAGCTTTGATCGGGGCAGTAACAACATAAAGATTATCTGGCCAATGGAAAAATAAACCCTCTTACTCGAGTAGTTCCATTCTGTTCATATTTCAATAGATAGATTTTCACTTCGAACTCGATTGCGTTAACGTAAACTTTTCAACCAATCATGTACCCAAGTAGTCTCACTTTTATTACATCACGCCACAATGTGATTGGTTGGCTGCTTTAATAAAACTTCTAAAGCAGCTAACCAATCACATTGTGATTTACGTTAACTCGATCGAGTTCGAATTGAAAACTCACACAAAACCCTCTGAGGGCTATTACTACATTGACATGTAGTATAGTTCCATTTATTAAGAACGTTTCTACATTCTCCGATCCGATATCGATATCCGACATCTATACGATATCGGTCCAAGTAAAATGTATAAAATCCAATAGTCTGATATCGGTGCAATGTGGAAACGCTTTAAGACAAGCCAATCTGTAACAGATATGACAGTCACTCACCTATAAACAAGACACAGCTACCTGCGTTATTATTGAACCTTACTAATAGCCTTAGCGCACACATTTACTTGTACACTTACATAGAAATATCTTGTATACTTTCACAATGGAAAACGTAATATTGGGGTTTTCAAATATCTGTGCTGTAAGGAACCAAGCTTTAAAATAACGAATGTGTCAGGCCGATAGGTGACCGTTAGCCATTACAACATTTAAGGGTCGGTTCATATCTGATGGAACATGCGCCGCGTATTATCGGTCGCGTAACGCCAGAACAGACAAAATGTATAGAAAAACACTCGACCGTTCACACTCAACCGATGATACGTTAGTGCGTCGAGCGTACGTTTACCTGTACCTGGAGATACGCTCGACGCATCTTCCGTCAAATATGAACCGAGTCTAAGTCTGTGCTTTCATGCATTGGTTAGTAAAACTATACTGAAAATATGGTCGATTCTGACCGTCACACTTAAACCTAAACGTAATTAGTCCTACCCGTCCTTTTCTCTCTCAGCCATTTATGTTAAGAATGGAGAGAGATAGACCTGACTGAGATTAGGTTTACGTTCAAGAGTGACGGTCAGAATCGACCTTAATATTCCTCCTTTAAAATATGCTGTGAAAATAGTAGGTATATTTAATCTAATCCACGGATAGACATGCCGTCTCGATTTTTTAACATAAATAGAAAGAGACATATAGATAATTATCATTTAAAAGTATTAGACAGTTCAAGAACTTGGTGAAAATTCGGCTAAATAAAGATATTTAAAATATTCAGTATAGTTCAACCAAAATGTGCTCGAACAAAAAATAAAACAAAAATAAAAAATAAACATAATTTATTTAGATATATCACACACATATTACACGTCGAACTAAATACGACTTGACCATTACCTCTTTAAGTACTAATTAAGTAGGAGATTCCACTATTTGTGATTATATTCAATACATAAAGTTACGGCTTGTGATATTATAAATCCACTCAAATACTCGCTAGAAAATAAAAAAATATTTAACGTATTCCCGCCACTAGATCAATGGCTCCCATTGATTGCCGTTGTATTATAAATTTACAATGCACATACACGGTGTAAATGGAATCGAGAAAAATTAAGTTGAAAATAGAGTAAATCAATCCATGATTTCCTGTTGATTTGAAATGGTACATAGTGAGAATAGGGTCGATTCCGGCAGTCACACTTAAACCTAAACCTTATCTTAGTCAGGTCTATCTCTCTCTGTTCTTAACATAAATGGCTGAGAGAGAAAAGGACAGGCAGGACTAAATTTAAGTTTAGGTTTAAGTATGACTGCCGGAATCGACAATAATATTTACTTACACCTTTAGAAGTCTATTATAGATAATAAACTAAAGACAAGAACTAAGAAACGTGAATGAAACAATAAGAAGACGTACGCTTGTGTCGGTCAAGTGTATACATATTACTGTATAATAATTTGTTTTTGTGTAATTTGCTAGCGTGAGTGAATTTATAATTAAAAAAACCAGATAAACCGCGAATATGGTAGACTATAGACTATGCTAACTGTACAATTAAGATAATTTAATATACATTTATTAAATGTCACCGCAAACGGAATTAAGGTATCGCAGCTAAGAAATCTATAATAATTTGATATAGAATTATATCTAAGAAGTTTTTTAATAACTAATAAGTATATTGAAAATGACTTTGACTATGTCACAATTTAAATAACTATTAAAGCTCGGCCGTTTTAACCTAATTCGTTCAGCGTGTAATTCTTTTTTGGTATAAAGGGAGTAAAACGACCGAGCTACAGCCCCGCCCCCTGATTACGTAAGAGCAATAGCAAAGACGAAGCCGCGTGATCGCGATAATTGAATGTGTGTGTAAGCTTGAGCGAGGTGCGGGGCGCGGGGGGACGCCGAGCGCTCGTTGCGCGCACGCACACACTCGACATTATCGCGATCGCGCGGCTTCGGCTTTGCTATTGCTTTTACGTAATCAAGGGGCCGGTCAAGTCTACTATATTCCCGGACATACTATCTATCTTTGATCTGTTCACAAAAGATAATATTATACATGCATTGGCATAAAATAGTACATTTACCTATACCGCAAGTGTTATAATACTCCATTAAGATTACTAGGAACGTGTGGTTGCCTACTTAATACAAATCTCTTTTGGATAACCGAATCAGGGAAAATAATACAGATTAAAAATTAAAAAAAAATAAAACAACATTAACTATTACTCATACAGTTTCTTCGGTGTATTAGAGGCGTGCTACCTGTAAAAACACATCTGGTTTATTTAACTTTTTTTAAATATGTATATCTGTAGCACCAACACCGAGACAACACCGCCATCATACACCAATATTAGTAATCGTTAATTGTAAATTGTTAATTAAGTTAGAAACTTATAATGTAATGTGGCAAATAAATTAAATATAAACTTACACAGTGCGCATTAGGGATATACGAAAAAGCTATATTTCAGAGAAATCAATTATGTAAAATGAGAAAAGCCAGGGCATCAAAAATCTCTATTGCGCAAACATCATATTATACAAAAAAGATGTTAAAAAATTCGAATAGTAATTAAAATTTGGTCCCGCCAATAGCAAATGATCACTAGCAGAGTTGATTTCCCTGAAACGAATAACGTATGAATCTACAGAGTGTCAGTGAAATGACATCGTAATAAAGACTCCTCATGATTCTAAGAAAATTTCGGGTGCAATTCTTCATATGTGTTTTTTTAGTTACTAAAACCGTAGGCAGTGATTTCTATGTACTAAACATGGAAAACTAGAACACTTATTATGGTAAATGGATTTTTTACGATGTCATGAACACCCTGTATACTATGAAACCGGCAATACGCCTTAGAAATCTTGACAATCTATTCTAAAATAGAAAATTTTGTAAATAAACTTTATGTCGATTTCCCCCATCCCCCCGTATTTAAAGTTAGGATTGTCAAGATATTTGTTTACTTATCTACAACATCAATAAAGCATATAAATTTGTATATAAAATTTAATAGTGCAGTAGTTTAATATTTATAATACTATAGAATCGTATTTCTAGCTAAAAGTCGTGCCTCTAAACAGTGAATTCGAGATTTAAGTGCTGAAATTTAAATTTAATACTTCCTATATACGTTATATTTATGCACATACCACCCTGTACAGGGCTATATAATGTACGCAAAAAAGAATAAGAAAATTGATTTACAGTAAATCATTATCTAGACACGCGGTAGCGTGTCAAGCCAAGTTCAACTTCTATAAGTAACGATATTTCTAGAAAAGAAGTAACATTAACAGAAATAAGTAAAAATATTGGCTTGATTGATCCATAATTTATTATACATAGATTAAAGTAAATGTGCTTTTTTTTAAAAAAAATATATAAGTACTATACAGAAATATTAATAATGATTTATAATACCATGATTCATATTTTATCTCACCTTTGTAAATGAAGTATTAAATAAATTCCAGGCATTTTAAGTACTAGGAACTGCAATAAGTACAAAATAAAAAGTGGGTGCATAAAAACTATAGGCCGTGGCGCAATCGCACGTGCTGTATAAAAATAAATTCGAATTGGAATGATTTTTGTTCTAAACGTAGTATATGACTAACATATAATCGGTACATGCACTATACATCCATTAATGCGGTGTTTGTGTGGGATGCCCCTTTACACCGGTCAGGTTAGAAGCCATCCCCGGACGGCATTATGCAATAGTGACATCCGTAGGTAAATCTACACGTAGGATCCGGTCTATGGCGAAATTCAACTGTTTAGTTTACACTATGTGTAATACATAAATCGCAATGTAAAGAAAACTGTCTGGACACGTTTTTTTTTATATAGAAAAACGACCTTTCCACTCGTGATGACAATGATTATATCACACTAGGCGATGCTTGAAATCACTCAACGCCTTAATATTTAAATCATCACGTATTTCTGTAAATAAAATTTAAAAAATATATATTGCATAACACCGTTTAATATTCACAAAATAAATGCTTCTTCTCATCAGAGCTCAAGAACCAAAGTCCCATGGGTTATATGGAGACATAAAAATGAATAAACTTTTGTTATATCCTAGATAAGTTTATTGATAACAGCTGTAAACACTGGCAAGCATGGCCGGTTCCTGACTTGGCGTCAGGCTGTGGTCACAATTTGATAACTTTGCTAATTTCGCTGTCGCTCGTAAAACTGTAACATTGCCTAAGCTAGTCTAAAGCCCCTGGGGGTGGTCATGACCTTATAACCAGCCCCCTGAATCCGACCTTGCTGACAAGTGTATATCAGAAACATTAAGCATCCTTTCAGGTGTCATAACAAAAGCGATTCACTTTTATTTCGCCAACTATAGTAAAACAGGTCGTAGCACAATTAGCCATTACCCGAACATCCATTTAAAAAAACCAATGCATTAGTGTGTAAAAAAAACACGAGAATGAACATAAAGTAGGTACTCATAATACTAACTAATAGGATAGATAAATAGATTTAATAAACTATGTAGTAAGAGAATCGTATGAAAGTAATAAGTTATCGCTTATTTTCAATAATAACACATATGTACTATGAAGCATTGTCGAAGTAATTTTCGACCAATAGCATCACACAACGCCAGTTGTAAAGAATCCATTCACAAAGTAATATTAAAATAAATCATGTTATAATTATAAACATACAAGATTCTTAGTCATGTTAGGATGATTAGTACACACAAATTAAAAGTACTGTACTGTACTTTGAGCTTCTACTTCTTTTCTTTTATTCACTTCATTATTATCCAATCAGAATAATTTTTTATTACAGAGATTACTTGCAATAATGGACAAACTTGTCACGCAAATACTAAATTTACCATTGGTCAAAAAACTTCGGCACACAATGCTGCATCTAAATAATAAGCTTCATAACTATTTCATACGAAATCTTTTAACAAAAATGTTCATTCTCGCCTCATAAAGCTCACGAAGGTGCTTCGAAATTATACTGTAGCGCTACAGTGACAGGGCTCTTGCCGTCTCTTACTCTCGTCAGCGAAGTCTCCGCTACGCCCATCTCTTTCCCGCGCAGCATCTGATTGGCCACTTTCTGTTTATTGACCGGCGAACCTGGAATAATGGAGGACGGTAACTTACCTGCGAAACGCTGTTGTATTTTCTACTTATGATATAGATATATTTTTAAAATTAATGAGTTTCACAACGACCCACAAAGTTGATAAAAATGTCAATATGTATTTACCAGCGACTTTATTTTTGTGATGAAATTCTTTTACAGTCATCCAATGTAAATTAGCATTATATACCCGAAATTGACAAATATATTTTTCACTGTAATGTCAAACTTGACACTGAAACAATCAACGTACTGTTGTTTGAAGCCTAATTAGAGAGTAGCGTTCTCGATTATATGTAATAATATATAATGATTATGACTATTTTTATCTACCTACCCTTGTTCCGTTTACTTTTTGGTCGACACAATATGGTGTGCTTCGAATGTCATATTTTTTCACAGTTGTTTTACGGAGGCCTTTATAACAAGGTCTGGAAAAGCTAGTGATAATAATATATTAAAACCATACATAAAATAACGAACGCAAGAGTTTTCCTCGGAACATAATCTTTTAACTCTAAAATTAACTATGAAACATTCTACATCGAATACCTGTCTCTTCTAACTTACGCGTCTTCCATTCACACAGCGTGTCTTTTATTTAGACTAATTAGCTAAACGTCAAGATGTCGATTTTCCACCAATAGGAGAAGAAAATTGTGTTTCGTATTCACCACTCTCACTAGGCAAAGTAAACGCCGTCAGTTGTGTCCCATCGTCGTCATTACGTAGCCCTTTTCTACCTGTAGTGACGTATTTATTATGTATTCTAACTACAGTTTGCCGCGTGTAAGTTTGCAATTCGAACTCGTTCGCGTTGACGTAAAGCAGCCAACCAATCACATAATGTCGCTTTGACACGAGTGTAATGATAATATAAGTGACATCAAAATGACACTACGTGATCACTTGTTGATAGCTAACGCGAACATGTTCGAAGTAAAACACAACTCACACTCAGCCCTACACTATGAAAGAACTATGATGGCACTAGGTGAAAATGGGGCACTAGCGCCAATGTCGTACTGTAATTTTATAAATGTTATATTGAACCTATTTTATCAGTGTTATTTTAGCTACCATGAAGTATTTCCCTACTCTTCTATGCCCTGTTTATGGAATACTAAAATACTCGTAATCACTACCTCTTGTTTACTATAAAGTTTTTTCACTACTCTTCTAAGCGTCATCACTAAAATAATTATATAAAAATGTCTAAATACTTTTATTACTGCTTGTTACAGTACATATTCTATATGCGTTAATCCGAATCGCTACTACAAAATAGTTCATATAAAAATGACAATGACGTCAATGGAGAATTAAGATGTAAATGCTATCATGTCAAATAAATGAATATGACTTTGGATTAGGTTAGGTATGAAGTAGATTATATTTAATTAATTTAATTAATTATATTGTAATAAATAAAGTAGGTTAGATTTTAAGGCATCAAGGACGGTACTCTCAAATTAGACTTAGAATATAAAACTAAAGCTGGCACACTCACACTCAATTTGACAACAGTGTGTATGAAAATAAATTAAACTGACATAATTTTTTTTTAAATACTAGTGGACGCCCGCGACTCCGTCCGCGTGGACTATAGAAGAAAAAACAAAATATCGAAATTATCCGGGATAAAAACATTTTCCCGGGATAAAAAGCCTATATGTTAAGTGGGACCTGTCACAATATATTCCTGAAAACTGCATCGAAATCGGTTCAGCCGTTTCTGAGATTAGCGTGCACAAACGCACAGACAAACAGACAAAAATTCCAAAAATCTTTTTTTTTGTTACTATTGCGTTGATAAAGGTATTCTATAATATTTTTTTCTTATATATCTTCCATGCGCAGACAGCGACCGTTACATTTTTATTATATGTATAGATGATAATGACCAACAATGCAAAAGCAAAACTAACACTGTCTCTTTCTGAAGAAACTGTACGTGACACCCATGCAGTGTAATATCACAATTATTCAGTCATCACACAAATTAAACATATTAAATTTATGTTAAACATGCCAGCTTTAGCCAGCCTGTATAGCCTAAAATAAGTATATCCATTTACTACAAATAATAATATACCATTACGTAATGAAAAAAGCAATTAAATAGTTTTAGCGTTGATGCAAATAACAGAACAGATTTATATATTTTAATTAACCTTCCTATTGAATAACATAATAAGTAAAGCAATATGGTTAAATGTTATATAAAGCGTGATGTATCCACATTTATCCTTACCTCGTCTTGTTAGTAACTTAGCGTAAGGCACTTAACATTGCTATAGGTAACTAACAAAACATCGTACAAAAGAGGTTATTAAAGATTCAATTATGTAGAACGTAACCTTAGAGCCAGTTATACCACTTGCTGATAAATTCCGGATAACTATCAGACACTTTTTTGGCAGGTAATAGTATGCGCTATCAAAACAAGTGCCAGATAGTATATCCAGAACTTATCAGCAAGTGGTGAAATTAGCACTTAGGCCGCGTCCCCAATAGGCGAACAGTGAGCGGCTAACAGTTTGCTTCCCTATACATTTTAAATGGAGTGTCCAAACAGCGCGTAATGTACGAAGTTTGCGACGTTTCGTTTGCCGAGTCATTCTCAGTTTATTCACTACTCTGGCGTTCCGTTCGCTAATGTACTTTCCCTCACAAGAATTCGCAAGCGCTTTGCTGCTAATACGCTCTAGTTCGCCACTTAGTTGATATTGAGTTAGCGACCAATACGCCACTCAGTCAGTTAGCCGCTCATTGTTTGCCTAATGAGGACGCAGCCTTAACCTTCTAAACTAATACAATATAGGTAAAACCAGATTTCGACTGGTACGCTGAATCTTGCCAAAGTAAAGCGCTACCAAATTCCTTTTGGGGAATAATATTTACAACGTGTAAATTTCTAAAATTACATCTAGATTTGATATTGCTGGCGAAACTAAAAACGTAATAGAACCTCTTTTGAACTAAATATTTCGCTATAAATAAAAAGGGCAATATTAAAAAGGAGGAAGGTAGAGATTTAAAAGTAAAAAAAAAAACAGACATCCACAGAAACCGTAACAAAAATTTTAAAGCTTGTAAAAAACAAATGTGCCGCAAAAAAGGTCCAATATACAACATGAGAATATTACTCATTCTTAAACTTAAAGAACAATGTCGCGTAAAATAATAAATAATTCTTGAGAATAGTGCAAATAAAAACACTGCAATATAGATAAAGTGCATTATCATAAAATTGCTGTACGTTTAATATAGCTGAGGGCTTAATTAGATAATGTAACAGTTTTACGAGCGACAGCGAAGTTCACAATGTTACGAAGCCTTCGTTGAGCATGTTCGTTAAATGACGTGACATAGTCTAGCCGAAATTGGAGGGAATGTTTTGAAGTTCGCTGTCGCTCGTAAAATAAGGCTGTTCTAAGCACGGAGATCAATAGGAGGGGAGAGGGGCGTCTATCAATGTTTATTGATGGAAAATATTGTTTCATTAATACATATTCAACTAATAGCTTAACAACTGACCCTTATACTGTCCTCCGTGGTTCTAACCTAAATAACGTGAAAGTTTAACATGATATCAGCTTTAGCGTAGAATAAGATCACATCGGACTTATCGCTACTTTCGAATCATATAACCTACCTACATCGTATAGAATGTAGATATGTATTTGCGCGGATTTTATTGTATAGGTATAATAAATGTGTACTTACCGATATAACTGAGCATGACGGGCAAAAATATGAGTCCGTGCGCCGCGCCAAACAACACGATACCCAGGTACATACGGAAGTAGAAAACCTGGAACAAACATTACCGTGTTACAAACCATAGATAAGGATATAGAGTATGGAGGGCGTGGCCAGTGAGACCGCAATATGCAGAAAAATTGCACATCTCTATGAATGCTATAAATGTGAAAGTTTGTCGGAATCAATGATTGTATGTTTGTTAGTCATCATCATCATCATCAGCCTATTGCAGTCCACTGCTAGACGTAGGCCTCCCCTAGGGTACGCCACAAGACTGCCATGGGAGGGTATTTGCCCATAGTCACCACGCTGGGCAGGCGGGTTGGTGACCGCAGTTTGTATTTTGAACTATGTTGTCAACATGTTTGTTAATAAAGCACGCAAAAAAACTACAAGTTAGATTTTTCTCATAGTTGCCTTTTATCTTATCTGTACAATCTATACATATAATAAAAATGTAACGGATCGCTGTCTGTACATGGAAGATATATAAGAAAAAATATTATAGAATACTTTTATCAACGCAATAGTACCCAAAACAATGATTTTTGGAATTTTAGTCTGTTTGTCGGTTTGTTTGTTTGTCTGTGCGTTTGTGCACGCTAATCTCAGAAACGGCTGAACCGATTTGGATGCAGTTTTCAGGAATATATTGTGACAGGTCCCACTTAACATAATAGGCTTTTTATCCCGGGAAAATGTTTTTATTCCGGATAATTTCGATATTTTGTTTTTTTTTCTGTAGTCCACGCGGACGGAGTCGCGGGCGTCCACTAGTGTTATAATAAGTTAAGGGCTAGGCTAAGCTAGGCGTTCTAATATCCGTCTGTGCTACCAACCATGGTGGTCTAATTTAGACTTCACAAAGTAAGCCGTTTGACATATTTCTCAACCGCATGTCGCATACAGCTGTGTTTCCACTGGAAGACCACCAGACAGACCAGACTACAGTTATCTACATCAGGTACTGACCTGGAAGATCTGGCTGTTGGCCGTGCCCAGCACTACGATTCCCCCAAACTTGGTGAGTGTGATCCCCGACAGTACACTGGAGCCCATGCGTGTGAGTGCCGCCCCGGCGCGCGCCGCCCGCCCCGCGCCCCCCGCGCCCCCCGCGCTACACACGCTGAAGCTGTGCACTAGGTGCGAGCAGAACTCTACGGATATGCCCACTGCCATCACCTGTAAAGAAACACAATGCCGACAGTTTGTTTTTATTTAATTTTACAATTTTTATTTAGCGATATTTGGGCTCGACAGTTGACTCTGTTCGTAATTCCACAAATAACGAAACGCTGAATGCTCTATGTTCCCGCATTAGTTCAGTGCCGTTTAAGCAGAGATAAACCTGCCTGCGACGCCATAGATCCTGGGTTCGAATCCCGGTAGGTGCAAACATTGATATGATGAATATCGATGTTTGTTTCCGAGTCATGGATGTTTCTATACTTATCTATGTATTTATATACTGTTGCTTAGTACCCACGACACAAGAGCTTAGGGATCTTAATGTGGGACTAGGTTAATGTGTTGTGTAGTGTGTGAATATTTAATTTAATTCTAAAGATTGTAATTTAGAAAAGAGATGGTAAAATTCGTCATCCGAGTAATTGACCCGGTAGCTCAGTGGTTAGAGCACTAGCACGGAATGCACGGTCGTGGGTTCGATTCCCAGTCGGGTGAAGAATTTTTTCCATTTCTTTATTAATAATTTAATTCTAGAAACCAAGTATAACATTATAAAAATACACCAAACAGTTATCAATGCTAAAGATACGAGTGTGCATTGGCTAATGATGAACGGCGCCATAGCAGTGGCTACGCCGTACGTGATACAGAGCGAAATTGTAGTACATTCTAGTAAAACCCTGGATCAACTGAAAATCATAATACATCTGATATTTGCCGTCACAGCAATAGAAATGTCAGCAATAGAACTAAACGAATAACTTACCAAGTTGACAAGAGAGACGGCGTTCAAACTGATTCCCCACCAGTACATCAGACCGCCGATGTTCACGACAATCATAGTTATCGTTATCACCACCACCTATGAACAAACAAACAAACAGTATTTTAATTTAAGTAGTTTTACACCCTAGGAAAATCAAAGTGTAGTCTATAAAAGCATCTCTAAAAACTCACAGGGAAAAATAGATTGGATTTTCTGGCATCATAATTATAATTTCAATAACTTCTAGTACTTTTCTGCTACACAGGACAACAAAGGCTACATAAAATATAGAAAAATCTTATAAAATATAGAAAAAAATCGAGCATACATTTTATATACACCATTTATAATCATCAAAGTCTATGTGGTAAAATAAAGAGTAAATACTCCACTCTTTCTGTCTCTCGTATAGAAAGGATCTTTACTTTAGTTGCACTTAAATTATTATCTAAAAAAAATAAGCTAATATTCATAAGGGCGTTTGATACAGGGATTTGGTATCTCCTCTTAGGATGGATTCCAAGCTCTGAACAAGAAATTGAAACATGAAAAAATGACAGCCTCCCCCCCTTGTTTTCCCACAAGGGATCCCTTACACAGCAAAAAAAATACCCTATAATGTAAGTAAAGACGTTGAAAAAGGCATAAATATAATATTATCATGAAAAACTTGGATTCGTTTTGAAAATGTTTACATATTTAATAGAGTAATGAAATGTATTTAATGTAATTTGTATTATAAATAAAGTGTACATAATATAGTAAAACAAACCTTCGCGGTAGCAAAAATTCTGTATTTTAAGGTATGTTCTGTTGCTATGTAATGGTATCCCTGGGTAGCACATGACAATTTTGTCAAATCATGTCAAGTCGATTTGTTTGAATCGCTTCGCATATTTGTGTGGACTAAATAAGATATTTTGGTGGTATTGATATAAATACAGTAGTTAAATGTATTGTTCGTGGTTGCAGAAGCGAGTGGCATCCAGGATCCAACTTATTATATCACTCGTAAGTACAAAATTGAATTTCCAAACTATCGCCCTAGGCAAAAACTTAAACGGCAAATTTTAGGCAATATTCACTCTTGCTTTTTTAAATATTTGTCACAAAACTTTATTTAGTTAGTTGCTTATCTTCATAATCCCAATATTTGCTTCTGAAGCTACTTTTTAAACATTTTCTGTGTATTGTATATTTTTGAGTAGGGTGCACATACTTTTCCATAACAAGAGACCGACCCTACAATGAATTTATTTTTAAATGTTATACTTTTTATTATCATATATAACATTATAAATGTGAAAGTAACTCTGTCTGTCTCGCTTTTACGCCTACTGCCGCCATTTACTGAGCGGATTAATTTTAGTGATAATTTTCTCTGCGTAGCTTTAGGTGGACCCAGAAAAGGTTTAAACGCCTAGCTTGGTGGCGCCTGTCACTGTAACATTTTGTAATCACTAGTTAGTATAGGTGCTAAAATTTAAATTTTCAGATAATCAAGGAAACCCACGTATGGATTATAGTAACGTTACAGCTACCGAAATATTATATCACTGGATCAATTACTGGCAGATAGAGCACAAAACATTTGTCGTTCATTACAAAAACATTTATCGTTCTTATGCTCAGCTTCAAAGAACGATGGAAAAACTTGTGCAAATAAAATAAAAGATATTTAATGGTTATTTATTTAATAGTTGTTAAATCCCTTTAATCTAAATAAGACACTAAAGCACTTAAAACAACGTTTCTTATTTGTACGTATGCAATAGTGGTACGAAATATAAGTATTCATAATTATGTACTCGTAAATATACCAATTTACATTCCAGGTCTTTAGGATCATGGACAATATCACAATGGCTAAGACCATCCTTTTTTATTTTGTAAATGTGTAATGTAAATTGTGCAAATTTTATGTTACCTATTTTTAGGCCAATACAAATTCCATTGGGTTCTCTGCAATTATTCCTACTTTTCTTTAGAAACGGATAATCTAATCTTTACTTATTAATTATTATGTATCCACCATAAAAATTAGCTGTTTAAAAGAACTCAGTTGACCTTCAAAAATGCAAGCATTACATTGATTCACGTTTATGCTACTTAGCAATACTAGGCATTTCCTTACTAGTTAAAAGTGCTATTAAATAACGAAGGGCACTAAAACAGCCCAAAGCTGTAGAATGGAATTACGCTGCATTATAATAGCACAAGTTTATGCTATTATGCAGCATTAGGCATTATCTTACTAAAAAATGCTATTGTAGACCCTTAGACATAAAAAACAGCTAAAAGCTGTATGGCATTTACATGACATAATGGTTTATGTTTATGTTACTAAACAGCATTGAGCATTTATATCCTACTTAAAAATGCAATTGTAGAGCCAAATGTACTAAAAACAGCTGAAAGCTGCAAAGCTGCTTTGTGTATTGATGCACTAAAACTACAGGCATTACAAAATCATTTTGATATGCCATTATCCACCCCTTATAAAGTGTAAAGCATCATAATGGTTTCAAAATGCTCATATAAAGCATCAAGATGCTCGGTAAACTCATATAAGAGTTTCTACGAACCTTAAGTTCTACATAAGTTAATTATCCGTTTGTTAAAATGCTTCCTGTGTTACTTGGGTTGTTCGTGGTAGAAATGTCATTGAATGAAATGTCCATTAAAATTAAATTGTGAGTACACTCTAATTTTTCCCCGTCTAGTTTTTCAAGGTCAAATTGGTCAAATTTTCGGGAGGCAGTTTTTAGTAAGAAGCGCTGTTTCCAGCTTGTATACATTTCTATGGTTTGATACGTCTAGCGAAAATTCCTTTCATTCATTCGCCAACAATATCATTCACTCATTCTTAGCCTTTCCAAACATATAACAAAATATTTCTCACCAAAGCAGAATGTAGATCGAAACCCATAAGCAGGAACGTAACGATGAATATAGACAGCACAGATATGCCCATAGACTTCAACGTATCTGCCCACATGGTCAGATACTGTTCGTAGAAAACGTAGAACACCGAGTAAGGGAACACATTAACGGATGTGCTCTTGCCGGTTTCGTTTAGCTGCCTGTTAATTGTATCCATTAGATTGGCCGCCACGTTACGTGCTGAACGTAACGCAGAATAGTAGTCGCTGCTGGTTTTCATTACTGTGTGGTACGTTTGTAGGTAGGTTGCACCGATTACCGCCTGAAATATAAAGGTTAGAGTTAATATTTACATACATATATATTATACCAAAAATGGGGTTGCCAAAATTGGCTTGTGATAAACTGGCTCACCACTGAAAGAACGCCCCTGAGTTCCCTAACCGACTTTTACGACATGCACGGAAGAAGATGCAGCTGATTATTCTAGTGAAGCCATCAGCACAATATTAAAATTATAGTTTTCAAACTCCTTCTTGGCCACGGCTGTTCGTCTCTGGAATAAGCTTCCGCTGGAGATACGAGAGTCTTCTTCGGCAGCGGTTTTTAAGTCAAGGGTGCAGAAATACCACAGGACGCTACAAAATGAGACATAAGTACCTATAGTGTATATTGTGATTTGTCTTTGTCGGTGTAAGTAGTTCTTAAGTTATTTTATTTTTATTAATGTTATTCGTTTTATTGTACGGCCCTAAGCTTTTCTCCAGTAATTGGGTTAACTGGTAGAAAATGCTTTATAGCATTAAGTTCGCCCATGTACCAAAAAAAAATTTTTTGTGTGTACAATAAAGAATTTTATTATTATTATTATAGTTTATTTGTCGGGTGGGAACAGGGACGTGTAAGTGGTGTTAGACATTGACGCTGTTATTACAAAACGCGTCACATGGAGACATGGTTTAAAATGACATTTGACAACTACCTGTCGTATTTAGGCAATGTTCACCTTAAACAAAACTCTTTTGTAATAACTCGATTAGATTAGAGTCCCTTTTTTGTGGCTGTGAAGTTAGAATAGAATAATACTTTATTTGTCTTTGAGTAGGGTTATAAAAGGTCGTAACATAAATCATGACATGGCATATTCTTCATCATTATATATTTTTCTTTGTTTATACGCGAATACGGCGCGTAATTAGTACAAACCTGAGTCTGATTCATCTTGTAGTTGACAGCCTGCCCATAGGCCGCGTGCCCCGCTTTGGGACAGTTTCCGTTGGGATTGTCTTGTAAGAAGTACGGCGTGTATCGATTGAAGTCGCCGGCGCTGGGCCGCTGCTCCGGGCCCACTAGTGGGATGTTGCAGGCTTCACACGCTGGGAATAATACAGATTACTAGGCCTTTTTTTACTACACAGCACATTAACCCAATCCCACACTAAGATCCTCAAGTCTTGTGTCGTGGGTAGTTGTAGCGTTGTGAGCTTCACGCACACACACACACGCGTCGGCCGGAGCACGCATATAAGGACGCGCGCGGGGACCCTTTCCTCAAACCATTCTAACTATCGACGGCGAAGCTATTGCCTTTAATTCTGGTAGTACTTCAAAACGTATGTTACTAGTTCTTTTGAATCCTAACGTATTTTCTTTTACCCATCCTTCACAATATTTATCTATGTATCTATTTAAGCTACTGGTCCGATCTTTCATCACAACTCAAGACTCGCCTTTAAGTCAGTGTCGATGGTAGTCATGACTCGTGTGTTCTAACCTGTTTGCCTACTCTTTTCTATTGTGTCTATTTCTACCCTATTTCCATTGTCTTGTTGTATGTCGTTACTGTTCGTGTAATTTTGAAATAAATTATATTAATTTATCGGTTACAAACATCGGTCTTCATAATACAAGTATCAATGTTTGCACCTATGGCGTCGCAGGTAGGGTCACTATCAGCTGCGGCAAACGGATAATATATTAAACTAGCGGCCGCTCTCGAATTCGTACGCGTAAACTTCATAGACCATGTGTTACTCTGATAAGTTTCATCAAAATCCGTTAAGTAGTTTTGGCTTTGGGGTTTCGGAAGAAATCATATTGCAACGACCCTATAAATCTATACATCTATATATTATAAATCTGAAGTGTTTGTTGGTTTGGTTGAACACTCTAATCTCAGGAACTACTGGTCCGATTTGAAAAATTCTTTCAGTGTTAGATAGCCCGTTTATCGAGGTAGGCTAAAGAAAGGCTATAATGAACCGCTCCAGCTTCGCACGGGTATAATGCCCTTTCACGCAGACGAAGTCGTGGGCGGCCGCTAGTAATGGGATAAGTGCAGGAAGATGATGATGAGTAGGATTACAGGTTTATAACAGTAGATAATCAGTGGACACTCACGCGGCGTGCCCTTGTCGTTGGGACAGAAGCTGGAGTTGGTGGGATAGTACTTGCAGCACTCGCTGTTGGCCGACCAGTCGAAGAAGTCGTCCATCCACGAGTTGGGAGTCTGCGCTATGTACGTCTCGTTTGACATGCGGTAGGCTGTAACGAAATTATTATCGTTTTGTAATACATAAACGCTAAAATAGTGATAAAAATAAGTTTTAGTGGCCTTATCAGCATGGTTTAACCGGGGGATTGGCCCACCACTCGTTCCCGCCTCTGCATCTCCTGTAAGTCAAGATCAACAAAGGCGACCATAAAAATGCAATCAAAGCATAGAAAATCCCGGGGGGACCTAACAAGCGACTAAAAAGTATTAAAACTAATGGAAAAAAACAGAATGTGAAGTATGAAGATCAGCATGGTTGTGGAAACACCTTTTTCCGTTACTTTTAAAAAGAATAAATCGTCACCATTCTGACTATACGAAGTATTTCCTTTATTATATTATCACAAGCTTCAAATATCAGCACAGTCCCTTAAATCGTCGTGCATACAACATTTGGTGCCACCAATCGGCACCATGTGGTTCTATCGGCCCTTGGTGCTCTGCCTACCCCGTAAGGTAAATAAAGGCGTGATTATATGTATGTCATCAGCATGGATGGCATGACCGAGCAATACTGTTGTTTACTATGATATGTAATATGCTACGTGTAAAACGCGAAATTTACGGCATTATCTTTTAGTAGAAAATAATTGAAAAAATAAAATATTATGAGAGTTGCAAAGTGTCATAAAAGTATATTTAAAAAAACACTTGTTGTAGACCAACATGGTCTACAACATGATAAAAATTTATTTCTTTTATTTTAAGTAAATACTAACAAATGTTTATGGCAACAGAAATACATTTATGCAACTGTCTGGCTATAAGAGTTAATGAAATACAGCCTTGTGACAAAACAGATAGATAGGTACGAAACCTAAAAAAAAAACAGATTTTAATCTCAAAAAAATAGCTAAACTCACCCAAATACAGCTGCAAATACAAGCTGTCCTTCCTACAAAAGCGCGTTCCACACAACATATTCTGCGTATCCTTGTCAGAGTAATCCAGTCCTTCCGTGATGACGAAGTAGACTGGCGGCCCGATGTTGAGGTAACGGTTGAGGTAGCGGAAATATTTGAGTTGGAAACTGTCGTGGGGCATCGTCAGTTCCTGGTCCAGGCCGATGTCTATGTGTGGCGCCACCTGTCGTATAGATAGAGTATTTCATCACCGTCATTTTCCTCCCATAATTTATGGGGTCGACGCAATATGGTTTCTTTCGAAACTCTTGTTGACTTGATTTGAGTATTTTAATATTTGAGCATTTATAAGCTTCAAAAGGCAATAAGTTTCAAATTCAAATTCAAAATCATTTATTCCACATGAAAGCATTAACAACTTGTTTGTCGATTGTCTAATTATATGTTACTTTCTATGTTCGCACCCCAAAAATGAAACCGCTACCAAACAAAAAAGGAGGTGAATTTAAACAACCCAAAAATAAATAAATCGCAAAGCTTTTGCTTTGGCAACGGTCACCACCCCAAGGTGCGATTTGTTACGGTCTAGACTAAAATAAATGAAACGTTTAAAAAGACACTAGCCATAGTGATCATATTAGACATTTTTACTACTGTAAATATAATAACAAAATAGGAAGTCTCTTCTTTCTGTCGTCCGTTCTTCGTCTTAATGTTTTCGTTCATAAATGCGTTAATTTTTACTTTCGTCAATAATAATCATCGAACACGATGATGTTACATACATACATATTTACACGGTTTTGTTCCCAAAATGGTGTAGCCAGAGCTGCAGGATCACAAAAGAGATCCTCACAGCCGCGTTTAGCACAGTAGGTAGGTCAGATAATAAAATGAGCTATGACACATTGTTATTTCTGTTTTTCTTGATGAAAGTCGAATATGATCATGAAAACCTAATAGCTAAGTTATTTCATCGTTTTTTTTTTTCGTTAATATAAAAGGAGTATTTAACACAGACATCATCTAATTTGACGGCCGATTGGTCTAGTAGTACTAGTGACCCTGCCTGCGACGCCATAGGTCCTGCGCCATCGAATCCCAGTAGGTGCAAACATTGATGTGATGAATATCGATGTTTGTTTCCGAGTCATGGATTTTTCTATACTTATCTATGTATTTATATACCGTTGCTTAGTACCCACGACACAAGACCTTAGGGATCTTAATGTGGGACTAGGTTAATGTGTTGTGTAGTGTGTGAATATTTATTTATTTATTTAATTAATCGCAGTATATAAGTGAACGCAGCCTAAATGAAGCACACTCACCGCAACCGACGAGCAAAGCCACGCGAAGAATATAATCATGACGGACGCTCGCACTTTCTTCCGCATGAGGAAGGGAACATACACGTGTTGGAACAGGTTGTACAGTATGCCTTCGCTGTTGTCCACCGTGTCTGCTTTCTGTCCTTGTAGACAGCAGAACATGTCGTATCTGCAACAAGTATTTGTATTATTAATAACGCGTAACTTATAAAGATTATTTTTTAAATTAAATTCATGAACACGAATGAATAAAATAGAAATTTCAGTTGTGTGGTTTATACTTCAGAACAATACACAATCTGTTGCAGCTGAAGTCTTCATTAACAAAGCTCGTTGTTGTATTCCCCCATCTACAGGGTGTAACAGAAAGGGTATGTTAAGCGAAAAACTATGTAAATAGCCCACTATAAAGAACCTATTTCCAAAATTTGAGACTCGAAATCAGATTTTTATTTTTCAATTTATTGTATGAAAATTCCTGAGATATTTAAAAATTCTCCATACTATTGGGAAAAATAAACATGTGATTTCGGGTCTCAAATTTTGTGGATAGGTTCTCTATAGTGGGCTATTTACATAGCTTTTCGCTTAACATACCCTTTTTGTTACACCCTGTATATTAATATTGTGGTTAATTCTGTCTGTCACACTTAAAAATATTCTTAAAATTAATTATGTCTATCCCTCTCTATTCTCAATGCTGCTGCCCACCCAAGCTGCACTCTTCTGGTGATTTCTCCCTCGAAGTTGTCTTTACTCAACTGCAATATTTGCCCAAGGTATACATACTTCTAAACAACTTCTAGTGCTACACCTTCGACAGATATCGGCTCAGGGATGATGTCATAACATATCAGGGAAGAAAAAACCACAATTATATAGGTATATCAGGGATGGTTCTAACCTATTTTGTATGACTAAAAACATATTTCTCCATCAAAAATTCCACAATAGGGTCGTTTACGGTTTTTAAAATTGTATTTACATCGTAAGATCATAAAATAAAATAAACATTTGCGAAAGAAAAACTTCGCTTGCGGGAAAACTTTCCGGTATATAACGATTTCAAAATCACAATTTTACTTGACTTGCCAAAGAACGCTCCATACAAACGGCTACCACAATTATAATGTCACTCTTTCAGTAACTTGTATGCGCGTAAAAGAACTTTTGTTCTGCAGCTATTTTAAATAGTGCGTTTATAAATATGGTCACAAAGCAAAAGTTGCTGTAAATGATGCAGGTGGACATGTGATCTTGTAATTATCAATAAATTTCACATTTGAAAAATGGACTTGCCCATTTAACTTTGAAGGCTTATTACTACCTCATTTGGACACTTAATCAAATTGCAATTTTACAGATAGGTATGATTTTGATGACTTATTTCGATAAGCATAAAATGACATTAAAATTCAACCATATTAAACATCCCTATTATACAGGGTGTAACAGAAAGGGTATTTTAAGCGAAAAGCTATGTAAATAGCCCACTATAGAGAACCTATTTCCAAAATTTCAGACTCAAATTCACATTTATATTTTTCCAGATAGTATGAAGAATTCCGAAACAAATCACGAATGTCCATACAATCTTGAAAAATAAAGATATAATTTCGAGTCTCAAATTTTGGAAATATGATCTCTATAGTGGGCTATTTACATAGCTTTTCGCTTAACATACCTTTTCTGTTACATCCTGTATATCAGGAAAGGTTGTAATAATTATATGTTGAAAAAAAAACTTATTTCACATTTTAAGAAGTCAATTACCTGTTGGCAGCCTCCCTGCGGGTGTCGAGCGACAGTAACGCCACAAAGCACGTGACCTGCAGCAGGAAGTTGACCAGCAGCGCGGCGCCGGCGTACAGCGCGAAGGCTCGCACCGCCGGCATGTCGCTCAGTGCGCCCAGGAAGAAACACACAGACTCGGAGGCGGATGTCAGGAACATCGACGGACCCACTTGGCCGAGGCTGCGGGGGAAACAATATTATTAGGTACTGTTGTAGACAATACACACCTATAGTCCGATTTTTAATTCATCATCATCATCAGCCTATTGCAGTCCACTGCTGGACGTAGGCCTCCCCCAGGGCACGCCACAAGACTGCCATGGGGGGGGTATTTGCCCATAGTCATCACGCTGGGCAGGCGGATTGGAGACCGCAGTTTGTATTTTGGACTATGTTGTCAGCACGGGAGGCGCTGCTGCCCACCTCCCGGAAACCCTTAATCGCCTCGTACGATATCTTAGATGAATTATAACTAGATTCAGTGACAGCGCTCAAAAAATGACACGACAAATAGCTGCTCAATTGTATGGCTGGGCATCTATTGTCATAAATTGATACAAGCAAAGTCGAGTCTTATGGTAACTACATAAGATTCAAGTTTAAAAATCTAATCTAAGGCAGTTATTACGTTTACATAGATTTACTGGTACCACTTTTTATAAAGATTTCATTATGAAACCCCTCGTCTACCTATAAACACGTCACTGTACGATACCCACAGGCAGACATGGGGTGGTACGAATTCTACTCTGCCGGCACCACGCGGCTAGATTTTTATTTATGTAGAGTAAAATGACAGCCAAAATTGACTTTGTTTCTTTTTAATGTTGTCAGTGCAGTGTCATTAGTGTTGTAATATTTTATTGTGAGCGATTAATTGAATCGCAATATTATTTTCGATATTGTGATTTAACTCATTAATCTATTTAGATATATACAAACAAACATTGTGTCTAAAACAGCTCTTTTATTGAATAAAATTAATAATAAAACACAAAAATGAATAAAACATAGTTTGAAATATAGCTTTTTTTATCTAACACATTTTTAACTTCATCGATTTGGTACGTTTAGTTCGGAATTCAGACATTAGCCGACTTCTGAACATTAGCTATAACAGAAATATAGCTACATGAAATTAATCGATAATTTCGAGTAATTTTGGAGTAACACTATTTTTTATTTCGCTAAAGTGGTAACCCTCCAAATGTCATTTTACTCTACATAATTAAAAATCGTAGTATAAGTCGTCGAAACGCCCATATGTAAGTGTAAGGTGTTTTCATTTGTACTTTCATTTTGACACGAGACTTGGTTGGTAAATAAAAACAATTTTTACTACGGCACCAACTCTGAAATAGTGAAAACAACAGCTGTTTCATATTAACTTAAACTATTGCACTAAAATGTATGAAGCAGCAGATTTTTTTTCGCGATTTCAGAGTTGGTCCTATAGTAAAAGTAGTTTCTAATTACCAACCTATTAACAGTTAACAGTGACACTATAAAGTATGTAATCTATCCAACTCACGTCCTTCCAATATGCTGGGCTATAGTCTCATCCGGTCGTCTTGGCTCGCGCTGGTTGCTCTGCACCAGTATGAAGATATTGTCCACACCGACGGCCAGCACTAGGAAAGGCATCACTTCGAAGATGATGAGCGTGGCCGTTACTCCAACGTAACCGAACACTCCGATAGAGCATGCTACTGATGCTATTACGATTAACACGCCTAGAACAAAAATAGTGATATTAAAAAGTTATGCTTTATGCAGATTTGTCAATATTTTACTGATTAAAAGCCGATTTTTCTAATGGTCATATAGATCTACTATAACAACAACTACTGCTACACTACATCAACTTTGGAATTGAAATTAACATTGGTGCTATCGCAATTTCTTACAACAAACAATGAATGAATGAAATGTTTTATTTGTGTAATTTCCGGTAATACTAATTAATTATACAATGTATGATGTCTTAAACTATAGTAATGTCCGCGAAAATGAAATGCCTATTAGACGTACAAATATTTTATCAATGATGCGCAGGCGCCCTGATTTGTTGACAATTTTATACGAAAATACATATAATAATCCATGTCAATTTATGTAAGAATATTATTTGGCTAATAACACATTGAAATCATTCTTACCTCCAAGCCCAAGAGTAGCTTTGCTGTCAATAAACATTCTCGAGAACGTAGTAAAACGTCCGAGCGAGATGGCAATATACGCGAACATGATGAAATAGGACACCAATATTGTGGTAATGTCCGACTGTGTCTCCTTATCCAGTTCATCTTCTATCGACCTCTCTGATGTGTACGCTATATCCATGTATTCCGGCATATGATTCTCGGTGTAGTTTCCCATGAACTCAATGAATTTCTTCTCCCATTCTAATGCGGGCGTGAGCTGAAACAATCATTTGTTATGTACAAAACTTATACCTCATTTTATTAAGAAATAGAAATAATCCGAAAGAACGAAATCAGGTTTTTTATTAGGCACAGTTTTGTGTATTATTATCATCAATAGTTCCTAATGAGTTTTCTACTCAATTCAATAGTAACTACTCATATAAAGTTTGAACTACATATAAAAAAACCTAAAGAAGCTGCTTTCGCAAACACAAAACTGAACTTTTTAGTAGGATACATCAATATGGAAAAAAGTAAAACTTCAGTCATATCTTACAAGTATGAGTGTTCTAATGTTTACAAACAATGCTTCTTCGAAAATAAGATTTCTATCTTTAAAAAAAACGGGGTATAGTTGTTGTATAGAGGAATGCTATGGGATCAGGTGCCCCGCATTATTTTCCATATTTTTATATAGTTCAAGCTTGTTGTTTACCGACCGTTTGTTGAAGTCGAAAAAAAAATTTGGTCAAGCCATTTCGAATGAGTTTAGCTATACCTATAAATGTGACACAAAAATTTTACATAGTGATAGAAAAATTTAGTTCCGAGCTGATGGGGCTTCACTAGAATACATCAGATGCACCTCCTTTCGTGCATGTCGTAAGAGTAGACAAAGGAACTTAGGGGCGTTCTCTCAGGCGACTAGAAGGCAGCTAGCAATTGGTCACTGATCTTCTTCATCAGCCCCGGTATTGGCTATCTTTTTTGACAGTTCATAGTCATGCATCATTGAAACTTATTGAACTGGAAGTGACATGTATGTGTGTGTTGCCAAAATTTTCTTCAGATAAGGCATTATGCCACTTCCAGTTGTTGAGTTTCAATTGAGTGTTGATCACTAGAACTGTCAAAAAAAGATAGCCAATAGGCCTGCTGGCCCTACCATGCTAAACGTGACTCTAGGATCGTGATTTTGCTGTTCTGGCTATTCATATCAGGAATACTGCCTGTATGTATGTAGGTAAATTTCTAATGTGATATCCAAGTGGCACTTTTGTAGCATTAAATAATTAGCATTAAATTTTGTAACAGTACATGAAATAAATTCAGTGCTTAAGCGCGTGATTGCAATCGATGCCACGCCCCCTGATTGAAAAGTGTGGTACATCTAAACCAGCCGCGGCTCGTAATATTTTTTGACGGGGTTCACATTTTTTTTTATATTGTTAAGTTTTCAAACTATATACTTAAATTTTTGAGAAAAAGAAATTCCACGACGAAATTTTGAATATGTATGTAGAAAAATAGAAATATGTATAAAGAAGTAAAGTCTGCCTATGTAATCTTCATGGGTGGGGAGGGAGTGCACTGCACCAGCGCTCTTTAGGGCGAGCCGCCTCTGATCTAAACCTTGGCTTGGCTATCAAGGCTCAAAGAGAGATTAGTGTGTGTGTGTGTGTGTGTGTCTCACCAGCTCCTTGTCGTGCTTGTTGTCGACCAGCACGGTGATGATGAGCGCGGTGGCGCGGTGGAAGGCGGAGGTGGCGGTGAGGGGTTCCCCCGGACGTAAGAAGCCTCCTAAAGCCACGCCTGGTAACACCGGCCCGCCGTACGGACCGAAGCACAGCTCTAGCTGGTATGGGTTACTATGGGAAGGGAAAATTACGGTAAGGTTATCGAGATTGTCAGCATTTTTCTGTGTTGGTTTAGGGTGGATTTCCGAGCATAGCATACATAGCGTGTTTCTACCACAAGTGATTATCAGGTTTTGCCGACTCTAACAACAGCCCTCCTTGACGGGAACTAGGGAATACGCAGGGAAATCTCATCGGTTCGGTGATATTTAAATAACTATAACAATACTTTCAAGTTATTGCTGAGCAAACCAAAGGAAAATGAACTTTTCTTTTAGTTTTTAACAGACACCTAGGTACTGATATATGAAATCGCAAATATCTCTAGTTATCCACGAGGTACGGTGCTGATTTTTTTTCTGTAGATAGACATAATAGTGAGTTATTATGAGTATAAGAAATTACGTGCTGAAATTGTGCACTTTTCTTTTAAAGAAATATTACCTAAAATTTGATTTTTATAAAATTTCTTTAAATCACCTGAATATAGATGATTGTAATTTATACTGAAATATGCGCAATACGATGAAATATTATCGTATAAATAAATGTGTCAAATTCCATTAATAAAAGTACAATATAATTTTTTCATCTTTTGACCCACAAAAAACTGCCTACTTTAATATTTTTTTCTCAGAAACTATCAATAATTGATAGGTGGTTAGTTCTAGCAAATTGTTTGTCTCGTCAAACTACGTCGATATACGGGAACAGCTAGAGATGTCCATTTTTCGGGGTCTTCGGAACACTGTGCTACGTCCAGCAGTGGACTGCAATAGGCTGAAGACTTACGTAGAGCAGCTGAGGAGCCTTTCCAAGTAGTCGTCGTCTAGTTCATCAGCATCATTCTGGAACCATCCCCATACGGATTGTACGGCGCAGTCAGCTGCAACTCTTGGACCTCGGAACGGACTTGTTAGGGGTGCGAAGCAAATGTCTTCTATGCCTGTTGTGTTGGCGCGAAGCTCTGTTGAAAGGATTTAGTGTTGAGAAGAAGGAGAAAAAGATCACATTAGAACAGCAGGGCTATTAAAATGCGATCGCGAAAAATTGTGTGTTTGTGCGCGGGGGTAAGCGTAATTGCCTTGCTGACTGCTTTCTTAGAAAATGACATAACTAATGCTCGTAATAATTTTACGAGCGACAACTAAATTACAGACACATTTCTATTGAAAACATTTGCTAATAACGTAATAACAACTGTTAGGTTTAATTATTGTTACAATTTGTTAAAAAAAAACATAACACTACATATTATAAAACAAAGTCGCTTGCCACTGTCTGTCCGTCCCTATGTATGAATAGATCTTTTAAACTCGGGAACGGATTTTGATGCGGTTTTCTTTTAAATTGATAGAGTGATTCACGAGGAAGGTTTAGATGTATAGTATCAGCGCTGCATCCGTGCAAAGCCGGGGCGGGTCGCTAGTAATAAATATAAATATTCACCACATTTCCTTATCTTACACTAAGATCCTTAAGGTCTTGTGTCGCGGGTACTTAGGAACGGTATATAAATACATAGATATGTCTAGAAACATCCATGACTCGGAAACAAACATCTAAATTCATCGATATTGTCTAATTCTATAATTTTTTTTTTTTATATTATATAAAAGCTGTATGAACAAAAGCTTACCCATAATCTGTGTCTGCAGATTGAGCACATCCATCAAGAAGGTCTTATTGAAAACGGGTCCGAACGTCATCTCATCGCCCTCCGACGTCGTATAGTTGATCTCCGGTAAGCCTTTACTTGTGATTATCAACATCTCTGTACGGTAGAATGGCTCGAAGTGCGAGTCGAAATATTCCCTAAAGACAGCATAAGAGAAAAGGCTCATTGTAGATATAAAAGGTTCAAAAAGTCAATGTTAAAAATATTATCTTCTTTTTCAAAGATCTGGATGGAACAGACGATGAAACATTAATAGGTACAACTGCAAAAAAAAAATTAAACTGATCCATGAAATTCATCATCATCAGCCTATTGCAGTCCACTGCTGGATGTAGGCCTCCCCCAGGGCACGTCACAAGACTGCCATGGGAGGTATTTGCCCATAGTCACCACGCTGGGCGGCGGGTTGGTGACCGCAGTTTGTATTTTAGACTATGTTGTCTACACGGGAGGCGCTGCTGCCCACCTCTCGGGAACCCTTAATCGCCTTGTACGATACCCACGGGCAGACATGGGGTGGTACGAATTCTACTCTGCCGGCACCACGCGGCCATCTACTCTGCCGGCACCACGCGGCCAATCCATGAAATTACTTCTTACTAATTCTAATCCTGGATATTTTTGGTGCAATTTGGTCTGTTTCATATTTTTTGGAGCTGTACTATTGTTGCATATTATGTGCCATCTGTTTTATTTCGGGTTTGGACAGTTGATGCAAATAGGCCTTTTATTTACATAGTATGAAACAGAATTATGAAAAAAAAATAATAATAAGTTAAATAATTAATAAGACTACTATTTAAAATTAATAAATGAAGTATTAAGATATTAAAAGCGTACCTTTCCAATCTAGAGCGACTATTAGGCGCCGCCCACAACTCAACGGGATTCGTCGTGACTTGCTTGTAGCGAATACCGTAAGAAAGTGCTGCCACCACCACGAAACCTGGAGCGAAGGTATTGCGAAGATTTCATAATACATATAATATAACCTCATGTACTTTTCATCCAAGATTTTTTGCGTCAGACCAGTAATACGTTAAAAGAAACGTCATATCTAGCAGATCTTGAAACTGACCACATTGTCCCGCCCCCAAAATAACGGACTATAGGCCAGTTAGACGATGCTTTCCATGTGTAGGTATTATGTGGCAGTTAGGTGCTGATGCGGGGCTTCACTAGAATACAACAGCTGCATCTTCTTCCGTGCATGTCGTAAGAGTCGACTAAGGAACTGAGACGCGTTCTCTCGTGCGATGAACTAGCAAGTTGTCACTGATCATTTACATCTGGCTCCACTGTCCTAAACGTGGCTGTACGATCTCATTCGTGCTCCTGCATACATACATACATACATCATACATATAATCACGCCTTTATCCCTTACGGGGCAAGCAGAGCACCACATGCATTTTAGGAACAAAGCCTTTTGTTTATGTTTGTATGCATGTATGTGCCCTGGGGAAGGCCTACGTCCAGCAGTGGACTGCAATAGGCTGAAGAAGAAGAAGGAATATGTATGTATGTACATAATGATGATCTCCGACCGTATTTCGGCCAAGGCGACCAATCTTTACGGAGATTGGTCAGGTACGCAGGAGATATTATAGTGCACAAGTGTGTACGCAAACACAGATGCACTCTCTATTCCGTTACTCTCATAGTCCGATGGGACGGAAAGCCGACACGACCAGAGAGAGATCAGGCGCAGGACTAACGGTTTTACGTGCTTTTCGAGGCACGAGGCTCAGTGATAATTTAGCAACATTAAAATCTGTACATGAAATAAATTCATTGGTACATGCCCGTGACTGGGATCGAACTTACGCCTCCCGCAAGGAAGGTGCACGTCTTAACCACTGGGCTATCACCGCTATGCACATAATATATGTATTACAAACCCAGAGTAAGCACAGTAAGCGGTTTAGACGCCATAAGGCATCCCCACCACTCGAAGAAGTCCTCCAGTTTATCCTCAGTCGTGGCTCCCAAGCGCTCGAAGAACGACGCATCAGTGACGCCGTCCGGCTGGTCGATGCCCCAGGTCGGGTTTGCTGCCATCTCTTGGTTGTTTTCCGAAGCTATGCCTAAAATAAATACACTGTTATTGAAGCTAATAAGCTACACATTTCGTTAGCTCTGAAACAACGCCTCCTGATTATTCATGATTAATTAGGAAAAACAAGTCGACAAGTGGATTTCTAGAAAGCATTTTGGAAGCTTTATTTTTATGCCGGGACTTTTATAGGTTGTTTAACTTAACATTTTTCTTGATTTAAGGTCTTCTGCTTAGAATTATAAATTAATAATTATAAACATGGAATATAGGTTCTTGTATTTTGTTAACCTATTTAACATTTATGAACATAACGATTAGTTAAATATTAAACACAATAATAACATATACATGATATTTAAAACATAACCATAACTTAGTAGATTAGTTTAAACACAGATTAAATAAGCATGCAACATAACTTAGCGATACTCATGCAATATGCAACAAACAAAACAGCAGACTGAAATAAAACCCTTCTTTTTCTCTTTGCTATAGTTGGGTTTATATTTCGAGGCCTATCACATTCAGGTACTTGATACATACATACATACATATAATCACGCCTTTATCCCTTACGGGGTAGGCAGAGCACCAAGGGCCGATAGAACCACATGGTGCCACTTCTAACCAATTTTGAGGGTATAGTTGAGATGTTCAAGTTCGGTTAGTAACACCAAGACCCTCTTGTCCCTCTACTTTTTCCGGTACTTGATGATAGCTTAAAACATACATACACACATTGACTGCTAAAATTACTCTTGCTCGGCCCCCTGACTACGTAACTTGCAATAGCAGAGCCGAAGCAATGCGACAGAGAAAATTGAGAATATGTGTGTGCTTGGGCGAAGTGCGGGGCGCACGCACTCGCCCTCAATTATCGCGATCGCGCTGCTTCGGCTTTGCTATTGCAAATTAAGTAATCAGGGGGCGACTCTGCCGAAATCTGGTAAAATATAATGGATGAAGATCCTAATAAAAGGTGAAAATAAAACACGGACATTCTCCTTCTTCAATATTAGTAAATAGTTTTCAATCGTATTATCTCTTCAGGATGCAGATATGGCGGCATAAGATTTCATATTTTCGCTTCCGCTGGACCAGAAAATCAAAGAAATGGTGATTCGTGAACACATATAGACTAAAGTGCTGAGTGACAAAAAAGTAGGTGACCAAAAGCGAACCCTTAACAAACTTGCGTCAAACAAAGTAGGCATAACAGCCAGCGTTTACCCAAGCCAATATCGTAATTGAGGCTTCTACTTAGTCCTTTAAAACTCAGACAAAACTATTTGTTTTGAGCAAAAAAAAAAAACATTTTCATTATTATCGTAATAATCGCACGTACGTATAAACAAAGTAATCATTCTTAATTAATCTATAAAGGTTGAGTTTATTTTACAATGAAAGTAAAAAAAGAACAGCTAGCTCTATATCCCATCATTCGTTCTTTTGACGTTCCTACATTGTAAATGTAAACACAACCAAAATAGATACTCAAAATGTACGTGTAAATTTAATACACTGATCGGTACTGATCGGGACCAAGCACCCTTACACTGACGTCTCACATAAAAAGCACAACGCAAAACCCTCGCGGTAAACGCTAGCCGCACGCCCCACGCCTACTCTAGGCAACTAACACAAAGCGGTCACATTTGGCGTGCACACAACACAAAGCGCATACGTACTGGAGCGGTGGCTGTGCAGCGGACTGGTCTCGGGCCCGCCCAGCCGCCTCGCCTCCGCGCCTCGCGCCCAGCCGTCTGTCCCAATCACCCGGATTAATGTGGTACACTACCCGACGGCGGCTTTAAGGGGCACGCGTCTAAAGCTCCATTAAACGGACAGGATCGCGGCCTTACACGTGCGTAAAGCTCTATCAAACGGACAGGGACAAATTTCGTAATAAACAAAATCAAATCAGTGTGCTATATGACATAGTTTGGCATCGAGGATCACCGTCGCAACACACCCACCAATAGCGGTTGGAATTTATCACGCGACTGGACGAATAAGGATTCCTATTGGAGCAAACGTGTCGGTTTGTCGATTAGTAAAATTCGTTCCGGTCCGATGCGATGTCGTCCGTTTGATAAAGATGGAGCTCAATCAGTTTGTGCCCCTCTCAGAAAATCTGGGTCCACCGTTGACACTTCCACTCAAGTCGCACTGAGTGTGCATGTCTTTACAGGATTGTATGAGGTTTCATTAAATATTATTTACTTTGCTTTGATTATCTTGTTCCTATCAAAGTATAGCTCTGAAACCAAATTTTAAATGTTTGGCAGAACTCGAGTGGTGTATATTCAACCCTCACGTTGTGGCAATTGCTGTTAGACTACCTTAACATTAACTTTACGCTTATACATTTATTTACATAAGTAGTATACCTACTGACATAAATTTTGGGTATAACCATGGAGAAGAAATAAAAGAGGAGTAGCGACTAAGTATATTTTCATACAAAAATAGTGTCGTGGAGCGGGGGTGAAGTATGGGACGAGGGGAGCATTGAACACTGTAGCCATTTACATAGAAACCACCTTGTAGTGAGTGACTAGTCAAACTACTTGCTCATTATCAATATGGTTCAAGATTGTTTTACTAGTGCAATTACTTAACGCTAGATGGCAATATTATACAACGTTTTAGTAAAAAGTACCCAGATAAAAGCGCTAATATCTTTGTAATTTTAATACGGTTACATTTCGGAGCACAAGCGTGTGGTTACAGTTACTGCGTTACACTGGCGCTAAAGCTCCGTCCCTATCATGACGTCATGGCCTCACGATTGCCACACGACTCACTTCATAGTCCCACCTCCTCTTTTATACCTTCTTCATGGGTATAACTAACCATGAAATTATTTTAACTCAATTACATTTTACATTATTTCAGTACTATTCATAGTAATATTTATATGTAGTACATACCTCAAAACTAAACAACGTCATAACTCAAGTTACGAGTAAGGACATCTTAGCTATAGCCTTGATGTCACACAAATATAACGAATACTGATACGACAGTAAGGCCGGCACGTCACGCCAAAGGATTTTTTATATTAGAATAATATAAATTTACATAGGTACATGTTGATGCGGTAACACAAAATCCGGTTAGATATATCTGGATACCGATTATCAATACAAAAGTCTACAATGAATAAATACATTTCACTCAAGAAGTTGCTATACAATGTAAATGTACCTAAGTGCGCCTTCAAGTTAAGATTACTGATCAAGTTATTTTTAATCCTTTTTAAATGCGTCACTATATATTATAAAACAAAGTCGCTTGTCGCTGTCTGTCCGTCCCTATGTATGCTTAGATCTTTCAAACTAGGGAACGGATTTTGATGCGGTTTCTTTTAATAGATAAAGTGATTCACAAGGAAGATGTTTATAATGTATAACAAGGGACCCGCTCCGGCTTCGCACGGGATGCACACTCACGCGGGCGAAGCCATGGGCGGCCGCTAGTAATAGATAAACGTGGAGCCCACTCGTAATATTTGTATGAATTTGTTTTGTTTGTGTGTCTCTGTCTACCTTAATTTTACACAAGAAACTCCTTTTCAGTAGAGATTTAAACCCTAGTCAGACAGAAACACATATCCCGTGGTAGGACTGGTAGGAGTGATAAAAATTCGCTACAAAATGATATTAAAAATGTACACTTCATTTACGTCTACAATTGACGTATCGTAGTAATTATTTATTAGGTATACTATTTACTATTATACAGGATGTAACAAAAAGGGTATGTTAAGCGAAAAGCTATGTAAATAGCCCACTACAGAGAACCTATCTACAAAATTTGAGACTCGAAATCACATTTTTATTTTTCAAGATTGTATGAAAATTCCTGAGATATTTAAAGATTCTCCATACTATCGGGAAAAATAAACATGTAATTTCGGGTCTCAAATTTTGTAGATAGGTTCTCTACAGTGGGCTATTTACATAGCTTTTCGCTTAACATACCCTTTTTGTTACACCCTGTACAATCAGTACTTACGTGTATACAAGGAACCCAATATAGTATACCTTATTATTCATCATTACATTATTTACCCGGTACTATCTTAGTTAAACACGAATTAGTCACAAGTTATTGAAGGAGGTTAGTCACATTTTTATGTTACACGGATATAATAATTTGAATGGTGGGACCACGTTAAATTTGCAAATTAATAAAATGGCAACCCCACACAACTAGTTTTCTTTTTTGCCTGATACAATTCAATATGATTAAAAAAAAAACTGTTTCAAATAGCCCAGTTTTAAAATAGGTTTCCTTGAACAGTTACATATAACTCTTAAATATATTAAATTATATAAATTATATATAATGTTAAATATATACTCGCAATTTGCCACAACGAAGAACAGTGTCACCATGAACTGTCAAAGCAAGGTCGTTTTCATTGTGGAAGCGAGACCGCGCTATAAGCAGTGTAGAGCGACATCTCGGTTCCACAATGGAAATAATCCTGTTTTAACAGTTCACAAGAACTGTTTATTCAGTAATCAACGAACCATTACCTAGGAAATTTTATAAAGATTTTTTCTGTTAAGAGTCTGGTATCGAAGAATCATCCAGATACTACATTAACCTTAACCTTCTTCGGTGTGATCATCCTGAGACTCATACCATCACCTGGTTATAAAATAACAATCACCACGCACTAGTTCCACTTATTATGTGCCCTTCATAACAGTTCTTGCATTTCAGTGATTGGAGGAGTTAGTTGGAATTCATATTTCGCTTTGCTCTGATTGGCCATCGCAATTTTTGAAATTAGTTTGGGCAATCAGGAAACGTGACGCAAGCACAGATCCAATAGCAATCGTATACACAATAATGCACATTTATTAACACTACAATACATTATTATTTCAAATGTATTAAGTACTCTTTTTTATACAGATAATTGAAATACATATCTATCTACTCCAATCACTGATTTGAGGTGTTTCAATTCATCTGCAAGCAAATCCTGTGTTGTATTAATATACACCAACATAAAAAATTTAAATAGTCGGGCATTTAGCCTATCTAAAGTTGATTCTGTCTCTATCTTCATTGATATTTAGAGAAAGACAGCATTAAATTTATCCTACATGTCTATAGGCAATCAGGGTATCTGACCATGGAAAAATCGACCCTAAAACTAATACTAAAAAGTTTTAATATTAATAATAAGCTAACCACCGAATTAAATGTTGGTGTATATGTGACACTTTCGTGCTTTAAAACCAGCCAAAAATAAAAATTATCGACAAAATCCGCACGGGAATAAATATTCCATCACCATTTCTAATTAACTTATTTATTTAGTTGTGTTATTTTTACAATAATAACAAGATTTGTTTGAATAAATTATACATTAAAAACGTCTCGATTTTAAGTTTTGCTATTACGGATTATGCATCCATAGATTTAGTTCGATGTACGTTATAATATCGTTCCGTATATGGAACATGTGGATGTGTCGAAAGCATACTGTAGAACACGCCGTATTACAAAACGGCTAGCCATTTTGAATACAAAAGAAAAAATATTTTTTCACTTCGCCGGTCGTCTCTAACACGATTTCTATTTTATTAAGCAGACAAAGTGCTAGAAGAGAAATTGTCTCCCTCCAAAACACATACTATTCAAATTGCCTAGCCGTTATGTAATACAGCGTATTCTACAATACGCCTTCGACAGATACATAACGTTTAATGAAGTATGTAAGGCACTTACCTATAGTATTCCCGGACTGGTTACAGCAAAACACCCCGCTAAGGAATAGCGTGGAGAAGATCACGAACACGATCGCCATTATCACCGCATAACTGAAATACAGAGAGAAGATGTTAATTTCGTCATCATCATTTTAGCCTTAGAAAGCCCACTGCCGTATCGATATACATAGTAGGCTTCCCTGAATAATAGCGACTTGACTTACTTGACTTATGTTCCTGTGTCCCCTAGTTGGGGCCTCCAATGAATGATAGGTATTAGGAACCCGCAGAAACAACCCAAATATGGTCCTACGTGGCTTTAGACCAGATAAATGTGATAAAACACTGCTTTATGGTGTATGATGTAGCAGGTGTTGTGTATGTGTATTCTATCTATACTTACTAATAATATCATAAAGCTGAAGGGTTTGTTTGTTTGAACGCGGTAATCTCAGGAACTACTGGTCCGATTTGAAAAATTCTTACAGTGTTAGATAGCCCATTTATCGAGGAAGGCTATAGGCTAGATACATATAGCCCGCCCATACTTCTCACGGTGGTAATGCCTGTCACGTACCCGTCTGCGCCGAGGATGTGGAAGGGCGCGGCGGGGGGCGGCGGGGGGCGCGGCGCGGGGCACGCCGCCTCGCAGTCCACGCACGAACAGCCCGGCATACCCTGCCATGTTACGTACGTCATAGAGGAATAACATGTCATAGAGTGCTAATGTCATACTAACAGTTTCGATGCACCATTAGACTTTTCGGTGCCTCACAATTCCAGTCCTTGACACTTAGATTCCATTAGCACATTGTATAGTAATGTTCTACATTACTAATGTATTGTAACGTATAGCAAATAGTAATGCAAGCTAAGTGTCAAGGACTGGAATTGTGAGGCACCGAAAAGTCTAATGGTGCATTGAAATTGTTAGTATGACATTAGCACTCTATGTCTACATTTTATTCCTCTATGGTTACGTTTAGTCACTATACCAACTTATATTATAAATGTGCAAGTAAGTTTGTTTAGAATATAATATATTTTTCTCTAAGGCCAAGTATGCACCATGCTTGGCATGTTTCATAAAAAAATACTAAGGCTTACTATGAATTATCACTTCGAACTTGATCATGTTTCTCCGCCAAACCCGGCAAATACCAGATGTAAAATTGCTAGCTTGTTTGCGTTGCTAGCTTATCGCCTAAGACAATGCCCGAATTCCTTAGTCGACTCTTACGACATGCAAAAGGAGATGCAGCTGATGTATTCTAGTGAAGCCCTGCACAGAACCTTAACTAGGTAACAAAACCTTGTAATGCTACTCAGGGATACTCACATTAATACCCTTGTCACAAGAGCGAGTGGGCGGGGCCAACGGAGTGTACCCGTCCTCAGGCGTGTCTGTGTGCTTGTAGTAGATCGGGAACGTGATGAACGAGTTGCCGGAACCCATGTACTTGAACCACTTCTCAGGGTCGCAGTTGGGTGATCCGCACAGGAGGTCCATCACCTTCTGGTTTGTGGACGGGTTTTTTACCTGGTAATTGAGAGTTAATAAATTATGGTATGTCGATCTCATACACTCATCAGCCTATTGCAGTCCACTGCCGGACGTAGTAGGCCTACCCGCAGGCCACAAAGCTAGATCTCCCGTTTTCGACATCCAGTTACTGCTTCCTCTTCAAGTCATCTATTCATCTGACCGGAGGGCGTCCAACGCTACGAGGCGCGGTCTCCATTCGAGAACCCGCTTACTCCACCGTCCATCGGTTCTACGACAAATGTGACCAGCCCACTGCCACTTCAGTTTGCAATGCATTAATGTCGTATATGTCGCTCGCATATCTTAAATTACTTAATCATTTGTAATAATGTGATACGAAAATTATAGCTCTTCGCCAGCCGATGCCGTAAGACGCTTATTCGAATCGTGCATTGTTATATTGACAGTATAATTACGAGTAAGTAGGCAAGCTATAGTTTAGATATTTTCTCGTAAACAAAGAACATAACATTCCATTAGGCCCGCAGAAAAATAATTACAGATAAAACAGGTGCGCCATTGCTCGCCGTTCAGGGCCGATTTTTCCAATTGTCGGATAGCCTATATGAAGGAGAATTAACATTAATGCTGTCTTTCTCTAAAACTTGATCAAGATAGAGACAGCATCTGGGTCATAAAGGTCCAACCCCACCAAACGGCCCGCACATCGCATAGAAACGGATTTTACAATTTTTAAACGATGCTGGTGCGGGCCGTTTGATGGGATTGAACCTTTATTCTTCAGAAAGGTTATCCGACCATTGAAAAAGCCGGCTCTTTGAATAACAAGCATAATGTAAACATGTATTGCCCCATAAGGTGCTAGATGATGTTTTCTGCGGTTAAACCTCCAGGATCCAAATTCAAAGACATGAGGGCATGTCATGTACACAGATAAGAGAATCTATACATATAATAAAAATGTAACGGATCGCTGTCTGTACATGGAAGATATATGAGAAAAAATATTATATTTGTCGGTTTGTCTGTGCGTTTGTGCACGCTAATCTCAAAAACGGCTGAACCGATTGCGATGCAGTTTTCAGGAATATATTGTGACAGGTCCCACTTAACATATAGACTACTTTTTATACCGGGAAAATGTTTTTATCCCGGATAATTTCGATATTTTGTTTTTTTTTTCTGTAATCCACGCGGACGGAGTCGCGGGCGTCCACTAGTTTATACTAAAGAAAGACAATTTCCTATAAAAACTATATCTATGGTCCCTCCAGGAACCAAGGAAAGGCAGGCAGGGTTTAGCCAGCGCCCTGGGTCCGTAGATCAAATAAGATACAACTTACATTTGCGCACGACTCGAAGGTATTAACGGTGTAGTTATTACTTATGTAATACGTCAGGTTTGTTATAGTCTGTTGCGTTTCTGAAATAAAAGGTATGCTGTTTTAAGAACTGTTAAAAATAATGGAAAACTGGTAAAATTTAGAGTACAGAGAGTATCGAATTCTGCTAATATTATATTTAAACATGAATGTTTGTGATAATATGAAGGTTTTTGCTAGTTTAGTACCCAAAAACTAACCAACATATTTGATGAAACTTGGCAGTTATATAGCTTAAACACTAGAGTAACATATAGGCTAATATTTTTTTGTCACGCAGACGAAGTTGGAGGTGTTCGCTAATATGTATATGGTAGAGTTCCTGTTAGTCCTGTAAAATGGATTTTGGAAAAACACCTGTATGTAGAAATGTGTTCAGATTAACTACAATAAAGCACTCTAATATATCTACCAAAGTATCTAACGCTTACCACTGAACTTCTCAAACCCAGCCTTCAAGAACTGGCTCTGAACAGGCGAGCAGGTGAGCGCGCAGATGTGCTTCAGGAAGTTATCCTGACAACTCGGACAGCGCGAGATGAAGCCGATGGCAAGGTCCGCTTTGGCCTTCATCTCCATTATCTGGTCCAGGTCGCAGCACACCTTGCCGCCGGCCGCGATCTCCGGGCAGAATTTCGTTAGGTATTCCTGGAATAGGAAAACTAATGTTGAATAGAGGCTGATAAAGGAAGATCTTATTATTTAGCAAAAATACTACAATATACTATAATATCATTAAATGAAATTGTATTAGGCGTTAAAATTCGGAAGTCCAAACACCCACCCACAGTGAATGGTGAATATAATATTGTTACGACCGGGGAGTTTACCTATTAGCTCACTAGATGTCGCTATTAGCAGAATAGAACGCAATATCGTTTACTAGCATGTTCTGTCGTAGTCTCGGCGAGTTTAGTTTAGGTGTTGTTGAATGAACGCCCGAGAACGTTCCAGGTTTGCCCGGATAACATCTACGGGGTTTTTTAGCTCGGGTATATTCCCGAATGTTCGGGACTGAACGTCGAGCCGTATAAATACGGCGGATCTCGGCCGACGGAGTCAGTCTTAGTTCAGTCTTTGAATAAGATTGGAAGCTAAACAAGCGAAGGAAAACGATACCAGCGATAGTGAAGGAAGTGATAGTTTAGTGCTGTGTTTAGTGTTATAGTGATTAGTGCTGGAAATTTGTAACATCCTCCACCTAATAAAGAGTTCTAACACCTACGTCTACCTTTTAATCGACAGCTCCGAATCACCCGTACCCAGTACGTAACAATTGGTGTCAGAAGTGAGGATTTGGAGTAGAATGTCGATTGTCAACAAGGAAGGCGTGGAGCGAAGGAGTAGCATTATCGGTGAGCCGGAGACCGTGGAATCTGCTCGTGCAGCAGTAGCAGCGGCGACATCACCTTCGGTGAATGCTATGCTTCGAGAATGTTTTAGTCAACTAATGCAAATGAAGATGGAAATGGTGGAGGGGCTTAGCGTAATCGATAAACATTTCAACGAGCTGGACAACACTTATGCGAACTACTGCAAGACCTTTGGGATTAAGTCGAATGTTGGGAAGATCGAGAAAGTGGTTTCTGAGCTGGACGACCCGTGTGCTAACATCTGCACAGACGTTGAGGCAAAGTCGGTAGTGAAGGACGTTTACCAGGAGCCGCACTCGGAGGAAGTGCACGGGGCGGCTGAGGGGGTGAAACGGGTTGAAATGGATAGTGGATCCGGAGGAAGACTTACCTCAATAGTCAAGGTCGACAGCGAATGTGAAGACATACGCATGGACGTGATAGAGTCGGAGGTGGAGATCGTACGCCAGGAGCCGCACTCGGGAGTAGTGCGTGATGTGGTCGAGGAGGTGAAGCAGACCGAGGTGGATGGAGGATCTGGAGGATTTGGCTCCATCAGTGATGGCTGCAGTGATCTTGACCACATGGGTGTTGGCTGCGATGAGAGTGATGTGGTTGCGTCGAATTGGAATAAAGATTGTGGCAATGAGTCAGAGACACCTGCTAGTGATGTGGAACAGGTGGAAGAACCTGAGCAGAAGAGTGATGAAGAATTGGTTATAGCTAATGAAAGAAGGATATGTGAAATGGACTGGAACAGTGATGGTCTACAGGTAGAAGATCGGATGAAGGACGAGAACTACGGCAAAGTGAAGACATGGAACAGGAAACTGGTTTTGAGAGTGATGCCTATGGATAAGGAACAGGAAAGTGATATGCGCTTGGATGATATTAGCTCAACAAGTGGCAGTGTTGTTTTGATGTTGAGTACATATGTAGAGACTATTAGCAACTGGAAGGTTAGACGCAGAAGAAGAACAGCGGGATCGTTTGTGTGGCTGCATCATCCTGTGCGGCGTAAAGAGAAGGCATCTGATTTATGGAAGATATGGTTTGTGCCGAGCAGGGTAGTTGCCCGACGACGGTCGCAGGATGCAGTGAGGAAGAGACGTAATGTTCAGATGCGCTTTGTGGCGGCAGCGATGATGTTCGGGACGAACATCTCTAGGAAGGGGGCAGTGTTACGACCGGGGAGTTTACCTATTAGCTCACTAGATGTCGCTATTAGCAGAATAGAACGCAATATCGTTTACTAGCATGTTCTGTCGTAGTCTCGGCGAGTTTAGTTTAGGTGTTGTTGAATGAACGCCCGAGAACGTTCCAGGTTTGCCCGGATAACATCTACGGGGTTTTTTAGCTCGGGTATATTCCCGAATGTTCGGGACTGAACGTCGAGCCGTATAAATACGGCGGATCTCGGCCGACGGAGTCAGTCTTAGTTCAGTCTTTGAATAAGATTGGAAGCTAAACAAGCGAAGGAAAACGATACCAGCGATAGTGAAGGAAGTGATAGTTTAGTGCTGTGTTTAGTGTTATAGTGATTAGTGCTGGAAATTTTGTAACATCCTCCACCTAATAAAGAGTTCTAACACCTACGTCTACCTTTTAATCGGCAGCTCCGAACCACCCGTACCCAGTACGTAACAATATCAATACGATAGTAAATTTCGCCACCTCTAACAAATTTATAATAGATCAGATGGCAAATCGGACGAACTCGAAACCAAATATTCCTGGTTTGAATCCGGGTTCAGACCGATTTTTTTCCTTTTTTTTTACAAAATTAAAATGCTTTATTTAAACAAAATATGTGACACAAAATAAAAACAATTTAACTAAATATTAAAATTATAGCTCAGTGGTTAGAGCGCTAGCACGGTATGCAGAGGCCGTGGGTTCGATTCCCACAATATTAAAAATTTTACCTAATATAAAAAGCGCATTTCGCTATCATCACGATATTTTTTATTTCCACAACTATTCTTTCTACGTAGGTTATTAAGTACCTAACGGATCAGTCACCGAAAACCGATACTAAATATTCTACGTATTTATCTAATACGTAATGGAGCACTTAATAGTAATGGAATGGCGATACTGCATAAATATTAGGAACAGGAATTTGGAATAGGTATTTTTAAATATTAGTATTATGTGGAACAGGTACTATTTTTACCTAATCCGACCCATCTCTACTAAAGCGCGCAAAGTGTGGCCAACTACACGAACTTAGTCGCGATAAAACCCTTTGATGTGCGGCAATTTACCGACATTGGCGCGAAGTACATATTTTGTCACGATAATGATTCGCGACAGGACGAGCTCTTTGGCCAGACAATGTGGCCGGAGCATTCTACATGTATCACTATAATAATAATGTATCATTCAGATTTTCAAAAAGTCCGCATTACGAATACACACTTCATTTATTAAGTTTTGAGATTTTAGTAGCCTTGAAAACTCCCATGCTTTTAGCCTAATCAAAATACAGGCGTACCCTAACTTTACTGCCTTGAGCATAATAATAAGCCAAGTTTCGCTAAGTATTGCCAAGAATCACTTAGAGCTCTTAAATTTCCTTTAATCTACTAAGTGGATCCGTATGTACCTAAATAACTTAAAATCCATACTTCCATACTAATATTATAAATACCAAAGCTAATCTACCGGACTGCTTAACGTTTCACGACAAAACGGAAACGGTTGGACGGATCAGGGGACTAAACAAAGCAATGACATTATTTTCTCGATCGAATCGATATAGGTTCGTCATCGAAACGTTGGCTTCAATAGTAAGCACTTTCGTCAAATCACGTGACGAAGTCTAACCGCTATTGCTACAAGTGTTAGGTCAGGAAACGATAATGCGAAACGATGTTACATTGTCTAAGCAATCAGGTATTCTGGAAAAATATGATTTGTCTTAGCTAATTAACATTGTATGAAATATGTTGATATCACATAGACACAGCGCTAACTACCATAATAGCGTGCCGCGCCGTTAGTTAGCCTTATTTTAATTTGTACCAAACGAAGGGCAAAGAAACATTTCGAGCAAAGCCCATTTCGCCGTGACCTAAACCTAAGTGGCTAGGTCACAAGCAGAATTAGCTCTTACAGCTTAGAGAGAACGGTTGAAAATCCAAACTATCGCACCGCAGGGACGTACTCCAGTCTGGATTCGTAGGTCAAGGTTTATGCTGTAAAACCTAATGCCTCACAGATGCATAGCCACGATCATTATTTGAAAGAGGTTGATCAGAGTTGGGCAAATTACACAATTAATTTTCGCCAGTGAGCCAAATTCCATTTGTTAAGGGGTTAGCCTACCGCCGCCTTTAGATCTAAAATACTACATATCTAGCTATCGCTAACGAATTCAATAAGAATATTTCCGATTTCATTCAGAGTACATATTATAAACTGTTAGCGCCATATCGATTTTAGTATTTTAATCATCCGATTCCACTTCCGCAGCAAAAAATAATTGGCGTGTGACATTAAATCGCTATTTAATTTACTTAAAATTACAGATTTTATCGATACCAAGCAGGAGGTACAAAAGGGAGTTGTGATATGTGATATTCAGCGCAAGTTAAGCGACCGACAATTTAGCAAATAGCCAATTTTTGCAATGGACAGTTACCATAGCTGGGCATTAACTCGTTAATCCGTTAATCGTTAACGAAGTTAACATTTCGAGTAACGGATTTTAAGAACTTTTAAGTTAACTCAAAAATATGTTAACGGACTCGTTAACTTCCGTCAAATTTCTCAAAGTCCGTTAATCGTTAATCCAGCACAGATACCACTGCAAATCCAAGTGTGTTAAAATAAAACACCTTAAATGCGTTCAATGTCTAATTGCTGTATACAAACTATAGTGTTATGGTCGTTTTATACACACTTCTGAGTGTGTTGTACACCTTCATGTATGTATGTATGTATGTTTACACTAGGATTTGCAGTATCCAAACGCACCGCGCCGCGAAAACATGTCTTACATGAAACCTACTTATATGTTTGGTTCAGGTATCATTGCGTCTAACATATAACTGGTCAGTCTATGTAGCAATTCGCCTAAATAGCACATTACTATCAAATTTGACGGCCGACTGGTCTAGTAGCCTGCGACACCTTAGGTCCTGGATTCGAATCCCGGTAGGTGCAAACATTGATATGATGAATATCAATGTTTGTTTCCGAGTCATGGATGTTTCTATACTTATCTATGTATTTATATACCGTTGCTTAGTACCCACGACACAAGACCTTAGGGATCTTACTGTGGGACTAGGTTAATGTGTTGTGTAGTGTGTGAATATTTATTTATTATTATTATTAAATCGTGTTAAAATAATTATGTCCGTCACATTAGTGTTTCGTCCAGAACGCAACTAGTCTATCTTAATAAAATACCACTCACCATACAAACACCCTCGCACACTTTTTCTATGAAGAAATCCAGAAACGGTGTTCGAACATCACTTCGTTTTTACTCCATGACCGGTGATTCTAATGCTGTTTTGTAAGCTACACCAATTTCTAGTTTGGTACCGAATTACTGACTACACTATTACTTCGATGTAATCTATATGTAGATATTTATCATCATTGAAGGCCCCACCATTAAACAGTCCAGACTACGCGCATTAAATAAACTAACGGTAATGATTCATATACATAAATATAATATTTATACATAATGCTATACATAATTTATACCTAGTGCAATGAAAACTGATGATCTGATAATGGTTAAGTAGTCTAACTGAATATACTTTGTGACATGCTATCAGATTCTAATAATGTGGCCTGTATGTTAAGTAGGACCTGTCACAATATATTCCCGAAAACTGCATCGAAATCGGTTTAGCCGTTCCTAATATTAACGTGCACAAACGCAGACAAAAATTCCAAAAATCATCTTTTGTGGACTATTGCGTTGATAAAGGTCTCATAATAGTATATGGTATAATATTTTTTCTCATATATCTTCCATGTACAGACAGCGATCCGTTACATATTTATTATATGTACCTATATAAATGTTACCTACCTTTGTTCTTTTACTTATCTCTCGTAGTAACTGTATCGAACGTGCGTCATGAATCATATTTATAATATGTACATGCAATTTTTGTAATTTTAAATGTCTTAATTCCATCTCGCTTACTTTACCTGGTCATATACTAAAAATACATGCAAATGCACATACAAACTTCAAAACACATTTCAGTGGCGTGGCCAATGAACTTGTTTTCCATCGGCGTTTCCATGTATCGGAATAAATAATATATTCTACATCTGTTCATGTATTTATTTATCAATATCTAAATTCTTAAACATACAAAAATAATATTAAATTAAACGTCTGACGAGGACGTGGATTCGACAAGATTATAGAAATGTTTATCATTAATCATGATATGGGTATGTGTGCATTCTGTATTTATTTTCATGAAGTATCCTCTCATGTTGCGCTATATCTTTATAATTCAAATTTAATTTATTCAGCTACATAAAAAATTGCCGGGACTTCACTGGTCTACCTACCTACACAATTTTCTCAGGTATCAAGTGAAACGATTAAAATAATTAGTGAATTTCTAGTGTTAGGTTAGGTTACTCCAAGTCCACACAGATAAATACACAGTGGCTCCAAAATCCAGTTTAAGCTACAAACAGACAATATTCCCAAATTAAAATAATCTCATAGTATTGTAAAACGAGCGATACCCAAAATCGGTTTAACGATTTGATCGCTCTAGTATTGGTTTATTTATACCTAACTGAAATGCACCTACGTGATGTGGTTACATACAAAACAAGTACATAGTCTGTACGTGTGGTTACTGGTTACACAAGTTATTAATAACAGGAGAATTTATTTCTGAAGACTTTAAATTATTTAGTTAAATAGTTTTTTTTTTAATAATAAATAGGCTTACGCTTGACTACAACACGCCTGATGGTAAGCACCGTTGCAGTCTAAGATGGAGCGCGCTTGCCTAAAAGAAACCGGTTTACTCGCGACTTGAAGACCGCAAGATTATAGTTCATGGGGAACAGGGATTCAGGCAGGTAGTTCCACAGCTTAGCCGTTCGCACTATGAATGTAGAAGCAAATCGCTTAGTACGAGTTTTCGACACTTCAACTGTGAACCGTTTTAAATTTTTCACTTAATGTTACACACAGGCGCATGAGCGAGCCACTTGTCACTGGTCTTTTACATCTAGGCCCGCTAACGTGGCTATACGATCTCATTCGCGATCCTGCAGTTCCGGTACATGGCTGTGTAACCCATTTCGGAAACACAGCCATGTGTAATAATTATTTATGTATACAATGTAACAATTTTATCGTTGTTTAAGTTTCCCTAATACAGCTGTTAGGTATAAAGCCACGCGATCGCAAATAAAAATGTTGTATTTTTTAATAGAAGCTCGCCTTATGCATTCTGTGTGTAACTGTGTGACGTCACTAGATTGTGGGAACAATAAAGAAAAATTAAGCAAGAAAGACTTTCCCTTATACCAATCCCAATTATCTACATCTCAATGTTCACTGTTTCTCAAGAAAGTCATCACTTTCCTTCCTATTATCCTATTCACATCTCAATATTCACGGTTTCGAGAAATAGCATAAACGATTCGATAACGATAACTCAGTTTATCAGATATTTCTTTGGAATTCACAGCGCAATAAACTTATTCATCGTACCATAATCGTACCTACTAAAAAGGGCGGAATATTTGAAATATCCGTGAGACGTACAGTCATACGTAAACCTTTATCTAATGGACAGTGTGTTTACATTCGTTTCCTGGCCATGCCGCAAACAAGTGTTACGTGACTCAACAAATAAAAACTGATCGTTTTATCTAAGCTTAGAGAGAGCTGCACTTCAATTCTCACTGAGTTTACAAAGAGATATTAATATAATCTTTATCCGTTTTTATACTCGAACATGCCTAAACTTTTGATATGACAAACTTTACGAGGGCAAACTGTAATTGTCCCTTAGGATCACCAGACAAATTGATATCCATTGGCTCCAATTAAGCGGTAAAACATTACATTGACAGTAGGTACATACACCACGCAAATATACGCACAGAAATCAATCAATTGATTGAAAGCGTGTACTATAGAACATTTGATATATTTACCTAATAGGTATAAAATAGCCTGTGTGATGTTTAAATGATAAAATGATTTAAAAAAATATATTTGGAAATTACAACAGCAACAATTTAATGATTTGAATGCCCAAGTATATCGATATTTTAATCCTTGGGAAGCGAAGGTGTCGTAGAGAAGCAGTGGACTTTCTATGGATGAAATTATGACCAATGATGAAATCTGGAGGACTATTCACTCACGCAAACGCTTTCCGATCGAAGCACAATTTACACTATTTACTCCGAAAAGAACGGTTAGGATGGTCACCAACTAGTCTACTCCATAGGAACCGGCCACCAATAGCATATTATTCCCTTTGCTCCAAGAACCATAATGTGAAGATGGCATAATAAAATAAATAAATATTCACACACTTCACAACACATGAACCCAGTCCCACACTAAGATCCCTATGGTCTCTTGTGTCGTGGGTACTAAGCAACGGTATATAAATACATAGATAATATAGAAAAAAATCCATGACTTAGAAACAAACATCGATATTCATCATATCAATGTTTGCACCTACCGGGATTCGAACCCAGGACCTATGGCGTCGCGGGCAGGGCCACTACCAACTATACCAATCGGTCGTCAAATAATAAGGCGAGATAACATACGAGTATTTCTTCACATAAACGTATCGTAATCTCTCTACAATTACAAAATTCTTCCGGCATCCAATACCTTGACGCGGCATTACGTGTTGCGTGCATCCTCGTAAGTAAGCCAGTGTTACTTGGGCATAGTAATTATGCCACAAACTTATTTCATGCGGCGGAAAAAATATGAAACTTTCAACATCGCTGTTATGCTTGACTTGGTTACATAGCGATATTTGTGACAATAGCGACTCTGTCCGCGAATCGCATAGGTTGCGGGTTGCATGGTTGAATAAGAACTAGAAAGCTACTGAGATTTTTTTTAAATATGACGCTTAATAGCGAAGTTTGAAGACAAGAAAAAAAACTTAATCTGTTGTAATTAAATATCCCTCTCAAGTCTCACTCAGGACCAAGCCGTAGAGAAGTCACAGTTTATTAGCATTACAAACTAGCGCCACCAAATCAGCAAAATGCAATGAAAACCGCACGTGGACGCTGACCTTACCTTACCGACGCAAACATAAACAAAACTCCCGAACGAATATCTAAGCGCACAGAAGTGCTGCAGCCAAGTGTGACGAGTGAGTTTTTGCCGGACTTTTTTTAGAAATAAAATGACTTCTAGACAGCATCTTGCTCATCCTGATCTACGGAAGGATGAAAAAAAAAAAAAAGGTAAAGCCTAAAAGTGCCAAAACTGATTCGATTCGAATCACTTTTAATAACGCTAAAAAATTATATTACACATAGGTAAGTTTTACTATGTAAGTATGTAATTGCTTATACGGTATACCTTATACCATGCCAATTACCAAGCATTTTCTAGTAACTTGACCTTAACCTTATGCATAATTAAACATCTTAGAAATAAATAAATAAATAACCTCTGGAAAACGGAGTCTTGTAAACGCCACACGCAAAAACAGAAATACACAAACTCTATTAGGTATTCAAACATTTTGCCTTTTGGAAAAAAAATTTTGTAAAGATGAATTTGGCATTTTTTTTACACACATCTTTGTTATTAATAACCTTCGTAGCCAATAAGAAACTCAAACGGCACAGAATAAAGCGCTTTATTACGCGCTCGCGAAAACTCTCGATACCCTGGCAAGTAGCCCAGCGGAGATATTGTGGCGGATTCAAGATCAACAGTTTCGAGTAAATAAACGTCACAATTTCGCATCGCTATGAATATTAGCGTTTCAGACAGGAAGTAAGATGTATACATTTACTAATTCTCTGCCTATATCTACATTAGCTCTCTTATTAGGGGCTTTAGACAGAGTAACATCGATTCTCTATACAATCGATAGAAGTTTGTCATCGTAACATTTACTACAATTTGAAGCCTTCATTTTGCGCGTGCGTTGGATGATTTGATCATGTCTGACCGCTATTAGAGAAGATATGACTATAAACTTCAATGCGAAACGATGTTAAATAGGCGAAGCATCCCCAGACTACCATAGTATTATTATAACTTAAATACCGGTATTCAGAGTCAAATATTTCGCCTTGCCTGCCTCACCTCGCCTGACTACCCCATAGTCAGATAGAATAAAGATGGCTTTTCGGTGGTTGAAAAGGATTGAAAGAGAGACTGAAAAGGATTGAAAGAGAGACTAATAATGAACTGAGGCATATTCGTTCATGGCGTCACTAACTCCAGTTATGTATGAAAGATATCCTTAATTGAGGTCCCTGACTACATGTAGAAAGCACCGCAATTTATTTTCACGTATGACTTTTATATCGATTGGTAATATGATTTACATATTATTTATTTATGATTTATACATTTACATATTTGGGAAAGCAGTAACTCCTAATACCCATATCTTTCCCTAATTTCTTTATCAGTTTTACACCTGAGCCACGCAGCACCCGATTTATCGGCCGATAGTTTCGTTTGAAGGCTATCCTGAACATGAAAGGGGATTGTGAAAACCAATGTAACCTATGTATGTTGCTGCCCCATAGGTATATTAATATGGTAACCACAAATGTTGTTGGAATAGCTTTTTGTACTCGTATCTTCACAACATTTTTTCTTTAGGCAGAGAGCATTAACTTTAAACCAACCCATTGGAAAAATCTGCCCTAAGTCGACAGTTGTTTTAAAAACTTTGTTCTAAACAAGGTGCCTCGTTTAATTTATGTGAAAAAGTTATAAAGTGGTGACTATTTATCTCAAGACTATCATCAGCTCAACTTGCTACACCGTTCAAACCTGCTCTAAACCCATTCACACAAAATACGCACAAAAAAAGGCAGTTGATACAAATGAGAATCTGAACGTTTTATCAAAAGGTAATTCCACTTTAGGTATGTAATTGTAATTATCATTACAATGTAACAGGCCAATAAAATACATAACAACGGATAGTGTAAGTCTCCATATTGATATTATAACCCCTTGACAACCAGTATCACTATCGATTAACATGTTATTCTTCTATACTGCTCTGGGAGTGAAAAAAAAACGTATAATACTTAAGCTGCTTCTCTTCCCGGGCATACTGTACAAGTCTGTAGAGGGACAAGAAGGTTTTAGTGTTTTGTAGGCTATGGGCTGACCACCTGTCACTACTAACCGAACCTGTAGATCTCAACTATACCCTCAAAATTGGTCAGAGGTAGCGTGTGTTGTGGTTCTTTCTATCGGCCCTTGATGCTCTGCTTACCCCGTAAGGGATAAAGGCGTTATTATATGTATGTATGTTATTATAAGATACAAATGGTTTCGAAGTAGCCCAATGGTTAAGACGTGCGCCTTGCAGTCGGAAAGCGTAGGTTTGATTCCAGTCACGGGCCTGTGCCACTGAACTTATTTCATACTAGTGGACGCCCGCGACTCCGTCCGCGTGGACTGCAGAAATCCACTCGAATCGGTCCAGCCGTTTCTGAGATTAGCGTGCACAAACATCGATCCGTTGCAATTTTATTGTATCTATAGATATAATTATATAGATACGGATTTTAATATACTAAAATCAGTGACGTGATAATTCATCTAAGACTAAAATGGTCACTTAGCTATACCCGCGGAGGGTTAACAGCAGACCCAAAAACAAAAGCCAAATCCTTGGCAATGTGAGTTTCGAAAGAAACCATATTGCGCCAACTCCATAAATAATAGGGTAAGGGCAGGAAGATGACGATGGTTAACTCAGGGGCGTTCTTTTTAGGTGATGGCTGACAAGTTGTTGCTGTGCTGTTACACGGCCCCGATATTCCAAACATAGCTATAGGATCTACTTACTTAGTAACCATCATCATCATCATCATCATCAGCCTATTGCAGTCCACTGCTGGACGTAGGCCTTCCCCAGGGAACTCCACAAGACTGCCATGAGGGGTATTTGCCCAAAGTCACCACGCTGGGCAGGCGGATTGGTGACCGCAGTTTGTATTTTGGACTATGTTGTCAACACGGGAGGCGCTGCTGCCCACCTCCCGGAAACCCTTACTTAGTACCCATATGCCTTTTTAAAGAAACCTTAATTTCTAGTATCGGGCCATACAACATTTGAATGACTTGCTAATCTAAAGCCCATATACTTGTAATCGCAAGCCCGATTCGTATCAAACAACACAATACATGTTCCCAGTAATTTGCACGAGTTGTGTATGAGTATCATTATTTACAACAAGACAAAGAACAGGTATCATAAGTGTTGAAGATATCTATATATAGGTAGATTAAACAACAAAATCCCGAATATGTTTGAATGAACATGCGATTATATGCACGTACTGTTACATACTCCAAATATACCTATATATTTATTGCTGAATTGCACCAATTCCATTTTTGTAGTAAATAATAAGATGCAGATCAACAATAAAGTACTATATATTTTCCCTACCGACTAACATCGAGTTAGTCAGTATCATCTCTTGCCGAATTGCTGCCCAGCTACGGACTGGTTTGTTTTTTGCCTGGTGCATCAATCAAGAGCTCTGGTAGTCCACTCCACCGTGGAGATTGTGAAAGTAAAGCTGTGGTTTTATTATATAACGTGTTATAGAAATAGTGTTTAAAATAATAAACTTAGTGTGGTGAGAAAACCTTGTTTTTTTTAACACGTCCGGCCGCCATCCTAGCAGTACGTACCAATCATATCGTACAGACGTGTCACCTCCGGGTCAACTCGCTCGTTCCCAAATTGTGTAAGCATCATTACATTTACCATACTTAAGGGCTTGCAACAAAATGCAATATTTCCAGACATCAGATGACTTATTTATGTCTCCTTGTTAACGTACAGCGCATAAAATACTATTAGTATGTATGTATTAAAGTATAAATTTAATAATACGGTGGCAGTATGGTTTAGTTTCTATGTTAGCTTTGTTTGTATAAAAAACAAGGTTCGTTTTGGCCGCTAGAGGAGGCCTCTTTCATTGTCGTGTCATGGCGGTCTTGCCGTGTAGTTTTCCGGTTTTGTAACTTTTTAAACTAAATAAAGAAATCTTATTTGTTTGTTATTTAAACTTTGAAGTCAACAATAGTTTTATCTGTACAACAATAAAAACTTGTATTTTGTTTGCACAGTTTGTACCAACCACTTTAATGAATAAATCCCGATAAGTGTTTAAGATAAAGCATGAATAACGTCCTGTAATACTCGCATCGATGTTGCTCAATGATTTGTACCTCAAGTTATCTGACCAAGCATGTCCAAAAAGTTTGTGCCATGGCACAAAGTTGACACGCTGCTTCTTTAATCTGTGCTCCATCGCCTGTGTCGAGCGAGACTCGGAAGAGATGCAAAATTTCCAAATTGTTTCGTAATAAACTGCAAAACTTCTTCCAGGGTAGTAAATCAGGCCGATGGAGGAATTACCTACCATCGTGCTGATATGTATTTGAATCTTTTGTAACATACTCCTTATGTACCTACCTTATGATGATTAGATGTAACGTTTGGCTCGCGTCCAGATGTTTACCATTCGGAAAACCTACAAGATACTACATCCATAGCTTTGTTATCGAGATTCCAGGTTTGCGCTCATATGGAAATGAGCGCAGAATCGATAACTTTGCGATTGTTTGTATAAAACATGCGCGCATTCAAACGTTCAATGCATGTGGTTCCAGAAGACTGGACGGTTCCGCTGCGTACTACATACGTAGGTAGAGTCCGTTTCATAGAACAAATCCTATACTATTTTGTCTAACATTTTTTGTGATGCGATCGTTATACACATAGTAACTCGCGCCATCATCCAACGCTATACGGTGAAACGCACTCCTCTACTACTATGGTTGAATATGTGAGGCCACATCTTCTATCTTCTATATCTATCTACCTATACATATAATAAAATTGCTGTTTTGTACACGCTAATATTAGAGTGACCGATCTACGTTTTCAGTATATTGTGACAAGGCTTTTTATCCCGGATAATTTCCAATTTTGTTTTTTCTGCATCTGAATGGCAAGCACGAACCTCTCGATAGTCCGTAACGCTAGCGTCAAACTGTAAATTCTCTTAGATTTTGCTAGCGAGTCGCTAGCGTTTCGCCGCGTAAAAAGTTTCATGCTTACCCCACGTATACGATACGTACGATGCGAGCTTGTAGGTAGACGGTTACCAATACTTTTCAAGATTCACTCTGTTCGATTTTAACCTACATCGTTAGTCATTCATTATACATATAACCATAATCTATAAATAAAATACATGAATAATAATTACAAAATTAACATGGTCTACCAACAAATAAGTCAAGGAAGAACCACGTCATGACGTCATACTCTGATAGCTCGTCCTTGCAACTCGGCTCACACAAGGGCTGTTACAGTACATTGGAGCCGGTGAACTGGGTCACTGTGCCTTACTTAGCGTACAGCGAGCAAGCTATACCTATTTTTAGAATGCATGCAACTGTGACGTCAGTACCACTGGTTTCAAATCATTGGGAACTTGACCTGATATTGGAGTGGGTAGAATTGAGGCCTTTGCCCTGTAGAGCCTAACTCGAAGAATGTATGTTAAATACTTTGATATAACAATAGCACAACTAGTAGCACTCGAAAAATTCTAATTTAATTCCATCTAAATCTAAGTTGAAAACTGCATTCATTAATTTAGGTTAGTATACTTATAGGATAAGAGTAACATGGACATTCTCTCGAACGGCAAGCAAGTTGTAACTGATCTTTGACAATATCTGGTCTTAAGAGATTTGGCTTCCCAGTAAGCGTCGCCGTCATATAGCGGCCGTAAGTATGCAAAACCAGACATGGGAGATGTTCCTTTAAGCCAATGTATGACTCCAAAGCCACAGCTAAACTACATTATCTTTTTCGTGACCCTGCTCTCCTGGCTAACGCTTTGGAAAAATTGTATAACGACCACATATGCAATTACGTAACGAACCAAAACCAGGGGTTCCGTTTTAGCATTTTAGTGGAAACCCTTAAAAGGCCCAGATCACTCACCAGTCCGTCCGCCGGTATTTCTTTGGCCGTCCCATTGTAGTGGCAGGTCTTCAGCTTCTTGTCCAGGGGGCATTTGTTAGAGTACATAACACAGTGGCCCTCCTCCGCCGAAGCACCTGGGATCTGGAAATAAACGTATGGTTACAGTTTTAAATGTTCTGCAGCCTATGTTACCTATGGAGCACTTTGCTTGTGCTGGTTTGTACCTAGGTGGACCAAGAGCTAAACACATATCTCATGGTATACGCATAAGAGGTAGGTAGATGTGATTGTATTTAGTGGATTGATTGAGGATGTGCAGCTATGTATGAATAGTTGTTCAACTACCTAATGAAATATAAACATTCATATTAACACATTATTTCAAGCAAATGCACAATCATACCAATACAAATATTAGTCACTTTTGTACCAATCTTGATTCCATTTTGTAAGCAGCTGATATAGAATGATTTCGTGTGTTCACTCAATGACGTCAAAGCTCTAACGAATTCGCATTTTTAATACGGCTACGACATTGTCATGTATTTTTATGGGCACATCAAATTAAAAAACATCAACAATTCAAGACCATTCATCGAAAATCTATGTTGGAATAATTCTCTTCGGAATTATATTATAGCTAACGGGACTGAGGGAACTGAACGGAAATGAGGACAAAAGATAACTTAATTCAATCTGCACTGTTCCCTTGGAATTTGTCCCTATTACCCGTCATCTCGTGACTTACTCCCTGTACACGTATGTCCTCTCTCACCCAGTCCATCCAACACTTCAACCTACCTACCTCTTCCTCTATATTCGTTCACATTCATGGCCAACGTTCTCTGCTAAAATATGCTCTTCATCCCTTCGCTTTACATGCCCGAGAGATACCTTTTTTACCTCTTAGTCACTTACGGGAGAGTTACTGTGTACGTTGATATCACCATGGACACCTTATCTTATAGTATGACGGAATACAAGTAAGTGCAATACATAGTGTTAGTTTACAATCTATCTTCTTCTATACATATAATAAAATTGTAACGGATCGATGTTTGTGCACGCTAATCTCAGAAACGGCTGAACCGATTTCGATGCAGTTTTCAGGAATATGTTGTGACAGGTCCCACTTAACATATAGGTTAACATATAGCTTAACATATAACTATTTATCCCGGCAAAATGTTTTATCCCGGATAATATCGACATTTTATTTTTTCTGCAGTCCACGCGGACGGAGTCGCGGGCGTCCACTAGTCTATGTAATATAACACAACCAAATTGTTCAGATTGTTATAACAAAACATGTTACATGTTAAACAGTCCTAAAATGAATTTGGGTCAAAAACAATATCGGAATTATTTTGAATGTAAAATCATTTCGTCAAAGGCGATGCATGTTACATATTATTTTATACATTCTATAAGAAAAAGTTGATCATTAGGTATTCTGAAATAGTGAACACTCGCGATACATAAATGTATGTCATAATGTTCCGGAAATCAAATAGACATAGTTTATTAGTGTACTACAGTAATAAAATCAAACACATTTTTTTAAATAGCACAGTTAAGTAATTGAATAAACTAACAGCCTTACAAGTTTGTATAGAAACTGCACTTATTTTATGTTATTCCGTTCTATCCATTAGAACAAAGCCAATTGATGACAATAATATTCCTTTTTGTGTATGTGCAATAAAGAATAAGAATAATACATAGACAAAAATATCAAGTACTTTTTTCGACCCACACAAGATTAATATTTAAAATGACACTTGACCTATGATTCCTACGAACGAACCAAATAAAGTTCGTTTGACCAATGAAAAGGCTTCTTTTATCCAGTTCTTTCACCCCATTGTTGTGAAAAGATTCATCAAAACTGTTATAATTACTATGACGTGTTTTCCGTTTCCCATCGTAGGCAGTTACCCTTGAGGGTCACACAACAGAGATTATTATTTTATACTAGTGGCAGCTTTACTTGCTGAAAAGAACCCTTGCGATCGAGTTAGGTAAGTTAGGTTTACATTATGTAATGTAAAATTTTAACAATAACGATCAATCTAAGGTAAGTATATTAGAATTTTAGCAATAACATTTTTGTATACTATGTATTACGCGTTTGAAATGATACCTGTGCCCAGAAAGGGAAACTTAAAATATAAATTACGCGATATTAAGTGTTACTATATTATTTAGTTTCGGTACTAGCTCTACCACTAGCCAAGCAGGAAAACTGTTTAACTTAATACCTAGTTGACGTGACAGAATCCATACAATGGCACGTAAATTAGTTACGAATACTGTTTAGTTTGGCTACGTCGCGGACATGCTACTTTGAACTTGGTTTACTTACAGATCAATACTTGTTACTTAGCGCACGGCGCTATATTACTTAGTAAAGCTATGGTTTACTAGGATAGCGGTGCCGTAATATAGGCCGTACTTCTCTTTACGGTGCCGACATGGGAAAGTTTCTTCAGAACCGCTATATAACGGCAGCGCTATGCTAAGAAACCACTTACGCTATAGTGAAGTAACGTTTATTAGTTTATTTTCATTGTAGAAGAATTAGGAGATTATAAACATTGTTTAAGCTAAACATTGCCTAAATTTAATAGATATTACATACATTTTATATCATAGCATAATCTTAACAATATAAGGCACAGTATCATAGCGACACTAGCGCTTGACAGGACTTCTTTGTCAAAACCAAAGTGTGAGTTTACGCCGGCCGACATCGCCGGTAATAAGGAAAACTGTCGCATCTAGGCCGACAGTCAAGGTGTGCCGGTCGGACTGTGGTTTGTATGTCAGACTCGTGTTTATAGCTTTACCTACATTAGTTAGTAGCAGGTCGTTCTCTTGTCCAAAAAACGTTATAGTTTTATAATGGCTTATGATGGTAGCCTAAAGAGATTTTCCATCTTTTCTGAGCTATGTGGCGAGCGCTGAAGACGCACTACCGAAAAAATGGTTAGACCGTTAACTATTTTTCTTTTTCTCACTCGGGTGAAAAAAAAATCATTTTCTTAATAATATTTTTCTTTAGTTAAACCAACGCTTGGGGGGCACTTGGCTGTCTTATGAAAGCATTAATTTAACTAGTAACTAACTAACTTGTATTTGCATATAGATTTCGATTAAAGATAGAGTTAAGAGAAGTTCTAGTTTGGTTGAAAATAAGTTGACAAAAAGACGCATATTCGTACCTAAAGTAAAAGTAGCGTGCACCACGTGCATGATGGATGATATAAAATTGCCCTAAGCTATATAATATAATATCATATTATAACAAATATTCAGATAAAACTAACAATAGAAGTGACGTTGGTTTCGGTTTTTTTAAGCCGAGTTGAAAATTCCATTTCATTCGCATACCTACCTATGACGCTTGTGAACTTCAACATAACGTAGGTAGCTATCAAGTACAGAGAACGTGATACTGACGGAATACTAATGAACACATGACCATGCAATTTCGTTTGAAAGTCTTAGGACACAATCATATTACCACTAGTAAATCATAATTAATCAGATGCACTTCCACAAGTGCATGCACGGTCGTTTTCATCTTACGTACATCTCAAGGAGGTTTTCAATTAGTCTGTAGCTTCTGTTTATGTTTGTTACGCGACTACTGCGTATTTTATTTTCATTATGAATGACAAAAGGTTTAAAATTTTTATACGCATTCATTGATTCTTTTCTCGTAATTATACAGTATTTTAAAGGTGATCCCGTATGAATTTCAACATATTGGTATTATTGGTTTTGTAAGGGCCTTCAAATTATTATTTTGACAGTTTTTGAAGTCGGTATTTTTCGTCTTACTTATTATCATAGAACACTTTATCGGGCTTGACAGAGACCTTGACTTTATGACCGTCTCGTGGCGACACAGAGCAATTAGAGCTACTATTGTCTGATGTGGGGTTCACTACGATACATCATCTGCGTCTCCTTCCGTGCATGTCGTAAGAGTCGACTAAGGAATACGGTGACGTTCTCTCAGGAGTTAAGCTAGTAACTTGTCACGGATCACACTATTTTTGTGACAGGATTTGTATGCACAATATGTCGAGTGTCGTGATAAGTCGAGTGAACGTCGAAACTTAGTCGAGCGCCTCGAGTATAAAGTTCCAGACCATTGAATCATCGTAAACATATCTCAATGAGTCAGACGTGTCCACCTCATTACACAAACAGACGGGCAGTACCTTATCTCTAATTCAGTTCAACCAATCAACGTGGGTTCAAACGATCTGCTTGACTCACTCATAAACAATTAAAACTGATTCCTGTTCTGATTAATGATTATTATCGTTTATGTCAGATTAGATCCCTTGGCACGGGTTCAATTTATGGGCGAGACGATTTTTTTAAAGCAATCTTTTTTTATATTAGGTAGTTTTCGCGTGAGAGAGAAAAGCTTTAGTTTCCTATGACAGCGGTACCGTCATATAGCGGCCGTACAAAACTTCTAACTTCCATCTACACTTACAAATACTCGTACATACATAATAATTTACATATTTATAATTAATTACTAGCGACCTGCTCCGGCTTCGCACGCTATGCTGGGACCATACATATTATAAATCACTCTATCTATATAAAAAAACCGCATCCAAATCAGTTGCATGCATAGGGACAGACAGATAGCGGGAAGAAACTATATTGTATACTATGTTATGATATTATTTGTGACTATTATTCGTAAAGTGTTGGACACAAGATAGTTTGGCTGTCTACATAGTTATTGTTATGTTTGGAAAATGGATAAAAGTTAGGTTGTCGGCCGATAAGGTCCGAGTGCTATACCAGGACGAGCCAAATATTTGATTTTAATCATTTTCTAGCACGTTATCTACTACCAAATACTGAGTTTTTTTTAGTAAACAAAGTGATAAGAGATTAAAAGAAAACGCTGGTATTAAAATATGCCCGCATTACATTAAATTGTCAATGATTGCCCTCATAATGTGCACCCCAAATTGAGACCTTTTATGTTATTCTTATTTTATACAATGTGTACAATAATAAATACAAGAAACTTGCTAGATATACCTCATACATCAGGATAACATAGGCTATAAAGTTCAAGCGGACGAAATCGCGGGCGGCCGCTAGTTAGGTAATCATAAAAACCCTTGCACGCGACAGAATACATTATTAGTCTATCGTCAAACTGTTCATCTATACATATAATAAAAATGTAACGGATCGCTGTCTGTACATCTATACTAATATTATAAAGCTGAAGAGTTTGTTTGTTTGAACGCGCTAATCTCCGGAACTACTGGCTCGAATTAAAAAAATCTTTTTGTGTTGGATAGTCCATTTATCGGAAGGCTTTAGGCTATATTCATCACAGTGCGACCAATAGGGACGAAGAATAAGAGGAAAATGTGGAAAAAACGGGGAAAATTATTCAACTTTGGAGACTTCCGTTGCGTGCGCTGCGTAAACGGTTCAAGTTATCCAAAAAATATGTATGAAAGAATAAAATAACGTAGAAATGATATGAAAGAAAAAAATTGAAGGTCTAGACTGCCTGATGCAGAACCCTTAGCAGCCCAGCTAAACTTTGAGAGATATATATAGATAAGTCTTAGGAAAAGTTGCTCAGCATGATAAGTTGTTGACGCGGACGAAGTCGCGAGCAACAGCTAGTGGAAGATAAATGAGAAAAAATATTATAGGAGGATATATTAAATATTATATCTTTATCAACGCAATAGAACCCAAAACGATAATTTTTGAATTTTTTGTCTGTGCGTTTGTGCACGCTAATCTCAGAAACGGCTGAACCGATTGCGACGCAGTTTTCAGGAATATATCGTGATAGGTCCCACTTAACATATAGGCTACTTTTTATCCCGGGAAAATGTTTTTATCCCGGATAATTTCGATATTTTATTTTTTCTGTAGTCCACGCAGACGGAGTCGCGGGCGTCCACTAGTAATTAATAAATCTCTCCACACATCGCAAGGGACCAAGAAGAGGGGCTCAAACAGGGAATTTCCGATGCGTCACAGACACAAACAACACTGTTACCGATTTACTTTAGCCCCTCTTATAAATCTGGACTGTTCTGGACTCGTAACCGATGCAATGCCTAGCGCGTAACTATGTTCAGAAAAGTATACAGATAAGGATAAGACGGAGCCCTGGCTGTGTTCAAATGGGGTAGCCAGAAATTCAGGACCACGAATGTAATCCCACAGCCACGTTTAGCATAGCCGGGTCAGATATAAAAGATCAGTCACAAGCTGTTCGATAGTTGATGCAGCTGATGCATTCTAGTGAAGCTCCGCATCAGCACAGTCTGCTAAATCATATCTAGTTGAGGAAAGACAGGCATTTTTCAACCAAGGAAAGATCTAAGAAATACCTACAATTTACCTACATACTTTGGGTATTTTCCCGTAGTAACTACACTCAAATTCGACTTGTCACCCATTCCACTACAGAACTGTAGTTTCATTCCCGCACTACGTACCTGACGTAGATTTTTGTGTTTATAGCGCGTCGTCACGACAATGTTAGTGTACCTAATACTGTTCGTTCCGCAAGCTAATTCCTACCTATCTACAGAACTAATGTTTAAAATACAAATATCATGTCCTGGGCGAAAAGGCATTAGTTACAACTTTTTCCCGGATATGTAGATAAGTAACCTAACCACAATTCGTGAATACTATTAACATTATGTATGTACTCGTATCTATGTATGTGGGGGAGGCCTATGTCCAACAGTGGACTTCCCAGGGCTGTAAATGATGATGTATCTATATAGTGTTGCCCAAATTCAGTCTTGGTCTTGCAGTCTTGGTCTTGTTCTTGCGTTTTTGCAAGACCAAGACCAAGAACAAGACCGCGTATTTTTAGCAAGACCAAGACCAAGACTGACCGTGCAAGACTTGAGCAAGAACAAGACATAGCCTGCAAGACTCTTGCGTCTTGCAGCTAGGACTTAGCGCTATTTCACGGAGTAGTTAGGTGTAACAGTTCGGTGTATAGGTATGTACGCTTAGGAATTCTATGAGACGCAAAAAACTGTATCAAAGAATATGAAAAACTGGACCTATGCGCATTACGACTAATACCATAAACATAGCGAATAAAAAAATATCTATTAAAATCAAACTGAGTGCATGCATAGTTATGTTTTAACCATCGGCACTTTGATAATGCGGCATCAAAGGTTTTGTACTTACTTCTCAAAGAAATTTGCCGCTTTTCGGAAGTACATGGTTATGAACTTATGATACACGCGCCGGCGGCTTCTTTTGAAATCTAAAACAATCGTTGCCGCCACGCCGAAATCATAACATTTGACACTATTTGATTGCCGCCATAGGGCGTAGGTATACTCATGCAAAATAATTTCGAGTTTTAAGAGTACCTACAGGTGTTCCAAAGAATAAATAAGTTTCAGAGTGCTTAGAATGAAAATGAATACATTATACTGATCACGCAAGTAGTATTATGATTAGGATAAAATGGTAAGGATAGGTAGTAGATATCATAATAATTCATTCTAGTAAGTATATATTATAATATTGATTACTTATATGGTTTTAAACTAATTACTTAGGTACTATTATTGTACATTTAGTCATTATATTTCTTAAGTTTTTACAAGAAAAAATAGCAAAAAAGTGTTCAAATATCACCCGTTTGATAAATATTGTAGCCACTTTTAAATATACTTGAAACGTGTAAAAAAATTCTACAAAACTAATAAAATAATATAAAAAGCGTAGGTACTTACCTACTAATAAAATAAAAAGCCTGCGATAAGAGTTTTGTATTACTTACCAGCCCGAATATCTCTGAGAGAGATGATGAGAGTAAGTATTTACTAGCTGTGCCCGCGACTTCGTCCACGAGGAATAGTAACTTTGGAGGTATAGTGACGTTCAGGATTTATTTATTTATTTTAAAACTTCTGTCATCAAACATACAAACGAACTCTTCAGCTTTATAATATTAGTATAGATGTACGCCAAAACATTCACTTATATGTAAAGAATAGTGATTGGCACTAATTCTTTACATATATTTTATTCACGCGTCGCGCGTCTGTACAAGTAGGTAATATTTAGTGTGTGTTTGTACGCCGCACGCGGCATCGTTTGATTTGCGGCGGCATCCTTTTCATAGAGCCGGCACGTGGCGAGGCGGCGCGGTAGAAAGCAAGGAAACGTACTTCATTTATTTATACTTCATAATACGAATTATTTTAATTCCAGTCATTTCCAATTGAGCTGTGCTTCGAGTCTAACTTAATAATTGTTTTTACTAATTCTCGTTGTTTTCTAAAAACGTATCACGTGTACAATTTAATATGAGTGACGAAGATTCAAATTATTCTAGTCCGAGTAACGAGAGTTTGAGTCACAGATCTAAAAGACCCAAAAGCAAATTTGAGGAGTTTTTCGAAATAATTCATGCATCCCAAACTGCCTTGTGTAAATTGTGCCAACATAAAAAGATTGAAATAAAAATGAAAAACAGAAACACTTCAGGCTTAAGGAAACATCTAATATCTTTCCACAAAAAGGAATCAGAAATATTTCTTCCTGTTAAACCAAAATTAAGTGGAGATATCACAAGCTTTTTAGTAACCGCTGGAAGAAGTGGACAGGTAAGAATATTTTTTTAACAGTTAAAAGAATTTTAACTCCGCGTAGCTATTCATGCGATACTTTCAAAAACGCCATTAACTTACGTAAGTATTTTTGAGTTAGTGGTGTTTTCATCTAGGGGTGCGACATATTAAGTATGTAATTATCGTCTTAAATATTTTTTATAAACACCCATATTTTCATTTAATCGGCCAGTAACAACTAAGTACTTTATTTTGGTAAATTACAGTACAGTGCAACCTTAATATAACAAATATCAATTTAACGATTTTCTCGATTTAACAACAACAAACCTCCTCCTCTTATACGCTCAAACCTAGTATGTTTTAAATAATAACACAAGATTTATTGTTTTGTTTCAGTCGGAAAACAGCAGTGACAACATCACGACAGCTACAGTTGATTGGGTGTGTGAAAAAATATCTTCCCTTCTCATTTTTCGATGACGAAGCTACACAAGTATATTTTCGACGTATTTGCCCTAATATGGTGTTTCCTAAAAGGTCTACACTTAGAAGGAAAGTCAAAGAGCGATTTGAAGAGCTCCAATTGAATCTCAAGGAACGACTTCAACAATTATCATCTAAAATGTCGTTTACCATTGATGGGTGCACGTCAATTGCTGGTAGGAGTTACTACGGGGTTACTATTCATTATATAGACAACGAATGGAAGTATCGATCTGTAGTTCTTGATTTTATACCATCACGCGGTCGACATACTGGGGAAGATATTGCAACGATTTTCCATGAATGTTTATTGGAATATGGCATAATTGATAAAATACAAGCTATCACGGTCGACAACGCAAGTGCAAATACCAAATTTATGTTTGAACTGGGCAAACAGCTGCCGCCACACTTTGATTCAGACAATCAACATTTCCGGTGCTTTGCTCACATTTTAAACCTTGGTGTACAAGATTTATTAAAGACCTTAGCATTACACTGTGAGTCTGACACTAACGCGCAAGATCAGCAGTACGAAGACTATGCAGACGAAACTGAGGATGAGGAAGATGAAGAATCTGCACCAAATATTGCTGACTCGCGTACATCTGTAACAAAGTTACGCAGTATTTCCAGTAAAATAAAAAGAAGTGAGATAGTGAAGAAGAAGTTTCAGTCTGCTTGTGAAGCAGCTGGCGTGCCATCAAATCTAAATGCCATTCTTGACTGTCCAACGAGATGGAATTCCACACATGATATGATTGGATTTGGTTTAAAAGTGAGAGCGGGCATTGACATATTGTGCAGTTCTGTCACCGAATTGAATGATTTTCAAATCACAGCTAATGAATGGCAGGTACTCGAAAAATTACATAAATTTCTAATAAACTTTAAACTTTTAAGTACAAAACTTGGCGGAGACAAATATGTTACATTACCGCTAGTCATTGTATCATTCAATCTCTTGCTAGATAAAATTGAATCCATGGTAAAACAGTTAGATGAGAAACCTAATCGATCTGAAGTGGATGAAAGGCTCATTCTAGCTTTCCAAGCAGCTCGAGACAAAATGCTTAAACATTACAAGAAGAGCAACTGGATTTATTGTACTTCTTTAATTTTAGACCCAAGGCATAAGGCTCAGACTTTTGACCTGACAATGTGGGGGAAGTAACTTAAAACAGAAAGTCTGCGCAAGTTCAATGAACTTTATGAAGAATATAAAAGTCTACACTCACTGAACAAATCTCTGGAATTACCAGAAAAAGAAAATAAAGTATGTGATGAAGATGAAGACGTAATAGACTTTGATAAACTCTATGAATGTCCCTCGACGTCATCTGGATCTTGTCTTCAAGGCTTAGTGATAGACAAGTTGGAGGAGTACCTGAGAAAACCAAGAACTGCCAGCTCGGAAGACATTTTAGATTGGTGGAGGACGCATGAGACAGAGTATCCGATTTTATCGAAAATGGCCCGTGATTTTCTCTCAATACCTGCAACTTCAATACCTGCTGAGAGGTTATTTTCTAAAGCATCATTAGTAATTAGAAAACATAGAAATAGGTTAAGTGATGAGTCAGCCAGATGGTTACTTTGTATTAATTCTTGGTCAAAAGAATTGATATAAAGTATCATAACCTAATGATAAAGCTGTTGATTTGTGTTGTATTTTATTTTTTATTCAAATAAATGATAAATCGTAAAACTCTTTTATTAAATTTCTTATAAGTTGAGGGTTCAATCTCTTTCTAGACAGATAAGTATTGTTCTTTAAAATACACTCAAGTTATTGTAATTAATTTGTTTTTTTACATGTTTTAGCAAATGTAAGCTTATAAATCATAAATGTTTATTAAGAAACAGTTACTTCCATGGAAAACGACATATAGGTCAGTTGATTTTTCGAATTTCTTATCAAATCTTCAGTTATTTATTAATCTGCTTGATCTTTACTATGGCTATGTTAATTCAAGCTCACAATGTCAATTCTAATACGTTTTTCTAAGATTTAAAGTAAACTTTAATAAATAGTAATAGACTAATAGGTAATTGCAAGACTTGCAAGACTCTTGCTGCAAGACCAAGACCAAGACCAAGACTGGGAGCGCAAGACCAAGACCAAGACCAAGACCAGGTGTATTGGCGCAAGACCAAGACCAAGACTGGCTAAGTCTCGTCTTGTTCTTGCATTTGGGCAACACTATATCTATATATGTATGTATAGGTACCTGTATTATGTAGGTATTTACCAGTGCATCTATTCAATGCAAAAATATATAGTTTCACCATCTACCTCTAGTAATTAGCATTCTGATAAGCATCCGCATAGCAAAAAGATATCAAACAATACAAAATGGTATAAAAATAGCACAAATTAAAAGAGAATAACTAAGAAAACGGCAGTTTACTATCAGTACATTAGTAAATCACACAATATTAATTAAACCTTTCGCACTTTGATTACGGTAGTGTGGAAAATACCGTGATTAGCACTTCTGTTATTGCTAGAAAATTATATGCGAATAGGATTCTAGCAGACTAGGCATGCATTTCACAAAATGGCTGAAAGTTTTCAACAATTCTATACGAGTCCGAAGTTTTGTCAAAAAGTTCCAGATCATCATGAGCCTCTGATATAGTTTTGGGACAAGTGCGATGTCGGTACCGGGAATTGTATGGGAATAGTGTACCTGATTAAATTAAAAATATGGTGGTACTTGTTTCACTTTAACTGCGCGGCGACACCGGAGAAAATATTGTGCATAATCCTGCTTCTGTAAACTTTTAGATTAAACGAAGGTTTTAACATAAACTAGCGGCTACCCACGACTTCGACCGCGGAAACTATAAAATTTCCGTGACTCCCGCTCCCGTGGGAATATCGGGAAATTCTTTTTTAATACTCTACACTTCACACCTTTTACTTACATTTTCTACCAGTATCAGACACATTCAGTCAATAAGGGAAGAGCTTTAATATATTGATTGATAATAGCACAGAGCACAAAATTGTGATATATATTTAAAGATGTGATTCGTAAACCTAATAAAAACTGTGTCAAGCAAAGGACAGTGTTCAAATGACCTACAATATGTCTGCGCGAAACCTTAGAACTTCATAAATACTGGACTGTTTTAGTACGAGTACAGCTATTTAGCACTGCAATAAAGAGGAAAGATTTGGTACGTTTTTATCACCGGCTGGCTGTTCTAAAGAAGTACTGCTAACATGAATTTCCTTGTTCGCTACCTCAGTGCGATATATTAGGCTTACTAGTCCTTACCAAAACAAACGGTTAGGTACTTTGTATTTGTAACTTGTAAGTATACGATAGGTGCAACTTTTGCACTTTAGTCCACTATTTTACTCTCAAACGAGATACTTATCTTCTTTTTGCGTTTATTTCGGAATATGACAATTTCTTGTAAAATAGGCGAATATAGTCAATCAAAGGTGAATGTATTGGGGTCTAGCTAGTAGATAGGTAGCAAGGTAGATAAAATCCTTTATTGTACTACAAATATTCATACGAGTACAATGGCGAGCTTAATTACTTCAATTCTCTACCAGCTAACCAGGTTACTTGCCATGGCAATGTTATGAATATAGGTCAATATCGTGCAAAATAAGGAACCACACGCATTATGATTCAGACTGCAAGTATGTATGACTACACATGCCACCAAGGCCCTGGCCTCTGCACGTAAAGTTACCAACATCTTCCTAGCAATTCTTAATGCAGTTACATAAGGCTCATGTTAATCTGTCGATTTTTAATGTAACAGTTAACCCGCTACTCCGTCCGCGTAGATTACACTAAATTATAAATTCGTGAGTTGACTTTACAACGTTTCGCGTCTAAAAATTCGGTAGCAATCGGTCAGTGCTATTAAAGCACTCGCCTTAACAGTTGATACTTCACTTAAGAATATACTCATTTATTAAAAGAAAAACACTCACACAAATGTATATGCATTTTGACCCAGTGTCGCTACTCTCATGATCAAGACGAATACAGAATGTTTTTTCGTTGCCACTCTTAACGAAGGGTACGTACTCTATACATCAAATAAAGTAAGTTTATGCAAAAAAAAATGCTGGGACACGATGTAATTTTTTTTATTTATTTTTTATTACTTGATTGGGCGAAATTTATAGTGTCCAGTGTTTATTAGTTAGGTTTTTCATAGACAGATATGAATTATTTCTCATGAGAAAATCTTGTTACACGCGTCAATGTGCATTTATGCAGAAAAACGCAGTCTATTTACTCAACTTTGGACCCCAATATTTTGGAAACCAGACACTTCCCAGGTATGCATCCTTGGAGAAAAATGATCGTGATGATGAGGAGATTCCGTAGTTTTCGGGAACGTTGACGACCAAAAATCACCATGTATAATGATACCGCTCAAGCTCAAATACGACAAGCTGTATAGGCTATAGCGCTTGTCAAAGAAATATACATATGTACATACACTCGACAAACATACCTTCCTTCTCTTACTATCTTATCCGGGATAAAAATATTTTCCCGGGATAAATAGTAGCCTATATGTTAAGTGGGACCTGTCACAATATATTCCTGAAAACTGCATCGAAATCGGGTAAGCTATTTCTGAGATTAGCGTGCACAAACGCACAGACAAACCGACAAACAGACAAAAATTCAAAAAATAATTCTTTTGGGTACTAATGCGTTGATAAAGGTTTCCTATAATATTTTTTCTCATATATCTACCATGTACAGACAGCGATCCGTTACATTTTTATTATATGTATAGATTGGAGTGAACGCTTGCTGCATTGGTGGCCTCGAGAGGACAAGCGACCTCGTGGTCGCCCCAGACGCCGATGGAGCGACGACATCACAGAACTGGCAGGCGGGACTTGGACTAGGTTGGCAAGAGATAGAGCCGAGTGGCACGCGTTGGAGGAGGCCTTTGCCCACAAATGGGTTCTCCATTAGATATAAGACATTTTATGACATTTTATAAATTTTATTATGATAATTTATGTATTTTAATTTGGAAATAAAAAGGCTTTATTATTATTATTATTGTATCTCTGTTTAAATTCTCGGGACTACAGAGTCCTTTGAGAGGCGTGCATCGGGCCGTGGCCAAGATGTAGAGGCCCTTTTTAGAGAACTTTAATATAGTGTGGGATACACATGGCGGATACCGTCGCCGACCGCACAATAAGATACACCCGGCGATGGTCCCCGCCATGTGCAAGACTATTGGAGTGCAGATCTATGTCATGCGATGGAAACAAAGGTCATGGGCTATGAGGCTGAATATTGGGTGGGGTTGGGTAACTGGGCTATTGAAGGAGACTAACGGACGCCTGCCATTACAACCAAGTCTCATAATTGTTTGGTGGCAGGCGGTGACTCGCCGACTCATTTCATGGGCCCCCTGAAACGGCCGCACGCACGGAGCGACAAAGGGGGCAACATTTGGTGAGTGGCTAGGGTGGAGGGGTGCCCCTGGACTTTAAACCGAAGCCAACTCGCCACTTACTGACGGGCACGTCCACCCTCGAGCTGTCATAGCTCTCGCGACTCCACTCTGCCCGGCCGGCGAAGGCAAGGCAGAGGCGGGGGAACTGTTCCTCGTCAGATCTCACTCCGGCGCCGGAGATGAGGAACAGGGTCTTCCCCCGGGAGCACTTCAGGTCCGTGGGAACGCTACCTCCCAACAGCTCGCCACAAGCTGCCCTGCGGGCTTTATTATTATTATTATTATAGATTTCTCAGTAATCAGTTAATTTTGCAATCACAAGTCTAGTAACATCTATGTATATGGACAAACAGGATGCACCTGGGGATATCAGCTGCAGTTTCATTACCTATGAATAATTGTAACATTGATAGACAATTATATAATTAGGAAATCAAACGTCTAAAACTTCTTTGGTGAAATAGCAAAGTTATCTGTTTAAACAGTGACTGCCAGACAAGGCATAGCTGATGTTACTGGACATAGAAATCTGAATTTTGCTATGTAAGTTCCCTAGTATGGGTATACTAAGGAATTTATGATATTTCATCAACTAAAAGTCCACTCCACAAAGCCACTCCAGCTTTCAACTCTTAACTGCTAAAAGTGCTACTGTGTGACATATTGTGACCCTATTTAATGATCAAAAGGAGACAGCTGCATCAATTAAGTTTAATTCTGACAATTACATACATTGTCCATGCTATCAATTGCCTTATACATTAATAAAAGAGACTCTATTATAAAACAGTAAATTGATATTTTGTTGTGAGTGATATGAACAGGCCAGATTTAATATAATCTAGAAATAAGTGCTAGACATCGAGCAAAACATTAGACTGAAGAGAGAAGTGTGAATTTCTTTTTACATACTTTCTTACTTTAGTTTGACACCATAAAACAAACTCTGAATTAAATAATGTATTTCTAAAATTATTAATAAAGAAAATGGAAAAAATTCTTCACCCGAGTGGGAATCGAACCCACGACCACTGCAAACCATGCCAGCCGCTATAACCACTAAGCCACCGGGTCAATTACTCGGATGACGAATTTTACCATCTCTTTTCTAAATTACATATTGGCAACGTTATTCTTCATCCCGATAGCTATACACTAGCCAAATCTCGGCAAACAACGCTGAATCCCTCAGCACAATGTTTAAAGATGAAACGATCAACCATATCCTAACAGATTATATTTAAGGAGAAGTGTTTTTATAAATTTATCTCAGTCAAGATATTATATATTATAAAATTATTAATAAAGAAAATGGAAAAAATTCTTCACCTGAGTTATTTCTCAGTTATTCTTTGCTGTTTTTTTAATAATGCTGAAAAACTGAGACCCACCTTGGGATAAATATATTATCACTAGAGGATGCCCGTGACTTCGTCCGCGTGGACTGCAGAAAAAACAAAATGCTGAAATTTTCCAGGATAAAAATATTTTCCCTAAATAAAAAGTAGCCTATGTGTTAATCCAGTGTGTCAGCTAAATCCATAGCAAATTTTATTAAAATTGCTTCAGCCGTTTTCATGTGAAAGAGTAACAAACATCCATCCATCCATACTTACAAACTTTCGCATTTATAATATTAGTAGGATTTAAATAAAATAAAAATTCAAGAAGTTAAATGGCAAATCAGCTTTGATAATTATCAGATAAATATCCGATAATTATCTAGATAATTATAAAAAAAAATATTTATCTTGATAATTTCGAACCCTGATCACTACATAATTATAAAACAAAGTCGCTTGCCGCTGTCTGTCCGTCCCTATGTATGCTTAGATCTTTCAAACTAGGTAACAGATTTTGATGTGTTTTTTTTTAATAGATAGAGTGATTCATGAGGAAGGTTTATATGTATAGTATCAGCACTGCACCCATGCGAATCCGGGGCGGGTCACTAGTTTATACTAAAGAGGAAGTGTGTAGGTTTAGATATAGAAGGTAGCTCTTAAAAGTGTTAGTATGCTAGATTTTAAAAAAAAATTAAGTTTTTTTGTACAAAATAATAAAACTATGACTTCTGCAAGGTATGATCTGCAGGGTGGTTCTTTGTTAGTTATTTATAAGCCAATAAATTCTCAAGGATAAGTTGCAAGTTTAGATTTATAAGGGCACGTTTATCAATAATATTAATGCTGTCTTCGTCTAAAACCTGAATAAGATAGACACAGCATCAACATCAGAAAAAAATATCCTAAATAAAGGTAACTAAAAGGAACAAACTATGGCAAGATAAACTGTGCATACAAATTTGAAGTTATTATCACAACTAACCAAAGAGAGAGTGGTAAAATAACTTAAGAAATTGAGGACATGGTATATTACCTATTTTATTATATTAAAAAGCAAAATAGTTAAAGGAAAAGGGAATCGATGACAGGCAGCCCTATAGATATTTATTTATTATACTACCTATGTTAGTATGTCTCATTCACAAAAACCTTAGTAAAAAAGCTGTTAACTGCAGATTTTTTCAGCCGATAATTTAAAAACATTTTACCCTATTATTAAACCAAATTGAAAACTACAAAATTTGAAGGTAGAGTAATTTTTTAGATCTGCAAACCTTGCAAATCACCATATGTACTAGAGGTAGAAAGTGCATAGAGCCGATGTAATAACATTTGCTTCATCGTAGGCTGGGGATGAAGGACTTAATTTTATTGTAAATAGTATATTAGTCACTTACGTGTTGCAATAAATGAACAGCAAAAACACATCCTAAGATGGCAGCTAAAAAACGGTGCAAATTCTTTCTGCAGACCGCCATCATAACTCACTATTATGTTTCCACAACTACTTTTGTCACGTAGCCATAAATTACACAAAGATTAGTAATAGTGTCCATAAAATATTTATCTTAATTTAATATTTACGACGCACTACCACCGCCATAATACAATATTGAATGAATGAAACTAACTGAACTAACTAGTTCTCTATGCCACAGAACACATTTACTCCTAGCGGAGAAGATGGGTAATGCGTACAAAAGTATCAAAGGATCAAAGGGAAGCTCACTGTTGCCATCTTACTTCACCCCCGCAAAACTGACGATAAATATGGAATGCAGAGATAGGTAGGTACTTGGAAATGTACGATACATTCCGGAATTGGGCATTTTCACTTGCAGAAAACTCAAACCAGAGTTCTGGCTCGAGTTTCCTACAAGGGAAAATGCCCAATCCGAAATATGTACACACGTAACGATAGTTATTTTATCAAATAAAACAAGGATATTATTGTTATGTATGAAGATACATTTTAATTTAAATAAATGACACAAAAAGAAATACAATCCTTCCAAAAAATCCAGCCATGATCCATCCATGCAAACCATGATAAAAGATAAACAAATAACAAAAAACACAAAACACTAAGTATCTTGCAAAAACTAGGTTATGAAAAAAAGTCACTATCTTGGATTAAAAGTCACTATATTAGATTAAATCACTATCAGAATACTGTTAAGTATCTCACACACTAAACGAAGAAACCGAAACTCTACTCAACATTACTGGAGCGAATAAATGAACAGAAAAATTCACAAACAAAACAAATCGACCGCCAGAACAAACGAACGCCATGTTGGATTTACTTTGCTTGCTGCTATGCTGCTGTACCACACGGTCGTACCATTCACTCACAAAATATGTCTATCTAAAACTGCAGTAATGGACGTTGGCATGTGCGAGGGAGATATCGGAACGAGAATGCGCTAACATTTTTTGCTTCAAGAACATTGTAAACCAAGGATGTTATATAAAAATGGAGTTTTAAGCCAAGGATGTAATATAAAAATGGACTGAACAACTCAGCCCCAATAGGCGGCAGCTCGTACTAACTTGACGGGGGCCTGCTCTATGTAGTCTGTAGAATGAAAAAATCACGTCATTTCACGTGAATGAATGAAACCGTATATCAATGGAAGGAGCTAATCTGTAGAAATGTATACAGGAGGAGATACCAAATCCCTGGAGCTAATCGATAAAAAAAAATCCAGCTGATCAAAATGTTCACTAACTGTACGATCATGAACATATTGTACGAAACGTTAAATGCCTAATGAATATAGGCTCTGGCAGACCAGATGCTTATGCGTAGACGGCAAGCAGTGTGTTCTGTTTTATACAGGTGTTTTTTCGTTGCCGCCCTTAACGAAGGGTACGTACTCTATACATCAAATAAAGTAAGTTTATGCCAAAAATATGCTGGGAAAGGATGTAACCTCTCCCAGCATTGCCATTCACTTCTGCCATATATATCTCTTTCGTTAATCGTCTTCCATCCATCCTTTCCACATGTCCAAACCATCGAAGCATACCTTTCTCTATCCTTGTCACTACGTCCTCTTTCACACCGCATAATTCTCTTATCACACTATTTCTCACTCTATCTCGCAAAGTCACGCCACTTATACTTCGTAACAATCGCATCTCAACAGCATTTATTCTACTTTCATGCTTCTTTTCCCACACCCAAGATTCGCTGCCATACATCAGTGTAGGGGTAAACACCGCTCTATGAACAGCCAGACGAGCCTTTTTAGAGATTTTCTGGCTGCTCACAAAAGAGTGCACTGCCCCATTCACCTGATTTCCCGCTTTTACTCTCTTCTCTATATCACTTTCACTCTTGCCATCTCTTGTAAACATACTTCCCAGATATACAAATTCTGTCACCTGTTCCACTCTCTCATTTTCAATTATTTACTCAACTTTAGATCCTAATATCTTGGGAACCAGACACTTTCTGCTTTCCAGATATCCATGGTCCACATAAAAGTTTAAATGGTCCACCTTGTCGAAAGCCTTCCGAAAATCCGTGTATACAGCCTCCACTTGAACATTAAGGTCTAAGGAGCCAAACAGATAATTGGTGTAAAGCAAAAGATTGGTGATAGTGGACTTCCCCCTTCACGAAACCATGTTGCTCCTCCATTATGTTGTTTCTTAATGCGGAGTGTAAGTAATGGTGCACTAATTTCTCAAAAATCTTAGGAATGCTAGAGAGGATAGAAATAGGCCTGTAGTTTTCGACATTTTCTTTAGCTCCAGATTTGTATATAGGTGTGATATGAGCCTTTTTCCATCTGAGCGGAAACATTCCATATTGTAGGCATTTGTTGAAAATCATTTGCAGAGGCAGCGCCAGGTAATCACGCGTTTGCTTCAGGAATAAAGGGCTAATTCCGTCCGGGCCTGGTCCTTTACTTGGATCAATTTGTTTCAAGGCACTGTGCACATCTAGCGTTGAAAATGCAAGATTACTTAGTACGACCGTGTTAGGGTTTTCCTCAAAGTCCAAATTGTAGGCGCAGTCTGACACAGGTTCCAATGTAGACCTAAAGTGCGAAGAGAACATTTCGCATATATCTCTCGGGTTGTCAGAGGAGTCTAGACCCATTTTCATAGTTTGGGGATAACCCGTGTTTGAAGCTCTAAGGCCAGATGAATATTTCCACATTATCGATGTACCGCCTGTAACAGACTGATAAAAGGTTTTTGACACGAGTGCGAAGAAGTGCAAACTCTTGGTAGTCCCTTAATGATCTATATATCGTCCAACGCTTCCACAACTTATGCTTTCGCCTTACGGCTCTAATAAGACCTTTAGAAAACCATTCGGGAAAGCGTCGGCATTTAATTTTTACAAGGGGTACGTGTAAGTTAATAAGTTCATTTATATAGTCATAGAAAATATCAACCGATGATTCTGGGTCATGACCGTTGAGCTCAATGGACCAATCGATACTCCGTAGAGCAGTGTTAATTTTCTCGTAGTCAGCTTTATAAAAGTTTCGTTTTTTAATATCCAAGGATACGATAACTGCAGGCGATGACACAGAGCAAATAATAATATCCAAAGGAGGATGATGGGGAACAACATTCAAGAGTGGGTCGGTCGCACGGGTAACCAGGCAATTGCGGAGTGTACTCAGAACCAGGTCAAGCGATCTGTTGTTCTCATTTAGGATACTATTGAACTGGCTCAAATTCAAAGCGGCCATGGAGCGAGTTGAGCAACATCGTTGTTTGACTCGGATGGCCCGCAAGGCGGAAGAGAGCCCTCAAAAGGCCACTCCAAGCGAGTCAAGTTAAAATCTCCTATTAGAATGAACTCAGATGAGGGTGTTGCACTGCAAATATTCTGTAACTTGCCAAAGTATCTGTCATTTGTCTATTTGTAACCTTGATGTTTCTTTACTGTTTTGTACTCTGTTACTCATACTTAATTGGTGATACTCAGGTTCTATCTGTTAAATGTAAATAAGCGAATGCTATTGCCACACAAACCTATAAAGGTTTATAGGCAATTTTAATAAAAAAATGTATCATATATTGTACTTACCTAAATAAATAAAAAAATAAAATAAAAAAAATATACGCAGTACTTTGCGCCAGTTGGAATGTAGCATGCGCAGAGCATAAGTCTCCCGGTACCTAAGAAGAAGCTTAAATACATCTCCTCGAGATCAGCAGCCTCGAGATCCAGACGCCTCACAACTTTTATGGAGCTCTTTACAGCGACTAAGATCCCACCGCCCCCCTTCTTCTGCGCTTCTACCGAGATCGCGGTCGCGTCGAAACACAGTGTAAGGTTCAAGGGCTGCTTCAGAGTCCAGGACGTCATTCGTTAGCCAAGTTTCAACAAGAATAATAATCAACAACCAATATCACGTCAGCCAATGAATCACGAATAAAGCTATATTTTTGTTGACGCTATTTCATATTCATAATAGCTGGTAGCTATAATTGGTAGTCCGGCGCCAGCCGTCACACGCTATGCGTGCGCGTGTGAAACGAAGGCGCGATGAGTCATGCGTACGCGACACGTGAAGCGCGCATATCGTTATAGCGTTTAGCTTGGAACGAGTCAATTAAATCATTGGTTACTGCGGTATGGACAAATAGCACGTTATTTTTAAAGCTATACGTTATATTAGCTACCACTAAACGCCATAGCTCCGCCCACACGCATGCCCACTCTCGCTGCAGGGTTACAGCGCGACGACCAAGTCCTACGTTATTTATTTATCCCTCCCTGCTAGTTGTCGCGCGTGGTTCGTTATTTATAACACCAAAGTGCGTACCTACATAGCAAGCGATTTTTGCAATTGAAAAATAACGTGCTATATAAGACGCTAGTTGCTATATTAACCACCTCTATCTATGTCAACAGTCAATCATGAGGATTCGGCGGGAAAAGCTGGAAGGGTGCAGGTGCAATTTTCTTGTGAAAATAAAAAAATATTTGTAAATGGCTTGCATGGGTCCGTAGAGTGATGTTTTCTGGTAGATAAGTTATATTTTGATTACTTGTGATGTGAATCTAGTGGGTGTGCATGGTTTTATACGCAGGTAAGCTGAGTTAAACTTTAGCCGGAATACGATCTCTTCATGTAAGTTGTTTCTGCAATTATTTTTAATTTTGACTAACTTTACACTTGTTCTTGAGGATTTTCCCAACGTTTCCATTCATCATCATCATTATCATTCATCATAAATTCAGAAATCATTTACTAAAGGATGGCTGTATGAGCTTAGTTCCCCTTGCCTTTCCTTCGGGATAAACTAAACAAAAAAAAATCAATCATTCAATTTTCCAATTTTCTTTCTCCTTTTCCCTGTTTCACTGTTTGTAATCAAAGCGATTGTAATAATTTCCTGTAAATGGATTTTAATTGTAACACTATTTTAAAATTGCTACAAAGGAAATCGATACTTACTCTCTTTTTGTTGAGTTGAGACCATCATTTTATCGTGAAAAATTGCCTTTTGTATTTTGTTGAATAACTTTAGGTGTTCGTGCGTTATCATTTCCACTAAAAGGGAATAAATTAATTATGTGACAGAGATAAAATGCTTACTTAAGGTATTATCTACAAACTCTTAAAAATGGATACCGGTGCTACAAGTAGACCACGTCTGATATATGTAACACAGAAGCAGAAGAAAAAATTGTATGAATTACTTTCTAGTCATCCTGAACTCATTAAGTGTAAACTAACACAAAACTTCACAGCCAAAGATGCTCGCAAGTTATGGTTACACATTGCCAGTGTATGCAACTCATTACCTGGAGCTAGAAAAACTTGGAAGCAGTGGAAAAAAGTATGTTTGGCCTTAGGTAACTAGCCACTATTACAATAATTAGGTCTTGATAAAAAACTATAATATATGATCTTTTTATTTGCAGACTTGGCAAGATCTTAAATGTAAAGCTAAAAAGAAAAGTGAACGGGTTGAAAACAATGGTGACATATCCAATTTTGCTGAAATTTTCAATCCCATTGAACGTGAGGCATTTACTTTTAAAAATGTGTCATCTACAACTAGTTACCAAGAAACCACTGAGAGTTTACCAATGGTGGACAATGTTCAAACAGATTATGCCGGAGACACAGAATCGGTAACATCACTAGTTGAACCTGAGTCACCCCCAGAAGAGAAATTGTTTACATCTAAAATATCTACTAGGCCTAGAACTAAACAACATAATGCTAATAACTGCTATTTAAACTGTGATCTAATTACAGTGCAAGAACAGAAAAAAATTCAAATTAAAGAAGATTACTTGAATTTCAAAAAAGACTATCTTAGGCAAAAGTTAAAATTGATGAAAGAACAAACAGAAGCTTTAAAAAGCATTGCAATGGAACTATCTAAACAATGAGTTCAGTTGTGAATTATTGTGGTGCCTATGTTAATAACATACCCACTTATTTATTTTATTATAAGTGATTGTGAAAATAGTAATATAATCTAAAAAATAATTTGTGTCACATGCAAGAAGTGATAATTCTGTTTAGCACATTCCATTTCTAGTATGCACATATTTGGGATCTATTCCACTATGTTCACCCAAATATGCCAATACAACTAACCATGTGAAGTGCCACCATTATAGTCAATTTGGTTTGTGTTACAAAAACATATTTATCTTCTTCTAGAATGTACCCCAGATCTACACATGTAGTTCTATATGGATATGATTTATTTTAGAAATAAATTAAGCAGATCTTTTTAGTTTGGTTATCTATTCAAACTATTCCAGCATTAATCAATATAGATTAATAGATATAACTAGTCCATTTTAATGCAGACAACCCTGGTGCAATAGCTTTGCTGTTAAAAGGAATGATTTGCTACCTATAAAATATGCATTTCTGTACATATTTCTTCCATGGATTAACCATAAACTTGTTATCTTCTATCAAGTGCCTACCATTATTTATTATGACATGATTGTGACTCTAGAATGTTTGGATGGAATTAATACTGTGAGCATAAAAATGTATGTATGTGTGTAGGTATGTTTTTTACTCTCACGCAAAAACTACCTAACGGATTTTGATGAAACTTGCTAAAAGATATATATTCAAGCTGATACATTAGAATAATGCATATGCTATAAAGTTCACGCGGATGAAGCCGCTAGTATAGTAATATCATGATTTTAGTACCTGTGGTTATTATACTTTCATAGAAATGGAAGAACCGGATTTACTACCAATGCCTGCAACATTCAAACATTCACAATAAAAAAATTACATTGATTTGTCACTGTCATTACTAGCCAGCGTTGCCAGGTGCACGATAATTATCGTAGAACTGAGTGTCATGCCCTCAGAACAATAACTAGAGCATGCTCTAGTTATTGTTCTGAGGTCATGCCATAAGAATTTAAATTAGGTATCGCACGATAATTCGTCCAAATTCTACGATATTTTTATCAAATCTTCCATAATTTTGTAAACATCTAATTTTACCCCCATTTAATATTTAAAAGTGAGCGCGGGGGGGAATGATTGCATACCTTGTCCGTTTCATATATTATATTCTTTATATGTCTATGTCCTCATATTCTGTTTTGCGATAAAAACACGATAATTTTGGTAAAAATATGGGATAATTACGCAATGAACGATGTGGCAACACTGTTACTAGCGTTCGTTCGTCCATTCATTCGGTATTATATTTTTTTATGGGCGGGAAAAGCTGGAAGGGTGCAAGTGTAATTTTCTTGTGAAAATCAAAATTTATTTGTAAATGGCTTGCATGTGTCCGTAAAGTCATGTTTTCTGGTAGATAAGTTATATTTTGATTACTTGTGATGTGAATCTAGTGCGTGTGCATGGTTTTATACGCAGGTAAGCCGAGTAAAACTTTAGCCGGATTACGATCTCTTCATGGGCGCATGTAAGTTGTTTCTGCAATAATTTTTCATTTTGACTAACTTTACACTTGTTCTTGAGGATTTTCCCGACGTTTCCATACATCATCATTGTCATTCATCATAAATTCAGAATACATTTTACTAAATAATGATTAGGCTGTATGGGCTTAGTTCCCCTTGCCTTTCCTTCGGGATAAACTAAAAAAATTTTTTTTTTTATATTTAGTATATTTCTCTGTGTTTTTCACAAAAATAATTTAATAAAACTGATTACAATTCGATGTTATTATTGATTAACTTTTATATAACGATTATGTGCACAAGAAATGTCGACAAAAAAATTGTATAGCCAATTTGTAAGGCCGTCGTTGCAAACTTTTGCATCACAAAGTGCAATAACATGCAGCCAAAACCAAATACATTTGAACGGTGAAGATGCACAAAAAATGTATTTAGAAGAGGTTCCAGAAGTACGCTATCCAAACAGTACACAATCAGGTAAAGAGCAAAGTATCGCGAACCAACCCAACCTACCACTGGATATTCAAAGAAGTTTTAAAAAAACAACTGAACCTGTTGACTTTTCTGATAAAAACATGATGATCTATGTACAAAATAATGAAGTGGATAAAATAAAGCTAGCATTGGATGCATCACCTGATAAAGTAAATATACTTGATGACTATGGCTGGAGTTTGCTTATGATAGCTTGTCAAGCAAATGCAGTTGAAACTGTGCAAGAGTTATTGCGGCGTGGTGTAGATACTAGTATTCGAGATAAAGCTGGTAATTCTGCCCAGAGTCTAATTATTCAAAGTAAAAGCCATGTTCTAGCAGATCTGTTGCTTAATCACAGAAAAACTGAATTGATACAACATAAAAAACATTCAAAAGTTAAGTTGAAGAAAGATTATTACTGTGAAAAGTGCAATAAAGTGTTTCTCGACAAAAGTGAACATTTATCCTCCACAGTTCATAATATAAATGCAAGTAAAGGCAAGAAATTACCCTCTAACTATGTCATACCAGAATCGAATAAAGGTTATCAAATTATGATTAAAGTTGGATGGGACAAAGAGTCAGGGCTAGGTAGAGATGGTTCTGGAAATAAATACCCGATAAAAGCAATACCAAAGAAAGATAAGACAGGGCTGGGACTCGATAAAAAGAAAGTGACTCAAAAAGTTATTACTACAGATATGAAAAAGCATCAAAAGCATAAACAGGCCTTATATGATAAAATTATGGAAATTAATTTCCGAAGGCAGTTTTATTAGTAAAATTATGAAGTCTATACCAATTAAACTTAGTATTCAGTAAGTATGAGATATTGGAATAAGCTCAAAGCTTTTATAGTGACATCATATAATTTGAAAAGGCACAAAAAGTAACTCAGAACTAAGTATAGTTTTACAATGAAAATAATATCTTAGAAAGAATGGAGGCTGCAGGTATATCACTGGTGCCCATTTTCACTTGTTCATATAGCTTCATAAAAAAATAACTTCCAGTACCATATATGTATTTTTGAAACATTAATAAACATATAAATAGGGCTAAAATAAACACATATTCCCAATAACATATTTTATTTTTTAAGTTTAGTAATGATTACAATAATTTAAGTAAAAACTTAATGGCTGTAAAACATTTGTGTATAATAAATACAGGACATTTCCTTGTAAGTTCCAAGGTTTTTAAAGATATCACATTAGGCACTACTGCCATCCAACCATATAATGCCATCCAATACATATGGGTATTAAGGAGAAATATAATTCAATTATCATTATAAATGTGAATTTTAGTGACAGATGTTTGTGTGTTTGTCATTAACACAGAAACTACATAATATGTAGATTGTGATCTTGGCCATTATACATCAGCTGTTATAACATCATACATCCAAATTACACAGGCTATCTATAATGTTCATGCTCCTGTGTATATTATAGCAAGAAAATAATACTTATAGTCTTAACTTGATTTTATTATTATGTGTACAACTACATAATGTTGCAAATAAAGAAATTTGAATTTGAATTTGAAAATTGAAGTTTAATTTTAAAAGAAAATTGAATGTCACCTTAGAGTGAAAACCACGGAAATGCATATTAATAAAAAAACATTTAAAGTTGCTGTACAAAATACAGCACTCAGTTTTTACTTCCTTCTGAAAAGTTTACACTTACAAGGTTTTCCCTCAAGTTGTTGATATATGTATAATACTGGGCCCACTTTATAAATTAAATGTGACAAATAAATCTTAGAGATTAATTGTTAAAAGTATAGAGAGGAAACAATATTTTTAAAAATCTAAACTGTATAAAATTGTCTTTGCAAATAACATTCCAATTCACAAATTGGTTAGGCAAGATAAAGATCTTTTTCTAGAAACTTGTTATACTTGTGCTTAGTCTAAGAATAAATACTCAAGATTACATGAACTAAGTAAAACATTTACAAAAATATTGTCATAAGTATACACTTTGAATAAAATATACAAAACAATCTGTTCTTAAAACAGTTCAACTTCATTGACTTTTAAAGGGAATAAACTTTACAGCCTAAAGCTAATAAAATCTTAATAACAATAAACCTACCTACATGCAAAAAACAACAATTTCTATTTGCTTTCTATCAAAGATTAGGTGCAACCCAGTCCAGGAACTTGATTGCCACTTCAAACCCTGCAAAACAGGCTGCATTCGCTGGAAAAGCTCTGAGCATAACAGGTGTAACACCTTTGTACAATGCTGTGGGACCCTCCTTTTCCATCAGCTGTTTAAACACATCTCGCATGCCATTAGGATAGGTTCCTTCTGGAGCAGTTTGCAATCTGCTCTTCAAGACATCAGCTGGCATGCCAACCATCCAGTTAGCTATACCAGCCAAGCCACCAGCTACTATTGTTGCCATCAACTTTGTCTGTGACGTTGCATGTTCAGGTACAAGTATTTCTTTCACCCATTCATAAGTCATGAAATACATGCCACTGGCTGGAACATCCCTAAAAATTGTAGCAACACTGCCTTTGTAGATACTTTTGATGCCACCTTCTGCGTATAGCTGCTTGGCACAGTCGACCATGCCATTGTACTTCTTGGGTGAATGCCCACCCTCCTGAATCTGGAGTAAACATTTTATCCTCTCACCTGGTGCCATAATTGAAGTCGTAAAAATCCCAGAGAATGCTCCCGCAGCAGCAAACAGTTCTGGCTTCGTAAGCGAAGCATTTTCATCGCGTTTTATCAATTTCTTGCCTAATCCGAAACCGAAAAAACTTATTGCAAAGATTGGTGCTACGCCAGTGAGAGGGGCAGACATGCCCTTATAAAGGCCACGGAAGCCCTCTTTTTGAATAGTTTTTCTAAAACAGTCCAATGTGCCAGAGTATAAGGGGCTTTCACCTGGTTTGGGCAGGGGCATCGTCTGTAATCTTACTTTTACTGTGTCCATCGGATGGCCAGCGAAAACCGTACATACCCCACCAAACCCACCACTCAAAAAATATTTTATAGGGCTACTTTTGTCAGACATTTTTATAAAAGAGATATAAAAAAGAGAATGTTAAAACTAGTCTAGATTTCAACTTATCATGAACTTTATTCTGTTCAATTCGTTTGATTTGGATTTAAGTGAATTATGAAATGTCAATGTCAAACAAAGTCCAACCGACTACCAACCCAACCAAACTAACCGAATGAAGCATAGCGAAGTGCTCGGATGAAGCATTGAACATACCCAAACCAAAAACCTTGCTATGCGCTTAACCGAGGCTTAACCAAACCAAATTAACTGTTGTAGCACGTATGGTATGGTACCTTTTCTACCACACCTCGTATTCTTCAAAGTATGTAGCATAATCTAAGTATTAAGTCGTAGTAGGTCGTTGTTTTTACTACAATGGCTGCATGGACAAAGCTTCCTTTGCCTTTCCCTCGTTGTTGAAAAAAGACTTGAACACTTCTATTTTTAGGGATTCGGCGGGAAAAGCTGGAAGGGAACGGGTGTAATTTTCTTGTGAAAATCAAAAATTATTTATAAATGGCTTGCATGTGTCCGTAAAGTGATGTTTTCTGGTAGATAAGTTATATTTTGATTACTTGTGATGTGAATCTGGTGTGCATGGTTTTATACACAGGTAAGCTGAGTAAAACTTTAGCCGGAATACGATCTCTTCATGGGCCCATGTAAGTTGTTTCTGCAATTATTTTTCATTTTGACTAACTTTACACTTGTTCTTGAGGATTTTCCCGATGTTTCCATTCATTATCATCCATTATAAATTCAGAAATCATTTACTAAAGACAATGGCTGCATGGGCTTAGTTCCCCTTGCCTTTCCTTCGGGATAAACTAAAAAAAAAAAAAAACTATTTTTAGGGATTCGGCGGGAAAAGCTGGAAGGGTGCAGGTGTAATTTTCTTGTGAAAATGAAATATTATTTGTAAATGGCTTGCATGTGTCCGTGCGTGTGCATGGTTTTATACGCAGGTAAGCCGAGTAAAACTTTAGCCGGATAACGATTTCTTCATGGGCGCATGTAAGTTGTTTCTGCAATAATTTTCCATTTTGACTAACTTTACACTTGTTCTTGAGGATTTTCCCGACGTTTCATCATCATCATTATCATCCACCATAAATTCAGAAATCATTTACTAAAGACAATGGCTGCATGGGCTTAGTTCCCCTTGCCTTTCCTTCGGGATAAACTAAAAAAAAATATATATATATTTTTAGGGTTCCGTACACATGTATCAACTAAGGGAACCCTTACAGATCCGTCATGCAGTAAGCGTCGAATCCGTGTGAATGGTAAAAATACTAGGATCAGTCGCGTTAATATCGGTAGGTATATGTATTGAACATAGGTAGGTAGTAGATAAGATAGTTTAATTAGTTACACAGCGCCATTTTCAGCGTCTACTGAACCCTATAGGCGCGAGTTCGATTCGCTCGCACTTGGGCACTTCTCATTAGGCCACTTTTTGTTTTGCTGCTGTTTTGGTCCTATAATTTCGTAGAAAGAAAGTATAATTTTATTACATATTGTTTCAGGAATTTAGTTTTATTTTAAGGTCTTATAGGGCCGTAAAATTGGTCAAAGAGCTATAAACAAATATGGCTTGTTCTAAAGAAGATATAGAGCGTAAACGTTTAGCCGCACTGCAAAAGAGGAATAGTAAAATAGCAGAAACACCGGCGGCAAATAGAACACCTTTCGAATTAAACGATTTTCCTTCACCTGAAAATTTTTCATACAGTATGAGTCGGTCGTCCTTTGGTCCCGTAAAAGGTATCCAGAATTTAAATAAATCTGCACATCCTTATGCTAACTGCTCGGGATCCTATGGTCATAATTCTACAGGATCATTATCAGATAAAGTTGTAAGCGGTTCAGTCTATTTAATATCTGAAAATAGATTCGAAGTCAATCCTTCAGAATTTTGCGCACCTTTAATAAATATATTCAAGACAATACCATCAAAGAACTATGGTAAGTACCTACATATGGAATTGAGATTACGGAATTAATTAAGGAAAGTTTGATAATCTAAGACTTTAAAATTTACCTAAACGAATTGACATGAGAGATGAACAGAACAATAGAGTTGGTAGTGGTATCTGCCTAGATCTTGAGGTCAAAACCCAGATGTTGCAGACATTGATATAATGAGAGGATATTAATGTGAAAATGTCTGTTTCTGAATCATCTGTGTGTCCATATATTTATTTACTGCCAATTACTACCCTTAATAAAAGCCAGCAACAAATGTGTCAAAGCATTAATTTGTTTGTTTTTATTATTTCAGATAGTAAAACAAAGCTTTGGAACTTTTCAATACACGAATACCAGCAACTAATGACAAAAGTAGCTCCTTTGGCACCTCATATTGTTTTGGGGGCACTGCCACCATATGTGCTTAAGGTACCATTTATGCTTTTTTACCCGACTGTCAAGGAAATGTATTGTTTTTAAACTATAAAAATATGTGTTATATTGTGATTTGTGTTTGTTCAATATTATGGTCGATTCCATCAGCCACACTTAAACCTTAATGTAAAATTAGTACTACCTGTCCTTTTCTCTCTCAGCCATTTATGTTAAGAATGGAAAGAGATAGACCTGACTTAGATTTAGGTTTAAGTGTGACTGCTGGAATCCCCTCCGGAACCATTGGTCCACTTTCCCAATCGGTCTACATGTCCAGATGGTCCACTTCTTTTCCGGTCTCCTTTCCCATTAGGTCTATTTGTTCAAACAGTCTTCTTTCCCATTAGGTTTACCCCGCACGGATTGGTAAAATAAACCTATGGTCCCAGAGGTGTTTTTTTTTTGAGATCTGAGATCTTACGGCTGGCCGGCAACTAAGCCTATTTTTGGAACTGTTGGTAATATATTACAACTTGTAATACCTTGCTTTAACCAACACTATCTTCTTTGATTTTCTACATACTTTACAATGTGTGAAATTATTGAGAACCATTTAGAACTTTCCATATATCTACCTAAGTAGGTGTAATTAATGACTTGCCCTTTATACTAGTTGACAGTCACTAGGCTTGATAGTTTTTTGAATATTAAAAGCTGGCATAATTTGTTCCCTGCATGGTAGTCTTCATGATTTGGTCTCTCAGATTTCTGTTTATCTCATACTAGTGATGAGTAAATGTTATCATGGAGACAACTTTTAAATTACATTCAAAGACTTACCAGTCTGTATTTCCACATTTCACAGGTATTGAATGAAAACATCATGGATCCAAACCAAGTGGATTTATCTCCAATCGAGTCTACATTAAGGAACAAGCTGATGCCATTTCAAGAGGAAGGAGTTAGGTTATTGTCATATTTTTCCATTCAAGATAATTAAGATCTTCTGCATCGGTATGATGAATTTGGTGAGAGTGAGATGTCTCACTTTTAAACATCAAATTCACAGAGCTATTATTAACTAGATAAACTAAGTGGATGTACTTTGCATGTAAAAAATAGCCTTAAGAATTAGAATAGACACTCGTTCCCGAGCCAGGACTGAAGGAATTGGGGCTGATAGAAGTGGTTTGCAATCCCTTTTTACACACCAAGTAGAAACACTTGCCTTGTCTAGTTATTACTTAGCTCTGTGGATTTGACGTTTAAAAGTGAGACATCTCACTCTCACCAAATTCATCATACCAGTGCTGACCTCGCTATGTTTGATTTTTTTTTTTATTTGGTCTACTAACTGAATACAAATCATAAACATCATTGATTAATAGATATGGCTGTAACTATGGCTACCAAGTTTTCGGGTACATAGCCATCAAATGAAACATTTACTCACTTTACAACATGTTAATGTTAATCTAGTCCCACACTAAGATCTTAAGGTCTTGTGTTGTGGGTACTAAGTAACATTATGATAATTTATAAAAACACCCACATGACTTGGAAACAAACATTGATACAACAAACTTGAAACAGTCAAGGCGACACCGGTTCACAGTTGAAGTGCCGAAAACTCGTACGAATCGTTTTGCTTCCACATTCATAGTGCGAACGGCCAAGCTGTGGAACTCTCTGCCTGAATCTCCGTCTTTAAGTCGAGAGTGAACCGGTTTCTTTTAGACAAGCGCGCTCCATCTTAGACTGCAACGGTGCTTACCATCAGGCGCATTGTGGTCAAGCGTAAGCCTATTTAATAATAAAAAAAAGATATTTATCATAACAATGTTGGCACCTACTGGCATTCAAACCAGCGCAATATGGTTTCTTTCGACACTCATATTGGCAAGGATTTGCAGAAACATAGCGATAGTAATGCGACAGCTTAAATTTGGAGAGTGCAAGTTCGCGGGCCAAGCTGTGGGATGCGGGACGACGACTCGCGTTCGTCCCGCACACGCACATATTTGATTTTCGCTATCGCATTGTTTCGGCTCTGCTACTGCAAATTAAGTAATAGACCTGTGGGGTGTGGGGATCACTTTGCTATGTATGTATATGTTGGTAAGATCCAAACAAAGGCTTTTGTCTCCCAATCCTCAGGTTTGGCATAGCCCGGCGCGGTCGTTGTATGATCGCCGATGACATGGGTCTCGGGAAGACGTTTCAGGCGCTCGCCATAGCCAGTTACTATAGGCACAACTGGCCCCTACTGATTGTTACTACATCTTCTATGAGGTTAGTGTATATTCTTATACTTTACTAGTGGACGCCCGCGACTCCGTCCGCGTGGACTACAGAAAAACAAAATGTCGAAATTATCAGGGATAAATCATTTTTCCGGATAAAATGTAGCCTATACATAGGGTGTAACAAAAAGGGTATGTTAAGCGAAAAGCTATGTAAATAGCCCACTATAGAGAACCTATCCACAAAATTTGAGATCCGAAATCACATGTTTATTTTTCCCGATTGTATGGAGAATTTTTAAATATCTCAGGAATTTTCATACAATCTTGAAAATTAAAAATGTGATTTCGAGTCTCAAATTTTGGGAATAGGTTCTCTATAGTGGGCTATTTATACAGCTTTTCGCTTAACATACCCTTTCTGTTATACCCTGTTTATTAAGTGGGACCTGTCACAATATATTCCTGAAAACTGCATCGAAATCGGTTCAGCCGTTTCTGAGATTAAACGCACAGACAAACAGACAAAAATCCAAAAATCATAGTTTTGGGTTCTATTGCGTTGATAAAGGTCTCTTATAATATTTTTTCTCATATATCTTCCATGTACAGACAGCGACCAATTTTTGGGAGGAACTTTGATATCGCTTCCTAAGATTTGTATTGGACTTAAGTTCTCTCTGCGTCCGATAGATGGCTCCGCTACGCTGTTGTATAAAAATAATGCAATTTCCAGAGAAACATGGCAGAGCAAGATCCACGAGCTACTTCCGTCCGTGCCGCTTGTGAACATCGCTACTCTTACCAGCGGGAAAGACACGCAATTAGTAGCAGATAGACAGGTAGGTGAACGGATCTTGCTGAGTAGTCAGTCATCCTGGGTTCGCGAATGGAGACCGCGCCTCGGCAAGCATGGCGTTGGACGCCCTCCGGACACATGGACCAATTACTTAAATGAAAAAACGAGTGCTCTGGGGGAGGCCTACGTCCAGCAGTGGATTGCAATAGGCTGACGAGGAGTCATCCGTGTTTTTTCCCTTTCAATAACTTATGTTCTTGTGTCCCCTAGATGGGGCAGAGGGCCTCCACTAATCTCCGCCAAACCGCTCAGTTCACATTGTAACTAGCGCTTTAAAACTGCTTCGGAAAAACTGCATCCAAATTGGTTAAGCCGTTTCTGAGATAAGTATGCACAAACAGCGATCAGCCAGCTATTATATGCATATAAGAAGAAAATGGATATAGAAGAACATGGAAGACAGATGGTAATTTACATAAACCACGTAAAAGTCGATCTCTATTGGAGATTTCTTCCAGTTATAAAGATTATTTATAATTTAATCAAAAGTAGTGGACGCCCGCGACTCTGTCCGCGTGGACTACAGAAAAAACAAAATGTCGAAATTATCCGGGATAAAAACATTTTCCGGGGATAAAAAGTAGCCTATATGTTAAGTGGGACTTGTCACAATATATTCCTGAAAACTGCATCGAAATCGGTTCAGCCGTTTCTGAGATTAGCGTGCACATCGATCCGTTACAATTTTATCATATGTAGAGATTTAATCAAAATCAAAGTATCAATCAATTCAGCTCCTCTATTTTTTAAATTTTCAGACTGAAGTCGTGATAGTGAGCTATAAAATAACAAGTATGCACACAGACTTACTGAAGAATAAGAAATTTGGTGTTGTTATTATTGTAAGTACTCATCTGTATCAGAGGTTTGCATACTTATTTCGTCTAACGCCCACTTTGAAAATCAGTAGCACCCCCCATTTTTTTTCCCTTAAAAATGTCAATAGCATATTAGTTGCGCTATTTTTTTCTGGGTCCTTAACTGGAGAGGGGGGATATCGCCCACTTTGGGAAAGACTGATCTATTCTATTCTTTGATAGCTGTAAAAAAAAAACAAAAACAAGGGCTTTATTAATTAGTTCTATAGTATTTTTTCCTATCTATTTGAATGCACACAGCACTTCATTTTCAAATGGGGTGGACAGTACTGCTCAATGACAAGCTACTAGCCTCGCCTGAGAGGATTCCCTCGTAAGAGTTGACTAAGGACATTTTTCCTAACTCTTACGGCATGCACGGAAGGAGATGCAGCTGATATATTCTAGTAAAGCATTAGCACAGGACACAGATTACCCCCTAAAAGATTCAGCATACAAGTCAGCAGCTGGGCACCACGAGTATATGCAATTGCACTCATGTAAACGATTTGATCTGCGTGCGCGTTATTTCGTTGCTTTTTCTAATTTACTTTTTGTATTGTTATTACGCGTAAAGGTAAAAAAAAATGACAACGTGTTCTGTAAAATGGCGCGGGAAGAATTCCAGAACAAATAGCTATAAGAAAGATGGCATAACTTTTCATCAGTAATTAAAAACATTTTACATTTTATGTCTTACGGAGCTCAAGTTACATTGGGTAACAAAATGTTGCTCCGAAAAATGACAGCTCCCGTTTATGTCTTTTGGAAAAGTCCCTTTCTCTCATTAATAATTAGTATGTTTATCTCTTTTTTTTATTTTTTTATTTTTTTTATGGCCTCATAACATGTGTCGTGCACAATAATTCCGCCAATGTCACGTAGAGAGGAAAAATCACGCTGGAGATTGGTCAGTAAAAAATAAACTTAAAACTTAAAACAGGAGTTCTGTTGTGAAATACAGGACTGTACCTATAACAAAAAAAAAACACCACACTTATGTTACAGATCGACATACACAAACTACTTTTGTTAACATTTATAATAAACTTACATATCAATACATATACAGGAACATACATACATATATAAACATTAGGGAGGATTGGAGAGTAATATACATACATATAAAAACTAAGTATATTAAATATTACAGCCTAATATTATTAATTTTGATAAAATGAGCCAAAATTTTAATAAAGGGGGAATTGACAAGGATAACACAGTTTTCATATTAGTAGGGAGAGGAATTTCTGGAGGGAGGGAGTGATATAGGGATGGAGATATGTTGGGACAATTGAAAAATATATGGTCTGCGGTGCCATCTGCTAGACCACATTCGCATAAGGAATTATCTCTAATTTTAATTTTAGCCAGATGGACAGGTGTGCATGAGTGGCCCAGACGAAGGCGGCAAATTGTGGAAGTGACTCTCTTGCTAGCCTTTTTATATCGGAAAAACCATGGCTTGCAAGGTATAACTTCCTGGATATCACCATAGTGTTTCCCTTTGAGCAGTCTAATGTCATCCCAGGTATTTTGCCACGTTGTTGTGAGGCGATATTTGGAGTGTTCCAAGAGATCGTGACTGAATATAAGACTGTGGTCAAGTACTCCTATCTGAGAAGCAGACTGTGCAAGTCCGTCGACCGTCTCATTACCGACAATACCTCTGTGACTAGGAATCCAAGCCAGAACAATATGGATATTCTGCAGATGGCAGTTATACAGGGCTTCCCTGATATCCAGAATGATAGGAAAATTTGACTTTGATCTAAAAGGGTTTGATAAAATTGACTGGAGGGTGCTCAGGGAATCGGATAGGATAATAGATTTTAATTTATGGGAAAGGGAATATTGTATGGCTTCAAGGATAGCAGTAGCCTCGCCAGTAAACACTGAGGAGTGGGAGGGGCATTTAAAGGAAAGACAGATTTTGTATCGGGGAATCCAAGCTGCGGCACCAACGTTTCCCTTCTCAGAGGGTCTAGAGCCATCAGTAAAAATTGGCATATAGCTCTGCCAGTTATTAGCCATCTCCAGATTGAAGATGGCATTGGCTTCAGGAGTTGATTTTGAAATGCCGAGGTTTAGGATGATGCAAGGTTCAAATATGAGGGACTGGTAGGATTTCGAAAAAAGGGCATGAATTTCAGAGTGGAAAATAGGAAAGGGTAATTGAGAGCAAAACGCCGCACTAGATACTAGAAGCGATGTTTTGCTTTCGGGTAGAGATAGTCTGGATAGGCGACGGATTTTAGGATGGAGAGGGTGGGAGGAATTTTGTTTAATTTTAATAATAAATCTGTCAGAGAGGTATTGTCTGCGCAGATCTAGAGGAGGCTCTACACACTCCACTTGCATGGCATTGATCGGGGACGACTTCATAGCACCGAGAATGATTCTTAGGCATTTTGACTGGATTTTGTCTATGGATTGGAGAGGGGCTTTGTTGCATGGGACCAAAAGGAAAGTTCCATAGTCTAGGTGACTGCGGACAATGGCATTATACAGGATCTTCTGGGTAAATGGATGAGAGCCCCACCATACACCTGAAAGAGCTCTGAGGATGTTCACTCCCCTTTCACATTTTTCTACAGTGTACTTAAAATGTTGTTCACCTGTAAGTTTACTATCTAGAATGATGCCTAGGAATTTGACTGCTCTGTGGACAGGAATTGAAATTTCCTGGATTGTTATGTCAACAGAGGGGATTAAGCGTTTTCTAGTAAACACAACGACAGAGCTTTTGGATGGGGATAGAGACAGGCCGTGGTCAGTCAACCATGTATCCAGATAGTGCAGAGCAGAATTAAGTCGAGAAGATGCATCCTCAACAGATTTGTGTGATATATATAAAGCTAAATCGTCCGCATATTGCAAAATGTTGCAGAAAGAATTTACCGAGCGTTCCAAGTCATAGGTATATATATTGTACAGTAGAGGGCTAAGTACAGAGCCTTGAGGCAGGCCCCTCCAAACATGTCTAGGCGATGAAGTATAACCCCGGGAGCGTATAGTTAGGGTTCTTTCCATTAAAATACTACAAATAATGTGAGTCAGCCTCACAGGTAGACTCAGCTGAAGCATTTTCTGCCTGAGCACAGGAAGCAACACATTATCGTAGGCAGATGTTACGTCTAAAAATACACCGATCAAAAATTCTCCCCTAGAAAATGCTAAACGGATGTCCGATATAAGTGTGGATAGACTGTCTAAGGTACCCATACCCATTTCCGAAAGCCGAATTGCGTTCTAGGTAAGACTTTTCTGCTCTCCACTATCCATTCCAAACGGCCCTTTATGAGATGTTCCAACACTTTAAGTAACACCGAAGATAATGCGATGGGTCTGTAGGAGGAGGGGTCTGAGGAATCTTTGCCAGGTTTAAGAATAGTATGATGGTTTGGACTTTCCAGGATTCAGGGAGTATGCCAGTGAGGAAAAAGGAATTGATTAGATCTAAATAAAGGTTTTGTGCCTGATGACTGCATTTTTGAAGAAAGGAGTAAGGGATGCCATCAGCACCAGGGGAAGAGTCCCGGAGACCCTTAAGCGCTAGCTTAAGCTCTCCGAAGCTAAAGGGTTGATCCATTTCATCTGAAGATGAGATGGAGGAAAGTGGGAGAGGAATGGAGTTTAAGGGAGGAGCCGAGGGCGGAGCAAGTCTGTCAGCAAACTCCTCGAGCCACAAGGAAGGATCTGAAGATAAAACATTTGACGCTGGAGAAACTGCAGAACGAAACCGTTTAATCTGTTTCCAGACAATGCCTGGAGGAGTTCGAGGGGACAGATTCTTACAAAAGCGAGCCCACCCTTCTTTCTTTTTACGAGCCAAAAGCCTTCTAGTGCGAGCAGCTGTCCGCTGATAGAATAGGTAGTTCTCCAAGGTCATCGATGCGTCATACTTTTTCTCAGCGTTACGCCTATCTTTAATCATTTCAGTACATTCATGATCCCACCATGGAGGCGAGGAGTACTTGCGGTGACGGGAGGAATTTTTGACAGGGATATGGGAATCGGCTGAAGAGGTAAGAGCTTCTGTAAACAAAGTGTAGTTGACGATAGAATTTACGTTGGATGTAGGAGGGATCTCACCGATTTTCCTATCAACTGCATATAGATAAGCAGACCAATCTGCTGCCTCTAGTTTGTATTTTAGGAGAGGAATGTGATCTAAGGGAGCGGGTGAGGAAGAAGTAAAGGAAATTAGGATAGGATAGTGATCAGAACCGGTGGTGAAAGGGAGACGGTCCCATGACAAAAGAGGATAGAGGGAAGGTGAACAGGCAGTGAGGTCCACTGCAGTGTTAGGGTTTTGGGTAAGTGGAACAACTCTACGTGTTGGGGATCCATCATTCATAAGAACAACGTTCGTCAAGTCAAAAATATCCAGTAGGTACGAAGAAAAAGAATCACAGGAATGACACCCCCACATAGTGTGGTGGGTGTTAAAGTCCCCCATGACAAGGGAAGGAGGAGGAAGGGATGATAGGATGGACGATAGTTCTGGAGCGAGAGAAGAAGTGGGGTTAGGGATATAAACAGACACAATAGAAATGCCTAGAGCTTTTACAGCTACAGCATTAATATTCTGACTGTGGGAGGGGAGGGGAATTTGGGAAAAGAAAAGGTTGCGTTTTATTAGGAGGACGCTGCCTCCATACCCGTCGTCTCTGTCATCTCTTAAGCAGGTGTAACCTGGAAACCTGAAATGGGCTCCAGGAAACAGCCAAGACTCAGAGATGGCAATGACATCAGGATTATGGTTTTGGACCAGAAGGGTCAGATTATAGCTTTTCCGACGAATGCTTTTAGCATTCCATTGGATGATCTTGAATGGATGCATTTTTAGCTATATTTGCCATTTGCAGCAGTTGTGAGGCAACGTGGGACGGTAAACATTCATTGTAACTGTTTAAGAAGTTCATAATAGAAGTTAAAAGATGTTGCACTATGTTAACATTAAGGGTTACAGGAAATGGGGAGGATTCGTTGGGAATGGCAGAACCATTAGGGAGGGAGTATGAGGGGGTGCTAACGATAGACTGGTGTGCAGCCTTATCGTAGCCCTTACCTAATTGGGGACGTTGGCGGGGGGGAAGAAAGACAGTTTTCTTGTAGGACTGGGAATGCTGAGGACCAGAGGTCGGGGATGCGAATCTTGGGGAGAGGGGGGGCTACCACTGTCATTTCAGCATATGAACGGCGGACTGGGGGGTATTGGGCAGAAGCTTCCGCGTAAGATATACAATCTTGAGACATAGCAAGCTTGATTGACTTTTGCCTGGATTGTTCCGGGCAAGATCGACTTACGGCGGAGTGGAATCCTGAACAATATAAGCATGTAGTGTTCTCATCAGAGACAGTACATGATTCCCCAGAGTGGGGCTGAGCACACTTGTGACACCTTGGTTTAGACCTGCACTGAGCTTTGACATGACCAAATCGACAACAATTCATACATTGAATTGTTGGCAACTGGTACATTTCAACGGGCAGTGAGGTATGGTAGCAAAAAACTCTAGAGGGGAGTACCTGACCTTTAAATGTAAGAACAACTGTCTGGGTTGGCACCCACACAATTGTACCCTCATTTGTAGTCTTCCTATTCAGTCTACGAGCCTTAAGGACAATACCACAACCTGTAGGTAAAACTAATGAATCAGCTAGTTCATCCATGGTCATATCAATTGGTACACTTTTAACAATTCCCATGCGTGTTATATTATAGGTAGGAATAGAGGCCGTATATTTATGACTATTCAAAATTTTGTTGTTTAAAAAGTCATTTGCAGCAGTGGCATTAGTAAATTGCACCGAAATCCTATTGCGTCCAACACCTTTAACACCATCACATATAATATTTTTGATTTTATTTTTTACTAGAAATTGGCCAAATTTTATGGGGCGTAAAGTTGTACCAATGGTAGGTTCTTCTTCGGCACGGGAAACATGTATAATGTATGGACCCTTGTCCTCATTTGAGTACTCTTTTACGCCCTGAGAGAGGCTTGGATGAGAATAAAAACTATTATTTTGCGTTGAGGGTTGTGAGGTGGAAGAGGGTTCGATAATAGTTTTTTTGGCTGGCATGGACAATTCGACATCGCTTAATCTCTTGCGAGACTCCAGGGTAAAAAAAGGAGGGGAAAGGCAGTTCTCAGGGGTCCTGGGTGAATCCGGAGGATCCGGAGGCTTAGGCGGGATGTCCATACTAAAATATAGTATGGAAAGGAATGTTAAATTCTACGCTACTTACCAATAGGACACCACAATAACACAGACACTATTTAGATACAGTTCTAGGGGTAATATTGTGATAATATTATACTAATATAACCTAAAAACCAAAAGATCTCGCTGACACGTGTGTTTACCTACTCTCGCGAAAACGGAATCCTTTATCTCTTTTGTTTCTTTCAGTGTTTGACGTTGACAGAACTAGTGTTGGACGAATTCAAGAAATTGAACGTATCGATATAAGTAATGATTTTTAACAAAAAAAAATCATAAATTTAGTTACGTTTGTTATTTTATACTGATTATAAATAAGTGATTAATAATCTATAATTATACTTACTAATATACAAAGCTAGAGTTTTTTTTAGCTTAACACGGTAATCTCAAAAACTACTGGTTCGATTTAAAAAATTATTTTTGTGTTGGATAGTTCATTAATCTATCGAGAATAGTTATTAATTAATCGAGGAAGGCTAGGTTTTTTTAGTACTTTACGCTAACGGAGTCGCGGAATAGGTACAGCTAGTCTATACAAATAAATAAAATTGAAGTGTCTGTAACTCAATACAAAAATAAAAATATTCTAACCGAGATCATATTATTAGGAACTGCAAACGATATCGCATTCACTCTTGACGCCACCGACATCTATTGGCTGTCTGTTTGTTCACGCAAAATCTCTGAATCGGCTGGACCGATTTTGACGGGACTTTCACTGGCAGATAGTTGATGTAATAGGGAGTAACATTATTTTTATTCTGAGGAAAAATCCCAGGATGATTTTTGGCGGGATGAACATTAATTTTGTTATTTCGGTAGTTTACGCGAACGAAGTCACGGCGAACTGCTAGTAATTAATAATTTGCAGAATGTTGTTACACACTTCGGACTTTAGCCGTAACATATTTTGTAAATTATATGATTAGCGGACTATTTAACATAGACATATTTAAAAAAATCAGTTTGATCAGTACCTATTCCTAAGATCATCAATTTTAAACAAACAAACTCTTTAGCTTTTTAATATCAGTATTTATTAAAACACATAAAATTTTGTAAATAGAAAAAAAACATGTTTTTTGTATTTACTATAATATGATATTATTTCATCAAACAATAATTTCATCGATATATTTAACGGCACGGCAAATTGACTCGACTACATCACTATAGGATATTACTGACCTTGAAAGAACCAATCACGGCACTGTTGTGAGGTAACCCCCCAGCTCTTCCAACCGCCTTCCTACCTAATTTGGTGATTTTTCTCTAGTGCAAAACAGCAATAATACGGTATCTTTAGGGGGTGATCTGTGGCACAGGACAAAAATAATGTATTATAAAAAAATATTAATAAGAAAATGAAAAAATTCTTCACCCGAGTGAGATTTGAACTCACGACCACTCGCAAACCGTGCTTTCGCTCTAACCAACTGAGCTATCGGGTCAATTAACTGGGATGACGAATTTTACCATCTCTTTTAAATTACATTATTGGCAACATTATTTTTTCATCCCGATAGCTATACACTAGCCAAATAATGTAACTTTATCTAAACTTTTTGCCAGGATGAATCCCACTACCTTAAGTCGCCTAAAGCTCAATGCACCGTGGCCCTTACCGCCATCTCTCGACAATCGAGTCGAGTTATACTACTGAGTGGGACGCCGGCGCTGAGTCGACCGGTCGAGTTGTATACACAGCTTGTGCTTATTGAGCCCAAACTGTTCCCGTCATATACGGAATATGGTGAGTTCGTGGTATCGTAAGAGGCGATGGTTTCCGAGAGGTGGGGGGCAGCAGTGCCTCCCTTGTAGACAACATAGTCCAAAAATCACACGGCGGTTACCGCCTGCCCAGCCAGACTTGTGGCGTGCCCTGGGGGAGGTCTACGTCCAGCAGTGGACTGCAATAGGCTGAAGACGAAGTTGGGCTTGTGAGTTATGTTGATTTTGGGCGTAGGTCGCGTCGATTTAAAATGGTTTAGTTCTTGGGTCCACATCGGGGAGGCCTTTGCCCAGCAGTAAGACAAGGTTTTTAGGCTATTAGAAAAAAAGTTGTTTTAGCAGTTAGAAGTTGTATGTAGTTTCATGGATTTTTTGTGCTGAATTGCTACTGGTCGAAAAAATAGTAGATGGTCGAGGAATATCAACTAAATCCCCATGGTGTTGGCACTTCACCACTCCGCAAGTGGTGGACAGGTAGATACAATTTGTTTTTAAATTGGGGAAATCCCTTTACGGATATCTGCAGCACGCAGTCACCTGAAATCACATCTTAATTTTTCCAGATAGTAAAGAGAAATTTCTAAACAATTTGGGAATCTTTATTTATTTATAACAACAATATTACATCTCTATTGAGGGATCGCCCACCACCGGGCCCTATACCCTCCGCTGACCCTCGGATCTGCCTACTCATGATCACGAACACAAGACACTACAGTCGCAACGAGAAGCCAGATCCAAGCACCTAGCATGCAACCATAAATACATAGCTGCTAATCCGAAAACCAATTAAAATTTTAATCGACATATGTTTCGCCAACACCCGTGGCATCATCAGGATTAGTTTTCCATGTTAGTTCAATTACATTACAACAATAACAATTTTCATGTTAGTTCAGACATGAGTTTTCCATGTTAGTTCTATCTACCGAACCAACTAACTAACATTTAGTTGGTTCGGTAGATAGAACTAACATGGAAAACTAATCCTGATGATGCCACGGGTGTTGGCGAAACATATGTCGATTAAAATTTTAATTGGTTTTCGGATTAGCAGCTATGTATTTATGGTTGCATGCTAGGTGCTTGGATCTGGCTTCTCGTTGCGACTGTAGTGTCTTGTGTTCGTGATCATGAGTAGGCAGATCCGAGGGTCAGCGGAGGGTATAGGGCCCGGTGGTGGGCGATCCCTCAATAGAGATTTGAACTTCCGAATAGTGACGCCTGATACAATTCAATATTTAACAATATTACAAATTCATTCATAAATATATGATTTCGAGTCTCAAATTTTGTGGATAGATTACACATCACTAGGTCTGTAAGAACCTTAAATATTACTGCCCCTTTTTATACCCATATATCAGGCAAGCGTTACTGCGCGGGCAAGCAGACGGCTTTCGGCTGGGACATGTCCGGGCAGTCACATCTGCAGGAACTGAATGTGTTGCTGACGAGGCGCTTCCTCATCCGCCGCACCAAGCAGGTTCTAGACACGCTGCAAGAGAAGGTCAGGTGAGGAAACTGCAGGGAGCTCGCTACCAGTAGGTAGTAACGACATCGAGACGACAATTTATTGACGGATAAACTATACAAAGGTTTTAATTTAACCAGTGTGCAAGAGTGGGCAGTCTAATGGATGAGTTGTCAGCTGCCGACAGCTGACGGCGCCGGAGCTGTATCCGAGGTGTATATACCGTTGCCTAGCACCCACGGCACAAAACTTTAGGGATCTTAGTGTGGGACTATACTAAAAACCATAATTAGAGAGACTTATTTGAGAAGTAAGTGACGGATGAAGGGTTACCAGAATTTGAAGAAATTAAATAGTGACGTTATAGTCGAAAGAAATAAGACTTGACTATAAAATAATATATAGTATAAATTGTTTAAATTGACAAAATTTCATATTATAGTTCATTTTAACTCCAATGAAGAATAAGTGCACATATTGGAACCCAAATACTGTTGTAAGAATTGCAAAAATGTTCCGTAAAAGTGATGATAATAAATAATATTACGAACGCCAAAAATAAAAACAACCATTTTTATTTAAATGTATTGTAATATTATACCTCGCACTGTAAATTAATTAACAATTTGATCGTTTTAATAAAAATATAGAAACGTAAAATAGCAATTTGTATTTTTAAAATATCGATACGAACAGTATTAGCCCGACCATGGCAACACTTGTGCAAAATGAACTGTCAAGATTCGGCGGGAAAAGCTGGAAGGGAGCGGGTGTAATTTTCTTGTGAAAATCAAATATTATTTGTAAATGGCTTGCATGTGTCCGTAAAGTGATGTTTTCTGGTAGATAAGTTATATTTTGATTACTTGTTATGTGAATCTAGTGCGTGTGCATGGTTTTATACGCAGGTAAGCCGAGTAAAACTTTAACCGGATTACGATCTCTTCATGGGCGCATGTAAGTTGTTTCTGCAATAATTTTTCATTTTGACTAATTTTACACTTGTTCTTGAGGATTTTCCCGACGTTTCCATTCATCATTATCATTATCATCCATCATATATTCAGAAATCATTTACTAAAGACAATGGCTGTATGGGCTTAGTTCCCCTTGCCTTTCCTTCGGGATAAACTAAACTAAACAAAAAATGAACTGTCAAACTAGTCTCTCGAATGATGGTTTCGAGTATAGGTTAATGTGTTGTGTAGTGTTTGATTATTTATTTATTTGTAGAGAGTCGGTGCACCTAGACGTGTCCCTCCTACAGGCCTCCCAATCCGAGCGCTCAGAGCTATCCCGGCTGGCGCAGTCGTGTGTGACGTCACGGCCCGACGCGCACGCAGCACTCATCACGTTCTTCGCCGAGTCCGCCCGGATTAAGATACCCGCCGTCTGGTGAGTACACGTGGTTGTGTGCTCGGTCAATTTGAATGCCAGATGTATTCTATACATATAATAAAAATGTAATGGATCGCTGTCTGTACATGGAAGATATATAAGAAAAAATATTATAGAATACCTTTATCAACGCAATAGTACCCAAAACAATGACTTTTGGAATTTTTGTCTGTTTCTCTGTCGGTTTGTCTGTGCACGCTAATCTCAGAAACGGCTGAACCGATTTCGATGCAGTTTTCAGAAATATATTGTGACAGGTCCCACTTAACATAGGCTACTTTTTATACCGGGAAAATGTTTTTATCCCGAATAATTTCGATATTTTGTTTTTTTTCTGTAGTCCACGCGCACGGAGTCGCGGGCGTCCACTAGTTATTGAAATATATCTCTGATCTAATAATGCTATAACTTTATTGTAAGTACCATGTTTTGGGCAAATAAATAAGGGGTCATCCATAAATTACGTCACACAAATTTAATTATTGTTTGCCCCTCCCCTCCTCCTTGTCACAGCTGGTCACATTTGTGAGACCCCCCTCCCTAGTGTGACGTCCCATTTAGCTTTTTTTGCAAATTTATATTTTACAGATTATTAAATGAAAATGTGACATCAAGAAATTTAGGACCCCTCCCCTTGTCACACAATGTCACAGTTTGACGACCTCCTCCCTCCCCCTAACCTGTGACGTAATATATGGAACGGACGCAAGACAGAATCAGGCCAATACAAATCCTAGAACGCGATATCGAAGTTTCTCGCAATAATTGGAATGTGAATTACAATCATGGGCCAATCAACATCCCCGCCGTAGTTCTTTCGAGGGTTCTGTAGCGGCGGGTTCTTACTTGGAACCCTTAGTAGGTAGAGTCATAGTAGGACACTGCTGGGACATGATCCCTACCAGTCATCCTATAAAAAGTCATTTAACTATTTGTTTAACTCCCCAATGCGACAATATCCCAGCGCAACTGGGATGCACAGGTCGCGTAGTCTTAAAAACTTTCGGTTGTGTGCCTTAAGCGCACGCCACCTAGCTCGGTGAAGATGGCAAAGCCCTTCAGGCTACCATCATTTGTCATTCAAAAAAAAAAAGGCCAATCAACAATTAGTGGCCCTGTGGGGCCGGGAGCGCTTCGCATAGCACCACTCCCACAAATCATTGCATTTTCATTTCATTTCGGTGTGGAGGTCGGCTTTGTATTGCAAGTTACGTAATAGCCCTGTCTATGTATCAATAACAAGCGTGAACTACATCCATAGACATGGCTGATATTTTCCCAGCCCAAGTTGCATGACCTGCGAAACACGTTATAATAAACCGATTTATCGACATTTAGCCTGTCTGAATACAATAAATATAGCCGCCATTTTGAATTTTGTATAGAGACGATACGATATCGTACTATACGACATCCACGATGCGTGGTCATGCTAGGGGGGCAGGCCTATATCTTTTTCAGGCTCTAGATTATCTGTGTACCAAATTTTAATTTCAATCCGTTCAGTAGTTTTGGTGGGAAAGCCAGACAGGGAGACAGAGTTACTTTCGCACCACTACATGTTATAAAAGAAAGTCGATTCCCGCCGTCTGTCAGTCCCTATGTATGCTTAGATCTTTAAAACTACGCAACGGATTTAATGCGGTTTTCATATATACATAGAGTGATTCAAGAGGAAGGTTTATATAGGTATGTATAACAAGCGACCGAAGCGGGCGAAGTCGTGGGCGGCCGCTAGTTTATAATTAGTAAGGGTAATTTAATAGCGGTGATAGCCCAGTGGTTAAGACGTCCACCTTCCAAGCGGGAGGCGTATGTTCGATCCCAGTCACGGGCCTGTATCAATGAATTTATTTCATGTACAGATTTTAATGTTGCAAAATTGTCACTTAGCTCGTGCCTCGGGAAGCACGTAAAACCGTTGGTCCTGTGCCTGATCTCTCTCCGGTCGTGTCGGCTTTCCGTCCCATCGGACTATGAGAGTGAGGGAATAGAGAGGGCATCTGTGTTTGCGCACACACTTGTGCACTATAATATCTCCTGCGTACCTGACCAATCTCCGTAGAGCTTGGTCGCCTTGGCCGAAATACGGTCGGAGATCATCATCAAGGGTAATGTACTTGTTCCAGTAAATACATAAGGCAGCTAGTAGCGGAGCCTACCACGGACAAGTTCCTGATATTCGCGCACCATCGGAACATGATCGACGCCATCTGTCTGACGTTAGACGAACTAAGTGTACATTACATCTGTATAGTGGGCGCCACTCCTGCGCATACGAGAGCTGTAAGTTATTACATACATACATATAATTACGCCTTCATCCCTTGCGGGTTAGGCAGAGCACTAAGGGCCGATAGAACCACATGGTGCCACTTCTGACCAATTTTGAGGATATAGTTGAGACGTACATGTTCGGTTAGTAGTGACAGGTTGTCAGCCCATCGCCTACAAAACACCAAGACCCTCTTGTCCCTCTACTGACTTGTACAGAATGCCCGGGAAGAGAAGCAGCTGTAGTATTATACGTTTTTTTTTTTCACTCCCAGAGCAGCATAGAAGTAAGTTATTACATTAAATCAAATGTTTATTTACCAACTAAGATAAGGTACGGTAAGGACGAATCTCTCGATAGTCCATAACGCTATCGTCACACTGTCAAATCTTATAGATTTTGCTTGCGAGTCGATAGCGTTATGGCGCGTAAAAGGTTTCATGCTTTTACAGAACACATGTATGAGTATGAACTAACTTCGCACTATTCTCCCCGTTAAACCGCATGATTGACGAATACGAGAGGAGATTCTCGGAAGCGGATGTATTTTTCCTCACCCGCACTAAATTTATTGGGTTGGTTATTGAGGGTCAGTAGCGGTAGCTACAGGCTTCAACATAATTATTATTTCTCTATGCTATATTTTTATTATTCTTATTTTTAGTAAATATTTAAATGTATTCTCCCATCCTACCCTACCCCAACTCCTCTCTTCCTTTCCTGGGTCTATATTATTGGATTTAAATATTATTCTTATTTATATCAATTATATCCAATTTATTCCGATATCCATTGTTACATAATGAATGCCTAGTTCGTGATATATAATATATGTATATATATTGTGAGATATGTCGCCATGAAATTGTAAGTGTTGTTACCGTTATTGGCACTACACACATTATATGTAAATTATTGTTAATCGTATGTTATTGCTGTGTTGTAACAACTAATATATATTTAAACAACTAATATATATTTAAAAAAAAATGAGTAACAAATAGTTCGTTTATTTATATGACGGCGCTAGCTACTAATGTGTATCACTACATGATTTGTGCTACAGAATACGAAAAAAATAGTTAAAATAGCGAGCTTATGTATTCAAAAGGAAGCGAAAATATTTATATCTTGGATAATTTCGACATTTTGTTTTTTCTGCAGTCCACGCGGACGGAGTGGCGGGCGGCCGCTAGTTTTCAAATAAATATCTTTTCTATTATACAGAGTGTAACAGAAAGGGTATGTTAAGCGAAAAGCTATGTAAATAGCCCACTGTAGAGAAACTATTTCCAAAATTTGAGACTCGAAATCACATGTTTATTTTTCAAGATTGTATGAACATCCCTGAGTGGTTTGTAATCTTGTAGGTAGATAGATAAAATTCTTTATTGTACTACAGCAAAAAAACACATGTACAAGGGCGAGCTTAATGCCTTGCAAGGCATTCGGTACCAGCTAACCTAGGTTGGTAGGTAGGTAGGTTCCTCTTAGTGGGCTATTTACATAGCTTTTCGCTTAACATACCCCTTTTGTTACACCCTGTATAATGTGTATCTCCACTGTCAACAGGAGTTGGTAGACAAGTTCCAGCACACACCATCGTGTCGTAGTGCGGTGTTATCATTAACGGCAGCGGGCGCGGGCCTCACTCTGACTGCGGCCGCGCTGGTTGTATTCGCGGAACTGCACTGGAACCCCGGGGTGAGTTAAACGCTCGAGCCTTTAGGGCAAAGCGACATTATGGCAACAGAGCGATAAATATCGGCGGCACAATGTCAAAAATTGTAAAACGCCATAATATTGTGCCCTGCTAAACTGGCATGACCTGCGAAACACGTTATGATAAACGTGATAAACCGATTTATCGACATTTAGCCTGTCAAAATACGATCAATATAGCCGCCATGTTGAATTTTGTATAGAGACGATACGATATCCACGATGCGTGGTCATGCTAGGGGGCAGGTCCATAGAATAAGGGCACAAATTATCAAAAATTGCAAAACGCAATTGTGACGTTGTTGTACCAAAGAAGCGTTATGATAATGATGCGACATTTTTGTTTTTTCTCCATTTTTAGTTTTCTAATGAACCTATAGAGATATATAATCATATTGAGGTATATAATCATTTGTCAAATTTTATCAAAGCGTTAGACGGCATAAAAAAAAGTTTTTAACGATTTAGCTGAATTTTATTATTGTAAAACTAAATGATTCTAAGCATGTAATAGTTTTAGTAAATGCATGTACCTTAGCATGCAAGTAACCAAATCGTACGCCCGAAAAGGGCAAACCGTTGTTTCTAAAATAACTTTATACCCTATCACCAACTTATGTACACAGTTATAACAATAAATTTTATCTTATCTTATCTTATATTGATTGGCACAGATCCTAACACAAGCGGAGTCGCGTGCACATCGCCTCGGTCAGTTATCGAGTGTGCGAGTCAGGTACCTGCTGGCTGCTGGCACCGCTGATGATCTCGTGTGGCCCAAACTACAGGCGAAGTTGCAGGTATTTAATGTTGCTTACTTACATGTTAGGGCCTTACTTATCAAAACATTCAAATGTTGTTTAAACTATCCACTGTTCGATTTGACATTTCCTGTTTACCGGGTGTATTCTGTTAACATACAACTTTTGTTACGCCCAGTATATATTACTTATGTACGAGTATTCCACAGGTACTAAACAGCGTTGGTCTAAGCGGCGACTCGTTTCAGGACAACCTCGTCAAACGTCAGGTGAGTGAAGATATAGTATCACAAGTTACATACATACAGGATGTTTTTTGGTCGTCAACGTTCCCGAAAACTGTGGAATCTCCTCATCATCACGGAGGAGGTGGGACTATGAACTGAGTCGTGTGGCAATTGTGAGGCCATGACGTCATGATAGGAGCGGAGCTTCAGGGCCAGTGTGTGTAACGCAGTAGCTGTAACCACACGCTTATGCAAGTAGTTTGACTAGTCACTACAAGGTGGTTTCTATGTAAATGGGCAGTGTTAGGATGCTCCCCTCGTCACATTCTTCACCCCCGCTCAGCGTCACACTATTTTTGTATGAAAATTTACTTAGCCGCTGCTCCTCTTTTATTTCTTCTCCATGTACGGCTCTTATAACATGCACGGAAAGGCATGCAGTTGAAGTATTCGAATGAATTTTGGATAACAAGTCGATATTTTGTAGCTTCTGAAAAAAAGAAGTCTATAAAATTTCGCAAGAGGATGCCGGTTCCACGCGCATGCCCTAATCTATACATTATATAAAAATGTAACGGATCGCTGTCTGTACATGGAAGATATATGAGAAAAAATATTATAGGAGACCTTTATCAACGCAATAGGACCCAAAACGATCATTTTTGTAATTTTTGTCTGTTTGTCGGTTTGTCTTTTCGTTTGTCCACGCTAATCTCAGAATCGGCTGAACCGATTTCGATGTAGTTTTCAGGAATATATTTTGACAGGTCCCACTTAACATATAGGCTACTTTTATTCCGGGAAAATATTTTTATCCCGGAAAAAATTCGACATTTTGTTTTTCCTTGGTCCACGCGGACGGAGTCGCGGGCGTCCACTAGTCATGAATAATATTAAAAACTAAGCATAATTATTATTATAGTAACTAACCGCGAAATCAATGCTACGGACATGACATTTATATTCGCAATTTTCTCTGAATAAGATTTATTCTTTGAGCGTTTCATAAATTAATTACATTTTCTTCGGGGCGATTCGACTCGATAAGACGTTTTTAATGAACACGGTTAAGTATGACTCATTTTAGCACTTATACTTAATTAAAATGTGATGAAACATTTTCATTTATAAAGAAAATTAATAAATAAAAACTTTAATAATACATTTACTGCTGCTTATCTTAAGCCTGTCCAATCAATAATAGAGATAATTATTTTTATTAACATACTTACCCCTTTTGTTACATCCTGTATGGTGCAGCTTTACAAGGAAATGGTGTTAACAGTAATAGTAGAATCTTACGGTATGTCATCCTAAAGTTGGTTGTGACATAAGGGAGATTTCGACTTTAGGTGATCATAACCATTATTAGTTTTACGTTGGTGGCCCCTAAACGCCAATTTCCAATAAAAGTTTTTTTCCTTTTAGTAAAGATGTAAATATCCCCAAATATAGAAAGTAGCATAAAAATGTCAATGGACAAGCAAGTTATAATCTTCTATCTTCTTCTATACATATAATAAAAATGTAATGGATCGCTGTCTGTACATGGAAGATATATAAGAAAAAATATTATAGAATACCTTTATCAACGCAATAGTACCCAAAACAATGATTTTTGGAATTTTTGTCTGTTTCTCTGTCGGTTTGTCTGTGCGTTTGTGCACGCTAATCTCAGAAACGGATGAACTGATTTCGATGCGGTTTTCAGGAATATATTGTGACAGGTCCCACTTAACATATAGGCTAACACTTTTTATCCCGGGAAAATGTTTTTATTCCGGATAATTTTGATAGTTTTTTTTTCTGTAGTCCACGCGGACGGAGTTGTGAGCGTCCACTAGTGCTTAATATACATGTCGAATAAATGAATTTATTCTTTGTTGAATCTTGGTCACATACAAACATAGCTACATCAGCCCAATGCAGTCCACTGCTGGACGTAGGCCTACCCCAAGGCACGTCACAAGGCTACTGTCAATGGGGGGTTTTCGCCAATAGCGTCACCACGCTGCAGCGCTGGGCAGACGGGTTGCTGACTGTACTGTGTTTTTTGTGGCTATGTTGTTAACACGGAAGACGCTGCTGTCCACCTCCCGGAAACGCTTAATCGTCACTGCCAGATGGGATGGTTTCTATTCTATTCTGCCGACACCAAAAGCACGTAATACATGTTGCAAAATTAACATAATATATCTTCTATTGTTTCAGGAAAGCAAAACTGATATAACCAGCTACCTAAGCCCTATAGTCCGGAAAAACCCGAACGATTACGAACCAGGCACGAACATAAGGAAAGGTACCATAAATAGTCATAATGGGAACATAAATGTGCCAAATAATTCTAGCAATTTACCTGTAAATAATAGTTTTATTACTAATACTGAAATTAAAGATAAACAAATTAATAGTGGAAATTCCAATGATGATTTAGATAAGTCATTCTTCGACGATGACGATGATGATGCGCTGTTGGCTAGCATCGATTTATGATAAAGTGTTATTCACCTGAAACTCGCGATACAAAAATTTGTTACTAGCCTTATAAGGCATATGCAGTGCCGTAAATAGCCTTTACTGCGGCCTGGGCGAGCTTATATAACAGCGCCCTATTTAGTCCTGCCTTCCCCCTGTATTGGCTACCTCTTTTGACAGTTCATAGTGATCCTTGAAACTTAACAAGTGGAAGTGGCATAATGCCTAAGTTTCAATAAGTGATCATGACTATGAACTGTCAAAAAAGATAGCCAATACGGGGGCTGGTCTGGCCAAGTGGCCATTCTTGCGTCCCCCAGAGTCTACGTCCTGTGCCTGGGCACCCATAGGATCGTCATATTTACGGCACTGAGAATATGAACTGTTTCTGTTTACTTTGGTTATAGATATCTTGTTTCGTACGTTTTTTAAAAAGTTTTTCCAAGGGATGTATGAAAAATTTACAAGGATGTTTTTAAAGTTTTTACAAATTTAAAGAGGAATTATAAGTGAGTAACTATTTTGTAATAAAAATATGTACATGGCCTTTTTATTAAACGGGTGCTATCGTAAAATTTTTGTTCTTTTTTTTGGAATTTGTGGCAGATAAATCTTTGATGGAAATATTATCTACAGATAATTTAATTAAAAAAGCTAAGAAACGTTACTTTTATTACTCTGCAATTTTGTAAACATTTATAAACTTAAAACACTTACAAACACAAGTGATAAAAATTCTAAAGACTGGTTAAATTATAAATTATTTTCTGTGTAAATATTAGCTTAGGTTATACTTACTTACATTTAATAAAACTGTTTTAATAATATTATGTGTACTTATTTATGTTAATTTTCTATGTCCCTAAGACAGGTTTTTTATTAGGCTGCCTTACTTACTACAGTTGTGTTATGGTACGTTGCTATGCATGCGTGTGATATCAACCAATTATTTTTATTGGGCCATGATGTCAATGAATTTGATTGGTGGATATAAAAGCTAGCCGCGTGGTGCCGGCAGAGTAGAGTTTGTACCACCCCTGCCTGCCCGTGGGTATCGTACGACACGATTAAGGGTTTCCGGGAGGTGGGCAGCAGCGCCTCCCGTACTGACAACGTAGTCCGAAAATCACACTGCGGTCACCAACCCGCCTGCCCAGCGTGGTGACTATGGGCAAAACCCCCCTGTGACAGTAGCCTTGTGGCGTGCCCTGGGGGACGCCTACGTCCAGCAGTGGACTGCAATAGGCTGAAGAAGAAGAATATAAAACGCATCCATAGCACATCTCTAGTGGAAAGACAGCTTTAGAAGTGATATACGGACGGACGGACAGACAAATAAACATGACGAATTTATATTTATAAGGGTTCTGTTTTATAGCAATTTGGATACGGAACCTAAAAAAGTTTTAAAGTACAAAGAGATCTTCGTTCTTATTGCTGTTAAGTTCTCTTTTGACGTCATACAATTAACTCAATGAAAACCCCGAGGAAAATAAAACACAATAGAAATCAGACAACTTTAATATCACCAATTTAATGACACGCTCCATCATAAGCTACATCAGCTCCAGCACATTTAAGCTGACAGCGGTTACCATAAGACACTCCGTTCGCCCCACACACAGGGTTATATATCTTCGGGCAGTAGCACTCAGTTGTGCGCAGATTGATACACTTTCCGTAGTGCTTGAGTATTGTCCCCGAGCATTTGAGTGCGCACATGTTTGTGTATGTCTTGTGATCGGCGCCGCATACGGGGAATATCTCTCTGGCGCATGCGCAGTCGAGGTGAGGAACGCCGACCGTGTAGAATGCGGTGGTATAGTAACTTATTAGTAGGAGTATAGCTGTGGAATTAAAACTTAGTCGTAAGAAAACTAACCAGCCCCCTGATTACGTAAAAGCAATAGCAAAGCCGAAGCCGCGCGATCGCGATAATTTGAGAGTGTTTGTGTGCGCGGGGCGAGGTGCGGGGCGCGGGAGGACGCCAAGCGCTCGTTGCGCGCACACACACACTCAATTATCGCGATCGCGCGGCTTCGGCTTTGCTATTGCTTTTACGTAATCAGTCGGCAGTAAGTAGGGCTAATTAGAGTCCTTTTCATAGAGTAACTTATAAGTAGGACTATCACATAGCTGTTGAGTTAAAACATAGTCGTAAGTTTGGAAAACTGACTAGACTTTTAGTAAAGGTTAAATACGGTTTTTGAGATTTCTTAAGTTCAGGGATCCATTGCTTGGTGGAACTATCGTAGCAGGTTACGTCCTTGGAGTAAGAATTCTTCCTTTTTTATCGAATGCCCACGCCATACAAAGTAAAAAACCCTTCAAGTTTCAGGTCTCTTAGGACCAGTTGTTTAGGCTGTTCGTTGATTATTATCAGTTATTCCGGATAAAAAAATGATGATGTTACATACATATAGCCAATAATAAATATTATAAATAAATATTCACACACTACACAACACATTAACCTAGTCCCACATTAAGATCCCTAAGGTCTTGTGTCGTGGGTACTAAGCAACGGTATATAAATACATAGATAAGTATAGAAACATCCATGACTCGGAAAATGCTGGGAAACAATGTAAATTTTAAAAAAATAATTACCTGATCGGGCGAAATTTATAGTGTCCACTGTTTATGTTAATTTTTTTCATATACAGATATTAATTATTTCTCATGAAAAAATCTTGTTACACGCGTCAATGTGCATTTATGCAGAAAAACGCAGTCTATTTACTCAACTTTGGACCCTAATATCTTGGGAACCAGACACTTCCCAGGTATGCTCCCATGGAGAAAAATGATCATGATGATGAGGAGATTCCATAGTTTTCGGGAACATTGACGACCAAAAATCACCTGTATTTGTAGATATATTAAACAGTATGTTATTTCAACTTACCGGTTGAATACATACTGGTTGTCGATAACAATTAATTAAAAATAATTTTCTTAGCACTTGGTAACGCGCTACCTATAGGTATACTTATAATAATATTAAATTATGTAAAAACATTATCGTGTACTTATTTGACAAGTTTCTTAATAATACTTACCTACTTAATTGCTTTGGCAGTTGTCGAGTTTCCTATTAAGAAGGTACCTGCAAATACTTAAGACCTAGGTAGTAGGTACTTTCAGATGCGCTTTTACGAACTTCTACATACTTTTAGCTTTGTAGGGCGATTTTGTCAATGGGTGCGCCTGTTTACATATGTCATTTCTTTCACAGGTGTTAAGGTGTGAAGTAAAATCAACATGCCTTTTGCATGCCGAATAACGAAATAGCTTTCGGAATATAGGTAACAGGAGGTGGGTGAGATGTAGACATAGTCTGAGAGGACGCCCCTGAGTTCCTTAGTCGACTCTTATGACATGCACGGAAGGAGATGCAGCTGATGTTTTCTAGTGAAGCCCCGCATTAGCTGGGTTGAGTGTACTACCTACTAGCTTATGTACTTTGCCGTCCTATGGTTTTGCTAGTTGGGGGTCTCAAGATGTGTTATAAATTAAAGAGTTAACATGTTGAACTAAGGGCCGATTTTTCCGATGGTTAATGCTGTCTCTATCTTGATGAAGTTTTAGAGAAAGACAGCATCAAATCCTTAAGATAGGCTATCCAAGGAACTGGAAATATGGTACCTAAATCAATCAGTTACGAAACTATGTCAAAAAGTTTTATCTTCATATTCACTACAGACGTTTTACTAATACACCCTCTCTACCAGGATTATTCCATACCAGCGGAGTATCCAAATACTTATAACTACGAAAGCACGCTCCATAATGGCTGAACCTTATCTTCCTGTTAAAGAGCTGGTCGCATCGCAAATGGCATTGGTTGTCGTATGTTATCTCGTCCTTTCTCCGTTCGTCGGACGCGCAGACTGGTAGGTACACCGGCTTGCAGTCGACCTTGCAGATTTGAGGGTATTTGATACGATCATTAGGTTCGATGTCAGGCATCCTGCACCGGCCGCGGTGGAGTTTGTACAGCTGGGGGTACTTGTCTGCGACGGCGCAGTTCAGGTGGCAGGAGTTCTTGTAGTTGTAACCGTCGGAGCCGCACACTGTTCGCTTAGTGTCGCTGCATCCTCGAATACATTGTAATGATTGTGCTGACGTTCTGCAGGTGTGGTATGCTAGTAGGATTACACCTGAATCAGATAATGAGGTATTGCTTACTATTTTGGCACAGGAGCACTACGTCGAGGAGCTCACGACATTGACAACGTCCGAGACCTACCTAAATCTAAGCCTTATGCTATTTACTATATCGACCAAAATGGTAAAATGGAACCGTTATGTTGTAACTCGTCTGTCGACGACTCGTCTGTCGACGACATTGGGTTAGTGTTGAAAAAGTTTTGCCCTGAAAGGAATATCTTTGTATAAACGCTTACCTAACTTTATTTGCAAATACACAATCACATGAAAGAGCATCATTTGCATATTTTTATACCGTTTTTTTCTTCAAACTTTCTATTAGTAGGTACATTATCGTTTAGATTTGGTGACGATTTACCAAACCTAACCATAGGTAGGTTATGTACAGATGTATTCGTAACATTAATGTCACCTTTTTAAAAATAAAACCCCACAACGTTAAATTATCACAATACCTAACAGAAAGGGGAATGAGAAGAGAACCACCACTACGTCTATTATGTTTCATAGCATAAATTAAATCTACCTTACCTAGAGTTCCAATATACATGTTTCGTCTCGGGCGGTGCTAAAATGTTGATTAAATCCCTATTATCGTCTTAATGGGGATAAAATTAATTAGCTACGGAACGCTAATAGCAAACATAGAGATATTTTGCAATACCTGTATATTTGCCAGCCATAGCCTCGATGACTCTGATACCTTAATTCCAAAATCTCAGTATAACGAGTGCCCAATCCCCATAAGAAATCATCAATGATTGCTGGGTGGGTAGTGAAGCAAAAAACGAGGCGAACGTCCCGCCTTTCGCTCTTCTACACCGCGGAATGATGACAACTCGAAAAGGTTATCACTTTGTAGGCTGGTACGAAAATAAATTGCCTAAGAATGTGTCTGAATGATGAATGTGTATGAATGTCGTAAGGGAAAGAATGAGTTCGATGAATTTGGCTGAATTAAAGTTGCTGCAAAGGTGAGCTTGATCGGTTTCTCTCTCATTAAGTATTCTAATTCCAGAAAAAAATCTTATCAATAAGAATACTTTAGGAATGCCTCTAGTTACACAAATGACAGTTAAAACATGTTTAATAAAAAACCTTTTTATTAACATCTCGTCCGCAGTTGACTTACATTTAACACGGGAATAATGGTGCTGGGGCGATCGGTATAACCGGTGCTGGGGCTACCGGGTAAACCGGGATAATCGGGACTACCTCTATATGTACGCAGGGCCCGAAATGCGCCAGGGTTATCCATGGCTTGGTGACCGAGACGCACCGTAGGAGGCACTCGTTGGCTATACTGGTCCCTGCAGAGCTGCAGACCGGGTTCTCCTTGACACTGCATCCACAAGGGCCCTTCTCCTTTTCCTCGCAGGCGGTGTACTTCACCACAAAGACGTCGGGCAGCTTGCCGCAGAGAAAGTCGCACTCGTCGCGCGTCTTGCCGTCGCTGCCGCACACTTTGTTATCCACAGGGGGGCATGGACACGGCGTTTGCGCGGACGCAAGTGCCAGGATCAAGATGGTTACAACTGTATTCAAATTAATAGCTAATTAATTAAAAGAATATATTATTACTAGCTTGTAAGTTTTTGGTTTAAAACAACGAACATAACATTTGCTACGGAGCTACGATGCGATATTTTTTTCGTTTCTAGCCAGCTTGATTATTTTCTATTCAGCGTTAAATGGGTAGGTAACTATAAACTAACTTCAAAATATAATGAATGTAATTAATACGAGTATAGCTACTTATTTACTGTCATTCAATTCAGAAGCATCCATGTTCACTTACAGGGTAAAATCATATTTGTTACAATATTTTTCTTGGTCTATTATTTTATTTTCAGTTTTCAGTTTCAGATTTCCCTCCTTTTAGCTGGTCCTCTCTCTGTGTGATCTATTTCTCAACAGCTCAGTTTCCGCTCCCATTAATTGATTTGTGATGGTATAATTTAAAATGGGTGATTAATTTGTGATTTATGGTAGGTAAGGTATGCGGAATAATAGTTTTGTATCCCGACTTTGAAAATGTGGTTTATCTTGACCTTGTATGTTGACCTAGTGAAAATCTAGTAGGTACTGCAGACTGTGATGAAGTAGGTATTTTCAGATTAATATTATAATTAATTCTGGGCTAACTGTTAGGAAAATTTTCCTAGTAGGTATTTTTAATACTCGATAATTTCTTACTACATTTACTAAGCATCTGTTTTCTCTCCTTTCCATAGATCTTTTTTTGGCTTTCAACCAAGTTGACCATTCAATTTTAAATTATGCTCTTTTATGATTTTATTATGTGGTCTGCCTAATGCGGTCTACGAACTGCGAATTTGATCTCGAATTCTAGTGATTGTCAATTAGTAGTCATAAAGATACATACTCCAGTAAATCTATTTATTGCAGTGCTTTCGTGCTTTTTGAACGTACGAAATCTATACATGTAATAAAAATGTAACGGATCACTGTCTGTACATAGAAGATAATTATGAGAAAAAATATCATAGAAGACCTTTATTAACGCAATAGTACCTACCCAAAAAATATTTTTTGGAATTTTTGTCTGTTTGTCTGTGCGTTTGTGCACGCTAATGTCAAAAACGGCTGAACCGATTTCGATGCAGTTTTTAGTAATATACTGTGACGGGTCCCACTTAACATATAGGCTACTTTTTATCCCGGGAAAATGTTTTAATCCCGGATAATTTCGACATTTTGTTTTTTCTGTAGTCCACGCGGACGGAGTCCATAATAAAATAAGAAATTGTTGCTAAATTAATTTACCGAAATGTTAGAATTAGCTATTGTCGAAGAGGATAGAAAAAAAACCAAGAAGAAAATCATGAGGTCATGCATGCCATTAGGTCATGAATCACGTACATCAAGTAGATATTATCTGCCATAAATTACAATTAGCCACACTTGTAATTATGGCATCACAAATTAATTACCGTTAATAATTAAAGGCAATTGATTTGTTGAGAAATTTTATCAATTTGGTTAAGAAATGGCTGATAATCAGAACAGTTACAATATTATTTATTTGAAGACTAATATAATACATATAATTAAGCTTTGTAAGTAAGGAAGACTAAGTACTACTTAATATAAAGAAAATCCATATTTGAGAAGGAAGTAATGCATATAATGTAAAGCATGTTAAGAACAGAAATCTATAGATATACTTAGGTACTTTGACCGATATATTTTTGAAAACGCGCAAACGAGAAATATTAATGTAAAAATTTAACATGAAATCTGATAGAGAAAATCTGATAAGATAGTGAAATTTTTAGTCCAATAATGAAAAAGATACTTCTTACAAAACCTCTAAATTGTGAAGTGGAGGTCAATGCCAGTTTTTGAACCGCAGGACCTCTTATAGATTGTTTTCTTTGAGTCAACCTGTGCACGTAGCAAATAGAAACACGTCTTTATCTATCTATCTATACATATAATAAAAATGCAACGTATGGCTGTCTGTACATGGAAGATATATGAGAAAAAATATTATAGGAGACCTTTATCAACGCAATAGTACCCAAAACAATGATTTTTGGAATTTTTGTCTGTTTGTCTGTTTGTCTGTGCGTTTGTGCATGCTAATCTCAGAAACGGCTGAACCGATTTAGATGCAGTTTTCAGGAATATATTGTGACAGGTCCCACTTAACATATAGGCTACTTTTTATCTCGGGAAAATGTTTTTATCCCGGATAATTTCGACTTTATTGTTTTTCTGTAGTCCACGCGGACGGAGTCGCGGGTGTCCACTAGTAATTAAAATAAAAAGAGTGTTTATAGTCTCAAAACTAGCAGAATTTTTTAGTTAAAAATTATATTAAAATTATTCTACGATTTTAGAAAGCGTAGCTATTATTTTGTTATTAATATTTATTTATTAATTATTAATCAAAAGTTTATTATTTATTTTGTGTCGTTCGCAATGTTGTTTGCGAAGTTTTCAGCTGTTTCACTAGTTATTTCATATCTATGCGTTATTCCCTTATACAGTAACTGTTGCGGCCATCCTGCTGGCTAACCATGGATGGGCAGAAAAGTCGTGTCCATGTCCACTTGCAGACATCAAAGTTTGCGGCAACGACGGCAAGACCCGAGACGAGTGTGACCACCTCTGCGGCCGCCTGCCTGACGTGTTAGTGATGAAGTATACCCCCTGTGAGGAGAAAGAGACGGGTCCTTGCGGGTGCAGCGTCAAGGAGAACCCAGTCTGCAGCTCTGCAGGGACCTCCATGGTCAACGAGTGTCTCCTGCGGTGCGCCTCGGTCACTAAGCCCTGGCTGGCTCCGGCGTATTTCGGGAAGTGCATACATTTCGAGACAGTCCCGATCGTCCCAGTATACCCAGTCCCAGTGGTGCCAATATTCAAAATTGGCCCCAGTACCAATACTTCTACTCGTACATAATCAAATTCGGACACTAAAATGCCTCTACTGTACGGGCGATCGGTAATGTAAATATAATTTGTGTAAGCTGTTTCTTTTAAATAAAAGTGTCGCACAATTAATTGCACTGATTGGTTAATTCAGTTTAGTAAGTTCTTGTCCACATTAGCTTTAATTTTTATTATAACTCTGAATCCGTTTTTGGAACGTGATTTTATATTAGCACGTCCACGTTGTTCAGGATATGATCGAGCTAGCAACAGTGACTGATTATTTACATCTGGCCTCGTTGTGTTAAACGTGACTGCAGGATATCTTTCGTGATCCTGCTGTTCTGGTTACCCCATATTGAGCGCAGTGTACAAGCCATTTTTCATATAGCTATCTCTTGGAAACACAGTAATGTTATGAAAATGGAATAGCACACTGACCGAGTGTTTTATATTTTTTCCCACTATCACAATAATTAAATTCTGAGAGCTAGGTATTAGTGGGAAAAATACTTTCTTCACTGTAATAATATTAATGAATACCATAATATTATTAAAAATAAACGCCAGATGGGTATAAATGGATGTGTCATGGCTAAATAAGAGGAATACTGTCTGACGAAGCAATAATAACTATGTCTAATATTAATACTATTTAGATGAAGATAAATGTAAATAATTCTATTAAAAAAACAAAAGTAACATTAAGCACTTGTGTTTAAGGTAAAGCTTTACGAGTAGAAACCTAAAAGAAAGGTCTAAAGAACTTATCGGTGCATATTAGTTACGATTACGTTAACGTCAAAAATAGCAAATGCATCACATCACTTACATAGTGCTAATCATGTTATCCACAAGATATGTTCATACCAAAAAGCCCTGCCCATGTCCAGTCGGCATATCAGTCTGTGGCTCCGATGGAAACACATACGATGAATGCGACTTCAGCTGTGGGAAGATACCACCTTCTGGCGTCTACATTGTCAAGTACAGCGCATGTGTCGACGAGTTCGATGGACCCTGCAGATGCAGTATGGAATGGAACCCAGTCTGCGGGACTGATGGAACGACTTATATAAACGAATGCGTTTTAAGATGCTCCAAGGCGATTGTAGAACACAGTGGTGCATGTGAAGGAAGACAGGGTTGCACTTGCCCTCATATAGTCTCACCAGTTTGTGGATCAGATGGTGTGACGTATAGAAACAGCTGTTTACTCCAGTGCGCTTCCAATATGTCCATTCGAGGGATACACCTGAACTATGAGGGTAGGTGTACTACTGATTATTCCATGGTGAGCTACAATTTCTATGGATAGAAAGTGGCAGCTTTTGTGGTAATCTTTGGGATGTTTATGTTTCTTGTTATTTATTTTATTATATAAATAACTCATATATAATTGAATACCTAAGTATAAATTGGGTATCACCATTGTATTGTTATATTAGTAAGTACCTAGGTTATTGGAATTAGTACCTAATTGTGTGTTACGTCTTATGTAACGTTTTGTTGAATACTTGTGGAGACCTTAATTTAGCTATATGTCACTATACTGTTGCTGTTACTCTATATACCGCTGTAAGCTTACAAGGCGGCTTATTAGGGACTATCCGTAGCGTGCTACGAACTACGAATCTGCTACGGCGGGTGCTGTTCAAATACTATAGGTACTTTTTTTGGGTTGGGTAGAGTTGTGTAATGCAGCTATGTGTCCCTCTGCAGCAGGAGAGATAAGCAAAACCCTGGAATAGCAAAAGGACATATTTGCTGAAAGGCACATACAGAAAAAATAAAATAAAGTTCAGTACTAGTTAATCTATATTTTCGCATCAGGTTAAGTTTACCTGTAAAGATGGTGTGCAAAAGAAAGAAAGAAAGAAATAATTATAGCAGGGACAGCCACTTCGCGTGCTCACACCTCCCTGTTGCAGCCGTGTCGCCGCTCCCCACGCCTAGTTACTCGCGCGCCGAGAGTTGATTGAGTCTTACATTAGTACCTCACCGGCCTCCAGACGACTAACACGCTCATTGTGCGGAGCGACGGCACGCGATATCCCTTTTGTTTTTTTATACTTAAGTTCCATACAGTTTTTTATATTTCACGCAATATAGACAGTTACCAATATTAACTTACCGTTTTTTATCACTACCTTACTATATAATAAGAAATAAATTTGTATTATACCTTAAAGTCCAATGAGGTGGTTATTGTATTTATTTATTTAGAAAAATATGGTACATAAAACAAAACTCAATCGTAGTCTAGAACAATGTTTCTTCTATGAAAGTCTGAATTTGTTTATGCTCGAAAAGCAGCGGTAGGCTCACTACTTACATTGCTGACTACGTGAGGCAAGGTTAGCTGGTGTAGAGTGGGTGTGTGATTTTCACATTTCTGCCCAACGTCTGATTATACAGGATGTTTTTTTGTGGCCACCTTTAACGAAGGGTACATATTCTATACATGAAATAAAGTAAGTTTATGCCAAAAAAAATGCTGGGAAAAAAAAATTTTTTTTTTAAAAAAAAATTTAAATTCCTTGATCGTGCGAAATTTATAATGTCTAGTGTTTATGTTAGTTTTTTTATAGACAGATATTAATTATTTTTCGTGAAAAAATCCTGCTACCCGCGTCTATGTGCATTTATGCAGAAAAACGCAGTCTATTTACTCAACTTTGGACCCTAATATTTTGGAAACCAGACACTTCCCAGGTATGCTTCCATGGAGAAAAATGATCGTGATGATGAGGAGATTCCGTAGTTTTCGGGAAAGTTGACGACCAAAAATCATCCTGTATTGTGTGTAAATACTATATTAGAGAACTTACATATAGCATGCAGTAGATATATCTCGTAGATATGTTAGTTCTCTGATATAACACACATCAACTCAAAAAGAGATTAAAGAGATCACATCTGTATCGGCTTTTACGAGTACTAGAATAGGTAGGTACATCAGCTGCATCGCCTTCCGAGCATCTGACTATGATTGTCGACTAAGGAATTCAGGATATTCTGCCAGGCGATGAGCTAGTTGAAAACTAATTACCTGATATCTTACATCTGGGTATGGCTTTGCTAAACGTGATCGTGGAATCTCCTAAGCGATACTGCAGTTTTAGCTAGGATTTATATGTGTATTGTGACATTTGTAAAATATCTCCACTCATAACATTTAAATGAGTATGGTTTTTATGGTTGTTTTTTTACAATCGCCTTCCTTGTAAATAATATACCTTACCTCGCAGCAGCTCAAGTAACATGACCTGCGAAACACGATATGATAAACCGAACCGAAATACGATAAATATAGCCGCCATTATGAATTTTGCATAGAGACGATACGAATCGTACGATACGATATCCACGATGCGTGGTCATGCTACTATGCGGCGGGCAGGACTATAAAAGTTAACATCATACGAGTATACTTAAAGGTACAACTTTTATCCAAAATTTTCTTATGCTTTATTGTACATAATAAAATTTATAAATAAATTTTATAACAAGGAAGATGTATTTTCCTGCCCTCATCCCATTATTTATCTGGGTCGGCGCAAAATAGTTTCTTTCGAAACTCATATTGCCAAGGAATTGACGTTTGCGGCCGGCTGCCTGCCTGATGCCAACCCTCCTATAGTAAGTATAGCTAAGTGAAAAATTCAACTTTACTATACAACATGTACAACTTTTCCTTTAGAAACTATAATAAATCTGCTGTGGAATCTAGGCGCATCTGTATGGAATAGCAGATTTTTTTAATATCATCTCATATCAATCATCTTTCACCTCAAAAGACTAATTTTATCGGTTCGTATCTGTTCTTTTGGTTGATAATATTTTATTAGGCGTCACCCTGTCCTTCTAAAAACAGTCCAGGAAGGTCTCTCTCCCAATAGATTAATTTTCATGGTGTGCATAATAAATAAGCCAAGAGTCGACAGTGGAAGATTTTGAGAGAGCTTAGATAATCTAACATTATTTTTCGATCTGCCTACCCCTCCGGGCACAGAAAACAGAACGACGTTGTCTATGCCTCCGGGAAAGAGGCGTGATTTTTATGTATGTATGTGATAGATTAAGGTTGACTTTACTCTGTACGAATATATATTATCTAGTCTAGATTGAATATCCTTGGTGGGCTATGTACTAAACTACCTATCTATTTTATTTCAAAGGGGCAAAACTAATAAGTAAGATCAGGATTTAGAATAAAACAAGTAAATCAGTAATATATATCTCATTATATATTACTGAAAATATACACAGTTCGATTACACTTTTGTAAGAAGAACTGAGAAGAAAATCACAAGGGAAATTGGTAATTATTCAGGTATACAATTAAACAATTACACATTAATAAAAGGAGCATTATGCTATGAGAGGGTATTCTCAACATACATAAACCTTATAAGAAACATTATCAATAGCAAAGATATTTGGAACATACTACATTGTAAACTATTAGGTATACTAACAATTGGACATACAATCTTTATAATTTTAACAGTAAATTAATACTACTTAGCTTTAATCCTCGCAGTATGGCGGTCCCTCAGAGAAGAGAGTGGTATATTCTTTGATGTGTCATTAGACTCAGAATATTCCCTTACTACATTTCAGGTGACCAATAGCACCTTTCCCAGTACCCAGTCCCAAACAATACCAATACTTTTATGGTTTTTCATCGCTTATTTAATAATTAGAAATAGGTACAGTTATTAATTATTACGTTACTTTATAGTAGTAATTTCTTAATACAATATAACAGAGCAAGACAATAATTTAAGATATTAAGTTACTAAATCGGCCACTATGCCTAGCGTTCGTGGACTATGAGAAGGCCTTTGATTCGATCGACACATGGGCAGCGCTCGGTACGAGAACAGGAGCGGAACACTGAGCCGATTTCATTGCAGAGGGGAGTGAGACAAGGAGATGTTATTTTTCCGAAGTTCTTCACCAATGCAGTGGAAGACGCCTTTAAGCTTCTCGAATGGAAAAGACTGGGCATCAACATCAGTGGCGAATACATCACTCACCTTCGGCTCGCAGACGACGTCGTGGTCATGGCAGAATCGCTGAAGGATCTAAGCACAATGCTCGATGGCCTCAATCGAGTCTCCCAACAGGTGGGCCTGAAGATGAACATGGACAAGACGAAGATCATGTCGAACGTCCATGTGCCGCCCACTCCTGTACTGGTGGGAGCTCGATGCTCGAAGTTGTTGACGAGTATGTTTACCTGGGACAGACGGTCAAACTAGGTAGGTCCAATTTTGAGAAGGAGGTAAATCTGCGAATCCAACTTGGCTGGGCAGCGTTCGGGAAACTACGAAGCTTATTTGTGTCCAAGATACCCCAGTCCTTAAAGACGAAGGTATTCATCCAGTGCGTGCTGCCGGTGATGACCTACGGTGCCGAGACGTGGTCTCTAACTATGTGCCTCATAAAGAAGCTCAGGATCGCACAGCGAGCAATGGAGAGAGTTACGCTTGGGATCTCTCTGCGTGATCGAATCAGAAATGAGGAGATTCGCAGACGTACAAAGATCACCGACATAGCTCAACGGTCAAGCAAGCTGAAGTGGCAATGGGCAGGGCACATAGCTCGAAGAACTGATGGCCGATGGAGTCGGAAAGTTCTAGAGTGGATACCACGTATCGGCAAGCGCAGCGTGGGAAGGCCACCGGCGAGGTGGGCGGACGACCTGGCCAAGGTCGCGGGCGTCGGTTGGATGCAGGCGGCTTCCGACCGGTCGGAGTGGAGGTTGTTGGGGGAGGCCTATGTCCAACAGTGGACTTCTCAGGGCTGTAAATTATGAAGTTACTAAATTTTAAATGTCTGTAGTACTTCCTACTACGTACAATAACAAATCAAATACTTTTAAATTGAATCTACAGCATAAATACTTATTTTACAATACAATTTAAATAAAATATATTAATACATTTTAACAATAATCTATGATATGCACGAACGTATAAAGAACAATGGACGTAATGCTGTCATTGCACAGATTTAAGCACCGTAATGGCGGCGAGTTACGCATGTATGCGTATTTTTTAGTAGGCGCCGAGCTTGTAGTGTAGTAAGACCTTTATATTTCTTATTAAATTATCTGTTATAAAACCTATTGTATAATCTAATTAAAGGCAGTCTTTAAGCAGCATCAACGAGTATCATTTCACTCCTAGAGTCCGCATCCCTACATGGCGACCCTGCCTATGTACGGCCGCGCGAGGACTCGCTAAGTTGCGTCAGAGTGTCGTGTCGGTCGACGAACTTCATTTGTTATTTCAATAATGAACAATTAACTTCAAAAATACAAACTGTGTCAGTGATGCATAAATGAACAAAGTGTTTTATGTGAGAAAAAATATGGGAGGTTCTTCTTCAACACCTACCTCACCGGCAGTCAACCACCAAGATGTTTACACCCAGATTGGTCAGAAAAATTATATTAATCAACAATTAGCGGTGGAACATCATATCAGTCAAATTAATTGTTATATGTACATTTTGATGATTATACTTTCCGTCGTTTTGGCGTTTTTCATAATTCGCTACGTAAATGCGTGGTGTAACAAGAAAATTCAGCGTCGAGCCCAGGCCCAGATTTTAGAGATGCGAAATCTTAACAAGAAATCGGAGATGGTATAAATCAGCGATTCTCACGATGGGGCAAGGAGACAATAAGGCAAGGACATTCGAATGAGTGTAAGTGCATTATCATAAAGTGCGGAAAATTTGTGAAAAAAATAATAATTAAGTGTTGGTGCATTTTTTAAAGTGTTATACAAGTTGAGCATTAACCAGAAATAAGAGATGAACATTATTGGACAGATCTGATTTACGTATATATATTTTTTTAAACATATGTGGGTATGTACTTATTCTTATGTCTTATCATTTACTATTAGAGTTAATTATTATAAATGAGTATATATGAGTATAAAAGTATGTTTACTCAATTAAAATTCGTTAAGGTATAACTTATGTACATTGATTATGACAGAAACTGTTACTGGTGATAGTACTTTACAGCAGTTTTATACACAGTTAAAAGAGATTAGAGAATATTTGATTAAAATAGGCCCTAGTAGGAGACAGGGTAACATTGCTGTTGTAAAGCTTAATGAAGCGAAACCGATATATAAAAGTTATGAAGCATATGTTGAAATATTATGTAAACAAGTAGTATTAGGGTCTATAGAGCAAAGTGAAGTAATTTTAATTGATGAGATAAGTGTAAAAATCACCAACTTATATAAGGAAATTGAAACCTTATGTTTAGATGCTGTATTAAAGAAATCCGAAACTAAAAATATATCAAAAATGGATTATTTTGACCTAAAAACCGCTTTAAGTTTATTACCCATTATGATGGACGAAGAATCCAGTATAAAACAATTGATCGATGGTATTGACTATTACAATTCTGTACTCTCGAAAACAGAATGTAAGACAAAATTAATAAATTTTATACTAAAAAGCAGACTTTCTATGTCAGCTAAATTAAAATTAAATACTGAATATTCTGCCGTCGACACTTTATTACAGGATATGAAAAGTAAATTGCTACCTCAAAAAGCAGCAACGGCAATTTTGGCAAAAATGCAATATTTAAAACAAACAGACCAATCTGTAAGCAATTTCGGTAAAGAGTTGTCAGAATTATTTGTAGACCTCACGATTTCGCAGGCCAATGGCGACCCGACAAGCTTTGGTATATTGAAGCCGTTGAACGAAAAAATGGCTATAAAAAGGTTTGCCGATGGATTACGGAATCGTAGGTTAAGCACTATTATTGCTGCCCGAAATTTCAGTTCTTTAAGTGATGCTATACAAGCAGCCTTAGATGAGGAGGTCACCTCATCATCTATGAGTTCAGGAGAGGTATTGAGTATATCAAATAATAACTATCCTATATATTTTAGAGGTGGTCATAAGAATTACCAAAACACCCATCAAAGCAGAGGGTATTTTCATCGAGGCACTTGGCATAACTCTACCAAGGGGCCGAAGCAGCAGTATTCCAGCGGCCAACCGTCACCATCGAGAGGTGCCGGGCGTGGCTTTAGAGGTACTTATCGCGGAAATTTTCGAGGTAAGTCAATTCAATCACAAGAAAACCAGTGGAAACGCAATCAACATATGAATGTTTTAGTTGATAATGACTCCGAAAATGAAAAATCCTTAAATGAGTTTTTTCGTGACTAAAAATTCTATTTTTACTTTTAATAATAATCTTACAATACAATTACATCATAATGATTGTTTATGCTCTTGGCTAATTGATACCGGGGCATCGATCTCTGCAATAAAATATAAATATGTCCAAGCTAATAATATTCCAATTAAATTAGAGACGATGACTATAAATGGTATAGGAGGTACTGTTGAAGCAATTGGATATGTATATTTACAATTAAAAACAAGTAATGAAACATTTAATCATAGGTTCTATGTTTTTAAATCACTGCCATGTATGACTACTGGCATATTAGGACATGATTATCTAAACAAATTCAAGTCTGTGATAGATTATACCAACAATACTATCTCATTACAGGGTATGAATAATAGGTCGGTAACCTTACCGTTACAGGGTAATAGCAACGACTCATGTCTTGTTATACCACCACGATCAGAATCTATTCATTACATTAAAACTAGTATGAGAGAGGATTGTGTGATTTGTTCGAAAGAAATATGCGATGGAGTATTTATGGCTAGTTCTATCGTAAAACCAATTGACGGAAAGATTCCGGTTCAGTTATTAAATACCACGGAACAGGAAATTAGTATAAACAATCTTGAACCCATTTTACATAAAGTTCACGAGTATGATTTATGTTCATTTAGAACAACTATTAAAAATGCTGAGAGAGTTAAGAAATTATTTTCACAACTAAATTTAAACGGACTAATTAAGGAAGAGCAGATATCAATAGAAAATTTATGCGCAAAATTTTGTGATATCTTTCATTTACCTGAAGACAAACTGACTACTACTAATTTGTACAAACAATCAATACACTTAAAACCAAATGTTGACCCAGTATTTGTTAAACCATATAGATTACCACATTCCCAAAAACAAGAAATTTCAAAACAGTTAAAGAAAATGCTAGATGATGGGATAATAGAACCAGCTCAAAGCGAGTGGTCTAGTCCCGTACTGTTAGTTCCAAAGAAGACTGATTCGTCAGGGGAAAAGAAGTGGCGTCTTGTGATCGATTATAGAAAACTTAATGACAGAATACAAGACGATAAATTCCCATTGCCAAATATTACGGAAATATTAGATACTTTAAATGGTTGTATGTACTTTAGTACTTTAGATCTTTTTTCTGGATTTTACCAGCAAGATCTTCTAGAAGAGAGTAGGAAATATACCGCTTTCTATTCTGGACAATACCAGATGACTCGTCTGCCCATGGGACTTAAAACCAGTCCCAGTGCATTTTCTAGGATGATCACGATAGCAATGTCCGGTTTAGCATACGACAAATGTATAGTCTATCTTGATGACATTCTTTGTTTTGGAAGGGACATTCACCAACATAATCGTAATTTATTTGACATATTTAGTCGTCTACGAAAAGTAAATTTAAAGCTAAACCCCGCAAAATGCCAATTTTTAAGGAAAGAAATCTTATATTTAGGTCACATAGTATCAAGCGAAGGAGTTTCACCAGACCCTTCCAAGGTCAAGGCTGTGAAGGAATATCCAGTCCCAAAATCCATAGATGAAGTTAGGCGTTTTGTTGCTCTTTCCAATTATTATAGAAAGTTCATCCCTAATTTTGCACATAAAGCATATCCTCTCAATAAATTATGTAGGAAAAATGTTTCCTTTTTGTGGGACAATGATTGTCAAAATTCATTTCAGGAATTAAAAGATGCTCTGATTAATCCACCTGTCCTACAGTACCCAGACCTTGATAATCAGTTTACTTTGCAAACAGATGCATCAGGTTACGCAATAGGCGCCATACTGTCTAATTGCGACGGGCGTCCCATAGCTTACGCAAGCAGAAGTTTAAATAAGGCAGAATGCAATTATGCAACTATAGAAAAAGAGCTACTCGCGATTGTTTGGGCTACAAAATACTTTCGACCGTACCTTTACGGACGACATTTTAAGGTTGTAACCGACCACAGACCCTTAGTCTATTTATTTAACATGAGAGACCCCTCCAGTCGTCTTTTAAAGTTCCGACTTGCTTTGGAAGAGTATAACTATACAGTAGAATATGTTAAAGGATCAGATAACGCGGCTGCAGACGCTTTGTCTCGATTGAAATTAACATCAATTCAACTGAAAGAGATGAATGAATGTGTAATAAATGTAATGACCAGATCGATGAGAAAACAAATGGAATTAAATTCGTCTGATTCGTCGAATGACTCGGATGATGTGGCGTTTGACAACAATTGGTCTGATCAACCAAGAGTAGCAGACACCCACTTTAAACCAAAATCGTCCGTCGAACTAAACTTCATTTCTGAGAAAGATTTATTGACTTTACAAAAATCTCATGAAATAAAAAATACGTCAAATAGTTTAATCTATGTTCCTAAAAAGATGATGATATTTATTAAACCATTTTCTCGATCGCAAATGGCCCGAGACGCCTTTGTGAGAGAACTTGGACAATTTTGTAATGAATGTAATATTAAAGAAATATATTTTATTAAAAATAGGAACAATAATAATTTTATAGAAAAATTATGTAATACAATTAAAAATACTAAGGATTGGACTGGTCCGCGATTACTTATTTTACACGATGTCCAAAAAATCGAAAATGAGGATGACAGAAAAGTTATTATTAACGATTTTCATCTTTTACCCACAAGTGGCCACGCGGGTATAAGACGAATGTATAATAACATTAAAAAATACTACTTTTGGCCTGGTTTAGAACAGGACGTAAAAGCTTTTGTGAAACGCTGTAGTAAATGTCAAAAGGAAAAACATTCGATTCACACAAAAGAGCCAATGTCTATAACTACAACCGCAAATTCAGCATTTGAAAAAATATTTCTAGACATAGTAGGACCAATAGATAGGGACAATTATAATTATTCCTACATATTGACACTGCAGTGCGAATTAACCAAGTATGTTGAGGCGTATCCACTCGTTACAAAAAGTGCTGTAGATGTTGCGAAAACATTCGTTCACAATTTTATTCTTCGCTACGGAGTTCCAAAAATCATCGCAACGGACAGAGGCTCGGAATTTATTTCCGCAACGTTCAAGGAGGTATGTGCAATACTTAAAATAAATAACCTAACATCAACTGCTTACCACCATCAAAGCATAGGTGCATTAGAAAATTCTCATAAGAATTTGGGAGCTTTTCTGCGTATACAGACGGATAATCACCCAGAAGAGTGGAGTAATTGGTTACCCTTCTGGAGTTTTTCTTATAATACATCTGTACATAAAGAAACAAAATTTTCACCATATGAATTAGTTTTTGGAAAAACATGTTGCTTGCCAAGTAATTTAACATCTCAAGTGCAACCTCTGTATAATCCAGAAAATTATCCACTTGAATTAAAGTATCGTTTGCAAACTTCTCATAAAGAAGCTAGGGATAACCTAATACAAAGCAAATTATTAAGAAAAACCAAATATGATAAAAATTCAAATCCCATAACTTATAAACCAAACGATCAATTGTTAATAAGAAAAGAAGGCAGAGGTAAACTAGAGAGTGTTTTTTCAGGTCCTTACCTAGTTTTAAGAGATATAAGCCCTAATGTAGAGATATTGAAAAATGGTAAAATAGAATTAATTCATAAAAATAGAACTAAGTTTTATAACCCATAAATATACAAGTAGAAGTAGTGTGTAATCATTTTACTTAATAAATTTTTATATACACTTTTATTTTAATTTTATTGTGTAGACTAACATAGTATAAGAAAAAAAATGTATACTTACTATTTTTTTATATTTTTAAGGGAAGGAGTTGTAGTGTAGTAAGACCTTTATATTTCTTATTAAATTATCTGTTATAAAACCTATTGTATAATCTAATTAAAGGCAGTCTTTAAGCAGCATCAACGAGTATCATTTCACTCCTAGACTCCGCATCCCTACAAGCTTACTATGGTTTGTATGTGTGGGTGGATGGATAACGCGTCAATACACATCCCTACTCCATGGAATATCGTTACCGAGCTTACTATGAATGCTTCACTCTGTGTATTGACAACAATCTGTCCGTTATTCTTTATACGTTCATGTATGTATGTATGAATGAATTTCTCGATCGAATCGAGATTCGTCAAAACTAACTAACTAACGCTCCAATAGGAAGTATTCATTTTGGCGCGTTCGTTAAATCACGTGATAAAGTAGAACCGTTAATTGGTGGGAATGTTACGACAATGAACATCAACGCGAATCGTTGTTGCTTCGAAGTTACATTGTCTAAGAACCCTGATCTACCAGTTAGTGTTTGGTTCCGTCCAAATATTATGGCAGGCAGTTATATATTCAGCCAGTCAAACTAAATTATATAGAACAAGCAAGATCAGGATTGTTTTATTGTGAAGCGAGACATCCAATTATAGGCATTGTTATTAGGCAGTTCATGGTTGCCTGCAGAATATGTTTTTTTAAGTCAGTTCCTGGGTGACGTCCTGTAATAAACTCATACGAGTATTACCACATATCAAGGCATATCCTTTTGTTTTTTGAGTAGGTAATTGGTATGCATATAAAAATTTTGCATATTTTTTATAATTTACATTAAATTTAGGTACGTTATAATATATATATGAGGAACCTTCTATACGTTAATAAGATCAGAATATTAACAGTGTTATGGAAACTACGGAAACTAACACCATTCTAAATGACTCTATTAACTAGAATAATCATTAAACTCCCAGGAAAAAGGTGGGAATAACATTTATTATAGAAAACCTAACCATAATATTATTAAATATACGAGTTTACTATGAGGGTATAAAGAGAGTATCTTTAATATAAATGAGTTAGATTGTTGCAAGGCACAAACAGGGACAGTTATATCGTCCCATTAAATATAAATAGAAAAATATCTTCTAAAGTTTGCTGGAATTGTATTGTATATTCGAGATAAACTAATGTATTCTTTCCCATATATTTTCATCATCCTCGTATGTTTAAAAAACGCTTATGCCATCGGCGTCATGTGTCCATGTTTACCAATGGCGGTGCCTGTATGTGGCTCAGACGGAAGAACTTACGACGAATGTCAACTACGATGCGGCAACATGCCTGGAGTGTACATAGTGAAGTACAGTCCATGTCAGCAGAGACCTAGTGTCTGTGGATGTAGCCACCAGTGGAATCCCGTCTGCGGTTCCCATGGAACCACGCATATCAATGAATGTCATTTGAGATGCTCTGCAGCTTATAAACCCTGGTTAACGCTGGTGCATTACGGAGCTTGCAGAAGAATTGATACTTATGATCCGAATAATAATAGAGTATAATTTAATCAATAATGTTTTTAGTCATGCAAATATAACTACATTCAGTTGAAATAAAATAAAATGTTATTTATTATTGAATTATAGTCCCTTGTTTAGTTACAGAAAATATAAAATAAATTCCACACTATGATGAACTTACCTTATCCGCGAAGGGTTGCCGTCAGGTAGGCCTTCGACCGTAAAATAAACACTAAACCCTTGGCAATATGAGTTCCAAAAGAATCCATATTGTGCCTACCTCACATATAACGGGATAAGGACACATACAGGATGTCCCGGAAGTCGACGTCTAGCCGGAAACGGGAGATAGGCCAAGTTATAATAGTTTTCAGAAAAATAAAAAAAATCTAAGTTATGTACTTTATAAATTATAGGACTTAAAAAAAAATCGAGAAAATCTACATCCTGTCATAGTTTTTTAACTCCTGTTGCTGCAAATCTTCATTTTTGTAAATTTCTTTTTTATTCTGTAATTCTGAAAAGTGCTTCTGTAAACTTGTTACCTAAAATTCAAAGCCAACTGCTCCAGTTTGGAAGAAAATGTCACGTTTTGCCCAACCAACTATTTAAAATTAATACTTCGCTTAACCTTAACTGGCTGTACTGAAAAAAAAAATGTACATAACTTAGATTTTTTTTTATATTTTCTGATAACTATTATGACTTGGCCTATCTCCTGTTTCCGGTTTGACGTCAAGATGCTTCTATGCTGCTCCGGGAGTGAAAAAAAAACGTATAATACTAAAGCTGCTTCTCTTCCCGAGCATACTGTACCTACAAGTCAGTAGAGGGACAAGAGGTTTTTGGTGTTTTATAGACGAAAAAAATATAAATGAAAAGGTAAATTTATGAAGCCAAAATATTACCTAACTCCTGTATAAAAACAGATGGTTTTTTGTATAGGTACGAGTATATCTATTATAATTTTGCAATACCTGAAAAAGGTGATTAGGCGGAGATATTTCATTTATAACAACTATTGTATACCCTGCTTAAGTAGCGTCAAAATACGATAAATATAGCTGCCATGTTGAATTTTGTATAGACGATACAATATCGTTCAATACGATATCCACGATGCGTGGTCATGCTAGGGGGCTGGTTGGAAAATAAATATTTCATTCGATATCTATTAGTCTCTTACTAAGATCTAAGACCCTTTGTCGGTACTAAATAGGGTATGTTGAGCGAAATTAACTGTTTCTAAATATGTCTTTAAGTAGTGTTAAATAGCGAAATGCTATAACGATTATGATACCCTTTTTAAGCGAAATAGGTTGTCTATAGTGCCTTCATATACATAATTCGATATCTTCATATCATTTTGCTAATTCACCCTGTATAAAGACATATAGAAACAAATCATGACTTTTATCGAATTAATGTCAATGTTTGTAGTTACTAAGGAACTTCTGCACAGTAAGATGTAAGTTTAAAATTGAGAATGCTATGTTATCTAAAGGTTACCGCGAACATTTCCTCCCCATTATTACCTAACTAGCAAAAGCAAAGCGATAGCGAAAATTGTACAAAAGTCGCTGATGGCTTGTCAAATTAGTATTACGTAAAATGAATTTCAAAGGAACTTTTACATTTCCAGAGCGAATATTGTACAATTATCGATATCGCTTTGCTTCGGCTTTGCTATTGCTTTTACGTAATTTCACTAACTGACACAATGGCAAGGATCATCGTCCTACCCTTATACTATTATTTATGGTGTCGGCGCAATATGGTTTCTTTGAAAACTCATATTACCAACGTTTTGGCATTAGTTTTTACGGCCGACTGCCTGCCTGACGTCAACCCTGAATAATGGCAAGGATAATAAAAACAATTCAAAGCCCACTTGCAACAAGTGCTCACAGTTTTTATTTTTCTGATTAGCGCATCTTCATGTGTAACATGAGTCACTTCATCATACAGGATGTTTTTTCGTTGCCACCCTTAACGAAGGGTACGTACTCTATACATCAAATAAAGTAAAAAATGGTGGGAAACGTGGTAAATATTTGTGTTTTTTTTATTACTTGATCGGGTAAAGTTATTAGTGTCCAGTGTTTATACTAATTTTATCATAAACAGATATTAATTATTTCTCGTGAAAAAATCTTGCTACGTGCGTCTATGTGCATTTATGCAGAAAAACGCAGTCTATTTACTCAACTTTGGACCCTAATATCTTGGGAACCAGACACTTCCCAGGTATGCTTCCATGGAGAAAAATGATCGTGATGATGAGGAGATTCCGTAGTTTTCGGGAACGTTGACGACCAAAAATCATTCTGTATAACATAAATCTTATTCTTTCGCTTATTTAAATCCCAAGTTGACAGAATCCACTCTTTATTTAAAGTTTGATACGCTAGCAAACATACCTTATTTTGGAACATTTATCGGTGGTCCTTAGTAATTCCTTGTAAAATATCGTCTTAATTTCATTACAACCTAGATTTCCAGATGTGGTGTTATGTTACCTTGCGGCCATGTGGCAAGTTCTGTACTGCACTGCGCGGCATTTCTAACAATGTTTATCATTCTTTCAATACTATCGTTACCTAATGTTATACTTCTAATAGATTAACGCACAAGTTTCCTAATAATGAAAATATTAGCAGGTGAATTGCCATAATATTATTGGAAGTTTTATCACAAACTGAGTATAAAGCGATCTGTCGGTTACGTACAAGGATTATTATCCTAAATCACTATTTAAAGTTAAAACGCTTCTCGCGTGTAAATCAATAGATATTTCAAAATTTTCTTATCTATTTTCTTGGAATGTTTTCGTGCTAAAGCACAAATTAGACTTAAAATGCAATTATTTAACACAGTTTTAGCTTTATTGTTTGTGAGAAATTGTTATGCCGAAGATGTGTGCCCATGTCAACCAACGGGTAGACCGGTGTGCGGCTCCGATGGAGTGACGTACGATTTATGTGACTTCAGGTGTGGGGGCATGATGGGGGTCTATCTAGCGAAGTACGGGGCATGTGAGGACACCCTCAAAGGGCCCTGCGGCTGTGGTATCGAGTGGGACCCTGTGTGCGGATCCCATCGTACGACGTATGTCAATCTGTGCGGGTTAAAGTGCGCTGCCATCACCAAACCCTGGGTGGCTCTGGTGCATCATGGGGCCTGTAAATAGTGTGTAGAAATAAATATTTGTGATGTAAAATTTGTATGGGTTATTTTAGATGAGTTTTGTGTATGTTATACCAATTATTAAAATAAGCACAGGAAGATTAAAGTGTAGCTACCAATTTTCTCTTCCAGAATTAAATGTATGGTGTGTGATTCAGTAAAATATTAAATTAAATGTCTTATATTATGAATTTAATTCATATAATCCTCTTTCTTTTTGGTAGATATAAGAATTTCTAGACAAGCCCAAATATAACTCTCATATACTATATCTTACTACAGTTTTCAATGCCACTTGACTAGGGGAGCACTAGATGTAATTAACTGACGGTTTCAGTAGAACTCGACTCTATAGTGTATGTGCCGTGATTATTTTCCTTCTGCATTTCTCACTTTATTTTAATTCTTTAATTAAACTTTAAAATTAAGAATTTTAATTTTAATTATCTGTGCTATGCCAGTCAAATAATTGCCAGGTAAATGGATCGTGACCGTCGCTAACGTGATTGCGTAAGTTTCAAATCTGTTTGTATGTAAGTAGTTAGGCAATCAAAAAACTTTATTCACAGTTTTTGAAGGGTGTTAACCCTAGAGTTCATCTATCTATATCGAGAGAAGAAGGTAAAAGGAAAGCTTAATTGCCTACTTCATATTAATTACTACAATTACAACTATTATTTCTGTTAAGAGCCAGTCTCAGTAAATGTTAGATAGCCTATCTGAAGAATAAAGTTGATGCAGACTTTCTCTAAAACTTTACTGTGATAGAGAGAGCATCAACAATTTTCCAGATAGGCTAACTGACGTTTGGAAAAATCAGCCCTAAAACTGTTTACTGCATACACAAAAAATAAATTTGCAAGTTTAGTCTTGTATGCGAAATTCATTATGCTGAGTGGCGACCAATTTTCGTCGCACTTTTATATTGTCTACTTTTGATGACTTTTGGTATTTTTATGTTATTTTTTATGTTTTATGATTGTGTATATATACATATATTTATAACGTGTTTACATCTTAATATATATAAATCTCGTGTCACAATGTTTGTCCTCAATGGACTCCTAAACCACTTAACCGATTATAATAAAATTCGCACACCATATTCGATCCAACTTGAGAGATAGGATAGTTTAAATCTCAAATTGTCGCAATTTTAATTTATTGCTAATTATTTGTCTGTTATACTTTTCGACTGGATTGAGTAAGTAATCAATAGATGGCCTGCTATGGTAAACCGACAAACGTGTCTTAAGCTATATATCGCGGGCGTCCACTAGTTACATATATGTGTATAATGTATGTATGTATATTATATGGATTGATTACGCTTGTAATTTTTTATGTGTGTGTGTGTGGCGAAAAATAAACGTTTTCTTTTTTCTTTCTTTATCCCGGGATAATGGGTATCCAGAATCAGTCGATAAAACTTGGGGAAAGCGTGGACGGTTTTCTTTCTAAGGTTACCTATATATTTATCATGAATCACAATTTACATCCAATTTTAATATAACCAAGACTAATCAATTACATCAGTCAAGCTGAAATTGAGAGTTTTAGAGCAAACACGTAAATAGTACCGTCGAACATAAGACCTAGCCATTTACAGTTTGGTATTCTAAGGAAATATGGCGACATTTATTGCCATTATTCCGCGTAAGTATTAATATCGTTTATTATACGAACCTTCCTTTTGCATTGATAAGTCTACTCTCTACTTATTCCTATCCCCTAGCCTTTTTTGTGGGTATAGTCGCAGAATGTCCCTTAGGGGGACAGATTGAAAAAATATTCGATCTGTTACCCTGTCGCTCTACAAAATGAGGAACAGAATAAAGATCATAGATAAAATTTTTATCTTTATTTATTTTATCTTTAGTCCTTTATCTATTTATTTGTCCTTGTATCTTTATATTTATCTAGTGAATAGGAATTAACTATACCTATAGTTCTGTTACTAATTATCACCATCGGTATTCAGATAAACCCAACCGGTCTTTGTGTTACCGCATAATCATGTTACCCATGTAAAATATTTAAAAAAAACTATACCCTCAAAATTGGTCAGAAGTGGCACCATGTGGTTCTATCGGCCCTTGGTGCTCTGTCTACCCCGTAAGGGATTATATGTATGTATGTATTGTATTATCATATTTAAAACTACCTACTGTATACATATATTTTTACATAACGTTTTTATTTCTTAGTTCTTATAATAGTAGATACGTATATACTACTTTTATTTCGGTAATACCATAGATTAGGTACACAAAACTAAGAAGGGAAATAACTTTTTTCAGTGGTGACCTTTTTGGTCGTGGCTGGACACATTTCTTATGCAGCTGCGTGCATATGTCCCCTCAAAGATGACCCGGTATGTGGCTCCGACGGCAGAACCTACCAGAGATGTCTCTTTAAATGCAACGAAGTACCAAAAGGCGTTACAATACGACACGAAGGACGTTGTAAATTGAAAGTTACACCCCCGAGTCGGGTAACCAACTACGAACCAACAAGTGTCAGCAACTATGAGCTCCCAAGTGTGGTATCTAACTATGGAACACCAAGTGTCAGCAACTATGACCTCCCAAGTGTGGTATCCAACTATGAAAAGCCAAGTGTCAGCAACTATGAACAGCCAAGTGTTAGCAACTATGAACTCCCAAGTCTAGTGTCTAACTACGGTTCCCCAGGTGTGAGCAACTACGGATCCCCAGGTCTGGTATCCAACTACGGATCACCAAGTGTCAGCAACTATGGAAGTCTGGTCTCAAACTACGGTACCCCAAGTGTGAGCAACTACGATTCCCCTAATTGGGTATCAAACTACGGCACACCAGGTGTTAAAAACTACCGAAAGCCAAGTGTCAGCAACTATGAACTCCCAAGTCTTGTGTCCAACTACGGTACCCCAAGTGTGAGCAACTACGGATCCTCAGGTTTGGTATCCAACTACGGAGCACCAAGTGTGGGCAAGTACGGATATCCAGGTCTGGTATCCAACTATGGAACACCAAGCGTCAGCAACTATGGAACACCAAGTGTCAGCAACTATGGACAACCAAGTGTCAGCAACTATGGACAGCCAAGTGTTAGCAACTTTGAACTCCCAAGTCTAGTGTCTAACTACGGTTCCCCAGGTGTGAGCAACTACGGATCCCCAGGTCTGGTATCAAACTACGGATCACCAAGTGTCAGCAACTATGGAACACCAAGTGTGAGCAACTACGGAAAACCAAGTGTCAACAACTATGAACTTCCAAATCTGGTATCCAACTATGGAACACCAAGTGTCAGCAACTATGGATAAACGCCATGTGTAACTAGCTAATGCCCACAAGTTCTTCCGCGTGACCGTAAATTATAACTTATGTATAGGTAGATAATGTATCATTATGATGTGATATATTTTGTATGTATTATTATTTACGTTTACTGTATTAGACTATTTGACGGTTATATTTTACTAGAGTTTTGATAATCTATCAACTTAAGAACGACAACGAAGTTGTCGTAACATCGATTAAACTTTATCATGTTATTTAACAGTTGCGTTAAGGCTTTCTATTAGAAGAAATGTTTCGATAACTTTATGAAAATCTCTGTCGCTCGTAAAATTATTACATTAAATGGTAATCATTATGGTATTTGTCTAGTTGGTAAACTAAAAAAGTATATATTTCTGACATCTAAAAAAAATCCAATCCAATCTGTCACCCTGTGTGTCCCATTTAGGTTCAGGTTCCCCAATTTGTAAGGATATAGGGGGATAGATCAAACTTTATACGATCTGTCTGGATGGTATGGATATAGGTTTTCTATAATAATAATGTTAGAACCCTGTGCATGGCACCTGTATTTCCTTATAAAATATATGTACAAATTTGATTCACTTCTTTAATTATTCCCTTATGGTTCTATGCGTTGATATTAACTATTTAAAACTGAATGTGCTAATGCAGGGCTTCATTCGAATACATCAGCTCTGCATCTCCTTCCGTGTAAGTGTCGACTAAGGAACTCGGGCATTCGCTATGGATCATAGAGGAGATCCCAGAGCCACGTTAAGCATAACAGGGACGGATGTAAATAATCAGTGACAAGTTGTTAGCTTGTACGAAAATACATGAAAAAGCGCCTGGATGATCAGTGTTCGCGCCTGGATGATCAGTGTTCGCGCCTGGCTCCTCGTTAGACTGCACGAACGTTCGCTTTGTAACATGTTATATTACGCCCCATAACACCGCCGGTCAGTATCTTTAGGTGAAGAAGAAAGACCTTAGACAGCGTCTTTCAATCTTGCATGCCAAAACATATTAAATCTAAAGGGTAATTTTCATAGAAATGGTTCCCAAATCCCTAGTAATTTGGCATTGTTTGGTATGCTAGATTGAGAGCAGTTTTTTTCCCTTCACCTAAAGATTACAACGCAATGTATATCAAACATACGATAGGTAAGCCCGTTGCGCATGCGCTACCCGTAGCTTTTGCTACGAATTCGCTACGGACTACTACGATAGAGCTATGTGCCTATACATACTACGCACCTACGCACATATAATAAGTATTGTCAAATTTATCAAAGGCCGGAGCTCTGAATCTTTGTTATCGTCATTTCCTTCAATGGTCATAAAGCTGCCTTCCACACGATAAAACTACTGAACCAGTTGAAATGAAATTTGATACACATGCAGTCTAGAGCCTGAGAAAGGACATAGGCTACTATTTATCCAGGAAAAATATTTTATGACGGACATTTTCATGTTTTATACTTTCGCTAAAAGCCGTCTAACTGTGGAGGTACCTATATGACACGTGGAAGTAATTTTAGTACCTTAGCACCAACGAATGCACCTGTCTAACATAATTTGTAATTTACAACCATTTTTTTAATATACACCGCGACAAATCAATAACTATTGGTATATTTGATACAAATCTTCTTAAGGTAGTTATTGTAGTCCATAATCTTATGAGAACAAGTCATAGGTAGCTGATTTTTTAACAATCATGAAAATATTCTGTAAGTGAAATATTATCATTCTTGTGTTAGTTTATAGTCCCACGTGGAGCTTTATTAGAATACATCCGCTGCATCTCCTGCCGTGCATGTCATAAGAGTCGACTGAGGAAATCAGGGGCATTTTCTCAGGGGATGAGCTAACGACTTTTTACTGTTACTTTACATCTAGGTCTGCTGTGTTAAATGCGGCCGCAAGATCTTTTTGGCTTTTGAGGTCATGTCGTGCGTATATGCATGTATCATATTACCCTTTTTACAAAATAAAAAGTATAGAGACGCTGGAAATATCTTATAGTCAGCGTGAGAGAGCATTACACCCGTCCGAAGCCGGGGCGGGTACCTAGTTATATATATAAACCTTTCTCTTGAATCACTCTATTTATTGAAAAAAAAAACGAATCAAAATCCATTATGTAGTTTAAGATCTAACAATACATAGGGACCGACAGCGGGAAACGACTTTGTTTTATAACATGTGGTGAATTACAGGTTTGATTGGTTTGGGCTTCCTCACTACTCACGCCGAAAGCCTCGCATGTGCATGTCCGCCACTTGCACAGCCTCACAAAGTATGCGGCTCAGACGGGAGGACCCACGACGAATGTGACCTCCGATGTGGTCTTCTGCCAGGGATCTACGTAACCTCGAATGGTGCATGTGAGAGCAGACCTTCCGGCTTCAACTACTTGCGGATGTGGACTGGATAAAAAGCCGGTGTGCGCTTCTAACGGGAAGACGTACCTAAACGCGTGTGTCCTGGACTGCGCTGAACAGTATAGTTTGAGGAAGCATGGACGGTGGTACAAGATGGCGACACTGAAACACCACGGGCCGTGTGAGGTGCTGAATGATCCAGCAGGCAGTGTTGTCAGTAACTATGGCAAGTGATACAGCGGGGTTAGCATACACTATATTTATATACAGGATAATAGCATTTCGCTTTACCACGTTACATCTTGTCTGTACTCATATCTAAATATTCACTCTATATTTATTATTTAGTCTATTAGATATCCTATATATATCTAATACTTTAGTAAATTATATTGAACTAAACTTAAATACTATATCTACATTACTCAAATGATTTTTTTTTTCACAATTCCACGATAAAGATAAAAGGAGGAGCTAATCAACGTTTATTTGTTGAAAATAGTCTCAGGTTTATGAAATTATCAGCTACAACATTGTGATTACAAATACATAGGTATCATTATTTACAGTCCTGGGAAGTCCACTGTTGTCCAACAACCTCCACTCTGACCGATCGGAAGCAGTCTGCATCCAACGAACGCCCGCGACCTTGGCCAGGTCGTCCGTCTACCTCGCGGGTGGCCTCCCTCGCTGTGTTTGCCGATCCGTGGTATCCACTCTAGAACTTTCCGACTCCATCGGCCATCAGTTCTTCGAGCTATGTGCCCTGCCCATTGCTACTTTAGCTTGCTGGACTGTTTAGCTATGTCGGTGATCTTGGTACGTCTGCGGATCTCCTCATTTCTGATTCGATCACATAGTTAGGTATATAACTATGTATATAGGGTGTAACAAAAGAGGTATGTTAAGCGAAAAGCTATGTAAATAGCAAATTAAAAGGAACCTATCCACAAAATTTCAGACTCGAAATCACATGTTTATTTTTCCAGATAGTATGGAGAATTCCTAAACAACTCAGAAAATTTCATACAATGTAGAAAATAAACATGTGATTCCGAGTCTCAAATTTTGGAAATAGGTTTTCTATAGTGGGCTATTTCACATAGCTTTTCGTTTAACATATCCTTTCTGTTACATCCTGTAAATATTATTTATTTATTTATTAAATACGGCTATCTTCTCTAAATGGGGTAGCCAGAATTATAGGATCGTAAAGGAAATCCCACAGCTACGTAGCCTAGCACAGCGGGCACAGAATGAAAGGTAAATAAAAAAATCACAGGATTGATCTTTAAGCAGTAGGGAAAGGAAAAGAAATGTATTACAAAGTTACCGACTTTCGTAGACTCGTAATAATTCGTAGCACAGCTACGGGTAACCTGATACTTGTCGGTTGTTCGATTTACATTGCAGAATAATATGTAATATGATTTATAAATGTATGTAATTTCAACGGAAAATTCTACTTGATAACAAATTCCTAATAGACATGATTTACCTATTAGAAAAATTCGTTGCAACATTTAAATAGTGGTTAACAAAATTCAAACTTTTTCGTGCCACACGGACTACCTAGTATTCTATTGAGTAATTTAAAATATTAAGAAAAAATACAATCTCGTAAATCAAACGTTTATTTTTTTATGAATTACAAAATTTAAGATTTTCTTGAATGTTTAGCTTCTGGTTGGTCCCTTTTAATTGTCCAGCAGTAATCCGCTAACATATTTGGGCTCCATTTGCCCTGGTACCGCTTTTCCATACTATAGTAGGTACCTAGTATTGCAATACTATTCAAAGCTTCAAATGCTAATCACCAGGAGTCCACTACCATATATATTTTTTTAATTATATCACATCACTGTGTCTCAGCAAAATCACTCATTACATTTACCAGGATACCATAGTTTCGTGAAGTCAGTGGCCTCCGCACATTTGAGGAGGCAAGCGTTCTGGTAGGATTTCCCGTCAGAGCCGCACACGACATTCACTTCTGAACTGCATCGGCAGTTGTCTGGCAGACTTTTGCAGACACCTGCATACTTGACAGACAGCCAGTCTATGTTGGCACAGTTTAGCGAGCACTCGTTGATGTAGTTCTTGTGGTTTGTGCCGCATACCGGCACGTAGATCAGAGGGCAGCCGCAGGCGGGTTTGGAAAACACTAGACCTGCGTGCGCTAGAAGTATGGCTATACCTGAAAGTATATGGATAGAGTTACGTCGAGGATAGGACCTAAAGATACCATAGAAAATCTACGGTAAAAACAATAATCACAATTTGCATTGTATTCCTACCTAAGTAGAGCTTCATACTCGTAACTAGATGGAAAAATGTTATACTTAGAACATTTTGTTCTGTGTGGACGGCAGAAAACTTCCAGGGTTACATGTTTTTTCTTAGATATACCCTAAGGCGATTGTCGCACTGCCACGCACCATGCAGCGTAGCGCGTGAATGCGTTTTCTAACGTTACTTGTAAGTATCTCCGTTTGTATAGAAAACACGCACAGTCCAACACACTAAAAATGCATCCCGCAAATACCCGCGTAGGTCCGTCGACACGCAACATGCAGCGTGGTGCGTGGCAGTGTGTTTATCGAGTTTGAAATTTTATTTAGTTAAAGAGAGTTATCATAAACTATTGAGGATTGTTTCTACTGTGGAGTGTAGACGCATCTACGATGGAACACCACTTCAGTGATGTGAAAAATTTGACTGTGTTAACCTAATTATTATCTTCTATGCGTATTTTTTATATACAGGGTGTAAGTGACAGCCAGGCAAATATTGATATGGCGACTTCAGACCATGATTCTGAGGCGAAAACCAGTAAAAATTTTCGCAGGATAATTCCAAAATTTTCCGACATTTTTTTCATTTTTTCAGTAAAAAAATTGAGTAGTTCGTTTAAGTAGGCCTTAGATAATGACTTAAAAACAAAATTTTATCCTATGAATAATTTTCAGAAAAAAAGTTGGTCCCAAAAAAGTTCAAAATCAGTATCAACCCCAATGGAGAGCCACAAGTGGTCTAAAAAACAGTAATGAATCACACAGTAACCAATAAGCATCCACGATGCACAATTTGGCTTTAGATCCGGGCTATCCACGGAAAGCGCAATTATGAGCTTAAAGCATACTGTCCAGTACTATACTGATCGACGTACACCGGTATATGCCTGTTTTCTCGACCTCTCAAAAGCCTTTGATCTGGTGTCGTATGACATACTTTGGAAAAAGTTGGGAGACAGGGGTATGCCGGCTGAACTTCTTAGCATTTTAAGATATTGGTACACTAACCAAACAAATTATGTAAAATGGGCAGATTCTTCGTCTGACGTGTATAGGTTGGAATGTGGGGTGAGGCAGGGTGGCTTAACGTCTCCCACACTCTTCAACATATACATAAACGACCTCATCGAGGGATTGAGCAGCATGCGTGTCGGCTGCCGAATTGATGGAATTAGTATCAATAGTATTAGCTACGCAGACGACATGGTGTTGCTCAGCCCTTCGGCGGGTGGCCTTAAAGAGATGCTAAGTTTTTGTGAAATCTTTGCCACAAACCATGGCCTCACTTATAATGTGGCAAAAACGGAGTTCATGGTTTTTGGGGCCGTCGGTAGAGTGATCCCTAACAGTGACATAAATATTACGCTCAATGGTAAGCGTATTAATAAAGTCAGTAAATTTAAATATCTGGGGCACATTATTGCCGACGACCTCAAAGACGATGAAGATATAGAGAGGGAACGTAGAGCTCTGGCGGTTAGAGGTAACATGCTGACTCGCAGATTTTCTAGATGTAGCAATCAGGTAAAAGTAACCCTTTTTAAAGCATATTGCCAAAACATGTACACGGGAAATCTGTGGGTCGGTTATACCAAAAAATCGCTAGACACCTTGCGGGTCCAATATAATAATATATTTAGGATGATGTTGCGACTGCCGCGATTCTGTAGTGCGTCAGCAATGTTTGCTGAGCATCATACTGATGGATTTGCGGCCATAATTCGTAAGAAGACCACATCGCTGATTCGCAGGGTGAGGGGCAGCCACAACAGCATCCTACAAACAATAGCGGATAGATACACGTCGCCGCTATGGAGGAGTCTGATACGGAGGGTTATTGTGGAGGCTTCAACGCCACTCTGATGACCCTCGGTGCCAGGCCCTCAAACAAGTGTTCTAAGTATCTGTGTGCATTAATACTAACATAGTTTTTCCATAAGTTCCGTTTTTTCTTTTTATTAATACTAACACAATATCGACTAGCGAAATTTTTGTAGTCTGAAATAAAAACAATTATTATTATTATTATTATTAATAAGCCCATTTAACTAGTCACAGGATCGCCCGATACAATTGGCGCGAAAAGCGAACATTGCGGATAATCAAATTAAAAATGCATTTCCTGCGAGTAATGACGCTGTCGTATAACTCAAAACAATGGTACTTGTTCAGTATATCAGTATTTGCCTGGCTGTCACACACACCCTGTATATATACTTAAAATGCTTTGTCCTAGATCAGAGGTTCCCAAACTTTTATTTCTCGTAGACCCTTTTCAAAAGTTTACTGGTTCTGATGGACCCCCTACAGGCCTACATCACATACAAATTAATTGTGAACCTCAATTTTATCACGCCAACGTAGACCCCCGTCGAGGCTCCTGTAGACCCCTGGTGGTCCACCTGGACCACTTTGGGAACCACTGTCCTAGATGAATGACTGACGGATCAACGCACAGCCTTTAACCGTTGATCATAGAGACCCTGAAACTTACAACCCTCCAATTAATACACCCGTATTACCTATATAATATTTGTATGACGTAGGCATCGATAACAATTGATATCCCGTAACTCCCACGGAAACGCGAAAAACGGGAATTCTAAAGATTATGTGGACGAAATCACGGGCGTCCGCTAGTTTACTATAAGTAAACAAGTGGGTACGATCTAAAAAGTTTAAGTTAATGGTTTAAAAAAATTAACTTACATAACGTGTACATTTCAGGCACGGTTTAGATAACGCGGCCACCTGAACTATGACAGTCTCTAATAAACCCTACACGTCTTTATACCGTAATTTTAATTGTTCAATGAAACAATTAGAGTTTTTCACATTGTGAATATAATTTGTTATACAGTTTTTTTAATAAACATTAATCATTATAATCCTAGGAAGTGGTGTTCGTTAAATAGGTATAATAGAGTCATTAAACTATCCTGGCTTTTATTAACTAAATTTATATACAAACATGCTATATATGCTGGTAAAATCATAGCTTTACTCTGGCAAAGTTCGATTGATGGAATAAGTGTACGATTTCAGATTTCTTGCTTGGAGTTTCAGCGTCGAAAGAAAGTAGGTTCATTGGTAAAACGCACTATAGTTTTCCGCATAACTACAACATTGGTATCTTCAAAGCTAGAGTGAATAGGCACTTTCTAGGCAAACATGTACCACCCTAGGCCGCATCTTGCTTAACATCAGGCACGATGGCGGTCAAATGTTTGCCTAGCTAATTGTAAAAAAAAAAACTTTACACACAATTTATATGCAGCACCGATAGAGTTTATCTTATCTTGGATGGAAGCCATCTTTAATCATCTTTGCAAATATTACATACCTAAAGCTAAACTTATAACAATTCAATGTAAAACGCTTGTTCCTATTACAAATATAAAACTGTTTAACAATTCCGCGCTCCATTTCCTTATTCAAAACCCTTTTAACTTGATTTTTCCACCGCATATTGTCTTTTAGTCTCAAACATAACAATCATTATCTCCATTCTTCTTAATTTTACGATAAAACTTCACCCACTGTCGTACACTTTCCAAAATGGGAAAACTGCGTCTCACCAGCGGTTTCCGCGCATTTCAGTACACATGGATTCTCGTACGTTTTGCCATTGGTACCGCATACCAAATAGATTTCTTTGCCGCATCGGCAGTTATTCTGCGGTTTTCTACAGGCGCCCTTATGTTTGACAGCTAATAGGGCCAGGCTGTAGTAGGTGACCATGTCGCAGTTGAGGGCACACTCGTTGACGTACGTCTTGTTGTTGGTCCCGCAGACGGGGACGTACACGAGGGGGCAGTCGCAGCCGTACGGTTTAGGAGACACCTGGCTGGCTCCGGCAATTAACAGAAATATACCTGAAAGGATGAGTGAAATAATATGACTTTGTTGGATTAACGTGTACCATGATTTTCTCTCTTGCACCAGAAAATGGGAGATATTGAAAAGGAAAAATAGTTTGGTGTTTAAATTCAACCTCCTTTCCTCTTATTCCGCTAACTTTTTGACCTCCCCTCGTAGTTTGGTTCTTTTTTGCGTACAGTCGGGTTTTGGATTTTCTAAATTATGTTTTGTTATACCAATTGTTGACTGATGATGAACGGCGTAGTAAATATCATCATCATCATCAGCCTATTAGAGTCCACTGCTGGACGTAGGCCTCCCCCGGGGCACGCCACAAGACTGCCATGGCGGGGTATTTGCCCATAGTCACCACGCTGGGCAGGCGGGTTGGTGACCGCAGTGTGTATTTTGGACTATGTTGTCAACACAATCAAAACCCTTAATCGCCTTGTACGATACCCACGGGCAGACATGGGGTGGTACGAATTCTACTCTGCCGGCACCACGCGGCCAAGTAAATATAGTCTAAGCTAATCTAAATCTAACCATATAAGACCAGAAATAAATTTTGTTGATGCTGACGGTACTTTTAACAAAAATGCTATGAAATGTAGAATTGTGGCGAATTTACAATACCGTGTAGGTACTTATGACGAATTAACTTGCAATGTATGGAATGTTTGACATTGTGGCTAATGTACAATAACCTAACCTAACGATACGGTTTGTTAATAATAGCGATGGGCTGTAACAATAAACAATATATAAAAAAGTGACAAGTTGAGAGAATGCCTGAGTTCCTTAGTCGACTCTACGACATGCACGGAGGAGATGCAGCTGATGTAGTTTAAACCATCTTTAAACTTACACATGGCGTCCATCTTGGTTTGAAGATATTCTGAGTAGGTGACACTAAAAAAGGACTGCAACTGAGCTGGTTACAACCTGGATCTAGATTATATATGTACTGTACTTTTAATTGTTAAATCAAACAATTAGAAATTCTGTACATGGGAACCATTGGTAATTATGGTTTTCATAAACATTATTCGCTATTTATATTAGGAATATTTTATTGTTGTGACGCTAGAATGAACTATGACAGCATCTAATTCTGGTATGCGTCGCTTACTACGAGTGTGACAGTACCATTGATTGACCTCATATACTTGAAGAAAAAACTCGACTGCGCTAAATTGTTGACCCAGTAGTTGCCTAGTAGTCAAGACGAATCTAATGATACCTCTCAAAGCCAAATGCGACAAGCTGTTTAGGGTCTAGAACCTGCCAAAGAAATATAACATATATAAACTCGAAAAACATAACCCTTCTTGTAGCGACGTCGGAAAAAATAACCTTTATGCCAAGGATGCAAAGTATTTCCCCCTCAAGTGAGGCTGACCTGAAGCGATTAAATGCCACTGTAAATACTAAGCTTAGATAAGTACATCGCATTGTATACTTCTTCATGTCATCTGGCTTAAATAGATATCAAATCCTAAATCAAGGATTCAGCTAAAAATATGCGCAGTTTTCAGGCGGATTTCAAAATTATTATACGTAACTCAATACTCGATAAAATAACCCATGACATGTGCTATACCATATTATATTGTATAGGTAGCTAGTATAAAGATAAATGGCCATAAATGTTACTCTGTTTTGTTGCGTACCTACTTAAACCGTAATAAATCATACATGTTTATTAAGGTATAAAGATCTGCAGTGTAATCTATGACACAGTACACGGTTCTCATACATCGTACTCAGACGTTTAGGATACCCAAGATGTATAAATTCTGTAAGTTGTTATGATACTTCAGTCTTTAGTCACCAATGAAAAATTGTAAGAAAAAATTATCGCGCAATTGCACTATATTTTGGTTCTTAGTGAGATATATTTTGGTTATCACATCTCTAAGAACCAAAATATTCATGCATGTCTTGAGAGTCTATCAATTTGTCACAGATCTTTAACAACTGGACCCGCTACGCTAAACGCGACTGTAGGATTTATTTCGTGATCTTGCAGTTCTGGCCACCCCATTTTACAAACGCTTTCCCAATTAAAACTACTTTCCCAACTGATTTTTTCCAGGTGTCCTCATACTTCTAATTGCGGTGGCAACCTATGTCAACGCCTGCGTGTGCCCAGCCAATTATGAACCTCATTGTGGAGTTAATTTGAAAACTTACCCCAATTCATGCGTTCTTGAATGTGCCGGGGTACTCTTGAAGCACAAGGGTGCATGCAGAGTACCAGGTTAGAATAACTGGCATTTTCGGTCGTGGCTACCATGACCATAATTGTAATGGGTACCTTTATAACATGGTCAATTTTATTTGGTATTATAGCAATTAATACCTAATTATCTAGGTATTCTAAATAAAAACAGAATTGTTAAAATTATTTTAAGTCTATTTTATAAGCTATATCTATTACCTGGTCTGATGTAAACCACCTCAAATATAATTATATTTTACAACGCTATAAAGAAGAAGTACCTACGTATAATATAATATTTATTGTAACTGTACGTTTTTTTATTTATATCCCAATAAACATCAGTATGTGCCCGAAAATAAGCAGTACCCTCTTTGGTGATAATGAGTAGAGTCGTTTAAGATAGATTATTGAAATTGGCTGTATATATAAAATGTACTTATACGAGTATATTGTATGTGTATACATATACAAGGTGTTTTTTCGTTGTCACCCTTTACGAAGGGTATGTACTCTATACATCAAATAAAGTAAGTTTATGCCAAAAAAATGCTGGAAAACAATGTGAATTTCTTTGAAAAAATAAATAAATTATTACTTGATTGGGCGAAATTTATAGTGTCCAGTGTTTATGATAGTTTTTTCATAGACAGATATTAATTATTTCTCGTGAAAAAATCTTGCTACACGCGTCAATATGCATTTATGCAGAAAAACGCAGTCTATTTACTCAACTTTGGACTCTAATATTTTGGAAACCACACACTTTCCATGGAGAAAAATGATCGTGATGATGAGGAGATTCCGTAGTTTCCGGGAACGTTGACGACCAAAAATAACCCTGTATACACACACGCATCTTAGTACCTTGGTCTAAGTAATGTTCTTGTAGTTAAGACATCTGGCAGCATCTGGCCTTACTAACGATAAAAAAAAACATTGTATGAGATAAATGAAAATCTTTGATCTTGAATATAAAATTTCTGGGAAATTAAAAATCTGGGATTTTTTGTACTAGTATTAAAATTGGCTATTATAAATACCACCATTATTGGATATAAAGGATATAAATTATGATAACTTATTACAAACTGGTACATAAGTGACAAAAGTTAGGTACTTATGTAAAAAATATGGCATGCAAATAATAATTTGACGCACGATTGGTGTAGTTGGTTTGGTAGTGGCCTTGCCTGTGACGCCATAGGTCCGGGGTTCGAATCCCGGTAGGTGCAAATACATATATATTCTTTTCACACACACACTACACAACATATTAACCTAGTCCCACATTAAGATCCCTAAGGTCTTGTGTCGTGAGTACTAAAGCAACGCAGTATATAAATACATAACTTTTTAAGATAATCGTTGCCTTAGAAACATCCAACTCGGCCTCTAAACACACTATCAATATTCATCACAGTTAAAATCTATGCAGCTAGTTCGAACCCAGGATATTGATGTGTAAATATCAAGATGTTTGTTGCAGAGTACTGAGAGGGCGCCATGTTTATATACTGTAATGATTTATTGCACAACGACCATCGTATGAATTTGTGACTAGGTACAGAGGTATTCTGAAGTAAAAAAAAGAAAAAAGTAGGCTGGTAAAACTTGAACTTATATCTAAATTCGAGCGAATGCTGATCCTAGCCTCTGTCTTTATTACCACGTTTTACGTTATCCGCTTAGAATCCTAGTAATCTTGTGCGTATATAAGTATGAATTTTGTGATTCCTAATTAAGCTTGTTTATCTTACACTGTCAGTACACGCCGCATTAAACATATTATAATTCGGATTTATGGAAGATGTCGGACAAATACCTAACGGCACGCCATTAGAAGAAAAATAGTCTACGGGAATGCCTTCATCAGTGGGATGCAACCCGGATCACCCACATGAATTAAACGTGCTTCAAATAAGTGACTCGAGCGAAGAAAAATGGCGTCTTCTCTTCGAGCAAAAGAATCAAAATTTTCACTGACCTTTTACATGGTGCATTAGCATAAAACTACCTGCATCTTCGGAGCCTTCCTGATCGTTCGACCAGAGAAGTTTAGACCCTGATTCTAGCACATCGACGCCAGTGGATAGTCATGTGTTTGCTCACGGAGTATCGACATAAGCCATATCTTTCTGGTCAAGCTGCACTCAAGGGCGAAGCCACTTGGCTTCTTCAATACGTTTCCTAATATGACTGGGTTGTTAAGGAGCTTTTCGTAGCAAGGTATGACTGTCCAAAATGAATAAGTTCTGCCCATGGAGTACTTCCTAATATCAGTTGTGGATAGGCACGACAAGAAAATGTCCAGGAGAGGATAACGAGTGCTGGCCTCATACGACCCTCATAACATCCTGGCAGCAGTGGTCTTGAATGGACTGACTAATACAGAATTTAGCAGTTCATAGTCAATAGATGCCTCTCCAACAACTCGTCTTAGCTCATACTTTTGACCGCGGCCTCCCAAAACGGAGAATAGCCACGTGGGTAGAAATTCTATAACCTTTTTCAGCACATAAGACGTTGTTGGTGGTCTCGTAACCCATTTACAATTCAAGATTCTTTGAAAGGTACTGCGTTATCGGAATAGATGTCGCTAGGCAGGTTGTCGACAATATTTGAAATTTAAACGTCTAGCAGTTCATCAAGGAAAGTATTAGTTGTCAGTGATGGACCCGCTACTCTAAATGAACAGAAACCGAAACAAATCTGCTATGAAAATACAAGTGCTTTAATTGTATTCTTTATAGACAACTAGGCCCTGCAAGTAATCTCTTCAATTTTTTGTCTGCAACAATCCTGTCAGCCAATTCGAAGAAGCTGATGCCGGTTTATCCTAAACAGGTCCTTTCACGGGGACCATAATAACTAACCTACAGGGAGAAGGGGTTGTCCGATCAGCATCACCTGCTTCAACTGCGGGACAAGGCCACTCGCATCCGACTGCCAAGAAAAATCAAGGAGGGGTTCAACAACGCTACCGAATCCTTTGGAACTGGTCCAGCTAGAGGAAAAGCGAGTAGATAATTGCATTGTTGAATGAACGTTCCTACTTCTCTACGTCACTCTGGATAGAGTCAAATTTCCTTTTACTTATTATTAGACTCAGGTTCAGAGTTAATTTCATTCCTTAGTTAAAGAATTTGCTATTGAAATTTAGTGGTAAGCGATTTATGCACAATAGTCTCTATGACTGGTAATAGGACAAACTTCTATAGCCTCGACCATTTAGGCAAATTTTTCGACAATTGACAAAAACTTTATCATTTTATATTAACTAGATACCTTTATACTTCATGTTTCCTTTATAGTTTGCGATACAACACTTATGATGGACCATTAGAACATTCTAGCTATCTGTTGGTGTAAGCTGTACATGTGCTAGTAAAGTACGTTTCATAACTTGGTGAGAAAAATTAACATAGGCGAATCATAAAACAAAGTGGCTTGCAACTCATGTGGCTGTATAGACCTTGACTTGGACAAGATACTGGGTTATCTAGTAATGTACATACTGACCTAATTTTGTGTTTGGATTGAGATTTTAGAACGGTTCAGCATTGCAGTTTCATACCGGTACTGACCTACATTACCCATGCTGACACTAACCTATGCAGTAAATAAATATGTATTATGAATGCACACCTTTAGACGGTAAATCGTCGCCCTTATACAGGCTGACCAGATGAAACGTCAAATTTTTTTGTGAGGGGCAAGATCAACGAGCTTTAACAAAGCTAAAAATCCATAGACCTTAGTCACTCTTCAATAATTCTTAAATAGAGGCAAGCATCCCATACTCGTTTAACTTTAGTCAAAAACCCAAAATAATTGACGGTTCAATAGATGATGCTGTTTGTGATGTGCAGCGTATTATAGGGAGCTTTGAAGCGATTCCAATAACACATAGAGTTTTTATATCAGCTGATGCCGTCCCATCCTACATTACCACTCCCGCATATCGAAACAAAGATTTTACTTACAGCTAGTTGCAACGGAGGACATTTTGATTATACAGTATTTCTCTTTTTGTAGATAAATAGCATATTTAGATATGAGTCAGTCCATAGAGCGCACAGCATTTTCGTAAATTAAAATTCATACCGCGAAGGTCAGTAAAATGAGTAGCTTTATGCCAATTCGCCGTTGAAATTCGTTTGAAAAATGTTCCTGCAGAATTTTCAACGCGCTCTCATACATGCTCTAGGCGATTCGTGAACAAAGTACGCGTATGTATGGATTTGGCTTTGCTAGTTGTGGCGTCAGTATCATCGAGCTATTCGCGAAATAAATAGATTAGAAACGTTCTTTCTTAGGAAGTTGCTAAGGTGTTCTCGTTTAAATATGTAACCTAAAAAGTGCAAATTTCCTTTTCTGGAAAGTCGCAAAAAGTAAGTACCTAGGCTTCGAGCTGGTGAGGTCAACCGAATCCAGCGAAAGATACAGGCTTGCACTTATCTCAAAGCTTTTTGGACCACACCGGCGGCTCTTAACATTAAATCATACAGATTATGATTTTTTTTATTCGGTGCCATAGTGTTCACTACCATCAAATTCAACTCGTTGCTTGTCTCTCTAACGGGAATTGGTCATTTAGCACTACCTGAATACTGGTAGATGGCTTGAAAATTAGGATGGTCAGGGTCTTTATATTATAGTGTTTAGAGCTATTTATACATGTTTCTACCCGATGTGTATATGCGTAATGATATTTTATGCTATTAAATATTTAGTCAAGGCTTCTAAATATTAAAATCTGTCAACAAAGGCAATTTTAATGGAATGAATCCCCCAAAACAAAATAATTGACAGTTTTAATGGATACAGATGTGATGAAATTGGCCGATTCTAGTGTCAAATAGCTGTTCACAAAATTGACTTTAGGAATGTTGCACACCTTCAGAAAATACCGAATTAAAGACTCTTGTAAAAAGTCAGATCTTAGGATTACCTGATTTTTGAATATTCCAGTGGTTTTTGGTAGATTGTAGCCTATTTTACAACAGGTTTGCCAAAGAACTGATAGCGTGTAGACTGCATGTCCATCTGCTCAGTGAACAACAGCTGAAAAAGATTCGCATTAATTGATCCGTAAGTATAGAAAGGTCCTTTTAGACATGGTGGAGGTTACTTGAAGAATCGCGCATTAAAATGTTAGTTTAAAGCCCTTAATTCAAAAATAACTGAACCTACATAAGTCGCACATGATAGACTTATATGGCGAATGATCCTGCGAAATGACAAACCAATGACATTTATTAAGTGACATGTGACCCAGTGATGATAACAGGATCTTTCTGTCGATACTTGCGGTACAAAGATGTTTGATGCACTATCTAAAAGATTCTAATTAATGCCATTGAAAATAATTTCCTTTGACTGAGAGTTTGTTTGGATACCGGATGAGGTCATCAAGAGTCACAGGTGGAGGAAGTGACTAGTGGCACTACGATTAAAGTGTATATGGCTAAGCACATTTAAAATAAAACCAAGAGTACATGCTTGAGAATTGAGGCAGACTTACTTTACTGATTACTATTTATGGATTGTGCGCTATACTGTAGCAAGTTTTTTGGATATTATTTACCACCTTGTGCAGTGGTGCCATAGCACCATGTAGAAACAGCTGGCCGGAATGTTGGGCTTTTTGAAGCCAGTCCACAGTTTATCAGCACGGGCTAAGCAAAAGCTTTAGGTGAATAAGCTCATAGGTTTATTGTTTCTTACATTGATGACATAGAACTGCATTTATTCTACTTAGGAAGCAGGGGTTGGAACGTCTATCCCACTGACGTGTCTTCTTGATGTGTTGCATTAAAATGAAAAACGTAAGTCAAGTTAAACTAGCGCGGTATCCTAAATTTTAAGTATTCAAAATTTAATTGTTAGATGGTTATATACCGATTTTCTATCAAATAATGTCTCTCAAACTATCGATCTACCACAAATTATTCGCAATACGATCAGGGTCCGTAGGGTTCGCCTCAAAAAATTGCTAGTAAATTTTGAGGTACGAAATTGTTGTGACCTCAATCTAAATGAATGAATTTTCATATGTAGCGACTCACTGTACAAGTTACCGCTGACCGGTTTTTTTAAATGCAGCTGTGTTTAGGACAAACCCTTGACAGTTTTACAGGAAAGATAGTATGTATTTGTGGCAGAACCGAAGGACCGAGTTTCTGCTGTAGCTGGATGCTAATTTTTGTTTGCTGAGTTGTGTGGGAAACTTACGAAGGACTTCACAATATATGTGTTTCCAGTAGGTAGCCGACATTTTCGGACTCAAGTGCTACATGTTACTTAGTGTTATATGAATGCACCGAAGGCTGTGTTTATCCATAATAGCCGAGGACGGCTATTTTTATGACAACTGTTACGTGGGAAGAGGTGTTGACCGGGAAAGGGATCTTCTACTGTTTAAACGTATGTCGCCAGTCTGGTACATCTCGAGCAGCCACGCTTTTTTTAATGTCTTCCATACGTAAAGATTTTGGGAACAATTTTTTGCTGATGTTCATGAACTAAAAATAAGCAAGTTTTAAAACTTTCAAACTGTGCCGAGCAGATACTTCTTAGTTATCTTGTTCACGATTCAGGTACTTCGAGGAACGGGTCTGTCAAAATGGCCGGTGTCGGAGGAAGCACGAACGAACATATCCACAGTCGGATGGACTCCAACGCCATCTATTCAATCGTTGAAGTTAGAAACGTGCGAGCTATTTTGACTGGTCGCACAGCTGTCACTTGGAAAGGACAAGACAGAGTGAGAACGTGTGATTTACGACGACCAGCTCGTTTGAATTGAATTTCTGCCGACGAGGGTATTCTTTAGTTTTCGAACCTCGAGCTGGTTCTGCGTCTGATCGAGCGAGTGGTGAGCAAGGACCATGTGCGGGACAGCCTGCTATGATCAGCCTCGCCAAGATGTCTTGTAATTTATGGACTGTATATTTAATGAATAGGGCGCACTTGGTACCATAAAACGTCAAGAAAAATATTAGAATCCTAGTAATCTGTGCGTAGAAATATAGGAAAACAGAAAGTTTTTGTGAATATGTCCTAACTAAGCTTGTTTACTAGAAGGCGCCGCATTAACTTTATTTCGGATTTTGGAAGATGTCGTAAAAATTTGACACAACGTCTTGATTTAATAAACCTAACGGCACGCCATAGGTCGGGGTTCGACCCATCAAGTCATATATATTTCTTTTCACACACACACTACACAACACATTAACCTAGTCCCACATTAAGATCCCTAAGGTCTTGTGTCGTGAGTACTAAAGCAACGGTATATAAATACATAGATAAGTATAGAAACATCCATGACTCGGAAACACACATCAATATTCACCATATCGATGTTTGCACCTACCGGGATTCGAACCCAGGATATTGATGTGATGAATATCGATGTTTGTTGCAGAGTCAGGGATGTTTATATACTTATCTATGTATTTATATACCGTTGCTTAGTACCCACGACACAAGACCTTAGGGATCTTAGTGTGGGACTAGGTCAATGTGTTGTGAAGTGTGTAAAAAAAAATTATAAATCCTTCCTGCGATGGTTGGTGCAGACTAGAATTCTATAAAAATAACACATTTCTTCACCGATGTATCACGTTTACTGTGAAATGGATACGCCATGGTCAATATTATAATTATTGGCTATATAAGGTAATAAATATTAGGTTAGTATTTATTACCTTGGGTTCCACACAATAAGGAAGTTTTTCACCGAACACATTAAACTATCAGAGATTACTAATCGTGCCAACTAGTGTTTGTCTTATACACATCGGCCTATTCCAGTCCACTGCTGGACGTAAGCTTTCCCCAGGGCACGCCACAAGGCTACTACTATAGCTACTATTGCCCATAGTCATCACGCTGGGTAGACGGATTGGTGATATTAGTGTGATTTTCAGACCGACCATGCTAATCCGATCGACAGTAGTGGTGTATTTATAAACTAGTTTTAAATTAAATAAATAAACGCTTGTTACTTTCGCCACGGGTTATTCAATTATACCTTATTAAATCGGACAATTATGAGTACGGTATAAAGACGTATCGCTAAATAGTTCACTTACATTATACTTTTATAAACATACTGAAGTTTACATACTTACATACAAGATGTATATGATAGGTAAGTTTTAGAAATAGCCCTCGAAATACTATCATCATCATCATGATTCTCAGCCATGAGATGTCCACTGCTGAACATAGGCCTCCCCCAACAACCTCCATTCCGACCGGTCGGAAGCAGTCTGCATCAAACCGATGCCCGCGACCTTGGCTATCGCTTTGCTTTTGCTATAATAGATGGGTAATAAGGGGACCTGTTCCCAGGTCTAATGCTGCTGATAGTGGCAATGAGTCAAGTGCACACCTCGAACCTGCCATGTGCTTGTGGACAACAACTGGACCCCGTGTGCGGGTCGGATGACCACTCCTACCTCAGCACGTGTCTGTTGCATTGTGAAGCGCGAAGGACCCGATCCCTCACTCTAAAACATAAGGGAAAATGCTAATTTGGATGGAATTGATGATACGAAATGGTTGTTAACAATGTCACAAAATAAAAGTGTAACTCTCTTATTATTGTTTTCTTGTTTAACCCATTTATTATGTAGAGCTTAGCGTATTTGTCGTTATAGCGGCAACAGAAATATTTGAAAATTTCAACTGTCTAGCTAACACAGTTCATGTGATACAGCCGGACGGACGAACACCGTAGGCTAAACAATAGCGCGTGGAACCCGTCGGGTACAGAACTCTGAAAAGAAACACAATGATAAAATAAAAATATAAACAGTCGAATTGAGAAACCTGCTCCTTTTTTGAAGTAATATAAAAGGTCTGCCACACGCTGTCTGAATAGCTCTAATTTTAAATTAGGTACCTAACTATAACCGGTAATTATCCTTTAAGTGGAGAACAACTGTATAAGGTGAAACAGAAGGGGTTGTCTTCGTCAGCCTATTGCAGTCCACTGCTGGGGGTAGGCCTCCCCCAGAGCACGCCACACGGCTTGATCTACGGTTTTTACAATCCAGTCACTACCAGCCGCCCTCTTTAAGTCTTCGGTCCATCTGGCCGGGAGGGCGTCCAACGCTACGCTTGCCGAGGCGCGGTCTCCATTCTAGAACCACAGAAGGGGTATGTTAAGCCAAATGCTATGAAAATAGCTCACTATACAGAATCTATTCATAAAATTTGAGACTCGAAATCGCATGTTTATTTTTCAAGATTGTATGAACATTCCTATGTTGTTTAGGAATTCTCTACACTACCTGGAAAAGTAAACATGCGAGTAAGTCTAAAAATTTATAGATTTGTTCATTATGGTTGGCTATTTTCACAGCTTTCCGCTTAGCATACCCCCTTTTGTTACACCCTGTATACTGCACTCATCTTACATGACGCACTAAAGAACTTCTGTGTATTGTTTCTGCTTGGCTGTGCAGATTTTTGGTTCGTTTTAATTATCATCGACCTTTATCGCACAGAGACGTCTCTCAAAGCACGCCATTGTACGGTCTACTGCCGCTAATCCAAGTTCTTTGTTTCTAACTACATTCAAACTTCAAAATTTTCAAAATTCAAAATTCATTTATTTCAGGTAATAGGCCCATAGATTCTGATAACAATTACTTCCATTATATCATTAATGTCATAACACATTTAATCTTTAATCATACATAACACATTGGCTATGTAAATTTACCATAATCGGGAGATAAAATCATAACAAAGTGGCTACCCGCTGTCTGCCTGTCCCTATATACCTATGCTTCGATCTTTAAAGCTACGCAGAGTTCAATGCGGTTCTTTTAAATAGATAGAGTGATTCAAGAGGAAGGTTTATGTGTATAGTATCAGCATTGCACCCGTGCAAAGCCGGGACGGATTGGTAATTTAATAATAGTTACCCATAAAAAGATCTATGACAAATCTATGAACAAGGTAAAGTGAGGTACTTAGTTATATTAAAACTAGCACATGCGGAATAACATGTGTAAAATATTAACAATCGAAACGATCACCTTGTCCTTAAAACTTATACAACGGCAGACCAAGAGATGCACACAAACTACTAATAAATTCCCCAAAAATTTTGAGCCCAAACGCAACCACTAACGAGCCGTTAACGAAATGCTTTACTAGAATACGTCCATTGCATCATTTCAAATTATTCCATGTCATTGTTTCAGCTAAACATTGTCTAAATTTGACAGACATTCCATAAAATTTGCTGTCAAATGTCATTGTTTAACTTTAGACACGGTTTTATAATAACACGATTATGTCCATCCCCTAATGTGATCGTGCACTTTTTTCTAACTTTTTTTTAGTACCTTTAGGATATGAGATTTGCGGTTTGTGATGTGCTCATAGCTGTGATCATAGGCGCATATTTATTGCACGTTTAGAAGTCTTTAAAACCAATAGAACAGATTTGAATGATGCTGATTACCTACCCACTTACCTATATTTACGCATAATAGGAGTAACTAATAGATTTTACTTACAGCACAAACATATTTGCCAAGGTGTAGTTTTGTTGGATTTTCCATTATTCATGCACAATAAAAAATAATTTATAATAAATCACTCGTTTATTTGTAAATACAGTATTTAAATAGTATTTTCAATGATAACTTTAGTCAGTTACGGCTAGGTTTTCAGTGTAATATCATACAAGCACATCTACTATCCGCGATGTATATGTTATGTAAGTTTTTACCCAGTGTCCCATTGAAGTTCGTAGTCGAATTTTCTGGAATTGCACGTCTTCCCTCTTTAGCGCATTTGTTACTAACGTTATGGCTTAAGATTGCCTGTCCACAGGAGTGGAGCGAGTTATATAAAATATCGGCTCAGCTCCAGTCCTGCAATCATATTGGTTTATATTTCTTAATTTCTCCGCTCTGGTAGACAGGTAGCCTGAGGCGGAGCGGAGCTTAGCGGTGCGCGAATCATCACTAAGCTCGAAATCTCCGCTCCAAATCAGTGGAAAATCCGGCAAGAAGCGTGCGTGTTAAAATGATATAAATGTATACTAGACCACTAGTTGACACACTGGCACCGTCCCATCTCCCTGAAACGTCGCAAAAAGCAGGCGACGCTGCTGAAGCTGCGGAATCCCTCAAACGGCGTAAATATTCCAGCCTTGACAGAGGCTACTTATTTGCGTCGTTTGGCGTGGAGTATTTGGGCCCTTGGGGACCGGCGGCACTCCAAACATACAGGGACCTGGCCGGGCGGCTCGTAGAGTCCACACATGCCAAAAATGCTGGCTGCTACTTAGGCCAAAGAATAAGCATAGCCATTCAACGCGGCAACGCAGCAAGCATTTTGGGCACGCTACCTGATAAGGTAGATCGGCTGACCATCCTGTAAAAATTAGGATGGTCAACTGACCTCCCATAGGTACGCCATAACCCTAAGTAGTTTTAAGTTAGCTATATATTTTCTAAATTTTCTATGATCTGGTTGTTGAATAAATAAATTTTATAGTATGAAAAAAAAAGTATACTTACTTATATTTTTCTTTCCAGATGTATTTCTGTTCGTTGCAGCAAGCAGCTTCGTAAATTCAGATGTGGTGCCCCGACCATGTGCATGTCCCTTAATCCTGGCCGAGGTTTGTGGCACTAACGGAAAAACTTACGAAAATAAATGTTTATTGGAATGTGATACAGATGTTGATCCGAGTCTCAAAGTGAAATACGAAGGTCCTTGTAAATAAACTATGTAACTGTTCGAATCTTTATTAATTTTCTCAACCCTTTACAAAAATACAACGTTACACCGTTGAGTAAAAATAGATATTAGGATTACATACAAATTTTTATATACAGGGTGTTTGTGACAGCCATGCAAATATAGATACCATGACTGCAGACCATGATTCTGATGCGGAAAACACTGAAAATTTTCGCACGAAAATTCCAAAATTTTCCGTCATTTTTTTATATTTTCAGGAAAAAATATTTTTGTTGGTTTAATTAGGCCTTAGATAATGAGATAAAAATAAAATATTAACCAAAATAGATTTTAAAAAGTTTCCCTTAAAAAATTCAAATAACTGATCATCCCTAATGGAGAGTCACAAGTGATCTAAAAAACAGCAATGTATGTCACACAATAGCCAATAAGCCTATTTAATTTGTCACAGGATCACCCGATACAATTCGCGCGTAGAGCAAAGATCACTGAAAATCAAATCAAAAATACATTTCCTGAGAGTAATAACCAGAGGTCGGAATTAGGTAGAGTCATTTATGTACTTGCACTGATTTCATACAGCGAAAGAAGAAAGTGGATATGCCTCAAATTCCGGTATTAATTTTAAAGAGCAGAAATTTTATGTTAATTATCTTTGTTTTATTTGTCTATCTCTGAGGGTTTTATTATTATTTATTTGTAATATTGTTGGCCACACGGGATTGTCCATTAGAAATCCTGGGAAGGTCCACATTAATATCAACATTTCGATGCAAGTACATAAATGACTCTACCTAATTCCGACCTCTGGTAATAACACTGTCGTATAACTCAACACAATGGTACTTATTCAGCATTTCAGTATTTGCCTGGCTGTCACCCACAACCTGTATAGATTACGTACTTATTGAGTCTTTATTTCCTAAGGGCGTTACTAACAAAAAGCTTTAAATTTGGTATGATATATTCCAAGTTTTGATGTAAAAATTTAAATGACCCGGTAGCTCAGTTGGTTAGAGCACAGCACGGTATGCGAGAGGTCGTGAGTTTAAGTCTCACTCGGGTGAAATTTTTTTCCATTTCTTAATATTATTTGTTAAAATATATGTTTAAAGAGGATTTAATTTACATATATTATTAAACACGTGTATGTGAATTAAGGGTAACTAGAACTACAACTTCATAAAGATTACAAAGTCACGTTTAGCGCAGCGAAAACAGTAAATGATCAATGGCAGTTCGCTAACTTATCGCCGGAGAGAATGCCCAAGTTCCTTAGTCGACGCTTACGACAATCACGGAAGGTGATGCAGCTGATGTATTCTAGTGAAGCCTTGCATCAGCACAGGAAAGATGTAGATAGTAAGTTTATGAACTAATGAGGTTTGGGAACTTTCTTCACTTTTTTACAAACAGTAGCTTCAGCGACACTGATTTCCTTGCCCGTACTGTCGGCTTCGCACTGCATACGGCATAAGTTCGGATACATCTTCCCGTTCGTCCCACAGACCGGGTCTGTTACCTTCGGGCATTCGCAGTGGGGGACACATTCCCCCATATGCTTCACTCTCAAGGCTTTGAAGACTTTATGCTGACACTTGAGTAAGCACTCATTGGCGTAGGTCTTATTATTCGTTCCGCAGACAGGATCGGCGAGGAACAAACACTTGCATTTATCCACTTTTATGCCCTCTGTTTTGGAGATATTCCAGATTGCCAGCATCGTTATAGCTGAAGTGCGAAAGAACATTCCGTAAGCTGTCCTTCCACAAGAGATGTGCTATGATACGTTGCTACTGAGTCGTGTGATGTCCACCAATCTTTTTATGTAGTCATAGTGGTGTCCTACTGCTGGGCAAAGACCTTCCCCCTTTTGAGTTCGAACCTCTCGTTTCTCCGGCCAACCTAGCACAAACTTATCGAGGTCGTCCCACCATCTCCATTTTGGCCTTCCTCTATGTCGGAAGCCATCCTGTGTTTAGAAGCCACCAAACACATTCCTTGGTAATTTATGGTAATATGTCAATGAATTTGATTGGGATATCAAACGCATCCATGGCAACGTAGCACTTCTCTGGAGGAAAGGCTGTCTTTAATCAATGTTTCCTAGGACAATGGGCGTTTTTCCACTAGACGACCCGACAACGACACGCCCACGACATTTCGTCATCTAATGAGGCCGTGTTGAGGTCGTATCGAAAATGTGTGTAAAAATTTGCAATACTATTTAATACAACATCTTCCAAAAAAGCCGTGATCGTGTCGTGGCTGTGGTCGCATCGTGAGCCTGTCGTCTAGTGGAAAGACGACGAAGCTTGTCGTACCGACATGTGAAATGTTCCATCATGGCCGCCATATAATGGTATGGCTATGCTTGGAAACTAAAGCTTTATGGACCTCTACAGTTATATTAATTTGTTTGATATAAGATCCTAAAGGTTCGTATTTATTTTTGCTCGTATCGTAAGTTTATCGTTGAGTCGGTAAGTCAAAAGAAGTTTCTGTAGGAACAATGTATCCCTTACCACATCTAATTAAAATTTGGCCATGGTTTGAACCAGACACTAAGGGAATGTTCACAAAGAAACAGAATGATTAAATTATACAGAATGTTACAAAAGCAAATACCTATAGACATAGCTCACTATGTTGTCTCAAGGAAAATGTTATTACTAAGAATATGAACATAATATATGATTATTTCCTGTCTGAAATACGTCCGACCCTCCAAAAATTCTCGTTATAAATACAGGGTGATTTTTGGTCGTCAACGTTCCCGAAAACTACGGAATCTCCTCATTTTTCTCCATGGAAGCATACATGGGAAGTATCTGGTTTCCAAAATATTAGGGTCCAAAGTTGAGTAAATAGACTGCGTTTTTTTGGATAAATGCACATTGACGCATGTAGCAAGATTTTTTCACGAGAAATAATTAATATCTGTCTATGAAAAAACTAGCATAAACACTGGACACTACAAATTTCGCCCGATCAAGTATGAAAAAAAAAACGAGAAAATTTACATCGTTTCCCAGCATTTTTTTGCCATAAACTTACTTTATTTGATGTATAGAGTACGTACCCTTCGTTAAGGGTGGCGACGAAAAAACACCCTCTATTAATGGCTTACCTTACCTACAAACATATAGAGTAAGGTATAGTAAAAACTTACATACTATAAGCATGATGGATGATATTAGATACAATAATAATTAGATAGAGCAATATTTAAGTACTAGGGACAAGTTGTTCTCATAACTATGTATCTAGGTACTATTTAAAAACCATTTCATATACCTAAGTGCTTACAGCGTCGCTAATTTGTCTAATCTATTATGCTATGAAATTACGTGTGACTAATATACACATTTAATTTTATGAGAATTTTCTCGAAAAAAGATTTGTTGAGTTATGAGATAATTATGGTTTTTCATTTCCTTAGGATTTTCCTTCAATGATGGAAATCTTCTAATAAGGTGTTCTACTCGAATCATCACACTGTTTTTTATGTCCTGTATTTATGCGAGGCTTCACTAGAATACATCAGCATCTCCTTCCTTGCTTGTCATAAGAGTCTAGGAAACCCAGGGGCGTACTTCCAGGCGATAAGCTAGCCATTTGTCATAGATTTTTTTACATCTGACCCCGCTGTGCTTAACGTGATTCACTATGGGTTCGCCCACCACCGGGCCCTTCATCCTCCACTGACCCTCGGATCTGATAACTCATAACCGCGAAAACAAGCACTTGCACTACCTACAAACGCCACAAGAAACCAGATCCGAGCACCTAGCATGCAAAATAATATATCGCACTATTCCGAAATCAAAAACTAGATTAATAATCTACATATGTTTCACCAACACCCGTGATATTCTTCCGAACTGTAACGCCTAATACAATTTCATTTACTAAACCTGATTGTCCGCCTTCAACGTGACCACCCGTGGTCTGTAAGTTCAAGCTACCAGAGCTTATCATTGGGAGTGGTCCCATAGTCGTGTATTCATATGTGATGTCCTATATGTTTTTTGGTGGTAGTTACCTACATACATAAAACCGACGGTAATGGAATTTGGTACAGATATCCAGTACAGAATATCCTGTACAGAATATCCACTATTATTGTTTAAAAGGTGCCTATCAGGTTTTCAAAATAAACGACAAGGTATCATAACTATCATTGTAATAATTCCTTCAGATGCTTTATTTGCATTTTCCAGGGTATAACAATTCCAAGGATGGATTTTCATACTTCTTTACACACTCCAAAGCATATTCGTTGTCGTAGGTCACGTTGTCGGAGCCGCACACGGGTGAGTACACTAGCGGGATGTTGCAACGCTCAATGCATCTGCCCTCATGAAGTACTGTCAACCTTGGATTGTACTTCTGGTCGCATTTCAGAAGGTGTTCATTGTCGTAGGTTTTACGGTTGTTTCCACACACTGGCCGAAGTACAGGTGGGACAACACATGCTTCACATTCTCCTTCGTGCAGTTCCTTTAAGTTTAAATCTACTCGCTGTTGGCATCCAAATGCGTCTTCGTTCAGGTAGGTCCTGCCGTCCGATCCGCACTTGGGATTGTAATGCTTACGAATTTTGCAATCAACATTTCCATTAAAACATTTCCCTTTATAGCGCACCTCCAGAGTAAGGTCTTCTCTTTTTTTGCATTCCAGTTCCCATTTGTTAACGTAGGTATTGCCGTCAGTTCCGCATACATAATCTAGAATGCGTGGTATTAGACACAACTCTTCAGATTTACAGGTATAACTGCAGATGGCAGCCATGAGTGCAATAGCTGGAATATATTAAATTTTGAGTAAATAGGTGTTTTCCCACTAGACGACTTCACGACCACAACATTTCGTCATCTATTATAGGGGCCGTGTTGTGGTCGTGTCGTCTAATGGAACAACGAGCCCATACCTACTATCTAGTACATTTTTTATTTTAAAAAAGTGGTCGTGTCGGAAAAACTCCCATTTGTATTGTGAAAGCGACATATCTAACAACATTTAAATGACAAATTCATAGAGCTATACAGGATGAAACAAAAGAGGTGTATCCCCATTATAGACTCGAGAACCCTATGAAAAGGGGTGATGGGACATCTCACCCACGCAAAAACTGGTCTGCGGGCCAAATGTCTACTTTTAATAATATGTATGAGTAGATTCGCCCGAACCTGTTTGGAAGATGGGACATGGTACCTCCTATTAAAACTAAAAGAACATTTCGGCAACCGCATCAGCCTTCAGCATTCTTCTGCTTTTTACCCGACTGCGCGACGCAAAGGAGTGGTATTGTGTTTAATAGCCTATGTATGTATGTATGTTCCTTTGAAGCACTACACAGACCAAACGCCTCGACCGATTTTTATGATTCATACGTCAATCGATTCCTCTTAGTTCGGGGAGTTTCACTAAAGACATGACATTAGTGAAAATCCAATATGGCGACTACTGGACGCCATTTTGTGAAAATGAAAAAAAGTACGGCGGGACGACTTTGTTTTATAATTTGACTAGCGGCCGCCCACGGCTTCGCCCGCGTGAGAGTGCATTACTCTTCTCCAAGCAATGACACTTCACTGAAATAGTGTAACAATAATAGTAGAATCATGCGGTATGTCAGACCTAATGTTGGTTTTGCCATAAAGGAGAACTGTCTAGCAGTTCTCCTGGATTTCGACTTTGGGCGATATTAACTCTTATTAGCTCCACGTTGGTGGCTATTAAGCCCCGAATCGCCAACTTATGCCTGACAGACCGTAACCAATCGCCCCTTGGGGTGGTGACCGTTGCCAAAGCAAAAGCTTTGCGATTTTTTGATGTTGTTTAAATCACCTCCTTTTTTTGTTTGGTAGCGGTTTCATTCTGGAGTGCGAATATAGAAAGTAACATATGAAAAGACCATCGACAAACTAGTTGTTAATGCTTTCATGTCGAATAAATGAATTTGAATTTTGACTCCCGTGCGAAGCCGGGTACAACCTTCCTCGTGAATCACTCTATGTATAAAAAAACCGCATCAAAATCCGTTTCCTAGTTTGAAAGATCTAACCATACATAGGGACGGACAGACAGCGGCAAGCGACTTTGTTTTATAATATGTAGTGATGATGATAGTGAAGTAGAGGTGATTTACTTACATAGAATAAGTGATTTCATGTTACAATGTTATTATTATACCTATGATCTAAAATACGTCCGTTTCCGGTAGAAACTTCACGTCTATAAGTATGATGTTATATTTCTCTACAGTACTTATACGGGGCATTATATAATTATTTGATTTTATATGGTAATTTTACAGTAATATATAATAATATAATATATTTTATTAGTAGCACCAATCGCGTACAGTGGCCGCAATAAAAATAAGTCCTGAAGAGATACCTATATTTCTGCTGTATACTAAGATTGTTATGTTTTTAAGTTCGAAAGAAACCATATTGCGCCGACCCCATAATAAGCACTGGAAGATGACTAAGATTGTTATATTTTTATTTATGGGTATACAATAAAGAGTAAGAATAAAAAGAACGTGCATTTGGAATACGTAAATGTCCTACTCTCAAGCTCCTTCTGGTTCTGGCGCAGTCGGGTACAAACATAACCCTTATTTTGGTGCAGTCGGTAAAAGTAGGGGCACTACTATTCATTAGGCAAGGCAAGGCTTGCCCACTCTGTGTGGACGAGCCTACATAAGTCGGGGCAAGTGCGCTATCGAGGCGACCACTTTGGACGCCCACACTAACCAAGAATTTGTTCGTAAACCATGTCCGCACTTGAGTAGGTATTAATAGTTTGATTACTGTACCAATTACTGCATTCTGAGTCAATAATAATTTATGATTGGTAAAGGTAATAATATTGCATTAGTCAAGGGTAAGGGTCCATTGTAATAACAAATATGACTAGGTGTGTGAGTGAACTTAGACTGAGATGGTACTTTGTATTAAATACCTTAAACGGTGGTCTTATGTCGCTCTTAATAATAATAATAATAAGCCCGCAGGGCAGCTTGTGGCGAGCTGTTGGGAGGTAGTGTTCCCACGGACCTGAAGTACTCCCGGAAACCCTGTTCCTCATCTCCGGCGCCGGAGTGGTCTGACGAGGAACAGTTCCCCCACCTCTGCCTTGCCTTCGCCGGCCGGGCAGAGTAGTCGCGAGAGCTTGAAAGGGTGGACATCCCGTCAGTAAGTGGCAAGTTGGCTTCGGTTTAAAGTCCAGGGGCACCCCTCCACCCTACTCACCAAATGGTTGCCCCCTTTGTCGCTCCGTGCGTGCGGCCGTTTCAGGGGGCCCATGATGAGTTGGCGAAGCCTGCCACCAAACAATTATGAGACTTGGTTGTAATGGCAGGCGTCCGTTAGTCTCCTTCAACCCAGTACCCAACCCCACCCAACATTCAGACTGGTTTCCATCGCCTGTGCTTCCAATAGTCTTGCACATGGCGGGGACCATCGCCGGATGCGTGCGGTCGGCGATGGTATCCGCCATGTGTATCCCACACATGGTGTGTTTACATGATGGGCCTTGCTTTAGGTTTGCGAAACTTCATGATTTATGAAAAATAAATGAATAAATACATCCATAAAAGATTCTCACATTTTGATCTATATAACTATTTCTTTACATAAAAATTAAAACTAAATAAACACATGTAAAAAAGATACTTACATTTTGATATACTATATAACTATTTTTTTACATGAAAATAAATTAAAACTATATATTTACTATTTATCTACCGTAAGCAAGTACTCGGTTTCGTCATGGGATACTCGTAGCTCCTGCAGACACTTGTAAACTTGTTTCTTACAATCAAAGTAATTGAGGTAATATATGAATAAACTTTATTTATTCTATTTTTTTTCAAAAATTCTATTTTTTCTATTATACAACAAGGGTCCCATATAGGCGAAAAATCTATTTGTAAAAGCAAACGGTGTCGAAGAGACAGTACAAACAATATATTTTCGTCTTTTGTAAGTCACGTCATGATCATAAGCAAGCATTTTGTGCTGTTTTAGAACAGTGTGCATTATAAAAAGTTGGCGGACAGTTAGCACCTTGCAAGAATTATAAAGTAGGGAAGTTGGAAAGAGGAAGGGACGAAACGTAGCCACCTTAAGTATTGCGCATTGAGCTCGCTCGAGAGATAGTATGATAGTTTTATGTGTTTCGCTTCCATGAGCTGATACAGTACTGAATTATGGATTGACCAAGGACCTGATAAACTTGTTTAGTTAATTTTGAATCCGTATTTTTTTGAAGACATAGAGTAACTTCCGTACTCTGCTAACTACTTCTTTTATATGTGCTCGGAAAGAGAGGGTTTCATCGAGTGTAACCCCAAGATACTTGATACTTGTAGTTTTTTGGATATGTGGACAATTACAGGAGAGACCAGAAAGACATAAATGGGCATAGATATGAGGATATAAAACAATATGATGGGTTTGGCGCATGGTAAAATGGATGTACTTAGTTTTATCAGCGTTTAGTGTTAGTAAATTATATTGAAGCCAGTTATTTACAGTATTGTAAACCCTTGTTGTGCATATTTAAAAAGCTCCATATTGGTGTTAGCTGAAAAAATCAAAGCAGTGTCATCAGCATAAGAAATTATCTTGCCTTGTTCCAGATTTAGGTTACACAAGTCGTTAATGTAAATTAAAAACAGGGTAGGACCCAGGATACTTCTGAGGGACTCCAAAGCTGGTGTTTTGCTGGTCATCACTGATAAAGTTTTCTATTTTGACACATTGGTATCTGTTGTCTAAGTAGTCTGCTAGTAATTTATGTTGAGTGCCTCTTATACCTAAGGAGTCTAACTTTTTTAAAAGGATGGGTACAGATACCGTGGCAAAAGCTTTTGCTAAGTCCAGGAAAACAGCCAGAGTCTGTTTTCCCTTACCCAATTCTTGTGAAACATAGTTGGTCAGACAATGGACCGCATCATCCGTCGAAAGCCTAGTTCTAAAACCAAATTGGTTAGGTGGCAGAAGATGGTTTTTCTCAAGATAGTTGACTAGTCTGATGTTAATGATCTTTTCTAAAATTTTTGAAATTGATGGGAGTAAGGATATTGGTCTATAGTTATTCACTCTGTCTTTACTTCCTGCTTTATGAATTGGTATCACTACTGCCTTTATAAGACATTATGGGAATATTCCTTTAGATAAGCATAGTCGGAAAATATGTGTTAGGGGAGGAACCAGAATATGTTTAAATTGCTTAAGTATTTTATTACTTATATTATCCCAGCCCACGGCGCAGTCATCTTTTAGACCTGAGATGATGCGTGTGACTTCATTTTCGTCTGTGTCCAGCAAAACAAAAGATTTGGTACTCAACACAGAAGTATTAGTTTGTAGCAAAGGGAATATTAGATCGTGTGTGGAAATTTTTCGAAATGAGTTCAACGAGATTCTTTCCTATATTTACAAAGAACTTATTGACTTCATTAGCCGCTCGAAGTGACGTAGAACAGGACGTTAGTAAATTCGAACATGATTTGAGCTCTTTAGCTGTATATGTGACATTTTTAATAAATTTCCATACTTGCTTACTGTTGCTACCAGCCCTTTGTAAAATGCTTTTCTCATAATGATTTTAATTTTCTTTAGGAGATTATTGCAAAAATTTTGGTACCTTTTATAAGTAGTTTGTATTATGGTATTTTCGGGACAACACTTTGCCTTTTGATGAAGTTTGTCTCTATGCCTCATACAACGAATAAGGCCAGGAGTGATCCAGGGTTTGATGTTATGAGGTTTTTTATTAACAATACGCGTGTTGGTGTTCTGAAGTATTACTGATTGGACAGATCTAATTAGAAACAATAACGCGCAGTTTACGCCTGTAGAATAAAAAACTGGGTCAAAATCCAAATTGCACAAATCATTTTCGAGGTTGTTTACGTTTAGTATACATTTAGCACGAGTACGATTTTGCTTAGGTGGCGTTAGTTTAATGTTAATTAGAACAGCAGTACTTGCTTAAGAATAGTACGTTAAGTAGTTAAGAATAGTACCTAATCAAAAAGTCTATATACTTACCACTAGTTTTGTTTTAAGTATATACTGGTATATGTATATTTAAATCTAAGTACATTTACTTATTATTTATTTATTATTCGTTATGTACCTATACATTAAAAAACTTAAAATTAGGTAAAACGTTCCACAAAACTGCTTGCGCCGTTTGACTGTGGTAATAATTCGGAACCTGACGGTGGGGCTGGCCCACCGATTTCATGTCACTCAGAGAGCTGTGGAAAGATCAATGCTCGGGATCTCGCTAATGACAAAGTCCGAAACGAGATTATCTGGCAAAAGACCAAAGTGACAGACATTGTCTCAAAATGTAGCAGGTGGCAGTGGGCGGGTCACATCTGTCGTAGAACCGATGGACGGTGGAGTAAACGGGTTCAGAAGTGTGTGTTCTAGCTGGTTCTCGAATGGAGACCGCGCCTCGGCAAGCGTAGCGTTGGACGCCCTCCGACCAGATGGACCGATGACTTAAAGAAGATGGCTGGTAGTGACTGGATGGCAAAAACGGGAGATCGTGCCATGTGGCGTACTTTGGGGGAGGCCTACGTCCAGCAGTGGACTGCAATAGGCTGACGATGAAATCTTTTCATTTAATTTTAAAACATCAATAACCTCGCAAGACTAGGTAGCTACCATCATAAACAACAACATTTGTTCTACGAGTTTTGATAATTTGTCACATTTTACTATCATACAACAATAAATATCAATTTAATATTACCTCTGAATGTTCTTAATTCTGTACATAATACTGAGGCGCGCGCGATCGCGGGCGTCAACCTTTTCGTATACCTACGAATGGAATATAGACTTACAAATGTTATGACAGTACAATAAAAGCTTGGAAAATCATTTTTAAACAATGTATTGAGTTATGATAAAACTCGTAGAACAAACGTTATTGTTTATGATTTTACCTATCTAGTCCTGCGAGGTTATTGATGTTTTAAAATTAACCCTGTATACCTAAAACTTCTGAGGGGTAAGCACGAACCTCTCGATAGTCCGTAACGCTAGTGTCAAACTGTCTATTCCCATAGATTTTGCTAGCGTTACGCCGCGTAAAAAGGTGAATATGAACTCCTTCTAGACGGCTGGACCGATTTTGATGAATTTTTTTATGTGTTTAAGTGGGTACGAGAATGGTTTAGATTCACAATTCGGTCATATAGAACAAGTTTTATGCAGACCACGCGGACGTAGTCGCGGGCGCCCACTAGTACAATATTAGCCACTGTAAGGCACGATACACATAAAAACTGTCAAATATCTTTGAAGCTCTTTTTATGCGGGTATAGTAAATGGATAGTAAAAGGCGCGAGCGAAGTTAGCATAAGTTTTTATTTGAAATCACAAACCATTAGTGTTAAAATAGGTTAAAATCCTAACGATTTTAGAACATATTTCATCACATCATGATAGTTATATACCTATACCTCTATCTAGATGAACGTGGTTAGGATATCTTGATTTCGAAATTTTTCATGTAAAGATTTGTCAGACCGACAAGGACCACCGTAAGCGACTTCAACATGATATCCCGTGTGTATGTATGCGCATTCCAGTAAACAATAGTTGTCATAAGTTTTCCCATCTGTTCCGCAGAGTGGGGTATATATATATGGACAACCCAGACATTCCTCCGGCGATCTACCGCAGACGCTGTTTACCGCAACCAAAATCGCTAAAGCTGAAAACAAATATTTATTTTTATAAGTATCGGCAAAGTGGAAGAGGGCAACCCCATGTCTACCCATGGGTAACGTAAGAAACGATAGTTTTCAGGAGTTAGGCAGCAGCGCCTCCCGTGTTGACATCATACTCCGAAAATTAGACTGCAGTCACCAACCCTCGTCCATGTCCAGCTTGGTGACTATGAGCAAAATCCTTCCTATGGCAGTAGCCTTGTCGCGGGTCCTGGGGTAGGCCTACGTCCAGCAGTGGACTCCATTGGGCTGATGTGTGATCATGATGACGCAGTGTACCGTGATTAGCGTGAAAATAATTACTTAATGATATTACATTGTCATACTTTTGTCAGTGATTTAAATATTTTCCTTGAAATTCTTTGTTTCATAAATAGAAAACCGCGAAATATACCTCCTATATTTGGGACCGATTTTTCTGTTGGTCAAATCTATCTGAAGAATAAAGTTAATGCTGCCTTTCTTTAAAACTTGATCATTATAGCAAATCTGACCTTTAGTAAAACCCGCCCTAAGTTTAATTATATGTTTACATAAAATAATCGTAACTTACATAAAGCATAAGCGTACATTGTTAAGTTAAATCGAAACTGTTAACTAATAATGGATGGAATTTATTATATACCTGCCTACCACATTACTACCTATTTTACTACATATTTCACAAAGAATAATGCGAGACTAATGCCGTAATTTATATTTCAATTAACAAGTTACATACATACTTATTATATTTTAGTCATGCCAATTTCCTCAATGAAAGATGAAAGTATGTTTATTTTACAGAAAAAAAATCTTTTTTTAATTTGAATTAAAAATTTCCCGATTTATGTCTATATTATGTCTTGCAGTAGTGTCTTGTGTTCGTGACCATGAGTCGGCAGATCCGAGGGTCAGCGGAGGGTGTAGGGCCCGGTGGTGGGCGACCCCTCAATGGGAATTCTACTCTGCCAGCACCACGAGGCCTATGTCCTAATCTCACCTCAATCCTAACTTCAATTAATTACAAATAATGAATAGGGTTCAAAGAATGTACCTACTTACTATTGGCGTAAATGGTATGAAAATACCTACGAATGGACCTATCGTCTTTATTAAAAATATGAAGTATTCCTAGTCGTAAGGGGTATTAGTTTTGTCTATCCCAAATTTACAGCAACGGCCCTCGACGGTTTCTGACCGAACGAAAAGGCATCTTCTCCCTCGTTGTAGGTATAAGTATCTTTTGACATATTAAACAGAGAACCTTCTGGCCTATTATAGAGACGAGATTTAAATGCTACTTCAGAACTCCCATCGGGAGCTTTGTAGGTTTTAACAATATTAAATACAGGGTTATCGCTGGGTTTTTTGGGAACATAAACTTCATCAGGCGCTGTCTTATGAAATATAGGAGAATGCTCTTTCTCTTCGAAGAATGGAATGTTATCCATTAATTTTTGAACGGCAGTAGTCTGTTCGAGCCATGGATTTTTGTCCTTTTTAAAGATATTAAATACAGAATCCTGCAGGTCCCATTGATCCGGTACAGGCCTCATGGCTAGCTTCTCCGTGGTGCTGCACTGACCGACGTGGAGAAGCACCTGACCATCACACTTCATATGACAGCCGTTGATGTAGGTCTTGCGCTCGGTGCTACACTGCAAGTCCCATTCTTCTGTACACCCACACTTGGGTGATTTAACCATCTCCATTTGATCGCAGTGCCCCTTTTGTAGAAAGGTTACAGGACCGCTGTTGGCAGCGCAGTCGAGTAAGCACCGATTCAGGTAAGTATCTCCGTTGGAGCCACATACGAAGTCAGCACCGAGGCCGCATCCACAATTAGGGGAAAAATTCGGTTTGGCTATCGCAGGGATCACCAAAAGCAGAAGTTTTATAAAGCAACGCACCTGGGAAAAATTAACTCCTTTGAATAAATAGGTTGTCAAAAGGCATATTAGATTTCAAACCATAGAATGGATAAGTTTTATTTACTCGTACATACTTACTGACATATTTGAATATTATATTCCAACAACTGTGTTCTTAGTTTTGTATAGATAAGTAAGTATTACAAAATTTTGCTGGTCATTAATTACCCTCTATGAGAATTAATTTTAGGAGGTATGAAATTAATCATCTTAACACTGATTAGTTTTCATTAATTAAAAAAGCTACTTCTCATTGTGGGTCTTGGATTATTACTAATATAACTTTTTCAAGAGATTCTATAAAATATACAGGGTGTGGGTGACAACCAGGCAAATACTGAAATGCTGAACAAGTTCCATTGGGTTGAGTTATACGACAGTGATATTACTCTCAGGAAATATATTTTGATAATCAGTGATCTTTACCCTCGGGCGATCCTGTGACTAGTTAAATGGGCTTATTGATTATTGTGCGACACATTGCTGTTTTTTGGATCACTTGTGACTCTCCATTAGGGGTGATCAGATTTTGAACTTTTTGGAAGGTAACTTTTTTAAAATCATCTTTTGGTTAAAATTTCATCTTTTAGTCATTATCTAAGGCATAATTAAATGAACTAAATTATTTTTTTCCTGAAAATATAAAAAAATGACGGAAAATTTTGGAATGTTCCTGCGAAAATTGACAGGGTTTTCTGCCTCGGAATCATGGTCTGAAGTCATAGGTATCAATATTTGCCTGGCTATCACAAACACTCTGTATACAGTAGACAAAGAGGTATTATACATGGATAGGTTTTATATTAAATAAATATTGGGACATCGAAGCAGTCATAATAATAATATGATGCCGAAGTCCGCATATCCGAAAGAAGCACACGTTAAAACTAAATATTGATACTTGTTTAATGAAATGACGCTCTTGGACCAAAGCACATACAAAAATGGGCAATCTCCTTTACTCAAGTAAAAATTATCTTTCGATTTTGGAAGAAATGCAATACGACCCTTCCCATTAGATAAACCAAAGACCTTTCATTGCACCTGAGATATGCATGTAGCGTTCATGGCTCTTTTTACTCGCATGTCTTTTGTAGTTTTCCCCTCGCCTCTCAAGGTCTATCTATATGCTGTTCAAAACCAAGTGTCATTGACCAGCTTTACAGAAGAAAGTTTATTTTGCTTTTAAACTGTGCACCTTTCTGTTCGCCAGACATAGGCCCAATGGTTAAAACGTGCGCCTTCTCCAACCAGGAGGCGTAGGTTCGATCCCAATCTTAGACTTTTTTTTTTTTTTAGAAATTTATTTCATGTAGGTACAAATTTTATTCGATTCAATAGTGTAAAATTATCACTTAGTGAAAATTACTTTCACATAATTTACAATGAATAAACTTTAAACCATAGGTAAATCATAACATTTACGGTTTTTTAACTTAAAAAGATGACAAACAAGCTGACGTGAGTGGTTGGTATGTACCCGCATGGTCATAGTTATTGCCGTAAGCGGTACAGAAAGACCGTTCCTCGTAGGGTCAGTAGTAGTAGAGTAACTCTCTGGCCATAAAGAACCAAAGTTGTTTTTAAACGTTTCTGTAAGTTTAGGGTCATCCTAATTATACTCAGTTGGACATTTTTACGGAATCACCTGGTTTATAATCTAAATGGTTTATGTATATCTAGAAAAATATGGTTTATTTAACTTGCACAATTTTATTATAGCAAAGAAGAAATTTCAATGAAACACTTGAAGGGATTTTTATCATTCCGTGGCAAAAAATTCCATGACTTCGACAACCATGCTTTTAAAGTTTATTATCTACTCGTAACTATACATTGTTTAGGATAATTTCACACCTAAAGGCAGTCGCTGTCTGCCACAAGCACCGTAATGCTGCATCTTTAATTTGCTATTTTTCTTTTGGGCACAGGCGAGATGACAAATATTTGTGTACGTTCGTTCATTATTACCACAGATAGGTCGGTAATGCGTGGGACAATGGCAGAAATCTTTGGGATCACAAGCGCCAAGGTACTTGATCCGGAGGTCTTCGTTGATGAGTCGTTGGCACTCGAAAGCGCAGAGGTTGCTGTAGGTGTTCCCGTCAGTGCCGCAGATAGCATTGTACTCGCGAGTGCAGAAACAGCCGGGTACTATGGACTTAGCGCTGCTTATGAAAGTCGCTATGAGTACTGCACCTGTTGAAAGACTTATAGAGACCAGCTGCACCTTTGATAACTACACAGCAGGCAGGTTTAGTATTTAGAAGGTATAGTGCATACCCAATAGGTACCAACTTACGAGTGATGTGTTTTTAAAATGGGGATTATGAACTAGATCCTATAGGCTTTATCACTGCTGGACGTAGGTCTCCCCCAGGGCACGCCACAAGGCTACTACCACAGGGGGGATTTTGCCCATAGTCACCACGCTGGGCAGGCGGGTTGGTGACCGAAGAACATAGCATATTACTTACTTATACAGAGTGTAACAAAAAGGGTATGTTAAGCGAAAAGCTATGTAAAGTAAATAGCACACTATAGAGAACCTATTTCCAAAATTTGAGACTCGAAATCACATGTTTATTTTACAAAATTGCATGAATATTCCTGAGTTGTTTAAAAATTCTCCATACGAGTACTACCTGGAAAAATAAACATGTGATTTTGAGTCTGAAATTTTGTGGATGGGTTCCTTTTAGTGGGCTATTTACATAGTTTTTCGCTTAACATACCCCTTTTGTTACACCCTGTATATGTACCCCAAAAATCAAACATTAATCTTACCTAAAACAAACATGTTGATCGCAAATTATAATTTTGGTTTAATATTTTTTAGATAACTATCCAATATCGCCAATCATGCGTTAGTTGTTATCGTAAGAATTAAAATACTACCCATTTAGACTCTAATTGCCAAAATGTTTAAAAAATTAATTATTCATGCATAGTTTTCTAATTATAACCCTTGTTTCTAATGTTATATGGTTATTTTTTACTTCTAAGTATACTGGGTGTAAAAAGACAACTTTGTTCTTTTAATACCTCGTGTTCTTTGTAACATCACGATAATTTTTTTCTATGGAAGCACCCCTGGGAAACCACGGGTTTCCAATATATTGAGGTCCAAAGTTACATGAATATCAGCATTTTTTTAAAATAAATCCATCTGGAAACAGTTAAAAAACATTTTTTTTTAAGACACCATATTAATATTTAAAAATGTTAGTTTTGCAGGTACATTTGTCAATCGAATACATTGCTTGCAATATATATATATATATATATATTTATTTTTTTCGTTTCCCAGGGTTCGTTCCATAGAAAAAATGATCGTTACGTTACAAAGAATACGAGGTATTAAAATAACAACGTTGTCTTTTTACACCCTGTATACAATCTTCCAAAAACGTTATAACTAACTGTAGGGCCAAATTATTCTTGACCACTAGTGCTATTAGTTAATATATCTGTCAAAATAATATAGTATTTTTGACATATATTGACGGCCGATTGGTGTAGTAGGTGCAAACATTGATATGATGAATATTGATGTTTGTTTTCGAGTCATGGATGTTTCTATACTTAACTATGTATTTATATACCGTTGCTTAGTACCCACGACACAAGACCTTATGGATCTTATGGATGTGGGACTAAGTTAATGTGTTGAGAAGTGTGTGGAAAAAAAATATTACCTAAGCTTAACCATCAAATAATTTGGCCTTATTCTTATTCTTTATTGCACACTAGTGGACGCCCGCGACTCCGTCCGCGTGGACTACAGAAAAAATAAAAAGTAGCCTATATGTTAAGTGTAAAAAGTAGCCTATATGTTATCACGGTTGTCGTAAAAAATTAATTCACGTTTGTCCCCTTCCCGTGGGAATTTCGGGAAATCCGTTCCCAGTGCTTCCTCGGGGTCCCAAATAAACATATATGCTCAACTTCAGATTCACATGTTTAACCGTTTTCGTAAAAAATAAATAATTCCCGTTGGTCTCCTTCCCGTGGGAATTTCGGGAAATCCGTTCTAGTGTTTCCTCGCAGTCCCTAATGAACATATATGCCCAATTTCAGCTTCATATGTATAGCGGTTTTCGTAAAAACTATGAATTCCCGTTTGTCCCCTTCCCGTGGGAATTTCGGGAAATCCGTTTTTAGTCCTCCCTCGCTGTCCCCAATGAACATATATGCCCGATTTCAGCTTCATATGTATAGCGGTTTTCGTAAAAACTATGAATTCCCGTTTGTCCCCTTCCCGTGGGAATTTCGGGAAATCCGTTTTTAGTCCTCCTCGCTGTCCCCAATGAACATATATGCCCGATTTCAGCTTCATATGTATAGCGGTTTTCGTAAAAAATATAGAATTCCCGTTGGTCGCCTTCCCGTGGGAATATCGGGAAATTCTTATAGCCTATGTTCATCCAGGTCCAATAAGGATTCTAACGGTGAAAGAATTTTTGAAATCGGTCCAGTAGTTTTTGAGCCTATTCATTACAACCAAACAAACAAAGTTTTCCTCTTTATAATATTAGTGTAGATACACAAAAAGAAATATGGCATACAACATAAAAGAAGAGATGCATGTACAATGGGCAAGCTTATCTCTACCAGAGATCTCTTATATTTTTATAACTTTTTTGTAAACATACATACATATAATCACGCCTTTATCCCTTACGGGGTAGGCAGAGCACCAAGGGCCGATAGAACCACATGGTGCCACTTCTGACCAATTTTGAGGGTATACTTGAGATGTACAATTTCGGTTAGTAGTGACAGGTGGTCAGCCCATCGCCTACAAAATACCTCTTGTCCCTCTACTGACTTGTACAGTATGCCCAGAAAGAGAAGCAGCTGTAGTATTATACTTTTTTTTTTCACTCCCAGAGCAGCATAGAAGAAACCTTTTTTGTAAACCTTGTAATTTAATTACCTTGCTTGTATCAAATTATGATAAGACATTAATGCCACAGAATAATGTATGAGGTTTTATTTGTCGTGCCATATTTCTTATTTTGAGCGATGACGAAGGTTGCCTTTAGTTCCACTATGCTGCCTATAGTTTTGGCAGACTACCAATAAGTAATATGGTTTTGTTTAATATAAGGTAGTGAAAAAATACTCGACTCCTCGCTACAAGCGTTGAGCTCATTTAGATAATGAAATTACCTAAGTATAATTATCTCACGTAGATTAATATAATAGGTAAAGTACATCCTGCTTGACTGAGAGGGTTCCCATCCACAATAATGGATAGGTACTCAATGTAGGTGGGTATATTTTTCTCATACATACATAGTGGTTTTTATGCCTGGGCAAGGGCCCACCCACCGTGATACATCTCCCCAATCCTTTGGCTTATTTATTTATCTATTCCTTTCTTTCATAATCCCATATCCTTATTTATACACGCTCGGCTGTGTTCCCAGAATAAAGTAGCCAGAGAGGCAGGGTCATGAGAAAGATCTCAGAATATCAGTGACAAGTTGCCAGTTCATCGCCTGAGAGAATGCTTCTAAATTCCTTATTCGGCTCTTACGACATCCGTGGAATGAGATGCAGCTGATGTTTTGTAGTAAAGCCCTGCATCAGCACACGTTATGACTTTCTGTCATATCGACTGGCTCGGCTATAAACCTAGAATCTAGTATTTTAAAAAATTGCTGTAATTTTTATGGGATAAAGTTAGCCCTCGTTTCCTCTATAAGAAAACAGTCTTTTTTCAACACGTTTTCTCATGAATGCGAAAAAACATAACTTATCGAATTTAATACAATGGATTGTTCATAATATTTAAGTTTATTTTCAGTATTTAAAAGATCTATGTGAGTCGATTCAATAGAGGGGTGATTCACAAATATTCGAATGCATGCAGTTTTTCTTCTACCTGGGTTTTTAATATGTACATAAGCCTATTGCAGTTCAATGCTGGACATAAGCCTCCCCCAGGGTACCAGTAGTTACCACGCTCTGCAGGCGATTTTCGGAATATGTTGTCAACACGGGAGGCGCTGCTGCCTACCTCCCGGAAGCCCTTAATCTCTTAGGATACCCATGGGGTATAGACAAGGGGTGGTGCTCTTCTACATCTACTCTTCTAATATAGGCCTATAGGCTAATTAGAATAAGCGCCACCATGGCCGATATTTAGTTATAACTTAAGTATACAGGGGGTAAAAAGACAATAATGTTTTTTTAATACCTCGTATTCTTTGTAAGGTTACGATCATTTTCTTCTATGGAACCAAGCCTGGGAAACAAAAAAAAATTATGAAAAAATACCGTAATTTTATTAAAAACAATATTGTCGTTTGATGCTCAAAGTACAAATGTACCTACAAAACTAACATTATAACATTTTGTCATGGTATCTTTGAAAAAAATATTTGTTAAGTTCGATTTCGGATGGATTTATGTAAAAAAATGATAATATTAATGTAACTTTGGATCTCAATATCTTGGAAACCCGTAGTTTCCCAGGGGTGCTTCCATAGAAAAAAAATGATTGTGATGTTACAAAGAATAGTCCCATAGTGAAAGTTGTTTCTTTTTACCTACCTAATTTTGGATAGACCTTATATAGGTATTATGGAACAGCTTTTTTTTATATTTCGGAGTTGGTCCCATAGTGAAAGTTGTTTCTTTTTACCTACCTAATTTTGGATAGACCTTATATAGGTATTATGGCACACCGATCATTGCTGATTACTACAGTATCGACCTTTTTTGAAACTCATTATTGAGACGCACTATTTTGATTTCCACCATCAAATGTGAGAAATGTCCTAAATATAATCATTATGCCTTCTATTCACACTCGCTGAGACTTTTCATAATCTCGTAATATTAAGAATTTTTTATAAGTTTTATATATTACTCAATATCGGCCATGGTGGCTTATACCAATTAGCCTATTATGCCCTCGATATGAATAAGGATTTTGTATACTTAGAAATAGTTTATGCTTAGATCTTTAAAAGAACGCAACGCATTTTAGTATGTTTTTAATAGACAGAGAGAGAGGAAGGTTTATACTCGTAATAATATACTCGTATTGCCTAAACAGCTACGACAGGAAATAAATTGAAATAAGTTCAAAAATAAGTAATATATATTTATTTTCTACACATTACATTGCATAATACATCTTGCTATATACCTAATGCTTACTGTATACACACTTAATATACTTAGATACTTTGTGGGACTGTAATCTAGATGTAATCTAATTACGTTACTTGTAGAAGCAGAGCGATAGCAATGCGACAGAGAATGTGTGAGTGTGCGGGGCGAGATTCGGAGTGCGGGACGGCGATGTCTCGCGCTCGATTCGCGCACGCACACTCTTAATTTTAGATGTCGCATTGCTTCGGCTCTGCTACTGTAAATTATGTAATAGATCTGCCGTTATTATGATTTATGATACCATGCACCATTAATAGGTGAAAATATATCTAATATATAAAAAACGGCTTTACCGATTCTTATAGAATTTGTGTGTATATTTGGTAGGTCTGAGAATAGGTCATTTTTTTATTCCCAAGCAATAAGCGATATCCATGCGAGCAAAGCCGTGGATAACAGCTAATATTAATATAAATCCCAAATTCAATATGGTTTTACCCCTCGAAAATAAATGAAGTTGCTGCAGCTCAAACTGTTGGCGAGTGTGTGAAGCCTGCTCTATGTTATTGTAAACATGAAATTATTCTTTATATGATTTCATATATAAGAATCGAAACGGCGAATCTTCTTCAGTGTCTCGCAGTGCGTTTAGTTTAACATCAGAGTACAGTGCTGTGGTGTCCTGATTCCCGTTGTAAGGTAACTTGCTATAATTTTTTTATTTACGATGTTCTCCCGCTACGTTACAGTTAATTTTCACCGGACAGCTAATGACTATGTTCTCTGTTACCATTAGAATGACTGTTAGTTGTCTAAAAACCGGTTAATAAAGTGACGATCAAACCTAGTTTGGCAAAGAATGAGCAGAAAATCAATCCGAAGAAAAAATCAAACAGCTCGCGTAAAATCCGCAACTGGCATAGTTACTAGTGTTACTACCGATATTTCAGAAAACATTGCAAATGGTTAGTATAGTTACTACGTTTCAGTGGCTAACATTTGCCATGGTTATCTATCGTCTCCGAATGTTAGTCGCATCATTCCATAAGGGAACACCCTTAAAAAAATAAGCCACGACCACGGCCCACGACCCTTAAAATTACACGATTATCTATCGTTATGACATGCGGTAACGTGGTTTGGCAGACATATTAAGTTTATTAAAAAAAAAACAATAACATCATGTGTATTTATTTCAGAAAATAAAAAATTACTCGAGCATTGATTAAGTAGAGCCAGCATAAAATTCGTTATTATCTTAATTCAGACGCGCAATTATTCCTTACAAGACGTGTGATAACTAAATTTTCTTGTATAAATAAATTAATAAATATTCACACACTTCACAACACATTGACCTAGTCCCACACTAAGGTCTTGTGTCGTGGGTACTAAGCAACGGTATATAAATACACAGATAAGTATAGAAACATCCATGACTCGGAAACAAACATCGATATTTATCATATCAAAATGTACCTTCCGGGGTTGGAACCCAGGACCTATCTTTACTAAATAGTTCTTTACTAAATATCTCTGTTTGGTATTTAGTAAATACCAAACAGAGATATGAGGTGGTAGTTTTTAGGGTCAGATTTTGTGGAAAGGGATAATGGAAGCAGTTTTGGGGCGGTAGGTAGGTCTCTGCCTACCCGTATAGGCATGAGTATATAAATATATGATCTCATTGGTAGGCACGCTATTCTATCGAGGGCTCGCCCACCACCGGGCCCTACACCCTCCGCTGACCCTCAGATCTGCCGACTCATGGTCACGAACATAACCTACAACAGTCGCAACGAGAAGCCAGATCCAAGCACCTAGCATGCAACCATAAGTACGAGTAGGTACATAGTTGCTAATCCTAAATAATACATACATACATATAATCACGCCTTTAACCCTTACGGGGTAGGCAGAGCACCAAGGGCCGATAGAAAATAATAATAAATTTGAACTTCCGAATAGTAACGCCTGATACAATTAAATATTTACATTATTCTACGCAGATTTTTGTAGACAAGGTAAACACAAACAATAGATAATGAATTAGAGTATTCAGAAAATATTATTACTACTTACTTACACACCAATCGGTACATACAAGAACATTAATTTCCAAAACATCATGAAACTAATCAATTCCACACTAGCTAATTATAAAGAAGTATGAATTTAATCTATCATTTTTTAATAAGAATTGCGAGTCATCAGTCATCACACATGTATAAATTTGGTAACGTATTAACTAATTTGGCACTATAAAAAGGTTTTATTCTTTAGAAAACTAGCTACCCTTTCGTTTGTACCCTGATTACCCAGGGATGATTTTACACAATCTGTGTGAAGAATATGTATCTGCAGTTGTCCCATTGACAACGAGACGCGAGAAGCACAAGCGAACGTGTAGTTCCGCCCCCTGATTAGGTAAAAGCAATAGCGAAGCGGCCCCCTGATTACCTAATTTGCAATAGCAAAGCCGAAGCAAAGCGATCGATATTGTACAATATTCGCCTTGAAATGTGAAAGTTCATTTGAAATTAATTTTACGTAATACGAATTTGACTATCAATCAGAGATTTTTGTACAATTTTCGCTATCGCTTTGCATTTGCTAGTTAGGTAATAAGGGGGCCGATCGCGATAATTGAGAGTGTGTGCGCAACGAGCGCTCGGCGTCCTCCCGCACCTCGCCTAAGCACACACACACACTCTCAATTGCTGCTTCGGCTTTGCTATTGGGCCGCCCGGCCGTTCTGATAGTTTTGTCGTTGGGCTGTAAGCGAGTGTACTAGTGCAATACTCGCGCCTTTCATTGGAGACTGGAAATGCAGGTAGTTCGTCACTCGATTTCAGGTCACTTGGTTCTGGATTGGCAAACGAGCATCATTTAAACCCATGTCATTCAACAAGTGACAATCTAGTAAAACGATCGATAGTTACTCGTTTTATAAGGACTAAACTGTGGGGCTGGTTTGGGTAGATAAATTTCTAATGACGTCGATTACTAACAAGACTTGTAATGTTGAAAAAATATGTTCGATAATTCTGAATAAAATATCTCCTAGATATAAGTAAGTACATTTCTGTATGTGGTTGATAATTAAACCGTAGGTAAGTGGGTGTTATGTGGGTTAAGAAGTTAGTGGGTGATAAATAAATACATCTATTTCTCATTTAGGTATAGCCCTGTTACTAGTCAGTTGCGTTTGCGCAGCGCCGCGGGTGAAGTTACCTAATATACCCTGCACGTGTAATCCAGAGTACGATCCCGTATGTGGCTCCGACTTAAAAATATATACCAATATGTGTTTCCTAAAGTGTGCTATGGACAGAGACCGTAGACTCAAGTTCCTGAACCATGGCTTATGTATGGATACAAATGTGGCGAAATTGCCCAGATGTCTGTGCACCTTGATAAACGACCCCGTCTGCGGCTCGGACGGCGTTACCTACGGTAATTATTGCATGCTGGATTGCATGAGGACCGAGAAACCGGACCTAAAAATGATCAATGTAGACCAATGCAAGCCAAGTTAATTAAAGAATATAACCCAACTTTTCCATTGTTTATTTTATTTGTCCAGCACCCCCACCATTACCACGCATCGTCAATATCGTATCGTACGATATCGTATCGTCAATTTACAAAATTCAACGTGGCGGCTATATTTATCGTATTTTGACAGGCTTAATGTCGATAAATCGGTTTATCATATCGTGTTTCGCAGGTCATGCTACTTATGTAGGTTGTATGTATGTAGCTTTATCTGCTTTTATTCTCCCTTTCCCATTCCTCTGGCGTCGTCAGCCTATTGCAGTCCAGTGCTGGACGCAAGCCTCCCCCAGAGCACGACCCAAAGCACGATCTCCCATTTTTGAAATTTAGTCACTACTAGCCGCCCCATCTGCCTGGAAAGCGTCCAACGCTACTCTTGCCGAGGCGCGGTCTCCATTCGAAAACCCGCTTACTCAACCGACCATCGCTTCTACGAGTACTACAGATGTGACCAGCCTACTGCCACTTCAGTCTGCTACGATTCGAGACTACATCTGTCACTTTGGTCTCCTGCGGGATAATTTTGTTTCGGACTTTGTCCATTAGCGAGATCCCTAGCTGTATGCCTCTAGTTTTAATATTCTCATAGAAAATAGTCTTTACAATTTTGTACATTTTCTTTTCGATCGACTTTTTAAATAATATTTTGATATTTTATTGTATACAATAAGAAAATAAGAACTTTCACAAATCAAACACATAGCCAGAATTAATTAATGCCAAGAAAAAGTTAAGATGTATTTATTTATTAATATAGCCCAGTTTATGTAATACATACAGTAGTAAAATTATTAATAAAGAAATGGAAAAAATTCTTCACCCGAGTGCGAGTCGAACCCACAACCTCTGCATTCCGTGCTAGTGCTCTTACCACTGAGCTACCGGGTCAATTACTCGGATGACGAATTTTACCATCTCTTTTTCTAAATTACATATTGGCAACGTTATTTTTCATCCCGATATAGCTACTCGTAGCTATACACTAGCCAAATCTCGGCAAACAAAGCTGAATCCCTCAGCACAATAGCACAGCAGTGTAAAAGGTTTTCCTTACTTACAAGTTCTTTTGACTTGAGCTAAAAGAAACAGCATGAAGGTCTATGTTAAACGGAAAAAAAAACATAATTTATCCCAAGCTGCGTCTCAGACTGATACAAATACGGGGATAAAAGTAAGCAGCTAACCAGTCACATTATGCCGTAAGTAGTAAGTAAAAAGAAGTCGGTTAACAATGGCACCACCTGATTGGTTAACAGTAAGTCAAGCACAAACCTATCGAATGTCCGTAACGCTATCGTCAAACTATCAAATCTCATAGATTTTGCTTGCGTGTCGATAGCGTTACACAACGGAAAATAGTTCGTGCTTACTGTTTTAAAATATGTACGTAGTTACCCTGCCTGCGATGAATTCCGGTAGGTGCAAACATTGATATGATGAATATTGATGTTTGTTTCCGAGTCATGGATATTTCTATACTTCTCTATTGAGGGATCGCCCGCCACCGGGCCCTATACCCTCCGCTGACCCTCGGATCTGCCTACTCATGATCACGAACACAAGACACTACAGTCGCAACGGAGGGTATAGGGCCCGGTGGCGGGCGATCCCTCAATAGAGATTTGAACTTCCGAATAGTGACGCCTGATACAATTCAATGTTTCTATACTTATCTATTTATTTATATACCGTTGCTTAGTACCCACGACACAAGACCTTAGCGGTGTTATTACAAAAGAGAGCCTAAAGTTAGACTTGATTTAAATATGACATTTGACAGCAAAACGTATGGCATATCTGCCAAATTTAGGAAACGTTTAGCTTAAACAATGTTTAAATTCTTTTGTAACAATACGGTAAGGATCTTATTGTGGGACTAGGTTCATGTGTTGTGTAATGTAAAAAAATTTAAATAAAATTAACTAAACTTACAATACAAATAACCTTTTCGTATACGTATGTCGGACATTATAATAGCAATATCTGAAGTATATTGTAACATAAAGAAATATCAATGATGAACATAGATTTTATTTGTGTCTTTAAAGAATATACAGCATAGCACATAATATAATAGAACAACCTAATGGTTAACTAAAGCTACAAGAGTTATTCTCATATCAATGTGCCAATAACAGGCGTTTTTCCACTAGGTAGACGTCACGACCACGACATGACCCCGGCTTTTTCGAGGCAAAAATATATTAGTACGAGTATGTAGTACTTACGAAATATCGTGGTTGTGTCGTTGTCGTGTCGCCTAGTGGAAAATATCTTTAATTTACCTATTTACAGATATCGGTGCAAATCACGCAGAACAGGAGCGTTTGGTGGAAGAAAGGAGAAACATACTAATTACACCTACTAAAACCGTAATTTAAACAGAATATACATTATACAGTAACCAAAATGAACATTTACGGTAAGACTTGGACTAGAACCATGTAAGATGCGTTCTGTTACATGTTAATTTTTTTTATAGTAACAGTTGAAAGTATTCAGCAAAATGGCTATAAGTAATGATTTATTTATTTATAACAGCAATATGATGATGATGATGAGTAAGAGTGATTGCATTTTTATTTTAATAACCATCACGGGCTACAGCTGTTTCCGCTATAATATGATATGAGGTTCGGGCTCCAGTAATTTTAGATCACTTCACCAGCTTCAACTGAGAGCAACTTATCGCCTTAGAGAACGCCTCTGAGTTCCTTAATTACAACACTCACGAAAAGGGATGCAGCTAATGTACTCTAGTGATTCCAGCATTAGCACAGGACCATATATTTTTACATACAAGCAATAAATACACTATTATCTTCTTTACCCAGGTATCATTCTAGTAGCAAGCTACACCTGCCTCCCCGTCTCCTCAATATGGAAGCTTTGCAATTGTCCAAAATACGACGACTACGTTTGCGGGAACAAGGGGAACACATATAAGAACGAGTGCTTCTTCTTCTGCCATCCCGAGTTTGATGACACGTACATAGTCCAGAAGGGCAAATGCGAATACGTGCAGATGGTCAAGCCTGACTGCGGTTGTACTACTGAATGGAACCTGGTCTGTGGTATCGATAATCTGACCTACGTCAATGGATGTACCGCCCGCTGTAAGAAAAGGCAGGTCGCCCACGACGGGCCCTGTAAAACTAACATGACGAAGTATTTTAGTCCCTATTCCACAACTGCTAGTAGCAAACCTGCAATTAATTAAAGGAGGTAGGTACATAGGCAGGTACAACGTAAGCAGGCAGGTACAACGTAGGTAGGTTGCATCACCCTAACCTGTTACAGAAGAATTGTTACCATAGTGGAAGGGAGCCCCGCTCTTTGTTATGGACCACTATTTCCACAATGAAAACTAATTTACGAGTGTTAACTGCGCAGACTTAACAAGTTGATTCCAAAATATTAATGTCATTGCTATTTCCATAGAAGATGGGAAAAGAAAAGTGTGGGAAAGATGGTATATCTGGCCTATGAAAAAATGTTGAATTTTTCCAGTCAATGATTTACGCGATTTTTGTTATTGAGTCGGTATTTGAATATGATACGTTTCACTGCAAATAAACTTGCAGTTGCCCTACCTATGTAAGATTGTAAGAAATGAATGTTTGTTGTTTTTTTGTTAGAAACAAGGTTTTCTGTACACATGTATTCAGTATTTATTTCTCTTGCACGATTGGTTTGCTGTAAGAAACCTCTCTAGAGAAGCACGTCTTTGTACATCTTCTTTGTCATAAACTTTATTTGTGAAAATTTTACTGTGTACAATAAAGCAAGAGGTGTGTCAGGATCGTAGCAAATGTAGATCCGTGGTCTCTGCCTACCCTTCCGGGAAAGAGGCGTGCTTTTTATGTATGTATGTAGGTAGGTATGTATGTACAATAAAGCATAAGAAAAAGAAAGTATTCATGAATACTGAATGTTATACAAATTATTTATAAGATTTCCATGGCGACTGTAACAACTGATAAGTAACTGTGGCATAACTATTGGTTGCTTGTTAGAATATTAATAAGTAGGTATTAGATTAAAATTTTACAGTTTTCTAGAAATTGCTATTTCATTTCCCATTTCCCCTGAATGTGTACCTACACCTAAGCACGATTTTTGCAAGGAATATACCTACCTACCTACATACATTATGCAGGGTTATATATAACCTCGCAGGACTAGATAGCTAAGATCATAAACAATAACATTTGTTCTACGAGTTTTATCAAAACTCAATGCATTATTTAAAAATGATTTTCCAAGCTTTTATTGTACTGTCGTGATATGTATAAGTCTATGTTCCATTCGTAGAAGGTTGACGCGTGCGATCGCGCGCTCACCTACGTTATGTTCAGACTTAAGAACATTCAGAAGTATTATTAAATTGATATTTATTTTTGTATGAAAGTAAAAGATGTCAAATTATCAAAACTCGTAGAACAAATGTTGTTTATGATGGTAGCTACCTAGTCTTGCGAGGTTATTGATGTTTTAAAATTAACCCTATTAGAGTTGTGTTCTCAAAATGCTATAGCCAGAACTGGAAGAGCACGAAGGAGAGCCTACTGCCACGTTTTGCACAGCGTAGTCAAATTTAAAAGATCAATGACAATGTGCTAGTTTATTGTCTGAGAGAACTCCCCTGAGTTCTTTATTAGACTCTTACGAGTTAGACAAACACGTAGGAAATTGCAGTTGATATTATTGTAGTATAGTAGACGCCCGCGACTCCGTCCGCGTGGACTATAGAAAAAACAAAATGTCGAAATTATCCGGAATAAAAACATTTTTCCGTAAATGTATGTGCAGCCTATATGTTAAGTGGGACCTGTCACAATATATTCCTGAAAACTGCATCGAAATCGGTTCGGCCGTTTCTGATTTGTGCGTGCACAAACGCACAGACAAACCGACAAAAAATCCAAAAATAATTCTTTAGGTATTATTGCGTTGATAAAGGTCTCCTATAAAATATTTTTTCTCATATATCGTCTATGTACAGACAGCGATCCGTTACATTTTTATTATATGTATGTCTAGATAGACCCGCATCAATACAGGAACAGCCAGTTCAAAATAATAGTAATAAGGCTGTCGACTTTCCCCGAGGTGCTGCGCAAGAGCTGCGGGAAAACTCTTCGTCATAGATTGTCACAGCCAAATCGCAAGACAACAGCTTATTTGTTTACTATTAGTCCTGCATGTGAACACAAGATTGCTAATTGTAAGAAACATCGCAATCTAATTAGATATTCGTCGATAGTGTCAAGGATGTATAAAGAGATTGCGTAAATTTAAAAGCCATTTTAGGAGAGACTTGTCACAGCAAAATGCTCTTACATGTTTTTGGTAAGTTTAGTAGTTTGACTTTCCTATATTTAAAAAAATCCGCAATATTTGTTACCTACGCTGAACAATATAGCAATGTAGTCCCATCTGCCGCATCTGCGTTCGAGTACTGAGTGATATCTACTTATTTGAACAGAATTTATTGCTTCCAGTATGTAAAAATAACTTGGGCAATGACAAATTTCCATACCGAACAGCCCCCTATTTTATAAATAGAGTCAGGCCCATTATCCCCCAATGAGTTTGGGCAGAAGTGTGTAAACAATACACCCGCTTTTCACCAATTAGTCTATTAACAAAAATCACAAATGTAAGAGACCCCCACACTGGCCTCATATGAGCGTCTTTTGAACGTTGGCGCTGGGCAAGTGGCATTAATCGTACCCACTTGAAATAGGATACATCCTATTTCAACCTCTTCAATATCTTTTTTCGTTATAATGTCCTTTCCTCTCCAGGTCAACTCTCTCCTCAGTAGTTCAGCAGGCTTATTGGCTTTTTGACAATTCATACTGAGCATCACTCAACTGAAACTCAACAACTGGAAGTGGCACAATGCCTTATCTGAAGAAAATGTTGGCCACACACACAAACATGTCACATCCAGTTCAATAAGTGATCATGACTATGAACTGTCAAAAAAGATAGCCAATACGGGGGTAGATGTGATGTAATACACATTCTTCATCGCACCATTATTTCAGGTGTTGCTCTACTAGCATCTGTTGTTAGCGCACAGGAACCAGAGCTAAGGATCATAAGCGAAGAAGATAATAACGGGCCAACCTTTGTGCCACTCACTGGAATGGAAGTAACGACAGACACGTATCCGCTGCCCGTACCGAAAGTGCCAATAACTGCGACCACCCTGCCTAAGCTCAGCCGACACAGAGGTCCGGTGTGTGACAGCAAGGGGCAAACCCACAAGAACCAATGCCACATGATGTGCGAATGGAAGGTCGACAAGAGCCTCAAGTTTGCGCACGAGGGCCAATGCGTAGACGAGATAACGAAGGACGAAGACTGCTCCTATTGCTCCCCAGCGTTCATCCCTGTCTGCGGCAGCGACGGTAAAACATACGCGAATGACTGCTACCTGAGATGCGAGCGCGAAGTCAGCTTGAATTATGCCCTGCACATCGTATACGAAGGTCGCTGTTTAAAGTTATTAGTTAGTGGACCAGTTCAGACCAAGCAAAGATATTCAAACTTTTTTGCAAAGCCATGGGTAGATACAACTTTCCCAGATAGTGTTAAAATTAAGAAATATAACGACAACTATAAAAAATAAAACTAAATTTCATTTATTGTAAGTAAGTATTTTAAAATTATCTGCCGCGTGGGCCTTAGGTATAATGTCAATTATGGTATTAATTCCATTCAGCGGTGTACCTAATAAATTTTTATTATTCTGCAATCTCCTTATACAGGGTGTAACAAAAGGGGTATTTAAGCTAAAAGCACTGAAAGGAACCTACCCACAATATTTCAGACTCCAAATCACATGTTTTATGGAGAATTCCTACACAACTCAGGAATGTATTCATACAATATAAAAATAAACATGTGATTTCAAGTCTTATTTGGAAATAAGTTCTCTATAGTGGGCTATTTACATAGCTCTAGGTTCTCTATAGTATATAGTATAGTTTCTTTATTAATATAATTTCTCTATAGTAGGCTATTTACATACATAGCTTTTCGCTTAACTTACCCTTTCTGTTACACCCTGTATAATAATAATATGTGCACGTAATTCCAGTTTATGTTGTATTTTTATTTATGACTTTATAGTGATAACGAGATACATGTAACATAACACATAAAGTTAATTTTAAACCTTTACCTACTAAACAATATTTTTTTATATTTTTAATAATTAGTTAGGTAATATAAAAGCAACATAGGTAATAATTTTATAGAACAGTAACAGTAATAATCAAATATTATCTAGACACGCGGCAGCGTATCAAGCCAAGTCCAAGCAAAGGACAAAGGAAAAGGAACTGCCTAGCCAGCGCCGAGTGTATTATCACACGAACCACTTGGTGCCACTTTTGACCCTTTTCTAACTTAAAACCTATTTAACGTAAACACATGAAACTACGTGTGTTTAATTATATCCTTAAGGACATCTAGAAGCCCAAATTCCATGAAGCTAGCTCACACGGTTATAAAGATATGAAGGTCAAAAAGTTGTAACTGATTGACATATAGTACGTACCTAAACCTAACCTACTTCCAGATGACCTAGAAGGATGAAATTTGGAATCCAGTTCGGTAATTGTATGTAAGCGTAGGAAAAAATCTAAAAATAGAAAAAAGTTAAAAAAAGGGGGAGTCACCATACATAGGTATATATTTTTTTAATTGTAGCGTTGGAACCGTTACAAGCAGATATTAGAAAAAACTGTCCCAATATATGTATTATTATAATATAATTATTATATTTGCTATATAACAGAAATATAAAAATAAAGTTAAGTCAAAAAATAAGTGGAGTCCCCATACAAAAAACCTTGTAATACGCGCTAAACAACCGGCCAACACGACGGTGTGTCTTCGGCGGCGCGCGGCACCACATAAGTATACACATAACAGAAATAAGTCATAAACATACATACATAAAAGCGCTCCCGCTTGATAATAATGCGCATTCAAGAGAATGTAGACAATAGCATAAAAAAGAAAATCATGCAGCGGACACGCAAGAAAAAACATTAAATCTCAATACCTGCCTAGTTTTCTTTACAAAAAGTAATGATATTCCATCAAAAACATAAATGTAAAAAAAAGGAGAGCTAAGTTCAATACAAAAATTATGCTTGGCTGTGGGCTTCGCCGCAAAAAGAATGGAGATCTAAATGAGTGCCAAGTTCTATGCAAAATCCAAATATGTATTTATAGGAACAAATTAACATAACAAACTCTATTTCTTTGATTTATTGGATATCTGCTTTACTCGAGCTATCCAAGAATATTTTGAATGTCACGTTGTTAGAAACAACTTTGCTGTATCAAAGTTTAGAATATTTCGTAGCTATTTATGTTAAAATTTACACATTTTGTTATGAGAGTTGCTCCACAGTAAATATCGTAGATACACGTGTCTACTCGTATAACCGCGATAAACTTCACGAAAACAAGATTATTCTAAATCATCTTCGCAAGGTAAATATTTTCCTTCAAAATTTTAGACATCAAAAATATATATTTATATAATTTCCTATCGATAAATTAATATAAATCTCACCCTAAGATTGGATACAAGGAGTACAAAGTATTTCGTGTAGAAGGACTGATGAAGTTAATTAAACGCGCTTTATACATGGTGTTTTTTCGTTGCCACCCTTAACGAAGGGTAAGTACTCTATTCGGTAGGTGCAAAGCAGGAGGTGAGGGAACCACGAATCGATCGCAGCGCCCGCGGTGGCCAAAAACGGAAAACTCGGAGGACTATCTGTCACTTTTTACTATAGCGGAATATAAATAAACATGGGTTACGATACCTGCTGCGTAGTTAACTGCAAGAATAATGGTAAAAATAGCAATATAAAAATTGTAATAATTTCCACAATTGAGTTAGAAACGAGAACAACGAATAAAATGGTTAGTTGCTGTCAAGAGGAAAAAGTAAGTAAGCTAACCTATGAACATTTATAATATTTATGATATTTTGTATGTTGTAGGAAGTAGAACGTTACAATGAAGCGCGCACTTTAGTGGAGGCGAGAAAGCTGATGAACAGGACAGCCCTAGTTATGTCCCAAGAATATTTCCAGCTACATACACCTCGATGAAAGTATGAACGGCCTGCGCTAAAAATAATAGCAATTCATCGAATACCCCCGTTTATAAATAATGGTGGTGCTCTCTCTCACTCATTCTCTTGTGTGTCATTTACATTGTCTAAATACTTCAATTGCTGTTATAAAAAAAAAAGTGAGATCTTAAAGTAGGTTAGATTTGACTTGGCCAGTTTTTATCAGAAATAATATATATCGATTATATCAAGACGAAATAATCTTCTGACTAACTAAAACATACAACACAAAGGTGTTTAGATTATGAAATAAACCAAGAACATTTTATTTTACATAGGTATATTAAGTTTTATTTATACTAGCAAGGCCCCCGTCTAACCGGGCTGATATGGTCGCCGGCACATCTCAGAACACACGGGTTGGCGTAAGTTACGCCATCAGATCCACAAACGGGGTCCGCAAGCCTTTTACAAAAACATCTGTTCCTGTTTGCCCTTTCCAAAATACATTCGCCGTCATAGGCCTGTTCGACGGAACTGTTCGACGCTGCAGCACATCGCAGCATGCAGTTGTTGCTGTACGTCACGCCATTTGTGCCGCAGACTGGCGCGTATTCTCTGGTGCAGAAGCAGGGGTTGCGACGCGGTTTTTCGCAGGCACCTTCGTGCTTGACGAAGAGTTGGGGCTGGTTCACAGCCTGGCAGTCGAGAATACACTTGTTGGGGTAGGTATTACCGTCGGTGCCACACACCGGTGCGTTAATGTAGTAACAGTTACAGGGAGGGAGCGCGCTAGAGCCGGCGATGTAGACCGCCAACAACAGAATTGTACCTGGACAAGTAAAACGTATGATTAAGTATTTATTTCACTACTTAGTTGTAACTAGTCAAATAACAAGCAATATATGAATTGAATAATAAATTCTTATGATTATAAAAATATTTACATAAATTGTCCTATGCTGATGCGAGGCTTCACTAAAATACATCAGCTGCATCTCCTTCCGTGCATGTCGTAAATATCGACTAATAAAAAGTGTGGGAACTTAATATCTCTAAAGATTTATATAGCTTCATAGCTTCAAAAATCAATAGACAATTTAAGTTAATAATTATACTTAGGTAGTTATGTTTACTAGTTTACCCTCTGTACCTAACAAACACAATACATTCATGAGTGCAACTTACCTATATGAAACATGCTTTATAAATTCTTATAAGGACAATATCAGAAATATCAGCAATATTAAATTATTTATAATTTTATAAAGGTATTTGTTGCACTAAATCTGTAGTCCGTAATTGCTTCCACGAGACTGATGCGGACTCCTAAAGCCACCAGTTTATATGCGCAAAGGAAATAAATCACGCTGTGACACGCTATTTGCATATAATAAGGTATTTTCCCATTATGTATTAATATAATTAACAAGCCAACCAAGCGTTGCTAAATAAATACATTATTTTATATGATAACTGATAACCACCAACGTGACAACTAGATATAATTTAAATAGTAATTGATGTAGTCTATCTGTCGCATCTGCGTTCGAGTACGGAATGATATCTACTTATTTGAACAGAATTTATTACTTCTAGTATGTAAAAATATCTTGGGGAATGACGAATTTCCATACCCAACAGCCCCCTGTTTTATATAGTCAGGCCCATTATTCCCCAATGAGTTTGGCAAGAAGTGTGTAAACAATACACCCACTTTTCACCAATTAGCTTACTAACAAAAATCATATGAGCGTCATATGAGCGTCTTTTGAACTTTGGCGCCGTGCAAGTGGCATTAATAGTACCCACTTCAAATAGGGTACATCCTATTTCAACCTCTTCAATGTTGTTTTTCGTTATAATGTCCTTTCCTCTCAAGGTCAACTCTCTCCTGAGTAGTTCAGCAGGCTTATTGGTTATCTTTTTTGACAGTTCATACTGATCATCACTCAACTGAAACTCAACAACTGGAAGTGGCACAATGCCTTATCTGAACAAAATGTTGGCCACACACACACACATACATGTCACTTCCAGTTCAATAAGTTTCAATGAGTGATCATGACTATGAACTGTCAAAAAAGATAGCCAATACTGGGGTCATAGATTACTTCCTAAAGATACCTCATACAGGATAAGTTACGCACGCCACTCATACTGTTTCTGGGGTGTATACAATTCCGCGCTCGGAAAGCTAGCCCCAGTAAGTTACCAAGTTAATGACCCGTGCGCACGTGCATGTAAATTGCATTGTTTTTTATTTTAAATCTTATTACTTTTCATTAAATAACCGTGTCATCATATTGTTCCTTGAAATGGTGTGGAAAGAACGCTAAGACGTCAAGTTACAAAAAAGATGGCATAACATTTCACCGGTAAGTAAATTAAATTTTCTTATTTATGTTTTTTCAATGGACGCGGAGATCAGTTTATACTGGTCAATAATCGCACTACAATATGTCGTCTCTTTTTCTCAACACATTAATTACTATTGTTGTCACTGTCTTACATATGTCAACGTCACTGTCACTGTCAACAGTAATAGTTGGTCGTGATCTAGTGAAGTGAATGTATAACGTAATCGACTTTGTATCGATAACAATAGAATAAAATATTTTATTTTATAGTAATTTAGTAGTTTCGATGACAAAGCAGTTATGGAGTAACCGGCTCTCCATACTAAAACGACGTGACATGTGACGTAATAGTCTACATTAGTCTCAAAATAGTATGAGAAAATATTGATTACCTATTTTTTTTTAAATAAATTTTATAAACTTCGTTTATGTGTATAGTTGTCATAATAAAAATTGTTCTTTTCCAGGTCCGGTGCATTCGTCAGTGAAATCTGTTTTAATTTCACCACCAAAGTCTACATATCCGAATGTACGTTGCATTGACGTAGTTTTAGGTATTTGCAAATTGTAATCAGTTACAGTAACCAATTATTAGGGCAATAACCTTAATACAATATCAACAGCTATAGTAACTAGTTATCGAGCGTAATAGGCTATTGCTTCAGGTTAGATTTTCTATATCATGTTTTCTATCAAGCAAGCGCAGCACAATATTTACCGAGGATAACCAAATAACAAAGAAATGTTCCGAATCCGAAGCAACGTAGGTGCTGGCGAAACAGTGCAGAAAATAGTAAAAAAAACTAATCTATAACTATATCTTAGTGTTTTTCGGAGTATCAGCTATGTACCTACGTATTCGTATGCGAGGTGCTGGGATGTGATTTCTTATCGCGACTATAGTTGCCTGTAATCACAATCATTAGTCGTCAGATTCGAGGGTCAGTGGAGGGTATAGGGACCGGTGGTGGGCGAACACCGTTTGCAGAGATTTGGACTTCCGAATGCATTAACTGTGTAACTGCATACAAAAAATGTTAATTCCCAAACCATGCATACGAGCTATTTTATGAAACGGAATCAAGTGGTCACCTCATGGTCGTTTGGCCATATTAGAGTATTTCGATATATTATTTAATTTAAAGTATTTCTAATGCACAACGTTTTCGCTTTACGCATTAATATTGATTGTGTTATTATTATATTTTTAAACTCAGGATTTGCTTTCATTTAACATCCTACTTTTTTGGCTGTAACGTCCGTAATAAACATTTGTATATACGTATATATATTTTGACTAGAAAATGTAGTCTGTCACCCGGACCATAGTAAAAAATCGATTTACACCTCATTTACAAAAATTAATTGAGTAGTTTAGCCGCTGTAGTACACACCTATAAATTTAGATACATACATAGTCTGCTAAAATTATTATACCTTTTTGGCCTTGCCGCAACTGGGTAAAAATAATAGCAAACATTGTGTACTGTAAAACGGGGCGAATTGGTATAATATCAAATTTCATAGTGAATTTTATTGAAGTTTGTAGTTGTTTTCTTATATAATGTTATTGGAATAAAATTCTGTCAACTCAAGCAAACATGAATTTAATCGCAGAGACCTTCTGAATTAATCTGAATTGAACAGAAGTGTGAATATGTATGTATGTAAAATAAAATGATTTCGATAAAATAAAAATCGCTTAAAGTGCATAAATATCGATACTTAGATAGTTTCGTTCTACTTTGTCGCATCACTATTTCCCTCGCCATTTTCAATGCGACCTTGAAATAGCCAGTCACAGTGCAGTGTTACGTCCCGCACTTCTTTGCATACCGCCAAATTCAGTGAACTAGAGTTCATACTAAAATCTTTGGAAACGGAATCTTTAGGAGGTAATCTATGACTAGGGTAAATGTGATGTAATACACATTCTTCATCGCACCATTATTTCAGGTGTTGCTCTACTAGCATCTGTTATTAGCGCACAGGAACCAGAGCTAAGGATCATAAGCGAAGAAGATAATAACGGGCCACCCTTTGTGCCACTCACTGGAATGGAAGTAACGACAGACACGTATCCGCTGCCCGTACCGAAAGTGCCAATAACTGCGACCACCCTGCCTAAGCTCAGCCGACACAGAGGTCCGGTGTGTGACAGCAAGGGGCATACCCACAAGAACCAATGCCACATCAGTGCGAATGGAAGGTAAGAGCCTCAAGTTTGCGCACGAGGGCAAATGCGTAGACGATATAACGAAGGACGAAGACTGCTCCTATTGCTCCCCAGCGTTCGTCCCTGTCTGCGGCAGCGACGGTAAAACATACGCGAATGACTGCTACCTGAGATACGAGCGCGAAGTCAGCTTGAATTATGCCCTGCACATCGCATACGAAGGTCGCTGTTTAAAGTTATTAGCTAGTGGACCAGTTCAGGCCAAGCAAAGATATTCAAACTTTTTCGCAAAGCCATGGGTCGATACAACTTTCCCAGATAGTGTTAAAATTAAGAAATATAACGACAACTATAAAAAATAAAACTAACAACACAACACCAGAGCATATGTTTACTCCTTCACAGTTCACGCGGTCAAGCTTTGGAATACCTTACCCCTCTCAGAGAGGGATTGTCGTACCATCGGCATTTTTAAGAAGAGACTTAAGGAGCACTTTCTTGTCTCTCTGAAGTTGGTAGATAGCAGATTATTATGGAATATGTATGTAAGTTGGTAGGTATGTATAGTATTTGCTTATTTTTTGTTATCTGTCTTTTTTTCTCCCTCTGTACACATGTGTTTTACCTATTCTGTGATATGTCTTTTTTTTATTCGGGTTAGCTGGAAGAGATCTCTTATAGAGATAAGCTCGCCTTTGTACAATACTTATTTTAATTTGTGTTATTTTTTATCTATGTGTGTGTACAATAAAGAATATGAATATGAAAACTAAATTTCATTTATTGTAAGTAGGTATTTTAAAATTATCTGCCGCGTAGGCCTTAGGTATAATGTCAATTATGGTATTAATTCCATTCAGCGGTGTATGTAATAAATTTTCATTATTCTGCAATCTCCTTATACAGGCTGTAAGAAAAGGGGTATTTTAAGCGAAAAGCTATGTCAATAGCCCACTAAAAGGAACCTACCCACAATATTTCAGACTCAAAATCACATGTTTATTTTTATTGAAGATAGTATGGAGAATTCCTACACAACTCAAGAATGTATTCATACAATATAAAAATAAACATGTGATTTCGAATCTCAAATTTTGGAAATAGGTTCTCTATAGAGGGTTATTTACGTAGCTATAAGTTCTTTATAGTAGGCTATTTAAATAGCTTTTCGCTTAACGTACCCTTTCTGTTACACCCTGTATAATAATAATATGTGCACGTAATTCCAGTTTATGTTGTATTTTTATTAATGACTTTATAGTGATAACAAGACACATGTAACATAACACATAAAGTTAATTTTAAACCATTACCTACTAAACAATATTTTTTATAATTTTAATAATTAGTTAGGTAATATAAAAACAACATACTTAGACAATAATTTAATGGAATAGTAACAGTACCTACTAATCTTTATTATAGAGTTTTCAATAAGGCTTCCCTTTTTACACGATTGTGCGACGCAAAGGAGTGGTATTGTGTTTAACAGCCTATGTATGTATGTTTGTATGTTCCTTTGTTACACTACACAAACCAAACGCCTCGGCCGATTTTTATGTTTCATACGTCAATAGATTCCTCTTAGTCCGGCGAGTGTCATGTCTTTACATGACGTTAGTGAAAATCCAATGTGGCGACGACTGGACGCCATTTTGTGAAAATGAAAAAAATTAAAGTCGACAAACTATATCGAGTGGGGTATCGTTGAATAGGTGTTTAAAAATCATTTTTAGGTTTCTCTCAATATTTTTCGATTCGACTAACCGTCGGATCGGATCTATATCGATTGAAAGTTGCGTAACAATCATTCTCACATATATGTTTTATTGTTCCTAAACATTATTGTTATTTACGTTTCAACGCCGCTGAAGTGGCAATGGCCAGGCCACATAGCTCGAAGAAATGATGGCCGATGGAGTCGGAAAGTTCTAGAGTGGATACCACGTATCGGCGCAAACGCAGCGTGGGAAGGCCACCCACGAGATGGACGGACGACCTGGCCAATGTCGCGGGCGTCGGTTGGATGCAACGTGCTTCCCACCGGTCGGAGTGGAGGTTGTTGGGGGAGGCCTATGTCCAACAGTGGACTTCCCAGGGCTGTAAATGATGATGATGATGACGTTTCAACGCAAACGTAAGTAAATCAAATTATTTATTTACACCATATTTTAACATGGTTATTTATTTATCAGTAGCCGCAAAATCTATTTTTTTCTAGGCCGGCCTATGATCAGCAGTGGACTTCTGAAGTGAACTTCGAAAATTATGAGAATAAGGATGACATTTATGTATATATATTCGGGGTGGAGACAAATCCAACGAATCAATAACCATGAAAATTGGTTCAGCAGATCTAGAGTTATAAGTGTTGTAACAAACCCGTCTTTGTTTTATATATTAAGAAGATATTGATCGTGGTGTAACTACATAGCGGGGTTCTAACACTCTAAGTATTCACTACACATATCGAGTTTTCATTGTTTTTAATATGTATTCTGCTATTCGGGGTGGAGACAAATCCAACGAATCAATAACCATGAAAATTGGTTCAGCAGATCTAGAGTTATAAGTGTTGTAACAAACCCGTCTTCGTTTTATATATTAAGATATGTCGATTATATCAAGACGAAATAATCTTCTGACTAACTAAAGCATATTATTTAGATACATATTAATTCAGATTTGTATGTGTTTCTGTCTGTTTGTAATTTTTTGCTAATATGGTTGGCTAGAGGAATGTTTGTTGGACAACGCAAAGTTGTTTAGATTATAAAATAAACCAAGAACATTTTATTTTACATGGGTATATTAAGTTTCATTTATACTAGCAAGGCCCTCGTCTAACCGGGATGATATGGTCGCCGGCACATCTCAGGACGCACGGGTTGGCGTAAGTTACGCCATCAGATCCACAAACGGGGTCCGCAATCCTTTTACAAAAACATCTCTTCCTGTTTGCAATACATATTTGAAAACACATTCGCCGTCATAGGCATACTTGATGGAACTGTCGGACGCTGCCTCACATCCCAGCATACATCTGTTCCAGTGCGTCACGCCATTTGTGCTGCAGACTGGATCGTACTCTTTGGTGCAGCGGCAGGGATCGCGACGCGGTGTTTTGGTCACCCTGACCACTTCCCTGGCCTCTTCGCAGGCACCTTCGTGCTTGACGAAGAGTTGGGGCTGGTTCACAGCCTGGCAGTCGAGAAGACACTTGTTGGGGTAGGTATTACCGTCGGTGCCACACACCGGTGCTTTAATTTTGAAACAGTTACAGGGAGAGCGCGCGCTAGAGCCGGCGATGTAGACCGCCAACAACAGAATTGTACCTGGACAAGTAAAGCGTATGATTAAGTATTTATTTCATTACTTAGTTGTAATATGTCAAATAACAAGTGTCATACGGGAGCCTCCGCAATATTTTTGAAATTTAAAATTATTTGTGACCGTCCTGCCGGCTGGCTGAGGTAATGGTCGGGCCTGCAAACAACTAGGCCTGCTGCACAGGTGTTGGTCTGACCGGTGGAGTGGATTTCCGGCCCGCATTGTTGCACAAAAGTGGATGTATTCTTCTCCATGACAGATAAATAAACTTTGACAGACGGGACTTATAAACGCCGGTTCCCTGGCAACGGCGGCGCTGCTGCCCCCATTCATCTGAGTGCTGCCCGCTGCCCAAATCTAGCTACTCTTTGAAGTCATTGAAGCTGTTGAAGTTACAGTTTGAAACTCAGTTTGAAGCATGACAAATCACAGTGACAAATAACCAAGCTGACAACAACTTGGGGACGTGACGTTAGAATGTTTTATTATTTATTTATTTTCAACTAATATTTACCGACTTTTATCTAGTGCTAGTTTAGTATTAAGCAACTTTTGCTTTAATTTGAAATCCCTACTAAGTGCCTGTATGGACAACCGGAATGTCACCCAAAGCACTTCGTCACTGGATAGCAATATTATCTGCAACGAATGTTCCCAGCCGCGCAGCTTTAAAACCCTAAGGGGCCTCAATATCCACGTAGGCAAGGTCCACAAGAATACGAAAAGCCCCCCTGTCATCAACAATAGCCTACCACCGAACGCACCGCTGAACAATAGTAACCAGACACCATTTTGGCAAACTATCCAAATTAAAACGAAATCTACCAATAGTTAAGCTCCACGAGACGCTTGTATTCTTGTGGCCCAGCACCTTACGGGGGATATAAAAAAGGCTTACGAGGAAAATTCTGAGCGAGCCTGGGAACATTTATTGACTTTCCCGTACCGAATCCTACATGTTCCCCGCTCACAAACAAACCCGACCTCCTTAACTACACGGATCAAACATAACTGCCAAAATTCGCCAATTGCTAGCACACCTTTTAATACGCGCACTCCATCTAATCACCACACCTCTTCTGTCCCCTACCATTTAGTTGAAAACAAACTAAGTGATGGGGACATCAGAAGTGCAGCGCGTCTCTTATTCTCCAGTGACAAAGTTGCCACAGATTCCCCTGAAACCCTAATAGCGCTGCAGGATAAACATCCACCTGCAGCACCACACACCTTTTTTCCCACACCACGCGAGGACGACACGCGGTCACCGCCAATGTAGTAAATGCCATAGGGTCTTTCCAAAGTGGCTCGGCTGGCGGACTTGATGGCCTCATACTGCAGCACCTCAAGAACCTGATAGGCCCCGGCTGCGGCGGCGCTGGCGAGAGTCTAACTGCAGCTCTGACCAATCTGGTCAACTTCATGCTTGCCGGCCACGTAAACGGAAACATTGTAGGTATACTATACGGCGCCAATCTATGCGCCCTCACCAAAAAAGATGGTGGCATAAGGCCCATTGCTGTTGGCACCACGTACCGCCGTCTTACAGCCAAAATATGCTGTAGGGCCAAAAGCCGAGTTTTGTCGCAAGAGTTTCAACCGACACAACTCGGCTTCGGGTCCCGTGGCGGTTGTGAGGCAGCGGTCCATGCGTTCCGCACGCATCTCTCAAACAGCGATGGCGGTGACGTGCTACTGAAGGTGGATGTCAAAAATGCCTTCAACTCCGTCGACAGGACTGTTGACGGAAATTAAAGATAAAGTTCCTGACCTCTTTCCTTTTCTTTTACAATGCTATGGCCAAAATTCCAAATTAATATATCGAAGTCACATCCTCTCCTCTGAAACAGGGTGTCAACAGGGGGATCCCCTAGGGCCGGCTATTTTCAGTCTCGCGATTCATCCCATCATTAAGAATTTGGAATCAAAATTTAATGTATGGTACTTAGATGACGGAACCTTAGGAGGCGACCTGAAAACCGTTTTTAATGATCTGAAATCTTTAATTTCCCAATTCAAAAACATTGGCTTAGATCTAAATTTTTCAAAATGTGAACTCTATGTAAAAGAAACATGTCATTCCAGAAACGAAATTTTCAAAATGTTTAATACTTTGGCACCAAACAAAAAATTCTAAACAAAAGCTCGCTTCCCCTTCTAGGTTCCCCTATCCTCGACGAATCTATACCAGACTTTGTCGAGGAAAAGCTTCAAAATTTTCGTTCTTTTTCGGATAGACTCGAAAAAATTAACATGGCCTACGTAATATTAAATTACTGCCTTTTTGTACCTAAATTTACATATGCTTTGAGATGCTGTCAACTCTGGAAGTACCGTAATCTTTTACAACAGGTGGACACCATCTTGAAGGATACAATCACCACCATCTTTAACATCCCTTTGGACGATCGAGCATGGAGCCAAGCAGAACTCCCAATAAGGTTTGGAGGTCTTGACAACCGCAAAATTTCTAGTGTATCGCTGCCGGCATTCCTGTCCTCGGTTATGGGCACAGAAAAATTGATAAAATCTATTCTGGCACCCAGCAATAACCATTCCGACACCTCCTACATAACCGAGGCCATGAATGCATGGAATTTAGCCTGCCCAAATAGCAGCCTGCCGAAGGACCTGTCTTTGCAGAAACAGTGGGACGACCCTCTCAGTAAGCTGGCATGAAATAGAATCTTAGAAACGTCCAGCAACCCCACTGAGAGGGCGCGTCTTCTTGCTGTATCCCGCTGGGAATCAGGTCTTTGGCTGCAGGCCCCTCCGTCAAGTAATCTGGGAACGTTACTTGACAATAATACTTTCCGCTTGGCCGTTTCATTGCGCATCGGTGCCCCATGTATAGTGCCTCACCGATGCGCCTGTGGTGAAACGGTAGAGCGCCTCGGCCACCATGGGCTATCCTGCAGCAGAAGCGCGGGCCGCATAGCGCGCTATAGCGCTATCAATGATGTCATAAGCCGGGCTTTAGGAACCGCGAACATCGCCGCCATGCTAGAGCCAAATGGCCTAACGCGCGATGACGGAAAAAAGCCCGACGGCATGACACTCATTCCATGGAAGATGGGACGGCCCTTAGTGTGGGACTTTATTGCGCCGTTCGGCGTGGAGACCCTGGGCCCTTGGGGACCGGCGGAGCTCAAAACATACAGGGACCTGGCCGGGCGGCTCGTAGAGTCCACACGTGACCAAAATGCTGGCTGCTACTTAGGCCAAAGAATAAGCATAGCCATTCAGCGCGGCAACGCAGCCAACATTTTGGGCACGCTACCTGATAAGGTAGATCGGCTGACCATCCTGTAAAAATTTGGATGGTCAACTGACCTCTCATAGATACGCCATAGACCTAAGTAGTTCTGAGTTAGCTATAATACATTATTTTAAAGATCCTTTTTAAAACAAATAAATATGCAAGACATAAATAATTAAATAATAAATTCCAATTATTATAAAAATATTTACATAAATTGTCCTATGCTGATGCGAGGCTTCACTAAAATACATCAGCTACAGCTCTTTCCGTGCATGTCGTAAATATCGACTAATAAAAAAATCTGGGAACTTGGTATCTCTAAAGGTTTATATAGCTTCAAAAATCAATAGACAATTTAAATTAATAATTATACTTAGGTAGTTATGTTTAGTTTACCCTCTGTACCTAACAAACACAATACATTCATGAGTGCAACTTACCTATATGAAACATGCTTTATAAATTCTTATAAGGACAATATCAGAAATATCAACAATATTAAATTATTTATAATTTTATAAAGGTATTTGTCGCACTAAATCTGTAGTCCGTAATTGCTTTCACGAGACTGATGCGGTCTCCTAAAGCCACCAGTTTATATGTGCAAAGGAAATAAATCACGCCGTGACACGCTACTTGTATAATAAGGTATTTTCTCATTATGTATTAACATAATTAACAAGCCAACCAAGCGTTGCTAAATAAATGCATTATTTTATGTGATAACTGATAACAACCAACGTGACAACTAGATAAAATTAAAATAGTAATTGACTTTCAAGAAATACACAGAACTGCATGATCAGTATATCCTGAATGCACGTTTAGCCTAGCGGGCCAAAGGATGATGGGCAAAAATGTATGGGATGGGTCCCCACCGACCAATAACGATCAGACATATATCGTTGGAAAATCTTTTTTTAACCGACTTCAAAAAAAGAGGTTATCAATTCGTCTGTTTTTTTTTTATGTGTGTTACCTCAGAACTCCGTCATTTATGAACCGATTTCAATTTTTTTTTTATAGTTGGTCATGGTATACTTCCAGGTTGGTCCCATATTCACCACATTAAGATCTGATGATGGGATCTTGGTGAAATCGAGGGCAATCCTCGAATATTGTAGGCACATGTAGTCTGTTTTTATACTTTTACTGACCGTTTTGATCACCTACATATAAAACATAACATCTGATGATAGAATCTCTAAGGAATCTAGGGATATCCTCAAATATAATAGGCACGAGTAGTCCGTTTTTAGATTTTTATACATAATTTTGGTCAGCTACACATAAAATTAAGGAAACGAGGGTCTGATGATGGAGCCGCCGAAAAACAGATAGTGGAACCTTTTAGTAACAAAATCATATGGCATGGGGAGGCATACGTCCAGTAGTGGACTACAATAGGCTTATGAAGATGAAGATAATTGTGTTAAGTCGTGAAATTATATGTTGCGTTAAGCCGTATCCGAAGTAAGATGGTTATAGAAGAAGAGGTAGACAATAGAATAACGAGATGACGGATAATAGGGATGAATGAAAGAAGAGTACCTACATATTGCACCGACCCCAAATGATTGGGAACAGGGCAGGAAGAAGGAGTGTAATTATATGTTGCTTATATTGTCAGACGTAAAGTTTCGAAGCCTAGTCATTTCTTTCTTTTGTCATGTGGCCTATTTAATCATTAGCTGGCAAATAAATCTGACATTATTATGCCTTCTAAACTTCGTACACGGCTTAACGCAATATATATTTGCCTTTTAGTAAAATTTTACTTTAGTAAGCTCGAGTTTTGGGAGGAAGTCGCTTTTCGTTTTAAAAAATTATTGACTATGAATTGTTTCTATTGATGGCTACCAAAAAACAACACCTGTATACATAAGTTTTGAAAGACATTTCACGTCCACTATTACATAATTTAGAAATGTGTCAGGACCAGCGTTTAGAGGCTGACATCTCGCAGATAAATAACCAAACACTTGAATAAGTACCTAACTTTTAAGAGGAAGCAGACGTTATTTAGCATAATTTTGATGTAATATGCTGAAGCGGGTGCATGTTTGTTTAATGTGAGACTTTTATAGTATATTCTTAGTACCCTTAACTATGTCGTGTAATGCCAAAAACATGATTCAATGACTTTCGCTCGATAGTTTTGTTTTTTGAAATCAACATGTTTCTTAGACATTTTTCCGTTTATTTCGGCTATTACATGAGATAGGCGTTTAAAATAAATTGGAATGTCAAGATAATAATGAAAGTGATCTTTTTTAAAGCCAAAATAAAATAAAAATCATAATTGAACACACAATTAACAAAAATCTTTTTGAGACTTACGCCCTTTACTTCTGAGCTTAATCAGATGTTAAGTGCGCAAGCGATATTCTACTCTAACGCTCTCTGAATGGCATTAAATAGTAACTTCGTGGTCGGTACCGCGCTGTGCGCCGACGACGCAGGGTCTACTCGTATGTCGCTTGCGCCCACGACAGTAATATTTATTATTTTTAGTGTACTCGACCTAGTTCGAACTAACAAACATAACAACTAACAAAACATCAGAATTCTTTTAGCTACTTATAACTTTTTTCACATAACGATTTGAGAATCGCTCCAATAGAAACAATTCATAGTCACAGAAAGAGCTTTCCAATGATATACGTCTGATCGTTATTGGTTTAAATGTTTAGTGACAAGGAGATGTACTCCGTAGTCTAAGGAGATGCAGTTGATGTATTCTAATGAAGCCCCGTACGTATCAGCACGACCAGAAGTTCGTTAACCGATTAAACGTACTTAAATATTTTTACAAATTACAAAATTATATTGTTTTATGATATTTTTTCAGTGAAAAATAGTTGGATTTTCCGCTTGTAAAATACCGGGAATATTTGTTTTAATTACATATGTATAAGTAAGTGACGTAATTACCACGCAGTGTAATATTTACGATAATGTTAATGAAGTTATTGGTAACATAATAATTTATTTGTTTCAGTTATGTACATTATTTTGTTACAATGTTATCTCTAAGTCTAACAATCTATTTATAGAATAGAATAGAATAATAATAATATGTGCACGTAATTCCAGTTTATGTTGTATTTTTATTTATAACTTTATAGTGATAACGAGATACATGTAACATAACACATAAAGTTAATTTTAAACCTTTACCTACTAAACAATATTTTTTTATAATTTTAATAATTAGTTAGGTAATATAAAAGCAACATATGTAATAATTTAATGGAACAGTAACAGCACCTACTAATCAAATATTATAGAGTTTTCAATAAGACTTCCCTTTTTAAAGAGTTAGTAGGTAGTCGATTCGTACGAAATTTGTTCGCACGGACGTGTCAATCGACTCCTTTCAAATAAAATATCATATTAGTAGGCGTTTCGCCCAAATGTATTGTAATCTATGTACTAGTGTAATGTAGTTTACAATACATTCGGGCGAAACACTTACTAAAATAATATTTAATAAACGAATAACTTCTGCAATATTATTTTCCTGCCCTTATCTCAGTATTCATGGGGTCGTCGGCGCAATATGGTTTCCGTTCGAAACTCATACTGTCAAGAATTTTGCATTTGTTTTACGGCCCGCTGCCCCCCTAATATGATCTACAACATACTTACATATTATTTACATACGAGGGTATACGAATATAATATTATAAATAAATTTTTAAACTTATTTACAATTAAAGGTAGATAGGTTAAATATATTTTTCGGCAATTGTGAAAAATAAACGATTTTAAGTAGGTAGGAATAATTTAGGCGAAGTTTGATTATTAGCACTGAAGTTTTTTTTTCGCTGAAATCTTCGCTGATTAATAACATTCCTAAGTAACTTACCCAGTAATATAAGTAAGTTGCCCAGTCTTGCGTAAAAAAACCCATAAGCATAAGTTATACAGGGTGTAACACAAGCGAAATGCTAAGAGGTGTTTCAATACCATCCTCGTACCAATAATGGAGTTCCTAAACATTATTGTTATTTACGTTTCAACGCCGCTGAAGTGGCAATGGCCAGGCCACATAGCTTGAATAAATGATGGCCGATAGAGTCGGAAAGTTCTAGAGTGGATACCACGTATCGGCGCAAACGCAGCGTGGGAAGGCCACCCGCGAGATGGACGGACGACCTGGCCAATGTCGCGGGCGTCGGTTGGATGCAACGTATTTCCCACCGGTCGGAGTGGAGGTTGTTGGGGGAGGCCTATGTCCAACAGTGGACTTCCCAGGGCTGTAAATGATGATGATGATGACGTTTCAACGCAAACGTAAGTAAATCAAATTATTTATTTACACCATATTTTAACATGGTTATTTATTTATCAGTAGCCGCAAAATCTATTTTTTTCTAGGCCGGCCTATGATCAGCAGTGGACTTCTAAAGTGAACTTCGAAAATTATGAGAATAAGGATGACATTTATGTATATATATGTCGACTATATCAAGACGAAATAATCTTCTGACTAACTAAAGCATATTATTTAGATACATATTAATTCAGATTTGTATGTGTTTCTGTCTGTTTGTAATTTTTTGCTAATATGGTTGGCTAGAGGAATGTTTGTTGGACAACACAAAGTTGTTTAGATTATAAAATAAACCAAGAACATTTTATTTTACATTGGTATATTAAGTTTCAATTATACTAGCAAGGCCCCCGTCTAACCGGGTTGATATGGTCGCCGGCACATCTCAGGATGCACGGGTTAGCGTAAGTTACGCCATCAGATCCACAAACGGGGTCCGCAATCCTGTTTGCAATACATATTTAAAAAGACATTCGCCGTCATAGGCATGCTTGATGGAACTGTCGGAGGCTGCAGCACATCGCAGCATGCATTTGTTCCCGTACGTTACGCCATTTGTGCCGCAGACTGGCGCGTTTTCTTTGGTGCAGAGGCAGGGAGGGCGACGCGGTCTTTTGGCCACCCTGACCACTTCCCTGGTCTCTTCGCAGGCACCTTCGTGCTTGACGAAGAGTTGGGGCTGGTTGACAGCCTGGCAGTCGAGAGTACACTTGTTGGGGTAGGTACTATCGTCCGTGCCACATACCGGTGCGTAAATGTAGTGACAGCCACAGGGAGGGAGCGCGCTAGAGCCGGCGATGTAGACCGCCAACAACAGAATTGTACCTGGACAAGTAAAGCGTATGATTAAGTATTTATTTAATTACTTAGTTGTAACTAGTCAAATAACAAGCAATAAATAAATTAAATAATAAATTCTCATGATTATAAAAATATTTACATAAATTGTCTTATGCTGATGCGAGGCTTCACTAAAATACATCAGCTGCATTTCCTTCCGTGCATGTCGTAAATATCGACTAATGATGATCTCCGACCGTATTTCGGCGGAGAGAGATCAGGCGCAGGACCAACGGTTTTAACGTGCTTAACGAGGCACGAGCTAAGTGACAATTTTGCAACATTAAAATCTGTACATGAAATAAATTCATTTGTACAGGCCCGTGACTGGGATCGAACTTACGCCTCCTGCTTGGAAGGTGCATGTCTTAACCACTGGGCTATCACCGCTTCATCGACTAATAAAAAATCTGGGAACTTGGTATCTCTAAAGATTTATATAGCTTCATAGGTTCCAAAATCAATAGACAATTTAAGTTAATAATTATACTTATGTAGTTATGTTACCCTCTGTACCTAACAAACACAATACATTCATGAGTGCAACTTACCTATATGAAACATGCTTTATAAATTCTTATAAGGACAATATCAGAAATATCGACAATATTAAATTATTTATAACTTTATAAAGGTATTTGTCGCACTAAATCTGTAGTCCGTAATTGCCAAGTCTCCTAAAGCCACCAGTTTATATGGGCAAAGGAAATAAATCATGCCGTGACACGCTACTTGCATAATAAGGTATTTTCTCATTATGTATTAACATAATTAACAAGCCAACCAAGCGTTGCTAAATAAATACATTATTTTATGTGATAACTGATAACAACCAACGTGACAACTAGATAAAATTTAAATAGTAATTGACTTTCAAGAAATACACAGAACTGCATGATCAGTATATCCTGAATCCACGTTTAGCCTAGCGGGCCAAAAACGGATGATGGGCAAAAATGTATGGGATGGGTCCCCACCGACCAATAACAATCAGACGTATATCGTTGGAAAGCTCTTTGTTGACTATGAATTGTTTCTATTGATGGCAACTAAATAACAACATCTGTATACATAAGTCTTTGAAAGACAATTTACGTCCACTATTACATAATTTAGAAATGTGTCAGGACCAGCGTTTAAAGGCTGACATCTCGCAGGTAAATAACCAAACACTTGAATAAGTACCTAACTTTTAAGCAAAGCATCAGAATTCTTTTAGCTACTTATAACTTTTTTCACACAACGATTTGAGAATCGTCCCAATAGAAACAATTCATAGTCACAGAAAGAGCTTTCCAATGATATACGTCTGATCGTTATTGGTCGCTGGGGACTTTCTGCCCATCCTCCTTTAAATGTTCAGTGACAAGGAGATGTACTCCGTAGTCTAAGGAGATGCAGTTGATGTATTCTAGTGAAACCCCGTACGTATCAGCACGACCAGAAATTCGTTAACCGATTACATGTACTTAAATATTTTTACAAATGACAAAATTATATTATTTTAAGATATTTTTTCAATAAAAATAGTTGGATTTTCCGCTTGTAAAATACCGGGAATATTTGTTTTAGTTACATATGTATAAGTAAGTAAATGACGTAATTAGCACGTAGTACCTATAATATTTAAAATAATGTAAATGTAGTTATTGGTAACATAATAATTTATTTGTTTCATTTATGTACATTATTTTGTTACAATGTTATCTCTAAGTCTAGCAATCTATTTATTTTTAAACGGTTTATATGTATGTACCTATACTTGGTAATCTTTTATTATGGTTTGTGTACACGTACTAGACGATTTAACAGTAACTTGGCCTACACGTGGGTCGATACTTACTTATGGTGACGATTTTATAAGTCACGGTCATTTATATGTATTTTGTGACGAAAATAATCGTATCCAAGCACGGGTAGAATAAAAAGTTGGCGTAACCAACCACGATCTAATGACGACGTGGATGTGGCCATCGAGGGCTTTACTACTAAAATAGATTAATATTAGGATATGGGTCGGCATTCCCAGAACTACGACTTTTTACGTAGATCTACGTACTTTAGCCCTATAGTAAACAGGAAATACGGAGGTCTACTAACTTTTCATTTATTTATTTATTTTATACCTTACTTCCATAGATTTAAGAAAAGGAAACTTTTCTGTAAATCTCTGCTTAGGTACTTCTATCTTTACAGGTTTAACCTACTACGACAGAGTAGCAACTTTATACTTAAGTGTAACATACGATGTACATAGTTATTTTTTAAATTCATTCAAAGTACAATGGAATAGGTCAGTAATATCCGCAACTTTATTGAGAGTATGCATCGTGCGCGTCATTAGTGCTTTGTTTACTAGATTGATCCTGCCGCCTACCACCGTAAATAGCCGTCTACCTACGTAGTTATCAGGGACACATAGATAGCAATTTCCCAATACTTCGAGATTTGATATACTTGGGACTTTGTGCCACCTTTATGTCGGAGGCATAACCGCTAATTTTGAACTGCAAATGGTTATCTTGGCCTGCTGTTGACCGTACGTATGAAATTTTTTATTAAATCTTGTCGCGTCGGGGACCGCTTTTTACCTTCAAAAATAATTACCTAAATCAAAAATCACCTATCTAAACAAAATTATATTTATAATTACTGATATAATGTATTAAAGTAAGTAGGTATTCAGAATTAAAGTGAAGTAAGCTATTACAATTATATTTGTATAACAATGGGATTGAGGACTTGTTAATGTGTGCTTCTAACGTTAGGCTAATAAATTAGAGCGGTCCCCCGACGCGACAAAATTTAATCAAAAATTTAATACGTACGGTCAACAGCAGGCCAAGATAACCATTTGCAGTTCAAAATTAGCGGTTATGCCTCCGACATAAAGGTGGCACAAAGTCCCGAGTAGATAGTCTGACATGCTTTAGTTGGTACTTACATAGTGTTAAAAGTTATTTTTTGCTTTTTATAGGGTTTAGCATTTTAAACCTTTTGTCATAATGATTGCGTACTTTTTTTGGGTCGGGGGTTTTTTAAATTTGAAATTTATATTAAATAGGCTTACGCTTGACCACAACGCGCCTGATTGTAAGCACCGTTGCAGTCATGGAGTGCGCTTGCCTAAAAGAAACCGCCCCCTGATTACCTAATACTTTGAAATTCATTTTACGTAATACGGATTTGACAAGCAATCAGCGATTTTTGTACAATTTTCGCTATCGCTTTGCGTTTGCTAGTTAGGCAATAAGGTGGCTGGTTCACTCTCGACTTATGAATACAATCGACAATTTTTCTGGTGGTGGTGGAATTATTCATGCAAATTTGGGACTGCAATGTACATAGATACATAATAACTTTCTCATAGTGGCTACGATTTTTAAAAAATCCGATATTGCAATACAGGTAGGTACAGGTAAATTCTACATATTTTGTTAGAAACAGTTTCATCTGTTTAACCGATCTACCGCTGATTTCTCGAACGCTAGCCAACCTGTGACGTTCGAGAAACGGGCAGCTTTTCAAGCGATAATGTTATTTAAAGTTGGCATAGTTTTTGAATGGATATTTAATGTACTCTACTGGTTTTTACATAGGATGTCAGTTCCGAAAAATTTCACACTCTCACTGTCGCATTTATTTACATGCCGCGTAAAAACCCGCCCTTTAAACTCTTGTTTTTGCATCATCGATTGTCTGATGTTATGACAATAAAGACAATAAATGACGTTATAACATGTCTTGTCAGATAGTCTGCCTCAAGGCAGGCTTCTTAGTAATTGGCACCAGTTCAGGGAGTGGTACAGAGTGCGTAGACAATTTAACATCGTTGGGCATCGACGCTCGCAATCGCAACACTCCCGTCAATAGCCGTTGGAATTTTATATATTACGTAACTCGACGAACGCGTGGAAATGAAGTCTTTCTATAGGAGCAAACGTGGTGACGAACATCTATCGATTCGATCGAGAAATGAAGTTACTTTGTCTGAGGTCACCAAGTGCCAGGTTCTGATTCAAAATATTTATCATATCTGTGATTGTATCAGGCGTTACTATTTATACAGTTTCTGTTGTTAGGTATAGGTACGGTATAATTAACGTGACCAGACGTCCCGTTTTGAATGGGACTGTCCCTTTTTACAGTTACATGTCCCGGTGTCCCCGAAACGGACTGTAGGATGCAAAATAATCCCGTTTTCAGAAACCGCACGAAAATTGAGTTGCAGACGGCCAGCCACCGCCCTGCTAGTTAATACATCAACCCTCCAAGTTATGTAACGGTTCTTAGCTTTACATTTACTGAGAAGTTGTGATGGAAAAGAAAAGGGGTTGATGACTCATCAACCCATCAATCTCATTAATGATGAGTTCGATTAACGGTCAATTTCAATACTAGAGACCATAAAGAAGCTCGGATTTTTTTTATTCCAAATTTGAAATTTTGTATGAAAACAATGGAACATTTAATCTGAAATACGCAAAATATCTCTCGAGATCGGTTATTTGAAATTGGTTATTAGTAGTAGAAGTTCCGTGCACACTGAGGGAGGAACTAGCGCCACCAATGGATTAAAGGATCTACTTATGGGTGAAATGCATATACCCATATGTTCGGCCTGTGCCGAGTTAACTTAAACAGGTATGGCAAAGGGAAAGTAACGGATGTATTGATAGTACAATAAAAACAACACAGGCAAATACCTGTCCTGAATAATGAGCGATTTTTTTATACCGTGGCAAAAAACATAACCCTCGCAAATTGTGCGCAGTTTCTTTAATTAATGAGGGAAGTGGTGCGCTCATAGATGTTTTATTTGTTTGTGTCATCGTATCGCTAATTAGATAATACGGTATATTGTGAAGACTCAAGTACTTTATCGTCAAGTTAATACGTTACACGGTCGGTATTTATTTTAATTACTAACGGAAGGGAGCGGATACCTAATACCTTTAATAAAATCAACAGTAACGTTGCTTAGTTAGAGAGAAGCGACTTGTTACAACGGTAGGAAGACGCAATTGAAGCGGTGAAATAAAAAGATGGAGTACAAAGCTGGTAAGTTTTAATTCTTGGATTTTTTGTTTATTTACAGCTAGGCCTTGTGTCTTATTGTGTGGTATCTATATAATAATAGATACAACGGTATCAAATGTATGTAAATATTCAAGGGACTTAGACAAACAACCAACAGCGAATTTCGCAAAGCTGTCGACCATTTCGTCCAAGAGGACGCCATCAGTGCGTTTTAGTATTCATTGAATGACGTGATGAAATCTAACGGCTATTGGTGGAAATGTGGCTACAACTTTCACTTGTATATTGTCTGGCTAAGCCTCCAGGAAAAATTTACCAGGCATAGGCAGTGTTATTACCGCGTCTAAATTAAACACTGTTTTAAATAACATTTGAAAGCAAAATGTATGGTATATCTGTCAAAAGACAATGTTTATCTTAAAAAGTGTTTAAATTCTTTTGCAATAACACGGAGGGAGTCTAGCCGTAGTGCACTCACGCATGAACTAGACCGTGGATCCTTTGCTGAGACGCACTTACCTTACATCCGTGACTCGGAAACAAATATTGCTACTCGTAGAGGGAACAACTGAGAATTCCTCATTCCCAGCCATGAGAAGTCCACCGCTGAACATAGGCCTCCTCCTAATTCCCCCGATATGAGAGAAGAGGGATACCAACTCCAACCAGCAGTCAACTTTACATTCGAAAATATTTCTTGCGACATAACGGAGAGATGATCTCTCCGAGGTCATTCTAATCAAGGCCCTTGTTTTACTGTAGAAGTAGAGTTTAAGTATACGAGAATACTCTGGTATGTTCTTTTCATATTTCTTGGGTTAGAGGTACCGGGGTTAGTAAGTATGTACCTCATGAATTGCAGAGTTATTATGAATAACTTCACCACGTATTACTCCGTACTTGAAATAAGTAATTACTTAACTACCGTTAACGGAGCTGCTGTAATTAAATAATATACCTAGGTCCATAGCGCAAATTACTCTCTTGTTACGTTTTTCCCATAGACGGTAGGTAGGTACTTCCCGAGTGTCTATGATGTAAGTAGGTAAATAAATACTTACAGAAAAACTCTGCGGTCTAAATGTTAATTTATTTGTTCAATTTGGGACTAATGTGTAGTTTTTGCAATCAATAAATAAATGAATTCGTTTGTCCTATCCTATTAGCAGTCTCCCCATGATACTTTAGGGGTTTTGCACATAGCTAGTTAGGAATATCTTCTAGGTGGCCTAGTTTCATACAAACATTACCTACAGCTGGATAAATTTTTCATTTATTTCCAGTGTCACTTCTGGTCTTGATGATCACATCGTCACTATGTCACGGGTTCCCGCCAGAGTGCCCCTGCGCAAGAATATACCAACCGGTATGCGCATCCGACGGCCAAACTTATAACAACCACTGCGAATTCGAATGCAGGGCTAATTACTTGAGAAAGGCTCACGGAACTCAGCTCTACGTGCTGCGGGAAAGCAGATGTGATGAGGAACTGTATGCTTAGGTAGGAACGAATGAGGATCTATACCGGCCACCTTACAGAGTCCCAATGAGACCCAAGACCTCGCAACGCGCCTTTGGCTTAGCGTGTGCCTTCCTTTGCTTTTATATTTTCCACGTTTTATAAACTAAGGGCCGATTTTTTCAATAGCTTCTCTAGACTCTTGATATAATAATAATAAGTTGATGCTGTCTGTGACTGTGTTTCTCTTAAAGTTGATCAAGATAGAGGCAGGATCAACTTTATCTTTCGATAGGCTAAGTGAACATTGGAAAAATCGGCCCTAAGTTAAATAGAAAAGAAGACCGGGACCTGATACCCTGCTTGCGACCATTATAGAACCCTACATTTTCTTTTCTCTGCTGATAGAATAAATTAATATTAATACTTATAATTATTAGAATAATAATAATAATACTTATTAGAAGGTCTAATTTAGACCTGACGTAACCATGAAGTCTTAGCATAGCAGGATTGTCTCCGTGTCTATAGCGGTGTCTCGCTTCCACAATGATAACAATCCTGTTATAAGGAGAGATCATGGTTACCAACGCATAACCCTGATACGTCTTCATGGTTACCCCAAGTGTAACAAGTATTCGATAACGTGGCCTATTTGTTCTGTTTTGTAAGAAATCTTTTTGTTACAGTCCTAATTATCTTTTCCCTCTGCACATCAATCACCGCAAGACAAGATCCATGGTCCGACTGGGCAGAAAAGGAATGCTACTACTGCACCTCTCAATATGACCCGATTTGTGCATCAGACATGCGCCGGTACAGGAACATATGCACTTACGAATGCAGACTTCAACACTTGTATTTGTACAAATTGCCGATGATAGAAAAGGTCGATTGTTTGAAATTGCCGCCAACCGTTAAGCTGTGATCAGCGCCATCTAGTTATACATTTTGGAAATTTGCAATATAATAAAAGATTTTAAAAATGTAAATATATATCATTTTTATTGTAGTAATATTATCATAGTCAATATACCTAGATCAATATAGACTTGTAGATACTGACAGTACATACTACATTTATTTATTTATTTTATTGAGTGTTATGGAGAGTTTTAACTATCTAGATTCTAGACACATAATACTATAACAATACACTTATTATTACAATATGTAAATATGTACTTGTATTGCAAATATAATCACAATATAAATAAAATGTTATTGCACAATTTCAATCATTAACAGATCATCAACAAATCATTATGAAAAACTTATCTAATTCCCCTACACAAGACCTAACTGGCTGTTCACAAAAGTATGTAAGTATTTAATTCATTATACAAATTAACATATTTAAAAATCCTAGTAAGACTATTAAGTTTATAAGTACTTACTGGTACTGATAAATCTGCCTACCTACCAAATTGGTCTCAAAGTATTAAAGCTATAAATTAAACATGCCAATCAGATTTTCTGGCCTGCAAGCTGACAAATTATTATTATAATTATTTATTTATTTATAGTTGTAGAGCTCTTCGCAACTTATGTACATAATTATAATTTAGAAGAGTTAGGAGGCATTAATTCATCTAAAGTAAATTTTTTCTTTGACCTAAATTTATATTCTGAATTAGGTATAAAACATTCCAAGAATAGATGTGTAATCATTCCTGTTAAGCCCCATATTTTATGTTTCTTATACAGATATAAAGGTATGAATATGTTATTGAAGTCCATAGATGCCTGGTTGTTTGTATCACAGAAATGGCTGACTGGAACTGTGAAAATTTCTTCAACTTCATGTACACTGGGCACCAGTTTGTTAAACTGGAAATCTTTTATTTCTCCCACAACTGGGGTGACAACTAAACCTTTTTTCCTTCCCTCTATTTGTGGCATTTCTGCCCAAATATCCACTTTCTCTGGAGGAACGCCTATTTCTTCCTCTGTTTCCCTTAAAGCTGCAGCAATGTGCCCTTCATCGTTATCAACTTTTCCCCCAGGAAACGACACTTGAGAACCATGACTTTTTAAATTAGACGATCTCAAAGTATACAGAAGGCAAACTTCACCATTTTCAATACAAATAGGTACCAATACAGCTGCCAATTCTTTAATCTTCTCTTTATCCCTGACCAAAACTGGTAAATCTTTTATGCACCTTACACACCGTTCCCTGGCTGCGAGAGAAAGTAGCCCTTGAGGAGATAAACTCATTATTATTCAGTTATGAAATGTATGAATTTTGAACGGATGATAAAAAAGGATTTATACATAAACGTAAATATTTGGAATTTACCCAGGAGCGATTCAGTAGGCAGCAGCATCAGCTGATTTTGCAGCTGATAACAAAACAAAGTGACAGTCCTGTCAGATTGACAACTCTTTTTTCTCGAAATAAAGGCAAAGGATGGCAAATATTTGTGAAGTTTATCTCAATATAGATATTTTCATATTCATAATGACCTTGGCCACAAAGCAGTGTTATTCCTTACATTGGTACAAACTATTCCACATGCAACATCGATTTCATGTTTCATGAACGGAGGTCCAAATCTGTGGTTTCATGAGGCAAACACACATTAACAAATGTTACAGTTTACAGTCAGCACCACATCATAGATATAAATATATAGCGTACCTTATAATATTAATTATTATTATTATATAAAGTCAATTGATTAAAGGCTATATTTTATAAAAGTAGCTATTATGACTCCTACAATATTGTTCTGGGAGGTTGCGATGGTTGTATAAATAGCAGGGTAGAAACTAAATGGTGTCACTTTATTCTTGACTGTTGAGTTTGTAAGACGTTACTCTGCTCGATCTCTGTTCTATTTAAAAACATTGCAACGATATAATCTATTTACGGCGAATCGGGTTTCTTGCTGCTTCTTTCCCCGAATGTTATATCGCCTGAAGCAGCTTTAACTGTATAAGTGATAAATAAATAGTTCTACATAGCAACTGCGATGTTTGACTCCGCATCCTGAATATACTGCTGCGCCAACGAGTAATCATCGGTGACACTTCAGAAGTGGGATGCCGGAAAATAAACCCGCCCTGCCCACGGGTGATGACTGCAAAAAAAAAAAGATTTGCGAAACATGGCAAAATCGGTGAAGAATGTACACAAAAGGATGGAGATTTTTTTTTTATGGACAACTAGAATATATTCAACATGAAACAACAAGAAACTGGAGAAACGAGAAGATGAAGACAATGTTATTACTAGAACCCAATCAATGATGCTGCTGTACTACCTAAATTCCATGCTGTTGCTGTTGCTGTTAAGAGCGCCAGTGTCAAGATCTTTTAATGTCCATCTGCAGTGGGAGCCGATTCCGCATCACAACTTAAAGGTTAGATATATTTGTTTGTTAGCTCTGCTTATGTGGATACTTATACCAAAATCCTTGTTTCATACCGTACCGTTGGTACGTGATTTTTGTTTTAGTGTAGTTTGCGGTTAGCGTAGGTTACCGTACGTAAATGTCGTACCTACCAGAAAGAAAAACTATGTTAGTTGCACAAACAGTACGTAAAGAATATTCGTATCAATTTTTACAAAAATCTCGGTGCACAAAATGTATCTATTATGCGTTTGACTTTATTGGGGTACCTAAGTATTTCAAATAATGTTCCGTTATTAAGTTTTAATTACTACTGCAGGTATGTTTGACTAGCAATATTTATTTCGTTAAATTTAAACAATAATGTCCGTCCATAATCGGGAATATTGTTATACTAAAATATGTAAACTATAAATGCATAAGTAGATTGTATTGGTGGTTTGTCCTGTTGGAAAATGAAGATTTTTGTCAGCAAACCAGCAAACATGTTTTTATTACGTGGAGTTTTGTAGTAATTTACTTATATGCTATTTAAAATATAGGTACTTTGAAATCTACCCACACTAGGGTAATTATCGTTAAGATAATTTGGTTCTAAATTATGTTCTCTTGTTTCATGATCTAACATGCATCGGTGTTCATGGTTATTTTTCCGGAGACCGTCGCCACCGCTTGGGGCCGTACGGGGGTAATCTGTGGGCCGTACAGAAGAGCACCTGGCTGTTGTGGCGTATCAGGAGCTGCTTATTCTGGGTAAGATCGAAACATGTAATTTGTTTAATATGCTGTGTGAATTTTGCAACTTTAATCTAATAGTTTATGACAGTTTTTCAAGATACGGCTTTCGTGTATCCATGTCGTTATCATAATAAGTTACGACCCGTTTTATTATATTATGTGTAGATATGATACGAATAATATTCACCTTACAATAGATTCAAACCATGGGGTGTAGTAGCATAAATGCAAGACTTTTGTCTGGGCTTTATGTTTCTGGGCTTGATTGTTGGCATCTTCTTGCTACGCCATGCTTAGTATTTGGGAAGGTGATAAGAGACTTTTGAGAAACAATATGATATTGAGTATGTGTACTGACACACGAAAGTATTATTTAGTATTCATTGCAACTACAATATAATTATTTGATCCTTATATATTTAGCGGGTATGCCGTTATTAGCAATCGTGATAAATAGGAAATGGAAGGTAAATGCGGCATAGCAATACGATACCCTAGTTTCTATAGTAGGTATATAGATAAATTAGGTAGTACACTCGTAATAATGCCATGCATCTTGGTAATACAGTTTGCTAGTGCAATATTAGGATACAATTTAACGATGCAGTTTCATAATGCACTTTAACAATGCGTTAAAACATTAGAGTTTCTGAAGTTCACAACAGTGTTGGTTAGAAATTATTAGTTTAGATATGCAGTTTTCCTATTAAATTTTTGAGTGCAGTTTAACAATGCAAATAGCAGTGTAGTTAGCTATGCAATTGAGCAATGCGGTTATAATATGGTATAAAATTTGGTAAAACTATCTAGAGATGCAGTTCACTCTTTAGGTTAGAAATGCAGTTGACTAAACAATATACCTATAGAGATACAGTTAGAAGTACAATTAACTATAGTTAGAGGTGCGGTTAACTACGATTAGAAGTGCAGTTAACTAATATAGTAAAAGTTTTAGTTAACTATACAGTTAAGAGTTATACTAACAATACAGTTTAGAGTTTCAGTTAAATATACAGTTTAGAGTTGCAGCAGACTATACAGTTTAAAGTTGCAGTTAACTATACAGCTTAGAGCTACAGCTAACTATACAGCTTAGAGTTGCAGTTAACTATACATTTTAGAGTTGCAGTTAACTATACATTTTAGAGTTGCAGTTAACTATACATTTTAGAGTTGCAGTTAACTATATAGGTACAGCTTAGAGTCACAGCTAACTATACCTATACAGCTTAGAGTTGCAGTTAACTATACATTTTAGAGTTGCAGTTAACTATACATTTTAGAGTTGCAGTTAACTATACATTTTAGAGTTGCAGTTAACCAAACAGTTTACAGATGCAGTTAACCAAACAGTTTAGAGTTGAAGTTAACTATACAATTTAGGGTTGTAGTAACTATACAGTTTGGAGTTGCACACAGTTTAGACTTGCAGTTAATTATAGAGTTCAAAGTTGCAGTTATTTATATAGTTTAGAGATACAGTTAACTATACAGTTTAGAGATGCAAGTAACTATACCGTTTAGAGATGCACTTAACTATACAGTTTAGACATACAATTAATTATAATTTAGAGTTGCAGTTAACTATACAAGTTAGAGATGCTTTAACCATAGTTTGAAAATGCAGTTAACTATACAGTTTAAGGATGCAATTAAGTACATAGTTTGAGGATACATTTAACAATACAGTCTAGAGATGCAGGTGAACTTAACTATACAGTATAAGATGCAGATAACTGTACAGTTTAAACAATTGAGTTTGAAGAATAAATCAATAAATAAATAAATTAAAAATAAATTTAAATAAATAAATAATTTAAAATAAATTTAAATAAATAAATAACTTAAAATAAATTTAAGTAAATAAATAAATTTATAATAAACTTAAATAAATAAATAAATTTAAATACAAAATTTAAATAAAATAAATATAAAATAAATAAATATAAAATAAAAAGATATAAAATAAATAAAATAAAGTTTAGCACTGTAACTTAGTGGTGCAGTTCAGAAATACAATTAAGCGATGTCCCTTAGAAATACAAAGTAGTTAGCAATGCTGTTAAACAATGCAATGCATTTAAAGTTTACAGATTAGGAATACTGTTTAGAAAAGCAACCTAGCAACCTATAGACAGGTTAGCAATACTAATAAAACCCAGCAATGTATAGAAAGTTTATGAATACATACATATAACATACATATAATCACGCCTTTATCCCTTACGGGGTAGGCAGAGCACCAAGGGCCGTTAGAACCACATGGTGCCACTTCTGACCAATTTTGAATACAAGTTTATGAATACAAGTTCACAAAATCAGTTTAACAATCCAGATGAGCCAGGCAGTTTAAGAATATGTTTGAATCACAACGGTTAGCAATAAATACAGTTTAGTAATATGGTTTAATAATCCAATTTTACAATGAAATGTAACAGTGTAGACCTGAACTGTAACTTAGTAGTTAAATTAATATTCATATTACAGTATAGAAATACTTTGCGATGATAGATATAATACAACAGGAAGTTAACATAATAATGCTAACATAATAGCATAATAAATATAAATAAAACATCGTGAAAATATTTAGCAAATTTAATGTGCCTCTGCAAAAGTCTGGTGCAGTTTCAATAAAATAAACCAGTTCGACTAATGTAGATCACTTAGAATAATATCGTACCATATGAGAAGTAGGTACCTACGGTTCATGGTGTTAACAAGTCGTAGATACTGCTAGTAAGAAAATTTTTATTAAGGTTATTCAATTGAGTTCTAGATTTCTAATATTAGTTCAATGTGAAGCTAGTAAAATTTATAAAATAATTATGAAAAATTACGGGGAATGTTAAAACTTACTGGTTTAAGGCTATGTTTGAGGAAAGTATATTACACAATGATATGAATAGTGCCTAGAACTAAGTAAAGTCTATCACTGAGCTTTAACTGAAACCTGTAGAACTTGTCTTGATGTTGTATATGTGACTTAGTCTCTGTGACATAACCCACATTGTGATGTATTCAATCTATGTCTCCTAAACAAGAATTCGACCTTGTTCCAGCTATTCTCCTCTATGCTTGTACCGAAAATAATAATATTAAGTGTCTTTGTGACGTATGATCTATATGACGATGTTGTGTCTGAATTATCCATAGAAAAAAGGAATGAATTATCTACCTATTTATTGCAATTATTATACTTCTAGTTAGGTACAAAAAGGGGGAATCGTCATCGTTTTCAGCCAATTGCAGTCCACTGCGGGATGTACGCCTCCACCAGAGCACGTCACACTACTTGATCTCCCATTTTGTCGTCGAATCACTGCCAGCCCCATTCTTTAAGTCATCAGTCTATCTGACTGGAGCGCGTGCAACGCTACGCTTACCGATGATATTTAACAAAAAATAAGGGGAAATAGAATAAACAAAACAATAAAATAATTTCAGTGTAGGATAATAACTTAAATATTATACATTGGTACTTTTACAAGCTTCAGAAAGTTAATTACAATGAACTTATAAGCCCCAAATAGTTAGCCAACTTCTGTCCAAAAAAAATGTACTATGTGAACCCTCCAAACTTAAGCGATTCGTTCGCCCACTAGTTCGCTACTACTTCTCTACTTGGAATGCATGATTATAATAATTGACTCTACAAATAAGTAGATAAATAAATACTTTTAGTACACACAGTTAAAAATGAAATAAAACTTAAGTACCCGAATCAAAACGAAAGAATCGCATACCTACCCGTTTGCAAAAGATGAAGACAAAGAATAATGCAGTTTACTGTCAGGTCTGCCATTATAACGACAGTGTGCTTCCATAATTATTATAATGTTGTCTATGTGACGCTGTCTATGTGACGCTGTCTATGTGACGCTGTCTATGTGACGCTGTCTATGTGACGCTGTCTATGTGACGCTGTCTATGTGACGCTGTCTATGTGACGCTGTCTATGTGACGCTGTCTATGTGACGTTGTCTATGTGACCCTGTCTAGGTGACGCTGTCTATGTGACCCTGTCTATGTGACGCTGTCTATGTGACACTGTCTATGTGACGCTGTCTATATGACGCTGTCTATGTGACACTATCCATATGACGCTGTCTATGTGACACTGTCCATATGACGCTGTCTATGTGACACTGTCTATGTGATTTAATGTTCTTTTTTTGTGTGATATTATACTTATTGGGAACAGCTGAAATCTGCGTGAATTTTATTTTACAGATCCTCGTCCAACCCACTAAGAGTGAGCGCCGTGGGACACGGCTTATGCAGGATGGCCAAGTGTTACAGTTTACAGTCAGCACCACATCATAGATATGAATATATAGCGTACCTTATAATATTAATTATTATTATTATATAAAGTCAATTGATTAAAGGCTATATTTTATAAAAGTAGCTATTATGACTCCTACAATATTGTTCTGGGAGGTTGCGATGGTTGTATAAATAGCAGGGTAGAAACTAAATGGTGTCACTTTATTCTTGACTGTTGAGTTTGTAAGACGTTACTCTGCTCGATCTCTGTTCTATTTAAAAACATTGCAACGATATAATCTATTTACGGCGAATCGGGTTTCTTGCTGCTTCTTTCCCCGAATGTTATATCGCCTGAAGCAGCTTTAACTGTATAAGTGATAAATAAATAGTTCTACATAGCAACTGCGATGTTTGACTCCGCATCCTGAATATACTGCTGCGCCAACGAGTAATCATCGGTGACACAAAATAGGTACTTCATGGCAAAATAGGCTAGTCGTTTTGCGTGCTGTCACAGCAAAAAAGTATACATCAATCAGCTGTTAATGACAGTCATGTCATGTGTCAGACTACCTGACATGGCCTGACAGTTTTTATGTTTTGATCGTGTTTTGAACCCCTTTTATAATTTTTACAGACATTTATTAATTTATTTAGACCAATATTTAAAGAGCAATGAGCTTGAAACATTTATTAGGTGTTCAAAATATATTTTCACGTGCAACACGAGAACGTTTTGTCACAAATTTACAGCATGTTCGTGTTCCTAGTTCAGAAAAACCTAATGCAGCCTCGGCATCAGTTTTAGTACCAATTTGTACTGTGGACAACGTAGTTTCATTATTGTACACTGTCCGAGCCACAAATCTTCGAAGTCATAGTGGTCACATATCGTTTCCTGGTGGTAAAGCAGACGCCAACGAGACCCCAGTAGAAACTGCACTGAGAGAAACTGACGAAGAAATTGGCTTGTTACCTTCCAAGATAGAAATATGGGGACAAGGGCCCGCTTTTCCTGGACGTAGTAATAAACTGATGGTCACACCCGTTATAGGATCAGTGCTAGATCTTAATCACAACGACTTGAAAATAAATGAGAAAGAAGTGAATGAAGTTTTTACAGTACCTTTATGGGACTTATGTCGGAAAGAAAACCATTTTTATACACAATTCAGAAATGGTTTTATAATGCCAGTATTTCTTATTGAAGACTATAAAATATGGGGAATGACAGCCTATATTACACATGTTGTACTTAGTTGTTTATTACCAAAGAATGTATATTATAATGACTGGAAAAGTAATAAGATTATCATTAAATAGTACCTACAAAATAAAATTATAGATGCCCGGTATGGCAGAATTTTATATTTCATAGACATTTTTATATTTCCGTTTTGTTATTATTTATTAGATAATTTTAATTGCAAAGTACTGTGTATTTATTTGTATGGTACACTAGTTAATACAGGTATAACAAAAGGGGTATGTTAAGCGAAAAGCTATGTAACTAGCCCACTAAATTACATGTTTATTTTTCCAGATAGTATGGAGAATTCCTACACAACTCAGGAATGTTCATACAACCTGGGAAATAAACATGTGATTTCGAGTCTCAAATTTTGGAAATAGGTTCTCTATAAGGCATATGATTGTGTTCCCCGTGAGGTTATGTGGTGGGCCCTGAAAGTGAAAGGTGTGCCAGAATTGTATGTTCATTATTCGAGCTATGTACAAGGGATCTCGTACTAGCGTTAGATTGGTTGCTGGTATCGCCAACAGTTTCAGTGTCACGGTAGGCTTGCATCAGGGTACCGCGCTAAGACCTTTCCTTCTTGTAATGGATGAGCTTTCATCAGACATCCAGGAAGAGGCACCTTGGTGCATGCTTTTAGCCGATGACATTGTCCTTGTTGGTGAGGACAGGCCTGAGGTACAGAATAGACTGGTGAAAAGGCAGCAAAAGAATGTTGGCCTGAAAATCAGCAGATCCAAAACCGAACAAATGTTTTGTGATTTCGGCGGTCTCTCCAGCTCTATGTCAATATCCCTTGATGGTGTGGCATTGCCAGTCGGTTCAAACTTTAAGTAGGTACCTGGGCTCAGTCTTACAAGGGGTTGGGGAAATAGACCGAGATATAAAGCACCGAATTAGTTCAGGATGGATGAAATGGCTATAGGTCACGGGAGTAACGTGCGATGCCCGGATGCCGTTAAAGCTAAAGGGTAAGGTGTACAAGACAGTAATTCGACCTGTCGTCTTGTATGGATCTGAATGCTGGGCCGTAAAGAAGAAGGATGAAAATCGACTGCATGTGAGATGAAAATGTTGAGATGGATGTGTAGAGTTACAAGAATGGATAAAATAAGAAATGAGTAGGTATATAAGAGGAAGTCTGAAAGTTGCGCCGATCACAGACAAGTTACGAAGTAACCGTCTGTCTTGGTACGGGCATGTAAAGCGACGGGATGAAAGGCATATTTTATAGAGAGCGTTGTGCATGAATGTGGATGGATATAAAGGAAGAGGTAGACCAAAGAAATGTTGGATGGACTGTGTGAGAGAGGATATGCGTGTACTGGGAGTGAGCAATGAGATAACGGATAATAGGATAAGAAAAGTACATATTGCTCCGACCCCAAATAAATGGGAACAGGGCAGGAAGATGATGTTCTCTATAGTAGGCTATTTACATAGCTTTTCGCTTAACATAACCTTTCTGTTACACCCTGTATAGCTCTGTGAATTTGACGTTTTAATGTAAGATATCTCGCTCTCACCAATTTCATGCTACGGGCGCAGTTCTCTGATCTTCGCGCACTTTTTAACGTCAATGTCAAAATATCATCCTACCTACACCTCAATTTTTTAAACCAACTTTGCAAGGGGCGTGGCTATGAGTATGTAAGTAATGAAAATAGTGTGGTCCCACTCGGGCCGCTTCTCTTTCATCAGGTTCTTTATCGTCCGGCCTTCAATTTTTTAATATAGTTCATTACTTCAGTTCAATGCCTGCAGTTGATGTAAAATCGAAATATTGGATAATTAAACCTGCCCAACCTATCTTAGACCGGTCTGACTTTGGCAATAAGACACAAAAAGTCCGATATGAGTTTTTAATACAAAGTACAAAAGCTACATTGCTATGCATTAAAATATCACATTAGGTAAGTAAAGCATTATCAATATTCAACTATTATACTATACGCCAGCCCTCCTGGCACACGCAGTCATAAAACGTTATATGACAGAGCGTGCCAGGAGCGTTGGCGTATATTAGTTTTCCATAGAGGTAACTATAAACTCCTAAAGTAGAATTGTTTTCTTTGTGGAAGTGAGACACAGCTATAAGCAATGTAGAGCTACATCTTGCTTTCATTATAGGAATAATCCTACTTGACGAGTTCATTGTGACCCCACTGGTTAACAAACCTGCTTGAAGCTAAGAAAGGCACTGCAGCAGAAAATAAGCCAAAAAACATAAGAATCCAGAACCAAAGGAACAAAAAAATAAAACGCAAAATAAAAAAATATTTATCCAGGTTTATTTCTTAACAAATATGTATTAATATTTTTACATTGTCCAATTGACATGTTGATCGTCTCTCGCCCTCTATGTGTACTCCAAAATGTATACAAAATAAAACAATATATTTCAACTATATTTTGGTTTGACAACAGAACCGAAAGAACTTCCAAAACATAGGAAAAACATATCACAATATAAGGCATAAAATGTTCTAATAATAATATTGGTGGTCAAACTTAAAGCCTCACTTGTATATCTATTGTTATTATGAAGAGATAATACTTAATAAATTATATGAAAGTATGCACAGAAACTAGGTACCTGAGCAGGGTAACTCCACAGATCATAATGTCTAGGCAGTAATCAATCAAGTTCAGATATTTCCTTAATATAATTATGTCAGGTGACATTGTACTGTCCATATGTCAACATTTATTAACGTTCGTCCAAAGTTGCGTGTACATAGTTGTTCTACTGTTTAGATTATGTACTGTGGTAGGTATGTAGCAGGCAAGAGTTTTCAACAACACTTCGAGTTAAATATGCAACACTTGAACAATAAATATTAATATCAACACAGAACTAAAATAAGGCAGAGGCATTTAGCTACATACAGGATAACACGATTTACTTCCGAAACAGTCCATGTAACGTGTATATTACAATGATAATCATAGTAAATACTCTTGCAAGCTTGCAATAACACAATTACTATTTCAAAATAAAACCGCACTATCCATAAAGTAGTCTTAATCAGTAATGGCGATGAAATTGCTTCACGTCTAACCTAAATACTAACTACAGGGGTCCAAAAGAACAACATGAATACTGCAAAACCAATCTTACACCTATTGCGAATATAATACAAAAATATTTCCGGTCATCTCTATTCGTTGTGTTTGAACAATATTACACTAAAAACTATGTTAACATGGAAACTCATTTTGATGGGCGTAGACACTCGCCGAGAGATTTACTTCGCTCATTTTGATTTTGTAGAGCCATTGAAATAGCGGCTCTTTGGCTAGTAGAGGTAGATTGTACTTTACTGCGTGTTAAGCCACGTAGTATTTTTAGGGAGATATTCTGCTATAGTCAGTGGAAGGGATATTTATGTGCTTTCTCCTAGGCACAGGTATTAGGTATTATGCTATACACTTTTCTCATAATGCTCGCTTCTAATCTGGATAAATAAGCGAGGCATTCTGCTACATAGACGTTGTTGTGCTATTATTTGGGTAGGTATCGTGTACAAAACGCTATATCCACACGCGCTCACGATTATACTACTATGATAATGACGGCCATTCTGAAAATACCACAGACTAAAGAAAACTAGTAGCGACAATGTGAGTGCAAGACTGATTAGTCTCTCTCGGCGAGTGTGTACAAACCGGTGTCACGAATAATGCCAAGTGGTACATTAATTACATTAACTAAAATGATTTGTAAAAAAAAACAAAATTTCATTGTTATCGTAATGCACGTTAATTAACGTAAAAATGCACGATGTAGTCACAGCTACAAGTAAAAAAAAAAGAAAGTCCCACCGGAAGCCAACATTGTTTGATTGAAAGACAATCAACAGAAATTCGACAGTCCATAATATTTTAGTTTACGTAATTTGTAAATAAATGTGATGCTGATTAAAGAGTACCCTTAACCTTATTTTGGTCGGAATTGAATACACTTCGTTGTGTAGGGCAGTTCTCAAAATTATTTTAAACCAAAATTGTAATGGCCACAGTCGCCTCTCGAAATGAGAGGTTGAAAAGAATAAATAGTTTGCCTTCTCCAGTATCCTCGATAAAAACCTAAATTACAGCAACTAAGTAACAATCACCCACATAATTTTAGTTTACTTCGCATCCTTCTACATCAATTGCACCATCAAGTTATCTAAACCATACATCTCTTGTATAAACCGCCCACATAAAGAGACATGCACGTAACGTGTGAGTTTTCGATTCGAACTCGATCTTGTTTACGTTCCTACTTAATATTTACGTAGTGACGTTGAAAAAACATCACAACCAATGACGTAAAAATGAACAGACAGGTAATGTTCATAATAAAATGCTTTTAAAAAAGATCAACTTCACAATGGCTGCAAAACATAGTCGTATTCGATGTTGAATCGAAAACCACACTCGGCTCAACAAAATATCATAAACGAAATGTCTCAAGTAAACCAGCGGCTTGTAATTCTCAAAATATATTACCGACTATAAGCGATACAAAATTATTTAATTCAATTCTTTATACGTAAAATCTGTTCGGGCGGGATCAAAAGGTTAATCACAGGGTTGAAACTACCCTTGGCACAACTTTAAAACCCTTATTACCAAATGGTTCATCCGCTATGCGAACAGCCATAGATATAAATATATTACATACATGAGGCAGCATTTTCTATGATGGTATTCCAAGCTTACGCTAAAGTGCCAAGGGGCTGGTGGAACAAGTTACTCTTCATTCACATCTACGGGGATGGACGTTGTGAAAGTCGGCGTTTCCAATTCTTCGTGTTTCTTCATTTTCAGTGCCTGAAAAAGTTTTAAAATAAGATAAGGAACATCTATTTGGAATCGATGTTTCTACTAGAGAACTACTACTAATACTTGAGAAACTTTTACATCGATTGTAGGATTTTTTATATAAATATATTTCACATATAAATACATGTGTACAGCAAGAAATAAAATGTTTATGTAAAACTATTATTTACAGTTAAAACAAGTAATAAAATCATAAGTCAAAAGAAATAGAAAAGAAAAAGACAAGTAACGAAATTAAGAGTGAAAATTAGTTAGGACAAAATGTAAGAATGTAAATGAAGTATGTTTGTTTTCAAATTAAATAATTCGAAAAGTATGGAAAAACTATACATAAAATGTCAATAGTACAGATGAAAGTATTAATAAAAGAAAACCCAACAACAAAATATTAAACCAACGACCACATGTGGATTAAACATAACGAAAATGGATTCCATGTCGAATGCACACAATCGAACCAATGGTCTTCTTACCGGCCAACTTAAAAACTATTTTTTTAATTTATAATACATTGCTGCACATGTTAGTAACTTTTTAGCTCTTTGAAGAGCCAACGCGCAATGGTTCACGATCTAATGTCAAACGAAACAAAGTTAGCCGGTAAGGCAGTTCAAATTACGAATGAATGATCCAAATCCAACATCAATCGAGCATATTAATCGAGCGAGTACGATCGAGTGATTTATCGGTCGACACGTGAACGTACCGCACTAAAGTCCTCGTTCCTTTGTCTCAGTGTGGGCGATAGCACCAGGCCCTTCGACGATTGCTGCAGGATAGGACATTGTCATAGATATTGGCATTGGCAAAAAAGGTCGACAACGTGGCGCCACTGTCGTCTTTTGACGTCTGTGTTATCAGTGAGCAAATTCTTTAGTTCCATTTTCGGACGTTTTTTGCCAAACCGTCGGAAGATAGTCTTAAGATAATAGCCAGGAAACAAAGAATACGATAAGAAACTTTTATATGGTAATAGGAAAAACCACCCAGTTTGTGAATTAAATAGTAGAATAAAAATAGTAGAATACTGAATATATAGGTATGGTTCCTGTTTTTAATACTTCCCTACTGCAACTTCATATTGCGAACATCCAAGTAACCATTTTTTACTGATATTTAAAGTAGAATATTAAATTTCGAGAATTAGGCCTGTATTTTGAGAATAAGACTAGAGACCATAAAACATAACTTACGTAATTTAAGAGCTAAATCTGTGAATATTCCGATCTGTCACCCTATTTTGTCCCCCAGGGTGACAGATCCAAATATTCCTAAACCTGCCAATACCAACCAGGCTAGCATAACCCACCCGCTAGACAAAAAAAAAACTAAAATTAGGCCTGCATTTTGAGAATAACACATTTTAGACGCCTTAAAACATAACCTAAGTTATTCTGAGAGCTAAACCTGCAAGCCCCAGGCTAGCATGACCCACCTGCTGCAGTTTGTAGTGGTTGATGATGTCCTGGTCGGCCGGACAGCTCTGCGTGAAGGCGTCCAGCTGGTACATGTGGTACATGTAGCGCCACAGCGACCGGAATGTTGGCTACAGAAGATAGCAATAATAATCTATTATACTGTGGTGTCACAGGCGAATTTAAAAAATATAGAAAAAAAGCAATTTTTTTGAGAATAAATAACGTAAAATTGAGATACTAATTACATGGGCGGGTATGTTAAATTGACAATAACCTTAGCGCAATAGGTTGCGAGCACATCGAGCATAAAATTTCTTTACTATTTATTTACAAATAAAATTGGCGTAGATTTAAAAGCTTTTTTAAAGATAAGTCCGCCATTGATTTGTAAATTCAACGAGTATGGTTAAAACAAACTAGCTCAAAATAATACTCTTTAGGTCTTTTTATAGACAAGATAATAAGATATTTGTTGTATGCGTAAATTAATAATTCTATATAAATCGCATAAGTACAACAAAGGAAGCTTAATGTATACCAGAATGGAAGATTTAATGCGAAAGTAACTTACGGGGATCTCGAAGTCGACGAAGTACTTTCCGGCGACGCGGATGTGCTGCAGGCGTGGCATTAGCTCGCAGTCGAAACAACACATCGTGTCGCCCGTTAGGAACCTAAGGACAAAGACCCACATGATTCCTATATCCTGATCAATGGAAATCCTCATTTAAGAGTTCATACATGAACAAGCTTGTATGTAATATATACCTACGGGTATCATAAGAGACAATTAAAGGTTTCTAGGAGGTGGGCAGCAGAGCCTCCCGTGTTGGGAACATAGTCCGAAAATCACTGCCCAGCGAGCGTGGTCCTTATGGGCAAACACCCCCCTATGACAGTAGCCTTGTGGCGTACCCTGGGGGAGGCCTGCGTACAGCAGTAGTCTGCAAAAGGCTGATATATCATACCTAACTATAGAATTCACGCAGACGAAGTTGCTTGCAAGCGGCCGCTAGTATAATATAACAGTGATAGGGGCAAATAAACGGGTATGGATATGGTGTGAAAGAGACGCACATACCTAGTGCCTCTGCGTTCGAGTAGTCCGTCAATACGGCCGAGGTGCGCGCGCAACGCCGCCGACTTCTGTTCGTCTTTGCGCACGAGCACTAACTTGAGCTTCGAGTAGAGGTTCTCGATCAGTGATGCCACTTCTTTGTCCTGAAATCATAGAGAATTTCGCTTATTTCTAATCTAAACTTCGAATTGTGTATTAAATATTAGCAGGTCTGCACTGGCAAACTATTACGTACTATGTGTACCATGAACTGTTGTTTCCGTTGTACGAGGGAGATGACGCTTTACACTGCTTATAGCGTCATCTCGCTTCCATTTATACAATCCTCTATTTATCGTGAGTAATGAAGTGTGTGTTCTAGCTGGTTCATGAATGGAGACCGCGCCTTCACAAGCGTAGCGTTGGACGCCCTCCGGCCAAATGAACCGATGACTTAAAGAGGGCGCCTGGTAGTGACTGGATCGAGCCGTGTGGCGTGCTCTGGGGGAGGCCTAGGTCCAGCATTGGACTGCAATAGGCTGACGAGAGACGAGATAGAAGTGTGCTATGTATGCAATCATATAGATGATATAGACCTTACAGATCCATTAGCTTTACCTACCTGTACAAATAAATTGTGTCCTCCAGGAACTGACTTCATGATGTGCCGTTCAATCTTCTCGTTTTCCAAGATAGCGAGTCCGTTGTCGATCAGGATCGGTGGATGTGTCGCCTCGAAGTTCGTACGGAAATCTGGCGGTGGCTTCTGCATGTCTACTGTGGTCACCTGGAAATAGAGACGTAGTGTATTATAAAGTATCCTCTCTTCATGTTATTAAGTCATCTAGGGTTGACTTTAATGGTCCATGCATTGAGTAAACATTATATAAATTCTAGATTACCTTATGGTACGAGTAATTAGGTGGGAGGAAAAAATGTCCCTGTTTTTCTTTGATTCTGTATTATAAATAGGAATCTAGGAAGTTAGGTGAGGTTAGCTCTGCGCCTAATCTCTCCGGTCGTGTCGGATTTTCGTCCGAAATTCGAAGTACGATCTGGAGGTTACATTTAGGGATTGGAAGATCTTATTTGATAAATTTATTTATACATATAGGCTCAACAAAAGATAACTGAGTTGCTGCCTTACGTTGACGCGAATGAGTTCGAATTGCAAATTCACACCAGCATGTCTACATTGATTTATCGAATCTCCTCTATGCGCTTGCCTCATTTGTCTGCAGAAGTCGGTCACGGGTTCAAACGCTCTCCGTTCACGTTTTCTCTGTTTTATTTATATCGCATTACAAACACACGCATACAGAATACGTGTTGCATGGTAGCGTACAGCATAGTAAATAATGCACTCAAACGGGAAACGTGCAGTCTGTGAGATCAATAAAGGATGTTTTTTTGAGTAAATAACTAAAATGTCAACATGAAACGGTAGACAGTCCATTACAACCCCTCTCATTTATCTTCATATCAATATACCGGCGAAGCTGGTAATGAGCATAGTTATTATCTATAAAGCGAAAGGTCTCATTTCGAACCTGGAAAAAGGCGAAGATTATGAATTGATGCTTGTCTGTTTTCCTAGTTACGTTATCCTCAATAGAGTCCTTAGGGATCCCTACACTAAGGTGTGGTCCTGACCTTGCTTTTAAGAAACAATCATACCTTTAAACTGATGGTCTTAAGTTCGGCTAGGAGGTATAAATCCATGAAGTACTCTTGACAGAACAGGCAGGCTCCTTTCCGTCGGCCATCTATCGTCGATGCCTGTAACAAAACATTTATATATATAGGTATATATCAAAGTGTTCCAGAGACCATTTAGTGGATAAGATACTGGAGGATTGGCAGAGCTTGTCGCATCAAACCCAATGAGTTAGCGCCTCTTACCAACTCTCCTCTTCATGACACTGTTCACTGTTACCTATAATCTAGTAAGTCCAGTGAATATACATAAATACATACATACAAAGCTCTGTTCCAAAAAATGAAGTTGCCGGAACTGCAGGATCGCTAATGAGATTCTACTGCCACATTTAGTATAACGGGATCGGATGTCTAAGATCTGTGACAAGTTGTTGACCATCCTGATTTCTGTAGTCGATTCTTACGATAAGACAGACAGCGAATGTATTTTTCTCATGATTTGAATGATGGTCGGTTGGCTTGCCTATGGTTTTGGCACCCTTCAGTATCGACAATCTTGTTAAATGTAACGAGAAAAACATTTGCTAGTGTCACGGACACGAATTTACGTCATCCAACTTATATTTATCAACAACATTCATGAAACACAAAATTTAAGCTTACAACTAATTATTTTTGTTACGATTATTTTATACTCAAACCACTTAAGACCTAGAAAAGAGACGTTTAATTACAATTGCTAATTAGCAGCGGGCAATGTCCGCATCTCGGGAATTATGAAACATGGTAAATATTTTAGTTATTTAACATACTTAGGTAAAAAGATAATTTGTACCAAAGCTATGTTGTATAGTAGTTCTATGTTGATGCGGGAATACTTCCATGTCGTAAGCGTCGTCTATGGAACTCAGTTCTCTCAGGTGATAAGCCAGCAACTTGTAACTTGTCTTTTACATCCTGACCCCGCTATAATAAACGTTCTGGTTACCCCATTTCGGGAACATAGCCGTTGTATGTAGGTAAAGATTTAACTGCAATAACTTACTTAAGACTGATTTGTGTAAAACGTAAAAGGAAAAAATGTTGAGATTGCTAGAGATGTTAAATTTATCTTGAAACCTATAACCTATCAGAAATAGACGCCTTGATGATGCTTCGCTAGTAACCCTGAAACGCTACACAAGTAAAGAATCAAACAATTAACATATCCGCGCGAATCGTGCACTTTGCCTCGACGAGACATTTTGGCTCATTCGTCATATACTTAGTAGACATATGAAGACAGTTTTGCACATAACGTTAAAACGTTATATCTTGCATGCATTATTAAAATAATGCCAAGAAATTACCTTATAGCAATGACGAAGTCTGCGGATTTTTATCGAGCAAATTCTGATGTGCCTATGACATAATCGATTTTAGGATTAGCAACTAATGTACGAAAACTTAAGAAAATGATATTATGTGACTTCATTCGCTTCTCACTGCCAACTGCAAAACACATTACTTAGAAAGTGTTCAGTAAAAAGTGAAATGCCATAAACAAGAGCGCGGAACCTTGTAAATTCCATAAAAGGACACCATGTTAGTTTTTGTAGAACACTGGCACTTCACCATTTTAGGAGACAAATGGAAAAATTAGGTGCGCATGCGCCTCTATAAAAGTCACTGTTATTACTGAACTCTTGTAGATTTACAACTTTCTTCAATCCAGGGGCATGTTATCAAGTAAATTTTATCGCTTTACTTATAGTGTCTAATGCTAGACATTCAGGTAAGTTTTATAGTAGGTTATGTCATGTTTACAAGATTAAGGAAAAGGTGCAGCTCCATGTAGGATGTACTGATTGATAGGTTGCATAAACAGACTACGCAGAAGACACCTAAATTTTTCATGCCTCGCGTTTTCCTTGAGGGAAACTTTGAAATTGGATTTTGTTTTTTCCTTAAGCATAAACAGACCAAGAGCCCAATAGAAAACCAACCCAGATAACGTTAGTAGGTCTTTAATAGTCTACTTTTATTGTTTTAATTTAGTAGCCAGACACTCATATGCGTCATTATTTTCTATAAATAGGTACCAACTATATATGTATGTAAAAAGATGTTATTAATCGTCACAACTAAAAGCGTTTGGTCACTGTCAACAACTTTATCTAGTTATGTCCTTCAAAACTGTTAACCGTTGCCATAATTCGAAATTTTCACCCAAACCACAGTTATCGTCTTGTAGGAATGTAACACATTTGTCACAATATTGAATTTAGCTTGTTTCGTTAGTAGCAAAGGGCTTAACACAGCTTAGTTCGTTTACCAAAGTGTAAGTAATGCCAGTATGTCTAGTCTACTCGCCGTCACGTTTACGCTGTATATTCTATAAGTCATTGCAGTTTTCTTTCAAAACTTGCATGTTGCCTTACATGTAAATTAATTAAGGCGCTCCAATAGACGAATTTTAGGTATTTGAGGGGGTTGAGGTAGACGTAACTGCGGGGCGCCCCCCGCAACCAGCGCAATCTACCGCGGACGTCCTTATTCTGTCGCCATCCGTATGCGTATCTGGTTGATTTCGGGATTAATTGCCGGGATTTTAATTTCTTTCCTGTATAATCAATTTTGTAACTGGGTTACTTACTGCGTAAATTGTAAATATAATTAAAAAAAATTACAGGGTGTAGGTGACAGCCAGGCAAATACTGGAATGCTGAACAAGTACTATAGGGTTGAGTTACTAGACAATATTATAACTCGCAGGAAATGCATTTTTATTTTGATTATCCGTACCTAATGTTTGTTTTCCGCGCCAATTGTATCGGGCGATATCGACTAGTTAAATGGGCTTATTGGTTATTGTGTGATACATAGCTGTTTTTTGGATCACTTGTGACTCTCTATTAAGGTTGATCAGGTTTTTGAACTTTTTGAGCGTAACTGGTTTTTTTTTAAATCGTCTATTGGTAAAATTTTTGTTTTTAAGCCATTTTCTAAGGCCGAATTAAATAAACAAATAAACCAAACATAACATAATGAGTGAGATCAACACTAAAATATCGTTTCATCAATTCGATTCTGAAACTTCGCCGGCAGTTCCGCTCGCTCGGCTCGTGCGTTGTTTGTCATACTCTAACCTAACCTAACTTATTATTTTTATCATTGTATGAAAAGGGAACTGTCACACCGACAAAACGTCATTCGCCTTATACTAGTTGTGCGCTAAGGTTAATTTGATGTGCAGTCAGTATTTATGATGAGATTGTAGTATTTTTGCACCAAAAGGTATTAATTTGTCTTGTATTCGAGGAAAACAGTTTATGTTGGGCTGATATTATGTATTTTCGAATTATCTGCTGTAATTGTTTTGTAAAACATTGAGTTTATTTGTACTAAAATAATTTAATTGCTGTAATAAAGTATATAAAGGGCATACTGTACAAGTCAGTAGAGGAATAAGAGGGTCTTGATGTTTCGTAGGCGATGGGCTGACCATCTGTCACTACTAACCGAACTTGTATATCTCAACTATACCCTCAAAATTGGTCAGAAGTGGCACCATGTGGTTCTATCGGCCCTTGGTACTCTGCCTATCCCGTAAGGGATAAAGGCGTGATTATATGTATGTATGTATGTAATAAAGTATATAAAAGATGAGATTAAATTGATGGGCGATTATTTATTTGATGTGCAATTAAAAATATCTCCTAAACAAATAACTATGATCGGTTATAGGTTGCAGTTGCTGGATAATACACATTATTATTTATAACTCTTCTACACCAAAGTGGTATTAAAGTATGATCTTCAAATTCTTCCTTCGGATTATAAATGCGAAAGTAACTCTGTCTGTCTCTGTGTTACGCAATCACGCCTAAACTACTGAACCGATTTAAATTAAATTTGGTACAGAGATAGTCTAGAGCCTGAGAAAGGACATAGGCTACTTTTTAATGCAAAAAAGAGATGTAAGTGGTTGAAATAGTGGATGAAAGTTTGTATGGAAATTACGCCATTTTTTAAGCTAGAAGCTTAAAACTTATTTTTTAGGCTTTTCATTAGATATAAATAAATACGACATTCAAAGTTTGTAAAAGAATACCCTAAAGGAGCTAAAAATAGGGGGTGAAAAATTTTGTGTGATGACATCGGAAAAAAGCTTAGGGCTCAGAAAATAAAAATATAGAACAGAACAATACAGAGAATTAAGTAAGAAACTTGCCAAGCACTGCGCGCCATATGCAAAAAAGGGATGTAAGATGAAAGTTTGTATGGAAATTACGTCATTTTTAAAAGTTTTGTCTCACTACAAATATGCGAGTACAACTTCATAATGATTATCAAGTAGGACAATATGCAACAAACAGCTCTTTTAAAAATCGTAAAAATCGTACTAAAAACGTCGCACATAAAAATGTACTTAAATAAGCTTAATAACTTATTTTAATGTACATGTGTTTTACTTGCAAAATAATTAGCCTAAAAAAATTTAAAATTATGTCGAAAGTCACTACTTCACGCGGACGAAGTCGCGGGACAGCTAGGGATTCGCGGGCAACTTAGGGATTTATGTTCGAAACAATTTGAAATCATATACATATATACATAATAGTCACGCCCATTATCCCCCAAAGTGGTGTATATACAGGGTGTAACAAAAGGGGTATGTTAACCGAAAAGCTATGAATATAACTCACTATAAAGAACCTATCACCAAAATTTGAGACTAAAAATCACATATTTATTTGTCCAGATAGTATGGAGAACACCTAACCCACTCAGGAATATTATGAACATACAATCTTGAAAAATAAACATGCGATTACTAGTCTAAAAATTTCGGGGTATGTTATCTACAGTGGGTTGTTTTTATAGTATTTCGCTTACCATACCCTTTTTGTTAAACCCTGTATATACTGCTACTTGTTATATTTGCTATTGATACTAAGTTATTTGCAGTTTAATGTCATAAAGAGGACTATACTAACACACGTAAACTTTTGCACAAAATGTTCGGAAAAATCCCGGATTTTTTTCCGGGATTTTGTGGATCTAAAGAAAACTAAGTAGATAAATAAAATTATACTAGGTAGAAATGGTCAAATAGACACGTAACATAATTACCTACTTATGAATATCATTTTTAAATACGAAATCACTACATATTATAAAACAAAGTCGCTTTCTGATGTCTGTCTCAATGTATAGGTATGCTTAGATCTTTCAAACTAGGGAACGGATTTTTTTGATGCGGTTTTTTTAATAGATAAAATGATTTACAAGGAAGGTTTATAAATTTTATTATGTAACTAGGGACCCGCCTCGGCTTCGCACGGGAGTAATGCACTCTCACGCGGGCAAAGCCGTGGGCGGGCGTTAGTACAATCTAAAACATACTATAAAGTATCTATGTAGGTAGTTAACGTTTTCTACGTAAGTCTTTTTTACGTAAGGTCTCTCTTTTTTGTAACTTTTGTTACACTACGATTTCCCAAGTCTACTTACTAAATTAATATAGTATTTTATATTATGTATTTGCGCGCGAAAAAACAAGCACAGAACCGACGTTGACAGTGGTCACGGCGGTACTGAATGTTCCGAGCGAGACTGGCCAGTGCAAGGATTAGAACACAGCGTAGTTGTAGATGTGTTTTTTATTAATTGTTAATTATCTACAAAATTTACAAAAAATGTACTTTGGCCATAAACTAGATCTGATAAAGCGCTATACAACTATGCAAGTTTCGTGTTGATATTCACAATAGTTTTCAAGATATATCGCTTATAAGAACGTAAAAAAGGTAATTTTCAAATCGAAATTCTATCGAGAATTTTTTAAGTAATTAAGTTTCCACGTTGGCCACAAACTTGATAAAGATTTATATATATATATATATATAACATATAAAAAAATTAGAACTGTGGTAATCGGACAAGTATTTAAAAAATCGATTCTAAAATGCCTCTTCTGTCTGATCACACCGCCTTAAGAGACATGATGGCCACGCGTACTACACTGATTTTAAGCGAGTCCACATACAAATACAATGACATGAAACTATGGAGACATGGAGTCACGTTTGTAGAAGAAGTAGTTTTATGAAGAGGTAATAGTCTATTCAACATTGATGGCGATTAAAATACCATAGATAGAGTATAGACTAGAGATACCACAGAAAGAAGATATAAGCGAAAAGTAAAGGTAACAAAGTTTTACCACTGCAAAATACAAATACTGTGATCTGTGTTCCCAGCCTGTGGGCGTGTGTCCATGATTCATTGCCGTGACTAGTAGTGCGTTTCGAGGTCGAAGGGCTTTCCATTGAACACAATTAAGTAGGCAAGTACGTACAGTTGGTACTTTCTATACAAGGTATCATCTATCCAGTTAGGTTTATTCTTGGAGACGCGTATAGTTTTTGTAGATGTCTTAAACAATTTAATGTCGGAGTATGTTGATCACTTGCAGGGATGTAAGTAAACAGCCGGGGTTAATTACATTATTATTTACCTTATCTGTGATTTTACCTATACTGGTCCTAGCGCAGAGGATAATCCAAAATAATGAATACTAAAGAAATCCATTTATGAACTTTAGACAATCGTAAACGTCATTCCTATTCATGCCAAAGATGAATGTTGATATTTGCATGCTAAATAAGCAAAGCCAAGACGAGCGAATAGGGTGCACATAAATTCAACTTATTACATGGAAATTATACAACGATTGACATCAATCGGGTAGTTTCCTATGGTTGAATCTTAATAATATCTTATTCTTATCAGAATAAATAATGAAAATCATACCTATCTGTAAAATTACAATTTGATATGTGTCCAAATGTACAAAGATCACCGACATAGCTGAACGGTCCAGCAAGCTGAAGTGGCAATGGGCAGGGCACATAGCTCGAAGAACTGATGGCCGATGGAGTCGGAAAGTTCTAGAGTGGATACCACGTATCGGCAAGCGCAGCGTGGGAAGGCCACCCGCGAGGTGGACGGATGACCTGGTCAAGGTTGCGGGCGTCGGTTGGATGCAGGCTGCTTCCGACCGGTCGGAGTGGAAATTGTTGGGGGAGGCCTATGTCCAACAGTGGACTTCTCAGGGCTGTAAATGATGATGATGATGATGTGTCCAAATGAGGTAGTAATAAGCCTTCAAAGTATTTAATATAGCTGTAGAACAAAAGTTCTTTTACGCGCATACAAGTTGCTTAAAGAGTGACGTCACGTCGTAGTAGCCGTTTGTACGAGTATGGAGGGTTTCTGGCAAGTCTAAAATTGTGATTTTGAAATCGTTATATCTCGGAAAGTTTTCACGCTAGCAAAGTTTTTCTTTCGCATATGTTTCTTTTATTTTATAATCTTTCGATATAAATACAAATAAAAAAAAACTGTAAACAACCCTATTAAATGAAACTGAACAGCTTTAGGTTTACATGCAAAGAAAGTTAGGGAATTGAAAGAGTGAAAGCAGTGAACAACAAAATTATATAGAGAAAACGGTGCAACCGTCTTCATGCAATTCGTGAGGTAATCGCGATTAACAGCTAGGTACACGAAAAATATAGTATACGTGTTTAATATTCAAAAATGCGGTGTCACTACAACTTACACGCCGTGGAATAGAAACCTGGCAGAGCGATGGTGCGTAACGCACAGAACTGACGGTATCATACGTACTTTCCGTTCAGAAAACTATAATTATCTTCAAACTGATTCGATAAATGATAAAAAAAATCAACTGCCGCGCTCTTAGAGCGGCTAATAAACACCTTGGCAATAATTATAGACTTTGTAACCGGTGGAAACATCACGAAATGCAGCTTACATACATAGTTGAATTTGTTCAGCGCTAAATTCTCGCTGAAGTTAGCCGAGTTAAAAAGGTAGAATTATCTCTATACGATGATCAGGAGACAAATACTGTAATCCCTCTACCTAATCTATTGCATCTAAAATCTAATTAAATCTTGGATAGTAATGGCTACTGTCGTAAAATGATTGAGGAAGAGCAGCCATTTAAATATCACCTCTGTTATCAGATCAACGTTCAAGAACTCCAGGTAAAAATAACAATTAAAAACTATTGCACAATCTCACGATACAACTAGCTAACGTCATTCGATCGTTAAATGATGCGATTAGCCATTCCAGCCAATTACCAAAACGAAACATTTTACCGCACATTCTAGAATCAAGAGATCAAGAGCCTTGATAAAACTTAGCTGTCCGTACGATGCGCTTTGATGCGCGACGCGTCACTTTAATGAGATTGTAAACAAAATAAATTGCATCGTCGAATTAGTGTTCTTTGCACGATACCAGTACAATGGAGCCAACCAGGCGTTGCAAACAAACATCAGAGTCAACGACATCACCCGAACATATCACAGCCACTTTCAGTTTCATGAAAACGAAAGCGGCCACACATCTCCCGCGCAATGCAAGCTGCGCCATTTTTGCAAAGATGCCGATTAAAAAAGAAGTTTATCCGTCACGGCTGCGCAGGCGCATACGGCGGCCACCAATTTGTCAATTTCAGTCGTTTGTAGCCACGTTCCGCCAACGTGTAGCGCTAAAGATGAACGATTGAAAGTCACAGTCATTAGCACAATCTTGAAATTAATTGTGTGTGAACAAAATAGTTTATTAGTTGATATGGACTAACATTGTTGTCAAATAGTTCTGTGCAAAAACACATATCTATAAATCTTACTCACGTTAAGTAAATGTAGACACCATGTAACGATCGCTTCATTAACATAAGTGGAGATTACAAATCACCAAGAGACATGCATGAGGCAGATTTGTACGTAAACTTGTCACCACATTGAACATGGGGAATTGATTCTGCTTTGAAAAGTGTGCCCGTTGAGTTATCCTAAATAACTTTCTAAAAAAAAATTAAAAGAACGATTTCATCAATTAGTGTCGTCTCTCAACAGACTATAAGATTAATCGATACCTATATTCCATAAAGAAGTCGACGCTAATGAAGGAAGTTACATCATTAGGCATGTTTTCCTGCACATTCAGGATAAACAAGTCATCTATACGTAAACTAGTGGTCAGTGCAGCGACCGGCGACAGAGAAACGCATTGCTCTGACCGCGGAGCGGACAGGCCTTCTAATGCCCGTGAAAGTGTACCCGACTCTAATTACGCTTCAGGTCTCACTTGAATAACTAAAATTTCTGCCTAACGCGGGAGTGATTTGTCATTTTTGTCACGTTTCTCCACTTTTAGTTTAACTGTAATGAGCTGTTCGACCATTTGGCTTGCGGTTATTGAACTGAGAAGATTCTTGTCGATTCTAACGAAATCTCTGAAGTACTTAGGCTAGCTATTTTATTTCAAGGATAAATTTACATTCAGAGTCCCAATCACATCTTAACCTTTTTGATACTAGTAACAAGATAGGAAATAACAAAACCCAATCTCCAAGAATGCAATAAAGCAATTTTTCATGCCAATTCAGCATTTAGCCCAAAAGAAAATCGCGTGATGATGCGTGTCAAAGTGAAATCTTCAGCGCTGGCCATACCGTCTGCAGTTTCCGTATACGTTGACGTGTTTATGTCTTCCATTCCGATGCACTCTCACTAGTTGTCAGATTGCAGCGATTGAATTAATGCGAGAACTTATGCCATCAATGGGCCGGTTAGTGGGTGCTAAAAATATCAATGCTGTAAAATCGTTATTCTGTATTCTGAGGAACTTAACAGGTTAAATTTTAATGTCCATGAAAGGGGACGACCAGGGAAACGTCAAGGCGACACCGGTTCACAGTTGAAGTGCCGAAAACTCGTACTAAGCGTTTTGCTTCTGCATTCATAGTGTGAACAGCCAAGCTGTGGAACTCCCTGCCTGAATCCCTGTTCCCCGTGAACTATAATCTTGCGGTCTTCAAGGCGAGAGTGAACCGGTTTCTTTTAGGCAAGCGCGCTCCATCTTAGACTGCAACGGTGCTTACCATCAGACGCGTTGTGGTCAAGCGTAAGCCTAGTAATTATAAAAAAAAAAAAGAGAGAAATTAAGGAGGAATGGTGAGGTGATAAACCCCTATCATAAGTATTACAACTAAGCTGGTTATAACATGACTTATAAAGTCTAATATTGGGTCAGACGGATACATATTTGTGGGAATTCTTTCTAAAACATATTGTTTATAATGAAATTATTCTACGTGAAAAATACGTGAAGTTCAGTTTTGCTTGGGTCCAGCTCCAGCTAATGTCACAAAAGTTTCTACCGGACTAATGTTGACCTTTGCTATATAATATCAGCCTGAAAAAGCCATATGTCAATACAATTACACCTTCTACAAGAGAACACTAACATTATGCAAAACATTACATATGTGACGCAAATCACAACACTGTACTCAACCGCACTGCAATTCTATGCCAATACCATTCATTTGGGAATAATACAACTGCGGAAGTCTGAGGGCGGGGCAGCTTGCACAATCTGACGCTATCCGGTACTGTCGAGATACACAAACACAGATTACATGCATGAGGAAATTCTACTTTACAGTTATTTTTGCCTGTGCTGATGCGGGGCTTCAGTAGAATACATCTGTTGCATCTCACTCAGTGCATGTCGTAAGAATCGACTAAGGAACTCAAGGGTGTACTAGCTAGGCTACTTTTCACTGATAATTTACATCTGGCCCCGCTATACCGTTAAAGGTTATGGTGCAATCTTAGTGTTATAGAGACAGCTAGAGAAGCTGACAGCTCCAAACTAGAGAAAGATACCTTCAAATTTGCTAACTAGTCAACAACAGGTCACACCGCCTAGGTCTAGTATCATTGCACAAAAATGGCATAGTTATGTATGTGTTTTACATTAATTTTCGATATCATCAATGTATCAGCTGTTTCAAAGGTTCCTACAGAAACACCTCGTCACAATGCAGGTGTACTGGACGGTATCCTTATCGGCAGTATCATCTTACAGCGCTGACAATTTTTCAAGGTTAACAAGGGGTTCGTCAAAAACGTCACCTCATGTCATCCTTAGCACGCCACACTTAAAAGATCAGTAGATGGAAAGATTTTTTCTTTTATGGTAATGTATATTTTAATTGAATTTGCGAGTGTCAATGGGTCGACGCACAATACGTCACATCGCATTGCATTTATAAAAATGAAATGTCAGATCGAAATGAGTAAACTACATTGCCATGTTGATATTTATCATGAAAACCGATCTTAAGGTCAGAAAATTCTCACACACAAGTAGTTTGTGATAGTTAGTTTGCATAAATCTCAAAGCCTAACAAAGCTACATAACATTTTGCCTACAAGGTAAAACCATATACTATGGCACATTCCCTATCATCGTCATCCATGAAATATTTACTGCTCTTTCAAGTGATCATCATTCCCATGTCCTATTTTCTATTTTCGATCACGAACTGACTGTCAAGTCACGAATGGTACCTATTACTCAAACTCATGCACTGTAGGATCCTTATATGGAGTTAGTGAGACCATAAGTGAAAAATACTAAATTCATACTTCTTGTGAGCAAACTTGGGAGCCAACAATAATTTTAGTCTCTCTCTCTCTCTCTCTTGTGCTAGATGAATACAAAATACTATCATATTTCATATGTTGACACCTGAAGGGGATTACCAACTTAAGGATGTAGCGCTCCTAAAGGTGTCATCTTCTTCTATCTTCATTAAGTAACCTGACTGATTCATCAAAGCCCAGGCAAAGCTACTGAAGCTAGAAACGTGAGGAAAGGGGCACTAAGAAAGGGATTTCCCGAAGTTCCCACGGGAACGGGAAATAACGGGAGTGGCAGCCCACTACTTGCTCTAAATAAGTATTGCTTTTCTAGTGTAAATACAGTACTCAATAATAACGTCGAGTCTAAAATTTATTCATACTATTTATTAATATTCATACTATATCGTACGTGAATAAAATCATGATGATGTCAGTTCATAAATAACCGATGACAATGACATCACGACCTTGGATCATCACTTCGAGATTATGCTTTATGATTAAGTCAACACTTATCTCGGACTCACCGACATTAAAATGGCAATCACTATTAGAAAACTGTTAGTTACACCATAATGCTAATCTTGCTATTTAACCTTTTGATGTATAAATAAATTCAATCCTGAAATGTATTCTATGCTAAATGTTCTGAATTTCTGATAAGATATGAACAGGGAACAGAGTCAATTTCTACATAACAGTAATATAATGTATATTTAGGTTACGTATGTAGTAATAGGGATGTTTACAGTTTTTTTATTTGTATTTATATAGAAAGATCATAAAATAAAAGAAACATTTGCGAAAGAAAAACTTCGCTAGTGTGAAAACTTTCCGGGATATAACGATTTAAAAATCACAATTTTAGACTTCGACTACACAATTATGACGTCACTCTTTTGTAAGTTGTATTCGCGTAAAAGAACTTTTGTTGTTCAGCTATTTTAAATATTCCGTTTATAAATATGGTCACAAAGCAAAAGTTACTTTAAATGATGCAGGTGGATATGTGATGTTGTAATTTTCCATTAATTTACAATTGAAAAATGGACTTGCCCACTCAACTTTGAAGGCTTATTACTACCTCATTTGGACACTTAACCAAATTGTAATTTTACAGATAGGTATGATTTTGATGATTTATTCTGATAAGCATAAAATGTCATTAAAATTCAACCATAGTAAACATCCCTATTCTCAATTTAATAAACTTTGGGTTTCGTTCACAAGGCAGCCAACAAAATCAGTATATGAAACGACAGCACAGATCTGTCAATGGGCATGTGAAAAAATTTAGAGTTCTGACAGCAATACAACACGAGCTTAGATTTGAGGCCACGACCTTACGCATTACTCCGACTCGTTATAGGCATGCTGATCGTAAACAGAGAGGGCTTGTGCAAGCTTATGACGGCCTGGTACTTTTAGGTTGTAACCGCAATAGGTCTTAAATAGATAGACCCAGTTGTTAAAGGCTGCAGAAATTGAAATAACCTATTGAAGTTGACCACTAAAATACGTAAGATAACCTTTACATTTTGGATTAACTACTCACTCATTCATAATACACATGGCGATGTTCCCGAAATGGGGTTGCTAGAGCTGCAAGATTATAGACGATATTCTACTGCCTACTCACATCGTATAAATTATATGAACAATGCATAGACAGGTGCGCCTGATCGTTAAAAAAGCCCCTACAGGTACTAACAACGAGGGTACTGGATCTAAGGGGCCACAGACATTAGATCGATCAGTAGACCCCACAAAGATGACTTTCCATACAAGGTGGGCATAATTACCTGCCAATTATCGTCAGGCACTACTTGCTGCAATTTCATCGAAAGTACATAAATATTTTAACTTTCCAAAGGAAATAACAGTTTTAAGTCTGTCAATATTTGAGCTTTGGTCTCACTTTCATATTTATAGTATGTTAGCTGTCAGGGATTTATCTACGAGTATACACAGTTGTAGGCAAATACTACTGTCATGCAATTTTTTTTCATGAGGAAAAGAAATAATATGAAATAAAATAGCATGATATGAAAAGAGAATAAAACAAGGACAATAATTTTTAAAGGTATAGTAGTAATGTGGTGAAGACAGACGCACTAAGTACCTATTAAAGCAATGGTCGATTCATCAACTCGGAAGACAGGACAAGTGGTAAGTAATGAAACAAACACAGGCAGGTGGTACGTTATAAACTTATAAAACTCAAATTAAGTTTGCCTTGTGCAAAAACAAATGTAGAAGAAATAATTGGTTACACAAGAAACGCATTAAAGGTGTAATGATTCTCATTATATTTATCTATGATCAAAAGCTCATCAATTAAACCTTACGAGTACAATCTTTCGCAGCTACTGATTTCAATAAACCAAGATTTCAAGTTAACAAACTGGACAAATCAAAATATTAATAATAAAAGCATAGGCAGTTTAAGAAACACACATGAAACTGAAAATGGTTCTTTGATATAGGTGAACTTAGGTAAATCTAAATTTAACAACTTTATTACAAGTTGGATAAAGTCATCGGACTAAAAAAAGATTAAAACGTCTTACTTTGGTTACTGCAAATATCAAAAGAAAAATAGGGATAACAGGAGTTCAAATGAATCAGGGGAAGAGACAAGAGTAGAAAATGATAGGACTATTCATACATACACATGTTTCCAAAATGGAGAAGCCAGCATAGCCGGGTCAGATGATGTAAAAGAACTATTCTATGACATCAATAGGTCTCATTACGGCTAGCTCACAAGGAATTTCCAGTACTTCTAGAAAACACAAAGGTAATTGTCGCCAGCCAGTGTCAAGATAATTGTAATTGTAGAATTAATTGTGTGGAGGTATGCCAAGCACATCTGGTGGGTACTTAATCTGTTAATCAGGATCATCTTAATGTACCTCTAGTTAAAAGGAGAAACCTTGATGAAGATTTAATTGTGGAAAAGTGACTGTTTGATTTATCTAAATATACACAAATTGTAATAGAAAAAATCGTCTTGAATCGCATTTTAACGCTACAGTAGTAACATTCCGTAAGTATGTCTTCCACGATTATTTTAACAGATCGAACAATAGCAGAAGTTACTTTAAAGCAATTACTATTAACATCAGCATGATCAAAAGAATAATTTCCCTAAGCATAAGATCATTCTGGATGAAATGTCGATCATACTTACCTATGTTCTAAAGAAATTTCAAATCTTTACCAGATCTACCAAAAATTCATGTTCTCAAGTAAATGAAGTCTTGCCTAATAGTGGGAGAAACGATTGAGTCATTTCAATTTACCTGCAACAAAAAAAAACATTGTTAGACGTGATATTTTCACCTGATTTACACAGTTTTCTCGAGAGTCAGAACAAAAAGCCGTGGCCGTAGTGCAAGTAGTAAAGTAGAACGAATTCGTTCCATTCGACAATTTCGTACGCAGATGCGTGCAATCGCATTATCAATATAACAAACTGTACTATAATGTAATTTGTGATAATAGTTCACATAGTGACGCAACGAAATAAATATTTAGTATAGGTATTCACCTTTGTACCCGATATAAATTAAATTTGTTGTGCAGAGAAAAATATCCCAGAATTGGGCTACTTTCATCCCAGAAAAAATCCTACGCCTTTGAATTATTTTATAATCCACGAAACAGAGTTATACGAGCTAGGTATACTGTAGACATCCAAAACGCTCTACTCCTTAGGAAATAGAGCGTAAAACCTATTTAAATCGCCACATCTGTCGTAGAACCGATGGACGGTGGAGTAAACGCGTTCTCAAATGGAGACCGCGCCTCGGCAAGCGTAGCGTTGGGCGCCCTCCGGCCAGATGGACCGATGACTTAAAGAGGACGGCTGGTAGTGACTGGATGGCAAAAACGGGAGATCGAGCCATGTGGCGTACACTGGGGGAGGCCTACGTCCAGCAGTGGACTGCAATAGGCTGACGACGACCTATTTAAATCTGATGGAACCCAGTTCGCCGTTTGATGTTCTAGTATCCTTCTTATTCAATGCCGCATCTGGCCAGCGATCAGTTGTCGTCGCAGTGCTCATGATTTTCGCGTGCGTATCTAATTCGCTGGCTTTCCCTAATAACGATCGATGAGACAGACCGTGCTCGCCTAATTTGCTGTCACTTTCCTTTATTCCACTTTTTGTGGATTACAAAATGCTATTAAAACTCGAGTAAATTACTTCAATTAAGTACAATCTTTCTGTTCCTCCAGCCTTTGCCAACGTGGAATACGAAGACATTTCAATTATATTGTTCGATTTCGTAACGCTGATATACTCGTAAATAGGCATCTACTTAATAAATATAATTTTGTTATTATTCTACTTCTAAATTAACCGGTGTGCCATTCATTATATACACCATAAAATTATAGAAATACTGAGTATATGTAAGAAAAATAACGATTACTATGTATGTAGGTTAAATATTTTAGTTGTATAATACTGCATCGCTCCGTATGACGACTCCTCTGTAAGTGATTAACATAAACTATTCATAAAAACTCCAATTAGGTACCAAAGTTGTACATAATGTATAAGTAGTTAAAAATAGCTATGTCTGGTTCACTCAAGACGTGTGACATCATAGTGACTAACATTACATAAGGAAAGGTAAACAAGACTCAATCACAACAACAATAAAGTTCGTAATGATGGAGCAACTGGTGACGAAAGACGAGGAAAACGGGAAAAAATGCAACTTTGCCGCAGTGCTACAAACATTTATTAGCGGTATTGGTGAAATTAGTATTGAAGAACTAATGTATTCCAATTTAGCACCGTGACAGAAAAGATGCTAATTTGGCTAAGACTGGAAATGACGGCAACCTTTTTAATGCGTCAATTGCATTTAGATCAATGGCAGACATTACATCTGCAATTTCTTGTGAAAGTATTCACATTATAGTCTAAATAGGTTCAGAATGTTGCACCTAGGAGAAACTAAACGAGTTTTAGAACGTGACCTTTTCATAATTGGCAAATGCCCAACAATAGATTCAGTCCAAACATGCAGACAATGAAACAGATGCAATCGGAATTTCAGATTGATGATGCTATAGAATGTGCAAAAAAATAAAATTAACACTCTAAATTGAGATTAAATCAAACTAGTTACTTACCTAAAAAATGGCGCCGAACGGTTTCTTTAAAATTAATATATGTACTTAATAGTTTTTTTATTTGTATACAGAGCAGATGTATGTAATACTTCCAACATCCGCTGGTCGAGGGAACTAAAGAAATTGTCATTACCATAAATTGTATTATTTAATAATGATAATGTATAAGTAATAAATTCTTTAGCGGATAATAAGGCCAGATAAAACAATCCTAGCGATGTCGTAATTAATCTATTGTAAGTCTATGATAGGCAATTTGATAAATATTAGTAGACATTTTGGTAAATGTTTAAATTAAATACATATTACGGTGATTACAGTACGTCTATTTAGTAGAGATCTAGATGAAGAGAGATATAGATTCTTAAAACAATTTATACAGTCTAAAAAATATATTCTTAAAGAACCATCTGGAAGCCGGTATATTTGGCGATGACGTCATCCAACCAACTGAAGCTAACACATGTGACATCAATAATAGTCACGTCCGTGTACTTAGACCCTGAAAATAAGGACGATAATAGAATGACCTTAACAATATTTTACCACTATATCCGGCATTCATCACGAAACAAAATAAAATTGATAATATAATAACTTTACGAGTAGAATAACAAGGATTTCTAGATGGCAATCTTACAAATGGAGATGATTCATGAATGTTCCTATATTTCAAATTGTTTAGTGTCATTATGACACTGAGCAAATTAGTTCATTACGGAATCCTATACAAAGGGCAACGAACGCAAGTAATTGAGCATAACAGAAAATAAACTGCAACGATCTTGTTTTCTCAACTATGCTGCACTGACACTACCCAATATATTGTCATTGGTAGATACTGGCTTATTATAACGCAAGATCTATTGAGAATGTTACCATTAGATCTAATAGATAATCTAGAGATAAAGATCTAATAACAAGGAGTTAGAAATATCAACAAAATTAATATAATAAAATTACGATAATACTGATGTTGGTACTATGTGAGAGTGGCACTAATTATGTAAACTTACATATAATTCTAAACACTATTCGTTCGTACTAGAGCCATCCTATGCAAACAATAGCAAATATCAATAGTAAACAAACGCGAATATTCAGTTAGTCGAGTAGTTTGGAGATAACAGATCAAAGATAAAATGCAATAACGTAGATAGGATAACTTCACGTAGATAGGATAAATTCCTGCGTATGAGGATCTGCTTTGTGAGGAATCTGAAAAGTAAAATTCTCTATAATTTTAATATCAACAACAAAAGTTAACTGAAGTCGAAATTAAATTATAGTGAACGTGGATATTGTATATAAATAAGAATGAAGGAATAAAGAAAACACTGATATAGTTCAAGAGATTTTACAATGATTTATATAAAGATACAGAACTGTTAATAGCTGGAAAAGACGCTATCGTCTGCCATAAAGTATAAGTCAGGCATAAAGTTACACACACGTACACTAAAAACATGAGAATTGCAGCAAAAAGTCGGTCTACGAGCGCATTGTACCAGTAAACTGAACGAGAGCGACACACAAATTGTGGGAATAGGTATAAGAATAGACACAAACATATGTTAGGTACTGGTGTAAATGAATCCGATAAATATTATACCAAATGACAAAGTATTATTATAAGTAATCCAGTGTGGTCCAATGATAATGCTGCGGTTTGATTTATTTGCGGTTACATAAACACGAATGACATCCTGTTATTTGACAACAGGATAATGTAAGTCCACGTTTAACCGTCGTCACGGTAAAGTGGAATAATTTTTTATTTAGAGAGAAGCTAAAAATTCTATGACCGCCCTTTTTGCGAAAGTTAGTTCTAAGTGCTCAACCTATTTGGTTTACACACATCACGATTAGTAGAATGTAATTAGTCGTGTGAAGTAAGCCATATAGCGAGCAAATGATTTATCGGTGATAAATGATAATAATTGGATATATTAATGAAGTAATTTCAAGAAATATTAACTCAGCCCAGTTATCTACCTAAGTACCTGCTAACTATTGATATTACTTACCTACGATAAAAACGATAAACCATCTTATCTTTTGTTTAAATGGCGTATGTGCATATACCTGAAAATGTATTGAGCCAGATAGCCTTTTGTTCTATTAGCAGGACAGGCCGTTCATTTATTTATGTATATAAAAATATATCAGTGAAAAAAGTTTTACAAATTTGTCTTGGCAAAAACATTATGCCAGAAGAACTGAATAAACAGACCGAATAAAATTGATTACAGAAAATGGCCATAAATTGAAAGCTAGGAACATCCGATCCAAATTACAAGTAGGAAACTGAACTTTTCCCTTCCACTTTTTATCATCACTGGAGGATGCTACACAAGCACGAAAATGAAAGGAACATGTTATTATTATGTACTTGCAAACAATTTATTGCGGAATTCATACGCACCTCATATCGTAACGTCAACCCAACAGATATATCTTATCATTCAGCTATCGAGATCGAGACTTATCGGACAAACCGGTCCTGTGTTGTCGATGCTCCTCACACAATGGCGACAGGGATAAGGATCACTAAAAAGTATGAAACAGCTTTTTATATTTTTTAAAATGGAAATGCAAGAGAGGTTTACTCTGCCTTTTCCAGATCTTCTCAGATCAGAATAATTGCGGCGTCAAGCGAGTGAACCGGTATATTACATTTTAGGTATGTTACAATACTGAAAAGATTGTGACGAGATGATTTCAACTAGACTAGTTTTCAGTTTTCAATATCATACGTAAGAAGCAAAATATCCGGGTGGTTGTCAGATTTTTTTCATCGCGGCTTCTAATAACGTAAAAGACTTATCGCAATTTAACAAGTTTCAAGTTCTCTTCCAACTAAACCTAATATCTAATCACTTCTGTATGAGCTTCGAGAAGGCTTCACGACGGTACTGATGACGTAATTTTTCAAACAATCTGATAGCTATACACGTTCATTTTAGCAGTGTTTGTTGAGGCAAGGCCCGGCATGCAATCCCCGATCCGGTTTTAAAATGACTCACGGCGACCTCAAGCCGACCTCTCCATCTATGCGATCCTCTCAGATAGACCACAAAAAGCGCTTGGAAAAAGCCTTTGGCTGGGGTTTTAATAAAGGAGATAAAAAATGCAATATTGATGTACCTTCTTGGACCAATCCTCGATGAGAATTTTAGAATACTCATATGCAGATTAAACCTAAATTAATCCATTTTCGAGCACTTAGACCAGAAAATAAAACATTCCTGTGACGTTCTGCGTCAAAACTTTTCAGGGGATTTTAATACATTTCATATAAATTACAAGTGGGTACAAGTTGTATTCGATTAAACCATTATATCTGCCGTTAAGTTGTGTGTTTAAAGACCCCTAATTACAAGCATAGGTACCACAACTAGGGTCCTTACATACATTATTTTTAGCTCGTTACTAAAGCTAGCCAATTCCCCAGAACTTGTTTTCCAGGTGCCTAATGTGCCATTTTGAAAAGTTCTATAAGTCTGTAATTTTGTAATATATGTATAGGTAATATGGTTTATAGAATAGATCTCAGTTATAGAAGGCAGGTGAGAAGCACTCAAGATTTTTTTATATTTATTATTCAAACTGTTTCCCACAAAGATATAACTCCTATTACCTATGCCATAAAAACCACAGTAGATAAGGAGGTCACATATGAAATTGAAAGTTATTTCTCATCTTCCTTATAGGACTTGCAATTATATCTATTTCTGATGTAAATTTAAATAGAGTTGTAACGTAACGGCCTGCCAGCTGCTCCAACGGGCATGCCATATGTGGCCACAGCACTGAGCAACATTGACAGACCTGTATAACATAACTTCCTAATATTACCTACACCAGGGATGGCGAACCAATGACACGCGTGCCACCCCTGGCACGCAACAAAATAATTCAGGCACGCAGAATGATTCAGATGAATCTATGTAGGTACCTACTAGTTGCAAAAATAGAATACTTAGCATCCAATTTGCAACAGCAGAAATTATACATATTTTTTATATATTAAAATATTAACATTACCGATCACTGTACTTTTGAATTTTTTATAAATAGTATATACCATCTAGTTTTATTTTTGTTCGATAATATCAGTAAGCCTAAATTATTAAATGGCACGTCATAGCTATAATATTATTTGTTTCTTAAAAAATGGCACGTATGTCACTGAAGGTTCGCCATCCCTGACCTACACATTACGCTATACGAGTACGAGTATGATAAGTTAACTTGACTAACTCGGTAAATAAATGTAAAAACACATTTTAAGAAGGTGCTACGTTAAATATTGATTACAAGTGCAATATTCTAAATGACATTCTTATAATTATTAGTAGGTAATATTCTAATTTGAAGAAAAAAAACTGCTTTTTCGTCACGAAAAAGAGAAACCTTTATATTTTCTAACATTTATTTTACAATGAAGCAGTTGCATTATTACGTGCACATATTGCAGACAATAGATAAATAAATTGAATGCCTGACTGACCTTACAAATACTATCATTTATATTTATTTTTAAAATTCCTTCGGCGATCACGTCATATTTTAATGCCATGGAATTTTAATACATGAAAGAAATAAATAAAACTTAACGATGATCATCAGTCAGTATCACACGAGTTTCGATGACACCTGAACTTGAATGAGCATGTGTTTCGAGGCGCGTGCGCAAGTCACTCCCCTACTTCGGAACACCTGTCTTAAAAATGAAACGAATAACTGAGAAAAAAGATACCAAATTAACCTTATATTATAGTGTACAAAATATGAGACATTTAATTACTAATGGAGCCGATTTTTCCAAACTAATTTGGTATCGCTTTTCCCAGTTATTAATATACTACAGGCAAATTAATAAGCAACAATTGGATAATATTAATTCACGTATTGTATCCTATTATGGCGAATTCCTGTAAATTGGTAACATACTAACAATTAAATAGGCCATAACAGTTAAAACATTCGTTTTAATAGCTAATGTACAAAATTTCGTGCGTTGTTGTTAATTGCAATACCTATATGTATAACATCAAAGACATCTAAACTATAAAATTTCTAATAATAACAAGAGTGGCAATGTATGTTATATGTTAATTATTAAACTAGTTAGGAAACTATTGGTGGTCTAAAAACTTCTAAAAAATCTGTCCTTCCTTTCCTTACTAATAATTTTCAAAGAAGACTTGATAATCGTTCCATTCTATTGAAAAGAAAAATACTTCATCTAAATTTTTGTAAGGCAACGCCTCATCAAGTGCTAAAGCAGATGTAAAACTAAAACCTGCGACTTATGTACAAAACGCCAATTAGTTTATTTAATAGAATATTGTTCAACCTTCCATACCTTACTATAGGTTAAACAATAATTTATAGATATTAGGACCACAGCCTTGAAGAAATTACAGCAAAATGAATAAAACATAATTTCATATACATAATTTCATAGACGATAAAAAGCAGTTGAGCAAATCCAGACTAGAATACAAAATATCATCAATAGAATCAGATGCAAATATCAAAACCAGCTAAGTATTGATATTCCGTAAGACGTAGACAGCGAGCTAACGGCAAATCGACACAGTTCAATCGATGGCCCCGAACATCGATTCGACACTTCGACAAGACAGTCATGAATACAAGAAACCAATCATTCCTCTCACTTTTAAATTTACTAGAGATACCAAATCCCTGTTGACGACTATGCAATTTTGTTTCGACTCAGCAGAGAATAGGTAGTACTTATCTATTAAAATTCAAGTCTTGTGTCCGTATAATAAAATGTAAATGAACAGAGCTTAATATGAGCTTAATAGAGGCAATACGTTGACAGTAGAATTAAAACCTCTGACCTCACAGAAGACAATGCACGCAAGGCAATGAAACGAATGACAGTGATTATATGAGATACTCATAAAACAATAGCTTCCAAAGTAAAGCCTGTGAAACGTATCCATGTTTACATGTATATCTGTGTAGATCAAGTACTGCCTGAGGTTAAATTATTGACTATTACCAGGAAAATAGAAATAATAGATTCACAGAATTGTTCGCAATCATAATGGACTTGAAACTGCTCCCAAGAGACTACACGAATACATATTTTAATGTAATATCAAACAGCATTCTTAGATACATTATGTTAAATCCGAACGTAAGATATCTGCATTTCAGCACTAGATAGCACTACATTTGCCAAAAAGGACGCGTGAGTTTATCTCGTAAACAACATGAAAAAAGACGATTGGAATGCACTAAGCAACATTATTTAACGAAGATATCAGATCGCGGACTGTCAGGAATTCGCACATAAAGTTGTATAATTGGCGGCGGGCACGATACGTTGTCCAAATCACGTAAGTGATCTCAATTACAACTTACAAAATAGACTGCGGGTAATTGACTTACGAATCTGCTTCCATAAACGATGACTGCGATGAAAAAGTTGCAGATTCTGTTAAGCTGAAAAGTATCCAAGCGTATTCGTAAGTAAGTAAACTTACTACTAAATGTCGTGTAGTAACAAGATAAGAAATATTTAAAACTACACTAGAAACCGAAAAAACTTTCAAAAGACGTTTGGTAGTCTAAAGTTAACATTGAATGGTTACTTCATTTAATAAGTTAATCTTAATACTTAGTTTATAAGACAAAACAGTCAGTTTTCTTTGAACAACGAGTACAGAATGCGCTGAGCACACGTAATAATTTTCAAGAGCCATTACCTATGGCATGGCTAAGTGTCCTTCAGAGCATTACGAGGTTAAAATAAGCCCGTGACAACTATAGTACCTCACTGTAAATATTGCTAAAAGCAAACACTGTGTATTTATCGCTACTGGCGCACGTTTCGGTACTAGATAAAGACGCTTCTTGGCTAACAGGGCACGTAAAACTTTATTACAAGTTAAAAAGGAAGTAGATAGCACCAATATAGAATACCTTGAAGATTCAGGCAAAGTTATGAAAAACGACCTTAAACAACGAGAAATAAAAATACAATCAAAAGTAATAAACAGCGATGGTAATTAATACAGCGAGCGAACTATGACTTGGAAAGTAGTAAAATTTAATTATGCCGTATTAGCCATTGTTGAAAGATTGACAAGATCACGTTTCTATTCAATTTGTCATTATACAGAAGCATCGTCATCATATCTTTCTCTAGACATCGATAATTTCGTTGTAATAACGCCATCATTCAGCAGATAATTCCAACCGCATCAAACCAACATTTCTGCAGAATCAAAGACCGGTTTAGTTTGAAGGACGAGTATATTTTTACTATGGTAGGCCCAAAAAACCAATGCCAAGGACTCTGACCATCATTCATTACCATCACATTTTGGACACTTTGAACGTTTATCTAGCGTGCATTTCCAATAATACTGGAACTATCCGTGGGCGGACGAGTCGTGACAAAGAAGTTGTTACCACTTTTTTTGGCCGCAATGTTTCGCTATTACATCATTGTGTACTTAGTTAAATGATGCTGAAATCACGATTTGAAACATTGTGACTGAACAGATTATTCAATCCAGCATGCATAGAAGTTTTCTGGACAAGAATTTTGCAAATAAAGTGCAGACTGCAGATATTTCTGATTTGTAGAGATATTATTTCGAATTCGATATTGTGTAGAAGACAAACCTATCTACAGGAAATTCTGTTAATCTCTAGTCACTATCAGAAGCATCCAAAATAACCACATGATTACATTATATCACCTATTACGTCAATTTTCATCAATTTTTATCTTATCCATTTCCAGCTTGCGAGTCAAAGCTACTTTTTGCGATCGATTCTATTGAAGAGAATAATTTATCGATTGTCTTGTCCTTGTCTAACCTAAAAGGAACTAAAATACAGAATATCACGGCGGTAGATAAGATTGTACTGTACAAGTAAATTAAAACTCCATCCTATTATTATATCTTACTATTGCCCAACCCCTATTGTTATCTTTCGATATGTATAATTCCGTTAGATATTTATTTATCATCATGTCAACCAAAATTTTACGACGCTACTCATAATTTAAAAGAAATAACGGTGACATCATTATATATAAATATAAGTTTAAATGACGAGTTATCTTTACAGCTCGTCAGTCGGTAGGTTAGGTACTACGGGCTACGTCGATCACAGAGCGTTGAATTGATGTACTTACGTTAACATTTCAGCTAGCAATTAATATAGTACACATCTGAGAGATGACGAGACGCACATAAGATGCCAGTATTGAGGCTTCTTAATGCCTTAGAAAAATCTATAGGTGTTGTGAATATTCGCTGAAGTTACTTGTGCTATTAGTCACACGAACCTCCACTGGTGAACAATAACTTTGAAACACGTTTAGACCAAAAAAAATGCCTCATAGCGTCGGGTTAGGCGGCTCAGTCCATTGCTCCTTTAAGTTACGTAACATTGCAAAACCAAACCAATAAGAATGGGCAAACAATATAGTACCAGATGATGAACTTATCGATCATTTGTCCAGTGTTGTCTATTGTCCAAAACCCGTATTGGATTCGAGACGCCATTTTAGAGAGACTAACCAATTCCGTCGAAAATCAATCAACAGAAATAAATACCAAATGCAGAGTCCAGAAAACATTTTGGGTTAGAAAGGATCAACAAGATATGAAGCATACGCACACATCTCTGGTTATCCATTGAAGATTGTTTATTTGGATTAATATCAAAAACATAAGTATTTAACGTGGTAGTTAAACCCACAGAAGGAATAGTTTCTCTTTGTCAATCAAAAGGTTGCTAGAGACGTGGCTGGGTTAACTTTCCTTAGCAGCAGTAAATTGCTACGTGCACATCCAACTGGACCACATCGCCATGAAATATTCATCTATTCACCCATTACGGCTGATAGTGGCGTGAATTGCAAGCCAATAACTAGGACGTTACTTCAAAGTGATCACAAATCCATATAGGGACCAAAGTCTAAATTCTATCATTAGTCGTTGATTCAAATCTTAATCACCCTCTACCATTGAAAACTAAATCTAACGTGATATAACGTGACATAGAACTCTTCACTAAACCGTGCAGTCTGCTGCATCTAGCATTGCACATCTAAGTACTGAACACAATTAGCATAATTTATGAATATGCCATGTTAATGCCGTCAGTCAGGCAGGAGGAGGCACGATTTGTCGCGTGTCCAGCGAGATACTTTCCCTTGGACGAGGTTTCTGTTTCGAAGACACTCTCTCGCGAAGAATGCCCGGGGGAGGGAAAATTTTGTTAAATTTAGTTAGAACTGAATTACTACTGGTCCATCGTAAGCTGTCGATGAAATTTATAATGGCCACAATTTATTAACACAGCAGTGCAGAAAATTATTAATCTTTACTTAGACCTAGATTTGCGGATGATGGTGAAGTTTTCATTAAGGATTCAAAATATCACCAGGTTCAAATAATATAAATGTATGTATGTGTATGATAAAAAAAAGTAGGTTTTATCACAAAAACCAAATCAACCAGACAACTACTGATATCAGCTGTCCAAAGCTGTTTCGTAGTGCAGGAGCTTATTTTGCTATTTTACCCAGTACAGATTTTCAAGAATCACCTTTCATTTTCTAAAAGACCCAAATAAAAGCGTGACGTGACATGATTTCAGATTTGTTTCAGCTCGCTATGAATTACGTTTCTAATCTCTCAAGACATCTTTCTTCGTCTTGTATTTTTCTTGCAAGTACAAAAATGTTTCAGAAGAAATTCTGCGTACATCTTACTATTTCATATCCATAACCAAATACGTATCTAATCTATCCGACTAACATCAATTATCGGAATTGCTTATATGAACATTTTCCTTATACGGTATACGTTTAATAAATCGGCGCGGGCGTTAGTTTCTTCGATTGTTCTAGTTTTCATTTAATCATTTGTGTTGTGACGATTATTAATGAAAAATCTATAAGGGCATGCGAAAAACATAGTTCTACAACCGACTAACAAGTTAGCTGACAAATAGGTATGATGTTAGGTAATAGCGCATCATAAGCAAATTAATACGTTTTATTTTACGAGTAACCGGCACGAAATGATGGAACGCCGCGATTAACGACTCCGAACAAGAATGAAACAGATCTGCCATGCCAACGCAATAATAGCTATTTTTTCACAAAGTTTTTAACGCAACAACATAATCCCACGCTTATATCCCTAAGCTCTCTGCATATACGTAGATATTTAATCTCCATGACTAGGAAACAAACATTGATATTTTTCTTTTCGAACGCAGGACCTATAGCGCGGCAGACAGTCATGTCTGATGATGTCATCGATGACAATCAATCAGCATTTGAGGAGCCCAATTCACCTTTTTTCTAAGGAATCACATAATTGCCATCAAAAGTATTCGGTGAAGTCAAATGTGTGTGAGATGCAAACAGCAAGAAACATGCATTGCGAATCGGTTTTCTCTAGTCGTTAAATAACAAAGGTGCAATTGTCATTTTATCTTATATTTTCCTCATTATAATACAAGGTCACAAGTGTATTATTTCTTTATAGTTTGCACCACTTATATAAGCGTCTTAGATACTCGTATATCATATGTCTGTGTTATGAACTTGTGACTTGAGCAGTTATTGCTTTTAAAAAAATCATAGAAAGTACTGACTGTAATCTTTAAGAATCAAGATCTATTTTGTTTATTTTTTAAGCAAACCTTTTAATAACGATGACATCATCATAATACCTACTTTAACGGATGTTCAACACGTGGCGATCTCATATATCGTATTTGAAGCAGCTACCTAAATATCGGAAGGATTTGCAAATGGGCCTTAGTTAGAGTCGACATCAATGCAAAGGCAAAAAGGCATTCAATATTATAAATAGCTGTTCGAATAATGCTGTCCTTATATTGTTTACGAACTACGTAGTCTTGTACTAATTAGATTGACACCTAAGTACAGGTGTACAGGTACAGTTCGTAGCTGACTCCACAAAGCAGCATCAGGCAATGTGTCGCTGCGACCTAACTACTGTAACTACTTCACTTCGCGCTGCTTGAACGTAGAAATACATATTATGAATTGAAGAGAGCGGCTGGTAGTCTGGATGGCCTAAAAGAAGATCAAGCCTTATGGCGTGCACTAAGGATTGCCTACGTCCAGCAGTTGACTGCAATAGGCTGATGTGATGACATAAAAACTAGTAGAGTCGCGATGATATGTCGTCAACACTACAGTTGCTGTGTGGAGTCGGTTACGAACTTCTACAAGGAACTAGGGAAATATCAGAATCATAGGCAGCTCATATCAGTGTCTCGAGTGTTAATATGAGAGGTGCTCAATCTTCGACCGTCGTATTACGAATCACGATCATTGATAATTCAAACACAATTTACAAGTTTACCTTCCTACGAGTAATTCTAGGCGACATTGAACTTTTGACACTTTTAAATTGATGGTAACTAAAAAAAGCAGAGAAACTAGAAACAGCCTGTTTAAAATTAATTAATAAGGCTTGAATGGCTTCGACAAAATGTTCGTGCGTACATAGCTTAACAAAATCACTGCTGTGTACAAACAAGGCACAAATTGTGTCGTTTATAAGGTATTGATAAAGCTATGATGTTTGTAAGAACCCAAACTGATTGATAGAAGTGTTGACCTGTTTAGCATAACAGAGTCAACTTTGCCACTGTGTTGAACTAATGTGCAGATTGCAGATATGCTAAGTTGGTGACATACTGGGCCAATCTATTAAAACATTGTCGAAAACAAGTAACTATGTCGTTATTTACTGATGTTATCCAAAAGTGCATATGAAAACCTGGAAAACTCGCAATAATTCGTGCTAACACTATACTTACAATATATTACATTCGATCTCCCAGAGGTCACGTAAATAGTGTATGTTTTTTTCATTAGGACGCCGTATAGCATTTGACGCGGTAAGCATTTACAACCTGTTTCATATAAAAGGTGTTCTTTATCCTTTTTAGAATGCAGGTGTAAGAGAAAAATTGGATAATAATTAGCACACTAATTATACTGTCGTTGTAAAGAGCTGCTTGCTGGTGGCTAAAATATGGCCGTCTTATTGAATTACTAGTGGACGCACGCGTGATCTACAAGAACAAAATGTAATCTTCAGGGCACTAATATTATGCCAGGGAATTTCTGGGTAGAATAGTTTCCTGTACAAATTCATAGTTTCTTGATAAATTAAATATTTGATAGAAGACTATTCAAAGCAGTTTGTCCTGTGATCAGAGAGTGTTAAAGTTTTCAGTTGAATAGAATGAATGGCAATGTAAAACAAAAGTGGATCCAGGGTGTGGTCATGGGGGATGAAATATCTAACTAAGCACCCTGTAAACCAGACTTTAATTGCAGGATATATGGTTTTTTTACAGCCAAATAATATGCAGTAAAACTATAACTGTAAAAGTATTGAAGCACAGATTCATTCTAAAAAGGTGCGTGCAAAAAGACTCTAGTAACAAAATTACTAGCTATGGATCATCATCATTCATCATTTACAGCCCTGAGAAGTCCACTGTTAGACATAGCAGCCTGCATCCAACCGACGCCCGCGACCTAGGCCTGGTCGTCCGTGCACCTCGCGGGTGGCATTCCCACGCTGCGCTTGCCGATACGTGGTATCCACTCTAGAACTTTCCGACTCCATCGGCCATCAGTTCTTCAGCTATGGATAATTATAATAAATTACCTAGATAGACATTACACATGCCTATTGACAAATTTATAGATAAAAGACTTATCTAATTTGATAAAGGGTTCTATTGGTAGCTCTAGATTTCATGCATTGGGCATGTGGTCAGCTATAGAGGAAAATAAAAGAATTGTTAGATGGACTGTGTGAGAGAGGCTATGCATGTGCTGGTAGCTGGTACTGTGATGACAGATTATAGTGATAAATAGAAAGAAGAGTACATATTGGGCCGACTCTTAATCAATAGGCAAGCACAATATGATCAACTATCTTTTTTGACATTTTTTAGTGATGATCACTCATTGACACTTAATAAATGTTGCCAAATTTTCATCAGGCAAGGAATTATTATGCCAGTCCCATCATAAGGAACTGTCAAAAAGATAGCCTATACGGGGGCAGGGCAGAATGAAGAAGACATACCTAGTTCTAAATTTGTATATTAGTAACTATCCATAACTTATTAATTTCTATCTTGAAACAGTAGCCCACAAATACAAATATATATTAAATAAATTTGGATAGTGTGTCCCACTGCTGAACAGGCCTGCTCAAATTGAGCCCTATAAATAAAATAGGAATCAAACTATGCAAATGTACAGAACATTCATAGGATTATAGGATTCCTAGAATTTGTAGACATTCCCTAATATTAGGGTTGCCATCTCAAACTTTGAAAACCAGGATTTGAGGAAGAAATACCAGGACATTTCGATTAAAACCCAGGACTATACATGTGCGAGCCCAGTGACAATACAACATAGGTATTTAACACATTCAGTGCCGGTGACTACGTATTTGCTTCTTTTAGGCTTTCTAGAGGTGCTGCTAATGCTTATTTGCCTGATGTTGGCACCCTTAGAAAATGTACCGGCAGCGAATGTGTCAGGACTTTGAAAACCAGGATGATGCTTAAAAACTATCCAGCACAGCCCAGGACACCCCAAAAAGCAGGACATGTCCTGGGAAAACAGGATGGTTGTCAATCCTACATATCTGTTGGATGTCTTCTTACACTAACACAATAAGGTTAATTTTACTTGAGAAGTATCTAGCAATAATTTATATAATTTCTTAGCATTCAAATTATATAATTTAAATGGTAACATAATGTGGAATAAATCCTCCTAAATAAGTTCTCCTACTACTACTCTTAGCATGAATAGAAACAGTTTACTTTTTTTGGAAATAAAGAAGCTTTCAATTTGGTATTGAAGTAAAACCTGTGTAAACCGACCACACTTTGCTATTACATCAAATTTTCAAAAAGTAAAATATAATATAATCTAATATTATAATGCGTACACAGTACTTATTGTAAGTTGTTGTCCTTGAATTTAAAGATTACACAATTCTACAGACATAAGGACATACAAATGTTACTCAGAAAGATAAAACTTTTATTTGTCTGAAACTTGCATATAGTTACACAAAACAAAGTTGCTGGTGACCTAAATAACGCGCAATATAAGTGCAGTAATAATATACGTTCATGCTTAGAGTCATGGCATTGCACCGCACAACATTCTCGAATAACATTATGCATGGCAAAGTACAAGTAGTACCTAAGTAAATATTATACAGAAATACTTTTTCCACGAATAGATAATAGTTATCGCGTTATTGCAATAGGACTTGTAATTCTTCACGATAGATTTATGAAGGCTAAGCTAACGACAAAACTCCACAAGTACGCGTGTCGGGTTGACCGAACGTAAGCTAAGGCTGATGCGGATAATCTCTTGTACACGCGTCTTACCTTAATGATGAGCTCGATCTCTGGTACATCTCCGTTCGCTGTTCCGTTCTCTGCAATTTCATCCGACATCGTGAACTCAAATACACTTGATTTTCCAAAAAAATAAGGTATAAAAGAAAATACCCAAACACAACCGACACAATTCGATATCAACGAATAACTGACTGACTTCATTCCAGTCGCCCCCGCGCGTTTTTTTATGAAATGTCACTGTCACATTATGTAGCTAACTTCAGTCAGTAAGTTGGTGTTTTTTTTACTGCAGGCCTGCGGCTGCGCCGTAAAGTATAGGCGGTACATGCATACAAATTGTATACCTATTTGTTGCGAAGATTTCTTTATCTTGTGTTTTATATTTCTTACCTATACCTTTCACACGACAACATTAAAATTACTTTTGTACATACTTATTACTATTTGATATTAGGAACATCATTTTATATTTTAGAGCTTAGAAAAATAATAATTAATTTTCCTATTTGTACGCTACATGCAGATTTAAAACTGTGTGGGAATAAATTTCCTTGCCAGATTATTGATTTGTGTTTCCAACTGTCAATATGAATAGCCTAATTTAGTAAAATATACGAACCGAGAAATAATACTGCAGGCCCATTTGTTTTCGACCGGTTGGCAACCAGTTGCTAAGCTTCAAAAGATGACTATAATTGTCTATCTATGCTATTGTCCGTTTCATTGGTTTCATGAAATAGTTCCTATGCCCGATTTCTGAGCTAAAATTTTTTGTATGCAGTGAAACAGAAAATGTGGTCATACATAACCACCATAACTAGCGCCCTAGCGTCATCATCCATCGGAACTATACGGTGTGAAACGCACAGTACGCTACCGATTCATAAAATTCTTTTTTATAATCTCTACCATTGTAGAGATCGTAGGTAGAGATATTGTAACTATAATACGGTACCTACCAAGTGTAATGTTTGTTTGGCAGTGACTGTTGTTGTAAGTAGATACCCAAGTACCACATTTTTTAAAGCTTGAAAATTTGCTAACAACACATGGTATTTATTATAATCCAGTTTATTCGTGAAAAAGGCACGAGAAAGACTCGCAATGAATAAATGCAATCAAACGGGATAGCTAGAACTCGTAGCTTGATCTCTACCGAAAGTGTTATTTGCTTGTTCTGAATAACCATACCTACATTCAAAATTACCTTATATGAAAACACATGAAAATGCTTTTTGCAGTATTCCAGTTGGTTAGTTAGAGAAACAAAAATTTTGGTACTTCTGCATACTGGAGAAATAAAAATCCCCCTTGCTTAGTCAAAAGTTATAATAATTTTCAAAATCTTAATATCTCTTGCTTTCAATTTAGTTTAAATCCATTATTTACATCACATTTCCAGTCATTAGTATTTGTTCCTGATGTTATCCTTAACTTCGGACTAAGTAAGAAACAACCTGGAACAAATAGAATTTTTAACGGCATAATTGAAAACATTTGGCACGATTGGTTACTAATATACACAGACGCATCCAAACTCTCTGACGACAGTAATGTCGGCGCTGCAGTTTGGATTCCAAAATTCAAAATTATTTTAAATCAAAAATGCCCACCCTTGAGCTCAATATTTACTGGAGAAGCGATAGCCTTGTTGGAAGCGGTTTCTTATGTTGAGTCCCATAAGTTGCATCAAACTCTCATTCTCTCGGACTCCAAGAGCTGTCTGCAGGACATTGTGAAATTCCCATTAAAATCTAGAGACAATATGTTCGTTATCCTGAAAATCAGAGAAATCCTTTATAAATGCAAGACCTCAGGCATCGATGTAGTATTGGCATGGATACCTGGACATTCAGGTATTGTGGGAAACGAGGCTGTAGACTCACATGCTAAGCTCGCTGTTCACATGGGCCGCGACGTTTACTTTAAGAACATATGTCGTGATTTACGGAACATGGCTAGCTCTACCTTGTCGAGTAGTTGGAACGATATATGGCAAAGAACCAAGCAAATAAAAGGTAAACACTATGGTGCCATTCAAGAAGTTATCCCTCCTAAACCTTGGTTCTTTAAGTATAGACAAGCCGACAAGGCGACAACATCTACAATTATCCGGCTCCGATTAGGTCATGTCTGTTCTCCTGTGTTCCTAGCGAAGATAAGAGTTAGAGATCATTCATTATGCGAGTGTGGCTTAGCTGAGGGTGACATTGATCACCTTCTTATATCTTGTCCTCTCCTAAAAATCCCCCTCTACGATTGTTTGCCGGATGACATTGCTCGTCCGGTAAATATATCCTTCCTTCTATCCCTAATTCCCTCTCCTTTTTTCCACTTCTTCTCCAAATATATTAAATTTAATAATATTAAACTGTAATATGTATATTTATTGTATATTTTGTACATAATATCTATATGTAATCTATATTATTACTGATTATTCCCTTTACCCGTTTGGTCTGGGTCCCTGAAACTGATCATTTTCCTTTGTTATATATTTTTTTTATTATTATTTTTTTATTTACGTTTGGATGTCAACACGTGACATTGGCAAAGTCTCCGTGTAAACGAGAGAGACGCCATATCGCAAAATTGAATTGAAGTTGGTGTTTTTTTTACTGCAGGCCTGCGGCTGCGCCGTAAAGTATAGGCGGTACATGCATACAAATTGTATACCTATTTGTTGCGAAGATTTCTTTATCTTGTGTTTTATATTTCTTACCTATACCTTTCACACGACAACATTAAAATTACTTTTGTACATACTTATTACTATTTGATATTAGGAACATCATTTTATATTTTAGAGCTTAGAAAAATAATAATTAATTTTCCTATTTGTACGCTACATGCAGATTTAAAACTGTGTGGGAATAAATTTCCTTGCCAGATTATTGATTTGTGTTTCCAACTGTCAATATGAATAGCCTAATTTAGTAAAATATACGAACCGAGAAATAATACTGCAGGCCCATTTGTTTTCGACCGGTTGGCAACCAGTTGCTAAGCTTCAAAAGATGACTATAATTGTCTATCTATGCTATTGTCCGTTTCATTGGTTTCATGAAATAGTTCCTATGCCCGATTTCTGAGCTAAAATTTTTTGTATGCAGTGAAACAGAAAATGTGGTCATACATAACCACCATAACTAGCGCCCTAGCGTCATCATCCATCGGAACTATACGGTCTGAAACGCACAGTACGCTACCGATTCATAAAATTCTTTTTTATAATCTCTACCATTGTAGAGATCGTAGGTAGAGATATTGTAACTATAATACGGTACCTACCAAGTGTAATGTTTGTTTGGCAGTGACTGTTGTTGTAAGTAGATACCCAAGTACCACATTTTGTCACCGATGATTACTCGTTGGCGCAGCAGTATATTCAGGATGCGGAGTCAAACATCGCAGTTGCTATGTAGAACTATTTATTTATCACTTATACAGTTAAAGCTGCTTCAGGCGATATAACATTCGGGGAAAGAAGCAGCAAGAAACCCGATTCGCCGTAAATAGATTATATCGTTGCAATGTTTTAAATAGAACAGAGATCGAGCAGAGTAACGTCTTACAAACTCAACAGTCAAGAATAAAAGTGACACCATTTAGTTTCTACCCTGCTATTTATACAACCATCGCAACCTCCCAGAACAATATTGTAGGAGTCATAATAGCTACTTTTATAAAATATAGCCTTTAATCAATTGACTTTATATAATAATAATAATTAATATTATAAGGTACGCTATATATTCATATGTATGATGTGCTGCTGACTGTAAACTGTAACACTCGGCCATCCTGCATAAGCCGTGTCCCACGGCGCTCACTCTTAGTGGGTTGGACGAGGATCTGTAAAATAAAATTCACGCAGATTTCAGCTGTTCCCAATAAATATAATATCACACAAAAAAAGAACATTAAATCACATAGACAGTGTCACATAGACAGCGTCAAATAGACAGCGTCACATAGACAGTGTCACATAGACAGCGTCACATAGACAGGGTCACATAGACAGCGTCACCTAGACAGGGTCACATAGACAGCGTCACATATACAGCGTCACATAGACAGCGTCACATAGACAGCGTCACATAGACAGCGAGCGTCACATAGACAGGGTCACATAGACAGCGTCACATAGACAACGTTATAATAATTATGGAAGCACACTGTCGTTATAATGGCAGACCTGACAGTAAACTGCATTATTCTTTGTCTTCATCTTTTGCAAACGGGTAGGTATGCGATTCTTTCGTTTTGATTCGGGTACTTAAGTCTTATTTCATTTTTAACTGTGTGTACTAAAAGTATTTATTTATCTACTTATTTGTAGAGTCAATTATTATAATCATGCATTCCAAGTAGAGAAGTAGTAGCTGATCAATTATAGTGGGCGAACGAATCGCTTAAGTTTGGAGGGTTCACATAGTACATTTTTTTTGGACCGAAGTTGGCTAACTATTTGGGGCTTATAAGTTCATTGTAATTAACTTTCTGAAGCTTGTAAAAGTACCTATGTATAATATTTAAGTTATTATCCTACACTGAAATTATTTTATTGTTTTGTTTATTCTATTTCCCCTTATTTTTTAAAAATATCATCGGTAAGCGTAGCGTTGCACGCGCTCCAGCCAGATAGACTGATGACTTAAAGAATGGGGCTGGCAGTGATTTGACGACAAAATGGGAGATCAAGTAGTGTGACGTGCTCTGGTGGAGGCGTACATCCCGCAGTGGACTGCAATTGGCTGAAAACGATGACGATTCCCCCTTTTTGTACCTAACTAGAAGTATAATAATTGCAATAAATAGGTAGATAATTCATTCCTTTTTTTTCTATGGATAATTCAGACACAACATCGTCATATAGATCATACGTCACAAAGACACTTAATATTATTATTTTCGGTACAAGCATAGAGGAGAATAGCTGGAACAAGGTCGAAAACTCTAAGGTGTTTCCATTTCTTAAGTAGGAGTAGATTCTTGTTTAGGAGACATAGATTGAATACATCACAATGTGGGTTATATCACAGAGACTAAGTCACATATACAACATCAAGACAAGTTCTACAGGTTTCAGTTAAAGCTCAGTGATAGACTTTACTTAGTTCTAGGCACTATTCATATCATTGTGTAATATACTTTCCTCAAACATAGCCTTAAACCAGTAAGTTTTAACATTCCCCGTAATTTTTCCTAATTATTTTATAAATTTTACTAGCTTCACATTAAACTAATATTAGAAATCTAGAACTCAATTGAATAACCTTAATAAAAATTTTCTTACTAGCAGTATCTACGACTTGTTAACACCATGAACCGTAGGTACCTACTTCTCATATGGTACTATATTATTCTAAGTGATCTACATTAGTCGAACTGGTTTATTTTATTGAAACTGCACCAGACTTTTGCAGAGGCACATTAAATTTGCTAAATATTTTCACGATGTTTTATTTATATTTATTATGCTATTATGTTAGCATTATTATGTTAACTTCCTGTTGTATTATATCTATCATCGCAAAGTATTTCTATACTGTAATATGAATATTAATTTAACTACTAAGTTACAGTTCAGGTCTACACTGTTACATTTCATTGTAAAATTGGATTATTAAACCATATTACTAAACTGTATTTATTGCTAACCGTTGTGATTCAAACATATTCTTAAACTGCCTGGCTCATCTGGATTGTTAAACTGATTTTGTGAACTTGTATTCATAAACTTGTATTCAAAATTGGTCAGAAGTGGCACCATGTGGTTCTAACGGCCCTTGGTGCTCTGCCTACCCCATAAGGGATAAAGGCGTGATTATATGTATGTTATATGCATGTATTCATAAACTTTCTATACATTGCTGGGTTTTATTAGTATTGCTAACCTGTCTATAGGTTGCTAGGTTGCTTTTCTAAACAGTATTCCTAATCTGTAAACTTTAAATGCATTGCATTGTTTAACAGCATTGCTAACTACTTTGTATTTCTAAGGGACATCGCTTAATTGTATTTCTGAACTGCACCACTAAGTTACAGTTCTAAACTTTATTTTATTTATTTTATATATTTAAATTTATTTATTTATTTAAGTTTATTATAAATTTATTTATTTACTTAAATTTATTTTAAGTTATTTATTTATTAAAATTTATTTATTTAAATTCATTTATTTAAATTCATTTATTTAAATTCATTTATTTAAATTCATTTATTTAAATTCATTTATTTAAATTCATTTATTTAAATTCATTTATTTAAATTCATTTATTTAAATTCATTTATTTAAATTCATTTATTTAAATTCATTTATTTAAATTCATTTATTTAAATTCATTTATTTAAATTCATTTATTTAAATTTATTTTTTTATTTAAATTTATTTATTTATTTAAATTTATTTTAAATTATTTATTTACTTAAATTTATTTTAAATTATTTATTTACTTAAATTTATTTTAAATTATTTATTTATTTTAAATTATTTATTTATTTTAAATTATTTATTTATTTAAATTTATTTTTAATTTATTTATTTATTGATTTATTCTTCAAACTCAATTGTTTAAACTGTACAGTTATCTGCATCTTATACTGTATAGTTAAGTTCACCTGCATCTCTAGACTGTATTGTTAACTGTATCCTCAAACTATGTACTTAATTGCATCCTTAAACTGTATAGTTAACTGCATTTTCAAACTATGGTTAAAGCATCTCTAACTTGTATAGTTAACTGCAACTCTAAATTATAATTAATTGTATGTCTAAACTGTATAGTTAAGTGCATCTCTAAACGGTATAGTTACTTGCATCTCTAAACTGTATAGTTAACTGTGTAGTTAACTGTATCTCTAAACTATATAAATAACTGCAACTTTGAACTCTATAATTAACGGCAAGTCTAAACTGTGTAGATAACTGCATCTCTAAACTGTAAAGTTAACTGCAACTCCAAACTGTATAGTTACTACAACCCTAAATTGTATAGTTAACTTCAACTCTAAACTGTTTGGTTAACTGCATCTCTAAACTGTTTGGTTAACTGCAACTCTAAACTGTTTGGTTAACTGCAACTCTAAAATGTATAGTTAACTGCAACTCTAAAATGTATAGTTAACTGCAACTCTAAAATGTATAGTTAACTGTAACTCGAAGATGTATAGTTAACTGCAACTCTAAGCTGTATAGGTATAGTTAGCTGTAACTCTAAGCTGTACCTATATAGTTAACTGCAACTCTAAAATGTATAGTTAGCTGCAACTCTTAAATGTATAGTTAACTGCAACTCTTAAATGTATAGTTAACTGCAACTCTAAAATGTATAGTTAACTGCAACTCTAAAATGTATAGTTAACTGCTACTGTAAACCTAATCTGTATAATCAACTGCAACTTTAAACTGTATAGTTAGCTGCAACTCTAAACTGTATATTTAACTGAAACTCTAAACTGTATTGTTAGTATAACTCTTAACTGTATAGTTAACTAAAACTTTTACTATATTAGTTAACTGCACTTCTAATCGTAGTTAAACGCACCTCTAACTATAGTTAATTGTACTTCTAACTGTATCTCTATAGGTATATTGTTTAGTCAACTGCATTTCTAATCTAAAGAGTGAACTGCATCTCTAGATAGTTTTACCAAACTTTATACCGTATTATAACCGCATTGCTCAATTGCATAGCTAACTACACTGCTATTTGCATTGTTAAACTGCACTCAAAAATTTAATAGGAAAACTGCATATCTAAACTAATAATTTCTAACCAACACTGTTGTGAACTTCAGAAACTCTAATGTTTTAACGCATTGTTAAAGTGCATTATGAAACTGCATCGTTAAATTGTATCCTAAAATTGCACTAGCAAACTGTATTACCAAGATGCATGGCATTATTACGAGTGTACTACCTAATTTATCTATATACCTACTATAGAAACTAGGGTATCGTATTGCTATGCCGCATTTACCTTCCATTTCCTATTTATCACGATTGCTAATAACGGCATACCCGCTAAATATATAAGGATCAAATAATTATATTGTAGTTGCAATGAATACTAAATAATACTTTCGGGTGTCAGTACACATACTCAATATCATATTGTTTCTCAAAAGTCTCTTATCACCTTCCCAAATACTAAGCATGGCGTAGCAAGAAGATGCCAACAATCAAGCCCAGAAACATAAAGCCCAGACAAAAGTCTCGCATTTATGCTACTACACCCCATGGTTTGAATCTATTGTAAGGTGAATATTATTCGTATCATATCTACACATAATATAATAAAACGGGTCGTAACTTATTATGATAACGACATGGATACACGAAAGCCGTATCTTGAAAATCTGTCATAAACTATTAGATTAAAGTTGCAAAATTCACACAGCATATTAAACAAATTACATGTTTCGATCTTACCCAGAATAAGCAGCTCCTGATACGCCTGATACGCCACAACAGCCAGGTGCTCTTCTGTACGGCCCACAGATTACCCCCGTACGGCCCCAAGCGGTGGCGACGGTCTCCGGAAAAATAACCATGAACACCGATGCATGTTAGATCATGAAACAAGAGAACATAATTTAGAACCAAATTATCTTAACTATAATTACCCTAGTGTGGGTAGATTTCAAAGTATCTTATTTTAAATAGCATGTAAGTAAATTACTACAAAACTCCACGTAATAAAAACATGTTTGCTGGTTTGCTGACAAAAGTCTTCATTTTCCAACAGGACAAACCACCAATACAATCTACTTATGCATTTATAGTTTACATATTTTAGTATAACAATATTCCCGATTATGGACTGACATTATTGTTTAAATTTAACTAAATAAATCTTGCTAGTCAAACATACCTGCAGTGGTAATTAAAACTTAATAACGGAACATTATTTGAAATACTTAGGTACCCCAATAAAGTCAAACGCATAATAGATACATTTTGTGCACCGAGATTTTTGTAAAAATTTATACGAATATTCTTTACGTACTGTTTGTGCAACTAACATAGTTTTTCTTTCTGGTAGGTACGACATTTACGTACGCTAACCGTAAACTACACTAAAACAAAAATCACGTACCAACGGTACGGTATGAAGCAAGGATTTTGGTATAAGTATCCACATAAGCAGAGCTAAGAAACAAATATATCTAACCTTTAAGTTGTGATGCGGAATCGGCTCTTAACAGCAACAGCAACAGCATGGAATTTAGGTAGTACAGCAGCATCATTGATTGGGTTCTAGTAATTACATTGTCTTCATCTTCTTGTTTCTCCAGTTTCTTGTTGTTTCATGTTGAATATATTCCAGTTGTCCATAAAAAAAAAATCTCCATTCTTTTGTGTACATTCTTCACCGATTTTGCCATGTTTCGCAAATCTTTTCTTGCAGTCGTCACCTGTGGGCAGGGCGGGTTTATTTTCCGGCATCCCACTTCTGAAGTGTCACCGATGATTACTCGTTGGCGCAGCAGTATATTCAGGATGCGGAGTCAAACATCGCAGTTGCTATGTAGAACTATTTATTTATCACTTATACAGTTAAAGCTGCTTCAGGCGATATAACATTCGGGGAAAGAAGCAGCAAGAAACCCGATTCGCCGTAAATAGATTATATCGTTGCAATGTTTTAAATAGAACAGAGATCGAGCAGAGTAACGTCTTACAAACTCAACAGTCAAGAATAAAAGTGACACCATTTAGTTTCTACCCTGCTATTTATACAACCATCGCAACCTCCCAGAACAATATTGTAGGAGTCATAATAGCTACTTTTATAAAATATAGCCTTTAATCAATTGACTTTATATAATAATAATAATTAATATTATAAGGTACGCTATATATTCATATGTATGATGTGCTGCTGACTGTAAACTGTAACAATTTTTTAAAGCTTGAAAATTTGCTAACAACACATGGTATTTATTATAATCCAGTTTATTCGTGAAAAAGGCACGAGAAAGACTCGCAATGAATAAATGCAATCAAACGGGATAGCTAGAACTCGTAGCTTGATCTCTACCGAAAGTGTTATTTGCTTGTTCTGAATAACCATACCTACATTCAAAATTACCTTATATGAAAACACATGAAAATGCTTTTTGCAGTATTCCAGTTGGTTAGTTAGAGAAACAAAAATTTTGGTAAATATTGTTGAGCTGAAAACATAAAAAAAAAGAAACGTCAATTTGGAATGTGGAAAATGGTGATTTATATTCATGGTTTTATTTATTAACTGAATCGTATTTATTTGGATAAGTTACTATCATTACCTTGAAAAATACTAACCATGAGTTCTCCAGATATTCAAACCTCAAGTTCTTCACTTTCCAAAGAGAAATCGTTCGCTGAGAAACAAGCTGAACGCTTGCAAAGGTTAAAATCTCTTCATACGGCTCGAAATGAAGCTAGAACCCACAATCACCAAGAGGTAGTTGCAGAAGAAGCTAGAAATAAACTGCCTGCGAATTATGAGGCCAAACGTCGACAAGCAGAATGGTTATTGGAGGATCAGCAGAAACGCGAAGAAGCCGAGAGTGAAGGTAAAAGTTATGACAGAGTGAAACTGCTAAACATATCCGCAGTGGAAGCAGAAAGGTTGGAGCGTAAGAAGAAAAAGAAAAATCCCGATCAAGGCTTTTCAACATACGAACAAGCAACGGTACGTCAATACAACAGGCTTGTTAAAAACATGCCAACAGCTGACATGGAGCAGTATGAGAAACAGAAACAAAAGTATGGAGAAGCCTTTTACGGTGGACCTAATGTTATTATTCATGGTATGCATCAGGATCGCAAAGAGGCTGTGGACAAAATGGTGGATGACCTTGAAGGCCAGATAGCAAAGAGAGCTAAATACTCCAGGAGACGCACACATAATGATGATGCTGATATTGATTACATTAATGAAAGGAATGCGAAATTCAACAAGAAATTAGAGAGGTTCTATGGAGAGCATACTGCAGAAATTAAACAAAATCTAGAAAGGGGCACAGCTATTTAATTATAAGATTAGGTATGAATAAACTTAGGATTATTTGTACATAATTATATGAGAAAATTGTGGAGTGTACTTGGCTCAGAAAAATTTAAACTGAGTGATGCCTACTCAGTAAAACTGGTACTTATGAGCCATACAAACTCTAGGATACAGGGGTTGCTTGAGCTACAGATGATGAACATCCTACTGGTACTTATGAGCCATACAAACTCTAGGATACAGGGGTTGCTTGAGCTACAGATCATGAACATCCTACTGCCACATTTAGCATAGCAGGCTCCCTGATTACCTAATTTGCTATAGCAAAGCCAAAGCAAAGCGACAGCGAAAATTGTACAATATTCACCTTGAAATGTCCAAGTTCCTTTGAAATTCATTTTACGCAATATGAATTTGACAAGCAATCAGCGATTTTTGTAAAATTTTCGCTATCTCTTTGCTTTTGCTGGTTAGGTAATAAAGGGGAGGGTAAGGTGTAAAAGATCAGTGATAAATTACTGAAGTCATTGCAAAATAAGAGGTCCGTTTACCGCAGTGCTAGCATCTTTGAAAATTTAGTTTGTGAATAAACCACCGGACTTCTTATACCGTGATTGGTTTAGCTCATCGCCTGAGAGAACATCATTGAGTTCCTGAGTTGACTTACAAAATGCATGGAAGGATATGCAGCTGGTGTATTCTAATGAAGCCCAGGACTGTTTTGTTTTATCTTATAACAACATACCTACATAATAAATAATACATTGCTACTTGCTACTACCTCTTCTTCCCATTCTATATTGAATTGAACACATCACACATACATTCACACATACAAAATCTTCTACTAAACCAAATATTTTTTGATAATAGATACAGGGTATATTGCTTTTTAAAAACAGCTTAATGTGTCAGAATAGTAGATGATAAATAGAAATATTTATCTACCATATATTTTACTAAAAATATTTGAAGATTATTTTGATGATTCAAAATGAAAAATAACAATGTGTAATATTAATTGTAGTTTACTCATATTAAGAATTATAAGCACTTGCACCCATATGATGAATTTGGTGAGAGCATAGATAATAAATCTATGGGTGAGAGTGAGATGTCTTTTAAACGTCAAATCCACAGAGCTAAGTAATAACTAGACAGGCAAGTGTTTCTACTTGGTGTGTAAAACGAGATTGCGAACCACTTAAATGAGCCTTAATTCATTCAGTCCTGGCTCGAGAATGAGTGTCTATTCTAATTCTCAAGTCTATTTTTTACATGCAAAGTACATACATTTACGGCCAATTTCTATACAAGAGATCAAAAAGAATCTCGGATTATTTTATTCCTAATTTGAAATTTTGTATGAAAACAATTGAAGATTAAATCTGAAATATGCAAAAAATCTCTCAAGATCAGTTATAGAAATTGGTGGTAAGTCATCTAGTTATTGATAGCTCTGTGAATTTGATGTTTAAAAGTGAGACATTTCGCTCTCACCAAATTCATCATATGGGTGCTGGTATGTATAGAGTAGACATGGAATTATCTGTATGTAAATAATAAAATGTATAGGATGTATACACTTGTGTTTTATTTGTGATCAATGCCCTTATTTTCTCATTTATGCCTTTGGTGGTTGGTTGGAATTAGCCATGTGTTCTAAATAGAGTATATTCTTTGGTTCTAAAGATACAAATGGTATGATTGTGTTGGTAGTAACTGAATGGACCAATCAACTATTCTTGGGATATTTTTATAACATTAACATAAATATCTAATCTATTTAATATTTTCCATCCATTTTGATCCAATGTTTTGACTACAGTGTCCTAAAACTCTGTAATAAGTACATACTCGTACTTTGTATTACAGGTTGTATCGAAAGGGTGTGTTAAAACCATAGAGGAATGTTAAACGAAATTCTATGAAATGAAAATAGCCTATCATAGTGAACCCATTGTCAAAATGGTTTTACTCTAAATCACATTTTATTTTTAAGGATTGTATGAACATTCCTGAGTCATTTCATTTAGGACTTCTCTATACTGGCTAAAAAAGAAACTTGTGGAGAGGGCTATTTTCACAGCATTTCCTTTCATACCCCTTTTGTTACTGTAAAGTGGACAAGTAGGTGGGTAATAACAAAATAACTGAACAAGTTATAGGTAAGTACATAGATATTTAATCACAAGTACAATAATGAGCATAAGAATTTAAACATAACCAAAGAAAAATGCTTATTGTACACATTAGATAAGTAGGTAAATTATGTAGGATTTGATTTCATGAACACTAGATCACATAAGCCGAATTTCCAGTGTTAGTACAGGATACCTCATTTGCCTAATTCATAAAAATACATTCCATCTAAATGGGTAATTTCGTAATTAAAGGTAATATATCCGAAGAGCGTTGGCGTCAGGCAGGCAGCCGGTCTTAGAACAAAGGCCAAATCCTTGGCAATGAGTTTCGAAAGATAATATTGTGTCGACCCCATATAATGGGATACGGGCAGGATGTTGATGGGTAAAATATCGCTGACTGCTCCTCTATGAACAACCGTTGTTAACACCCGCTGCTTCATGTTCTATAAAAAGGCTACTCTATACGGCATACTCAGCTAGAGCATTTTATTAAGTTTGATGCACGAGCTAGACGAATTGTGTCTAGTGTATTATAGGGCAGTGACGTATTATAGGTAGACGCGGGGTCTCAATAAAATATATATAAAAAGTGGCACGACTGAATCTATATAAACGTAATAGCTCAATTAGACCAGATTTTTAAACTTGAATCTTATCTAGTAACCATACATAAGACTTGACTTCGCTTGTAACAATTTATGATAATAGACGTCCGGCCATACATTTGAGCAGCTATTTGTAGTGCCAGTTTTTGAGCGCTGTTACTGAATCTCTTAGTTATATTATAATCACTAGTGGACGCCCGCGACTCCGTCCGCGTGGACTACAGAAAAAACAAAATGTGGAAATTATCCGGGATAAAAAGTAGCCTATATGTTAAGTGGGACCTGTCACAATATATTCTTGAAAACTGCATCGAAATCGGTTCAGCCGTTTCTGAGATTATCGTGCACAAACGCACAGACAAACAGACAAAAATTCCCAAAATCATCGTTTTGCGTTGATAAAGGTCTCCTATAATATTTTTTCTCATATATCTTCCATGTACAGACAGCGATCCGTTACATTTTTATTATATGTATAGATTATTCATTTATGGTGTAGGGCATCGGCATATTATGTTTCTATAGGTATTGGGTAAGGGTCATAATTGTGATAGACGGAATCATAACCGATATAATCGGCTTTTTACATTTTAATGCCAAGAGCTAAACATTAGGTATGGCATGTAGATGTGTAGGTATTATAATTTAACATTTTAACAGTGTTATAATTCCATCATGGTATTGTTCATAGTATGTATAGGTACATTGTAATTGCATTACATACTTATTTCATAGGTAACAATGCAAAATAATAATGTATTTACATAGTATAATCAATGTATGTAATAAACATTCAATTCAATTTATTTTGCACAAAATAAGGCATAGAGGATGGTACAGAGTACAGACAGTTGAGTTCCCTTATTTTGCCATTTACGACATGCAAAATTGTAATTACAGATACATACATAGTAAAGTAGGTAGGTAGGTATACTTAACCAGATTTCGACTAACCAATAGGGAAGAATTAAATCGACCAAACATTAGGTGTTTAAACCCAAATTAGAAAAACAGTATGTACTCCAGGTTTAACTTTTATTTTAATATTTTTAATGTAGGTACTTATAAGTTTTTTAAATTATTTTTTGACCTCTAAGTTTTACAAGGAATAATAATAATCTCCAAACTTGTAAACTAACTTAAACTTGTAAATCCAAGTTAAGAGTAATTTAAAAAGATATATTAATCAGGAATAACCTCATAGAGACTAGAGACCGACAAGAAACCAACATCCTGTATAATATACCGAGTGTCCTGTTCCACTAAAGATTTATAATCATGATTGGATGACTGCTGCCCAATCAGGATTGTAGCTACGGAGGAAGCTTTAAGAGGAGACGCAGTAATCACTAGCTGTCATTCGTCCGAACTCTGGCGCGTCATGCATTGTTTACTACGATTTATCTCTTGGTTTCCTTTCCTCCGTGGTCGTTACATTTATTTAACATGTAGAGTCCGTTTCATAGAATAAGGCGATTATCACACTGCCACGCACCATGCAGATCACGCCTAGGTCCGTCGACACGCAACGTGGAGCGTGGCAGTGTGTTTATCGCCTAACTCCTATGTGTGATTAGATTAAGGAACAATTTTTTTTTGTATGCAGAAACACTATTTTGGCATACTGTTTCGTTACGTTTAAATTAAGATCGTGGTTTCGTAATAATAAAGTTCTACATAGATAGGTTGGTAGATTACTTCAATAAATGAATTTAAAGTGTATATTTATATACATAAATAGGGTAAATTTTTAGTATAATTATCTAACAATCGTTTATATAAAAATATGGATAGACAAAAATGTTTTCTTTTAGATATTTTTACATACATACCAATGAAAAGTAAATATACTTATTTCTATTATTATGCATTGAATGTAACAAATAAAAATGTAATACTTAAGTCTATCACTATAATTGTAACTTATAGTATAATTAACGCTTCCCTATCCACCTTAAGTGCAGCAGTGTAGTTATAAATGGAAATAACTCAAGTTATTCGCATTTGGCTAAACAGAGCACTCAATGAGAATAGGAAAGAAAAATAAAACCGAAAACACGAAAAAGACAATTCCCGATTTGGAATGTGCGATCAAATAAACTGCTAAATTAATTCGTACAAATTAAAAATTAAATCAGACTTTTGATACCAAATGCGAATATCACAGATTAATTATTTCTTTGGTCTACTGCACTTAAGACAGACATAATCCATTCATTTTTCTATCAGCCATCACAAAACCCATGAGCGTACTAATTCTGAAATCGGAGAAAATTTTGAATGAGCCTGAGCCAATTGCTTGCCAATTAGACATTAAATTTTCCTTATCATACTAACTAACTTAGTGTTGAATGTTTATATACTTACTTCGCCGACCAGGCATAAGACGCACTGTGATGCCCTCTGGCGATCGAACTGGACAAAATAAAATTGTATTATAATGTGCGTACACAATAAACAAATATAATTAATACACTCCACAGACAACAATAACATTATTAGGCGAAAACAAACTTACCGTAGAATAAAGAAACACATTACAGGGTGTTAGTGGATAATTTGGATTTTGGTTGGCAATACTGGAGTCACAAAAACAAGTTAATATAAAAAGTAAGCATCAGCCATTTTGGTCTGCAGAATGGAGGTTTGAGGGAAATCCATGGCTTCCAATGTGATGTTAATTCTGAAACATGGGATATGCACATTGTTTCGAATATAACAACCTTACTGGAAATCTCATGAATATTCCCTATTGAATCTGACTATTCTTTACTGTCAGGCACAGGGTGCACTAGTAAAAGTACGACGGCAAAGGTACTAGGGAGTTAACATTTAAAATTCAACCGTAATTCTAATGTTTGACGAGGTTGACGAGACAAGAACGGGTGGATCCATAGGTAGTCATAGTTAGTCATATTATGACTTTCTCTACCATAAGGCATGAGTATTGTAGGTTAATTAAATGTTTCACTTCTAAGTATCATGGTCGCACTTCCACCTGCACCTTGTATATTGTTATCCTTTGAATCAGTTCAGATTAATCTCTTGTGTGTACAAAATATTAGTAAGTACAACAATTTAATAAGAAAATATGGTTCACTAATTATTAACAATTTATTAACCATATAATATACATAAAAATTTGTTGATCACATAATTACAGACTGAACTATCCATGTACATACTTAATAATAAAATACTAATTTTAAATAACAATTTAAAAAAACAACTAAAACAAATTGAGAAGAATGAAAGTAAGCATAACATTTTTTTAATACTAAAGCTTGAACTTGCTTAGAAATACCTAATAATACTTAGCAATATTATATTTATAATGTATATTAAAGTTAATAAAGAAAAATTAAGTAGTAAGTATAAACTGTATAGAAGTTATATTATTGTGATGTGCTACTATAGTGATGTCATAATTGTTTAAGTCTTTTGTATGTATTCTATTAAAAGCATTTTTTGTATTATTCAATGGATATGCGAGTAAGTAAATGAAATTGTATTAGGCGTTACAATTCGGAAGTTCACACATTCACTATGGGTGTGCCCACCACCGGGCCCTACACCCTCCACTGACCCTCGGATCTGATAACTCATAATTGCGACAACAGATTCTCATGGCGATTGTAGTTAGTGCAAGTGCCTGTTGTCGCAATTATGAGTTATCAGATCCGAGGGTCAGTGGAGGGTGTAGGGCCCGGTGGTGGGCACACCCCTAGTGAATGCGAGTAAGTACTAAAATAAGTTTGTGATTTAATAAAAAAGGACCCTAAATAATAAAATCCGATTAAATAAACCGAACCGATTTAATAAAATCACGTTATAAAAGTATTATTATTTCCAGCCACATCATACCTATAGGGATTAGTTTGAACTTTTATTATTTAAGCCACGTCTTTATCTGTGTATGTACTGAAATAGGTAAATAAGTAAATTACATAATATAGATAATTCACTATGTTAGTTACTATATTATGTTCTAGGTGATTGTCTAATAATTGACGTTATGGACAAATAACACTACAAAAATTACTGTTTGCAAAGGGTAACTCTGCTGGATAAGTCACTTATTAAATTTCTATTGAGGGATCGCCCGCCACCGGGCCCTATACCCTCCGCTGACCCTCGGATCTGCCTACTCATGATCACGAACACAAGACACTACAGTCGCAACGAGAAGCCAGATCCAAGCACCTAGCATGCAACCATAAATACATAGCTGCTAATCCTAATAATAATAATAGGTGGCGGGCGATCCCTCAATAGAGATTTGAACTTCCGAATAGTGACGCCTGATACAATTCAATACTTATTAAATTGTTCAACCAAAAAACACCTATCACAGTTAAATTCGATATTATATATAATATACCTACATGAAAACCCCTGATAATTGAATACGCCCGTAATAAACTATCGTGATTATACTCTGTGCAATTTAAATGTAAATTGTTAAAATTCAAGTGTAAATTTATCTAAGTACATAATATTAATAATGTTATGTCAATAGAAAACACTATGAGCAATAGATAAGATTTGAGCAAGTCGAAATACAAATATTTGGAAAGATAAATTATGATTTATTTTAATTAAGTTCACTTAGTTTTTTGGCAAGGCGCATTAAGTAGTCTTTCAGTGAGATCTAGTGATGTCTCATTACGACTTATACAGTCAAATAGTGATGTATTATAAGCCTTAACAAAGTAAATAATTATAATAAATAGTAACTTTACAATATATTCAAACATTATAAACATAAAGGCTACAAATAGCCATTATAACCAATAAATAAATCCAAGGTGTGTGAATTCAAAAACCTGGAAACCTGATTTAACTATCAGTATAAAATTGTGCAATTAAGCATGTTTTACTCAACCTCAACATCCTGATTGGTTGATTGTAAAACTTCTACATTCCGATTGGTTGACTGGTGGTTCTATTCTAAAACTCTCCTAACAATAAAACAATAAACAATACAACTTGTTGAACACAGAGAATAGGTCCCAAATATACATAAAACTTTACACTAAGTTTCAAAGGTTTTAAGTGGTTAATGCAATCAATATTGAAAACACAACACACATGCAAAAAGTTCCATAATGTACAACTCGGTACACATAAAAATCCGTCAAGTATAAAATCACAATAAATGTTAAACTCATGCTGTCCATGCAGTTAAAAAGTTTCACAGCACAATAGTCTTCATATACACATTTAACTCGGCAAGGCACAGGGTCCATTGACGGGGGTGTGGTCTGTTACATCCGTGACTTTGACACTGGAATCTGGGTGCGGCCTGCGATTCCTGTCGCGGAACGATCCAAAACCGGAGTCGTGGGTCCTGGCGGGGGACGTACCTACAAGCACGCGCGGCATGTTGCACTCTTCGCACTCGACTAACAGTGGGTGGTTGCGGAAGGTGCAGAGATGGCACTGCCACGACGCCGGCGGCCGCTGCCCGGTGTAGATGTTGCTGTAGAAACTGCCGGTGTCTTCGTTCTCTGGAACGGTGTAAAAATAAGGGTGAAGATTTTTTTATTAATAATTTTATAATATATAACATCTTGACTAAGATAAATTTATAAAAACACTTCTCCATTAATATAATCCGTTAGGATATGGTTGATCGTTTCATCTTTAAACATTGTGCTGAGGGATTCAGCTTTGTTTGCCGAGATTTGGCTAGTGTATAGCTATCGGGATGAAGAATAACGTTGCCAATATGTAATTTAGAAAAGAGATGGTAAAATTCGTCATCCGAGTAATTGACCCGGTGGCTTAGTGGTTATAGCGGCTGGCACGGTTTGCAGTGGTCGTGGGTTCGATTCCCACTCGGGTGAAGAATTTTTTCCATTTTCTTTATTAATAATTTTATAATAACGGTGTAAGTTTGCGGTTTCTCAAAGGCATGTCAAAAATTCATGAATGTAATGTGTCAGTCATCATTACTTATTACACTACAGTTGTTTGTTATAATTACATGAAAACGTAATTAAGTACGTAATATAAATTACTTTACTATTTAACTGATTACTTTAGAACCAAAACCTATTACTGTATATAAAATGTGTTTCTAAAAATTAGTTATTAATATACATATAAACTTACGTCTTCCCCCCATTTCCAGCCTCTTAGCTAACATGTCACACGTTTCTCGTAGTCTCTCTACAGAGTCCCTCAGCCTCTGTGCCGATTCCACAGTTGGAAGAGGAGCCTCTAATATCTCTGTCTCTTTCTTCTGCTGTTCCAATCTCCTTCTCTCTTGCATTAAGGCTGTGGCTAGACATGACAGCCTTTCCTTTTGCCGCTCTATTAGGGATCGATCTGGAAATCATCATATGGACTTCTTAATTTATGTTTTTTTTTTTTTATCCATAAATGAGGGAATTAAATTATGGCGATTTACAAAATTATGGGAAAATAAATTAAATGGCATTGCTATCTCAATTATGTCAGCGTGAGGTAACAAGGTAAGGTCAAAGTTGGAAGCATACCAATTTTGTATCACATACTCGGTAATAGAGTATACATATGAATGTTTACAAGTAGGTATGTATGCATACATATTAATAAACAATAATAAACAATGTAAGGAATGTAAATATCCCTTTAAGTTAAACTGGTTGGTGACATACAATGCTATTTTTATGTTTTCCTCAATAGATGAATGATGATCCTCAATATGCCTTTTTAAAGTTTTGTCATTGGAATAGCTAAGATTAGTAAAACTGAAATATTTTTAATATTTATTTTCAACTTAAAACATATACTTAAAAAATATTGTTTGTTGTTCAACAAAACATCCTTCTACTCTTATAAACAGACACATAAAACCTATAATCTATTACCAGTTCACATTTTAATAGAATAGATAGATTGCCACATGTTTTCTATCCATATTAGGAAAATAAATGGCTGTGTGTTGCCTTTTGTGTTAATGTTTATTGAGCCTTTAGAACAGTGGTTCCCAAAGTGGTCCAGGTGAACCCCCAGGGGTCTACAGGAGACTCGACAAGGGTCTACGTTGGTGTGAAAAAATTGAGGTTTACAATTAATTTGTATGTGATGTAGGCCTGTAGGGGGTCCACCAGAACCAGTAAACTTTTGAAAGGGGTCTACGAGAAATAAAAGTTTGGGAACCTCTGCTTCAGAAGAAGGCTTAATAAACATTAAGGAAATAGCTTAGTAGAGTCAGAAATCTGGGTATGAACAAAGGCTAAACTGTTTATGTTTGGAAAACAGAATATTACTCATAAGTTTTGTGTTATTTTGTCATCCTATCAGAACAGGGACATTGCAGGGTGTTAGAAAGTCATTACAAGTTGAACAATCTCACCAATTGCAGATCCCGGTGGTTCAGGAGCAGCTCTGGTAGGCCTCGGGGAAGGCTGGCGCATGAACGGTGGAGGCGTGGCTTGAGGTGGAGCCATATGTGGCACATTGGACGGAGGCGGAGGCGCGCGGCGTCGCGGCGGACGCGTCGCGCTCGGACTGACTGTCACCGTCACATGACCTTCCAGACCATCATCATTCTCTCTCACCGGACTAGCCATACTCGATGTCGGGGTGCACACAGTTAAATTCACTGAAGTTATAGCTCTAGGACTATCATAATCTTCTAGCCAAGGATCGTATCTACTCAAGTCCATATGACAGTTAACATTCACTGAAAAATTTACGGGATAGCCTCTCTCCGGTCTAGTATTGTTCTGTTTTTCGTAGTCCTGTTTTGGTTGCTGTTGAGCAGGAGACACCGATCTACATGTCTCGCTGGCCGGCTCTTGTAGTGTCTGTTTAAATGCAATATCTGGATTCGGTTTTGCAAATTCAAGTGTGTTTGGCCTTTTAGGTTTCTCTTGTATTTTAGCTTCTTGAGGAACCTTGGTTTCTTGTAGAATTTTGGTCTCTTGAAGGACTTTTGTTTCTTGAAGAACCTTAGTTTCTGGTGGTGGTATTTCCTTCTTTATTGTTTTCTTTTCCCTTTCTAATCTTTCATGTAAGTTACATTTGATTTTTTTACTTTTTAGTATTCCATAATTTGTATTGCCTTGCTGTTCCAACTCTGAGTTGTTAGTTGCTTTGTCTTCTTTTACATTCTCATTTGTCAATTCTAAATCACTTGTTGACTCTGCATTATATTTTACAAAACAGTTGTCAATATTTATTACAGTAACAGGTGAGTTTGCTTTCTTCAAAATTTCTGTATCCTTTTCGAAATTGACAACATTTTGGTTAGCATCTGTATTTATTGAATTCTTATCATTCTCATTTGTAACAGGACTGAGACTTATAACTGCATTCTGCGGTCCTTCAAAACTAATAGACTGTATAGGTGTAGACTTCACACGATCATGTTTTACGATTGGCTGATTACGACACTTGCTTGGTGGGTTTAGTTTAATCTCGTTAAGTTGTCTCGCCGCCGCTGAGGAAGATGCATGGTAGGCGTGCGTTAGGGAGGCCTTGATTTCGCTGTGGAGGTGAGTCTCGCATGCTTGCTTGTCGTGGCAGTACAGCTCGATTGTGTTGGACACAACATGGTCAGGGACACCAGGAAACTTCTGTTTCAGTTCATGGAACAATTGCATAAGCGATATATTAGTGCATGCACACGGTGACGGGCTGGCGGCGCTCTCAGAGGCGGCAGACATCGCCGCCCATCCTGCGTCAGCCTCCTTCACGCCACGAATAGCCTAAAGTAAAAACTATCTATCGGCAAGCACGATTGACCATTTTACAACACCAAATCCGTCGTGTAAATATACTGTTCACGATAACGTGACGTCACAATTGCAAAAATCACACAACTAGTGCAAACACCGACAGATGAACGACGAGTAGAAAAAGTCCATGTCTGCCTAATATCCACTAAGTGGATCTGAAGAAAACATTACCACGAACAAGGCACAACTTTCATATCTTTTGTTATCATCGCACTACCTACAGTTTTTCCAGAAGTTGCAACATATTGTAATATTATGACTTCGTGCAATATTTTACAAGAATAAGTTTATTTATTTCAGACACTTCAAGTTACTACGAAAATCACAGGGTACAAAGGCAGTAAATACTATACTTAAATCCAAAAATAAATTACAAATGAAAAACCATCGACTCAAGACAGATTTGTCACTTTTCTTTCTGCCATTTTGGCAATAGACAATTTATTTTACTCTATCTATCTTCTCGTAGGGCAAAGTGTAATTATTTTTATTTGGCCATTTAGTGTCCATGTTAATATTTAACAAATTTAACAAACTTAAAACATAATAGAAAAACAAAAATATTAATAAAAAAGATGTTTTATGTAATTAAGTTTCCTAGTGAACCTTATTTTGTGTACTGAATGATTGAAATTTTACAATTTTTATTTATATTTTGTAACCAATATGGCAGAAAAAAAATACTTTTTATGGATTGAAAACTATTATGTCAAAAAATTGTTTATGGTCAATAAAAAAAACTAGAAAATATTTCATGTAGGGATGTTCCGTTACCATCAAAGTATCGATCCTACTCATTTCGATAGTACTCAAATCTTTTTTCGATACTACATAAATAAAAACTCCTAAAGTATCGATACTTACTTATATCGATACTTTTTGAGCAAACTAACGTAAAAACAATGAACGACAATAATTAAAACAAAATTGAAAAGAAAAGAAAAAAAACAATTATATTATTATTATTATTATATGTAAACAGGCAGGCAGTTGAGGCAACTGATTTTGCCTGTATCTGAATGTTCTCTTCTTAGGTTTTTCTATGTTCTTTAATGTGTTTGTCAAGTTTGTTTTTGAAATTATTGACACTTGGTGCCAAAACCACTTCTTCTGGTAGTTTTTTCCAAGGGTTCACTACCCTGTTGGTAATAAAGTTTTTGCGGGGATTGCTATGTGAGATGCCTGTGCTAAGTTTTAAATTATGACCTCGCAGTTTTGTATTTTTATTACGCTCAAACATTCTATGAAAATCTTGTAAGTCATATCTCTGTGTAAGAATTTTGTATGTTTCAATAAGATCTCCACGTTCTCTACGTTCTTTCAGAGTTGTGAGGTTCAATGTCTGCAATCTTTTTTCATATGTGAACTTTTTTAGCTTCCTCGGTATCTTAGTGAAACTGCGTTGTACCTTTTCAAGCAAATCAATGTCCTTGACAAAATATGGACTCCAGACCTGAAAAGCGTATTCCAAAGTTGGGCGAATGTATGTCTTGTAGATCTTCAGCATAAGGTCTGGGGTTAAGATACCGAAGGCCTTTCGCACAAGGTAGATGAAGCTTCTTGCTTTTTTGGTAATGACTGTTATATGATCTTCCCATTTAAGATTCTCGGAGATCTTTACTCCCAGGTCGGTCTGTACTTTGACTACTTTAAGTTGTGTATTATTCAAGTTGTATGCAAGATGTGGGTTGCGATTTCCTATATGTAACACGGTACATTTTTCAACATTAAGGTTTATAAGCCATTGTTTCGACCAGCTTGCCACTTTGTTCAGGTCTGCTGTGAGTCGGTCATAATCCACCAAGGGGTTTGCAAATATCTTTGTATCATCTGCAAAGATGCTAACATTGCACTCAAGGCATTTAGGAAGGTCGAAAATGTAAATAATATACAGAACAGGGCCAAGAACCGATCCCTGTGGCACACCGCTATTTATCTCGTGCTGCTCTGAAAGCGCTTCGCCAATTCGCAATCGGAAGGTTCTTTGGCGTAAGAATGCCTCGATCCAAGTCAGCAATTTTCCCCTATGAATATAATGATAATATTGTTACGTACTGGGTACGGGTGATTCGGAGCTGCCGATTAAAAGGTAGGCGTAGGTGTTAGAACTCTTTATTAGGTGGAGCAGGTTACAAAATTCCAGCACTAAACACACTTTAACTCTTAAACACAGCACTAAACTATCACTTCCTTCACTATCGCTGGTATCGTTTTCCTTAGCTTGTTTAGCTTCCAATCTTATTACAAGACTGAACTAAGACTGACTCCGTCGGCCGAGATCCGCCGTATTTATACGGCTCGACGTTCGGTCCCGAACATTCGGGAATATGCCCGAGCGACCCATCTACAAAAACCCCGTAGGTGTTATCCGGGCAAGCCTGGAACGTTCTCGGGCGTTCATTCAACGACGCATAAACTAAACACGCCGAGACTACAACAGAACATGCTAGTAAACGATATTGCGTTCTATTCTGCTACTAGCGACATCTAGTGAGTCAATAGGTAAACTGCCCGATCGTAACAATATGAAATATTATCAGTATATAGGATAGAAGTGACAGCCAGGTAAATATTGATATGGCGACTTCAGACCATGATTCTGAGGCGATTACCACTGACAATTTTTCGCAGGAAAATTCCAAAATTTTCCGTCATTTTTTTCATTTTCTCAGTAAAAAAATAGTATAGTTCGTTTAAGTAGGCCTTAGATAATGACTTTCACAGGATCGCCTGGTACAATTGGCGCGGAAAGCAAACATTGCGGATAAGTAATCAAATTTAAATGCATTTCCTGCGAGTAATAACACTATCGTAGAACTCAAAACAATGATACTTGTTCAGTATTTCAGTATTTGCCTGGCTGTCAAACACACCCTGTATAGACTACTATATCAGTATATACACTTCTATGTTCAAAAAAATCTGGACCGTTTGACAATTACAAAATTATGATGACAATGACAACTTAAATGGCGGGCGGGCGCCTCTCTCGCTTTCGGCTCGGGCTCGGGTGAACTCGGACGAGTTTGGCTCGCCTGGCACGAGACAAGACGTGTCACCCACGCAATGAATACCGGTAATCGAGCTAGAGGGCTTTTGTTCTCTCATTTTGTCTGATTCGTTCGGAAATTTTGAATTTTTAAATGGTGATGCTGATTCGATTTGATACCAAGTACTTTTGTTTCGATACCGAGTATGTATCGCAAGATTGATTCGATGCTATAAATACTTGGTATCGAATCAAAAGTATCGAGTACCTACTCGTATTTACTAGTATCGGAACATCCCTAATTTCAGGATTTGTGTATGTATGTATGTAGGTATTTTGTAAAGCGCGTAATAAATTATTTTCGTGCTAATTACATACTTAATAATTTCTTTTGTTGAATTAGTAACGGTACATTAATTATATAATGGTTGACGATTTGAGAAAATATTTAAACCATCTAATAGAAAAGTAAGCAATAAGCGACTAAACGCACCTCTGGGCATGACTCATGGATATGTTTTATTTCAATTGGTACTGTTTTACAGAGTAAATGGTCTACACTGTATACTTATAACGGATCGAGATGGTGTACCTTTAGTTCGTGCAGTTACTGAAAGGGCGCCACAATTAGCGCTTCGTCCAAATTTTATATCAACTTTTGGCATGGCCACAGATCAAGCAAGTAAACTTGGACTAGGAAAGAACAGAACTATCATATCTATGTACTCTAGCTATCAGGTAAGCTAGTAATTATATTTTTATCCATCTATACACTTTTATTATCCTATTGATCCAACTGCTAAATCAATTTATACTTTGTTCTACATACTTTCTTAGCACCTTATCCTCATTTGAAGTCCATTGTTGCTAGACTAAACAAATTAATAGGTTAAAACATTTCTTACAGGTAATACAGATGAATAAGTTGCCATTGGTAATCACATTTATTGGCAGTGACAATTGCAATACGGGACACATTTTGTCTCTAGAAAGCCAAATTGAACCATACCTGGATGACCTGGCTGCTGTAGTTGTAGATGCACCATGAACTTACTATGTATAATTATTTTTAGATTAATGTGCCTACCACATGAAGAAAGGGCAAAGCCTAATAGCCACTGGCTTACATTGCTACCCACCAATCTATATTCTAATATATGTCCAATTGGGACCTTATTTTGCATCAACAAGTTGTAAAGCCACCTAAGCTGCTTTGCTCTTCATTCAGAGTCTACAAGCTCTACCATATTACTGGCTAAGAAGCTTCTGAATACTGAAGCTTCAGTATTACAATGGTGTTGAACTGATGGCATGCTAAGAAAATCAGCTGTGAGCGAATGTGGTAGAAGTTTGTAGCCAATTCCACACATCAGCAACAGACAACTAATATAGTCCCACTCGGGTGAAGAATTTTTTCCATTTCTTTATTAATAATTTTATAACTAATATAGGGTTATGTATTTCTAACTTGGCTTCATGCAGTGCCATAAAAAGCCTTTTCTGTGCCCCTCTGCGAGTTTCTATAATCTTATTTCTCTATGACCCTATTTAATGAAAACGTGATAGTCTTGCCTGGTTAGCCGTTTTTGCGCCCCCGGAGTCTACGCCCTGTGCCTATGCACCAGTGGCACCACCCAATTTGCAAGCACTGCGTTCATGTGCCTAGATCTGCTGCTTCTGTGTGGCTTCTGCTACAAACTTGTAAATGCACATGTAATACCCAATATTATAAGAAAGGATGTGTAAATACCAATTTATAGTATAATTCTTAATTGTTATCAGTTAAGACTGCATAGAGGTCCATAAGTGATATTTAGTTCTACCATGTTTCATGTTTATATATTTTAATATTTTCTAATTAAATATTAAAAAGTTTATATTAATCTACTTTCATGTTTTTGATTCATTACTAGCTGTTTTTTTTAATATTAGCTTTTGCCCTGTCCTTCTACATATTCCCATTATATGCAAAACTACAAAATGATTGGTTTAGTAAAATAAATAATCACTACTTAATTATTATTATAAAACAAAGTTGCTTGCTGCTGTCTCTCTGTCCCTATGTATGCTTAGATCTTTCAAACTAGGGAACGGATTTTGATGCGGTTTTTTTAATAGATAGAGTGATTCATGAGGAAAGTTTATAATGTATAACTGGTAAGAGTAAGTATATACTTTGCTAGGGACCCGCCCCGGCTTCGCACGGGAGTAATGCACTCTCACGCAGGCGAAGCCGTGGGCGGCCGCTAGTAATGATATAAGTTGGGATTGGGGCAAACATAAACATACTATAGGCAGTAAAATTAATTCTGTGACATGATAATATATAAGAAAAGATGCAAACATATTAACAGTTTTCAATTTCGATTTATGAGTGGGGTGTTGTGTAGGTACAGAAGAAATAAAAAATATATTAGATTGTACTTAACTTTATATTTATTTCAAGGTATTATTGTAGCAGTACCTAACAAGAAAACCAAAACAGTTAAAAGTTAAAACTTGACCAACTGACTGAAATACATTCATTTTATTATGATATTACCAGAACAGAATAAGTGGATTCTTAAAAAACATCACAGCACTATTTGCAGGTAGATTGCAATTTTGCACCAATGTTGTTCTATCATTTACTCCAAGACTGGAGTGAGGAGTGGTTGTCCATTTAGTGCATTCACAACATTGTTAGCAGCCAGAACAGCCATATCGCTGCGTGTGCGTACTGTAGCACTGCCAATATGTGGCAGAATAACTGCAAAACAAAAATAATAATAAGTTTATATAGGTAGTTTTTATTTTATTTAGGTATCATATGCAGTAGGATCTCTGTCGTGATCTTGTATCCTATTTTGGGAGTAGAGGGTTTCTTAAAATTTGATGCTCCTGAGTACCAAGTTATATAATTATCATCATCAGCCTGTTGCAGTCCTCTGCTGGACGTAGGCCTCCCCCAGGGCACACTACAAGACTGCCATGGGGGGTATTTGCCCATAGTCATTATGTCTAGTCATCATATAATATAATAGCTCATAGTCATATAATTATAATAAAAGTCAATTATGAACATAATAGGTTACATTTACAGTTTTTTTATTTGTATTTATATAGAAAGATCATAAAATAAAAGAAACATACTAAACAAGAATACTAAACATTTGCGAAAGAAAAACTTTGCTAGTGTGAAAACTTTCTGGGATATAAAGATTTCAGAATCACAATTTTAGAACCAAAAAACACTCCATACAAATGGCTACCACAACATGACGTCACTCTTTAAGCAACTTGTATGAGCGTAAAAGAACTTTTGTTCTACAGCTACTTAAATATTGCATTTACAAATATGGGCACAAAACAAAAGTTGCTGTAAATGATGCAGATGTAAATGTGATATTGTAATTTTCAATTAATTTCACATTTTAAAAATGGACTTGCCCACTTAACTTTGAAGGCTTATATCTCATTTGGACAAATAATCAAATTTACAGATAGGTATGATTTTGATTATTTATTCTGATAAGAATAAGATGTTATTAAGAATTCAATATTATAGGTATAGGTACATAGTCAATATGGTCGATTCTGGCAGTCACACTTAAACCTAAATGTAAAATTAGTCGCCTGTCCTTTTCTCTCAGCCATTTATGTTAAGAACGGAAAGAGGTAGACCTGACTAAGATTAGGTTTAAGTGTGACTGCTGGAATCGATCCTATTGTTAGTTTAAGGGTGCTGGAAGATAAAAGGCTTTTATTTATTTTTCTGTGATTTATTAGATTTCTTATTTATTTTCTCAATTTTTAAAAACATATTTTATTTTCTTGTTATTTTAATACCATAAAGATGTAATAGTTGTAATGTTAGGTAACTATGTGATAAACTAGTGACGAAGGTAACCTACCTACCTACTTACCTAATTGTAGTCAGTCATCTGAAGAAGGTTGTACATTCTTTTGACTTTCGTTGGGCCGCTTACACCTCTGTCTATTATTTCGCAACGTCTTATATACTGTGCTGTAGGAGACGACATGTCGCGAGCGATTGCCATGCCCCTCACGGAGCATCCGCGCCAATGTCCGAACACCTAACTTAGGATTCTCGTCCGCGACGGCAAGTATAGCGTTCTGAGTCTCATCAGGAATTTCTTTGCCACAGCCTTGGGGAGCCGGTACAATTGGCTGGTTATCCAGTATGCGGTAGACAGCCCTCGTAATTACCCTAGCGTCAGAGGGTTGGTGCGCTTCGGGATACCTGATGGCGTACTCACGAAGAGCCTGCGTTGCATTGCCTTCGGCAATGCCGTAGCAGAACACCATATTTAGATATTCGCGCGGAGTGAATAGATGCGTCATTTTTTTCAATGTTTGTTAATCAAATACACAGTACATAGTTACACAAAAACATAAGTAAACCTTCACACCGGCGGCTAAGAGACTCCAGTATTGCCTCCGTGATCTATGAAAAACACTGCCACATTGCACCGCACATCGCATAAAAGGTTATCTAAGTACCTAGTCTGTGCCTGTCTTGATTACTTTACTCTTTAATATGGTCTCCGGTCTGCGTCCGTGATAAACAGTAGGTAATATTGGTAAACAAGCTGAGCAGCAAATCAAAGAAAACAGCACGCACACCATAACAATCCGGAGCCCACAGACCACAAACTAAGTAGAGATGCTAATAACGCATCAGACGGACGTCTATATTGGCTTTGAACCTTAGAGCAAATTAGAACATGATAACTTTTATTTTTTATCCGTCACAAATTGCAGGCCAAGAAACCATTGACTCAACATCCTTTAATTTTTTTCTGAAATCTTAAGGCAATGACATTTTTCTTATAAAATACTTTTTGTTCATATAAAATTTTAAATATGTTATTTTCTTAATAAGGCCAAATAAAACACATGTTGGATTTTAAAGGAATATTTTCATGGGAAACTATATGACAAACACACAGGTGAACAAAAGCTAAGACAGTGATTGATAGAGAAAAACCTATTAGCTTAGTTTACCTACAGAGGTCCTTACAAAAAGTTCCAGCACGGTCCCTTAAACTAAGATCACCTTAAACAATTCTCATTATTTTATTTAATTATCAATACACAAAACACATAATCACTAACAAACTTTTTAAAAAATACTCTAGTACTAGGCCTTAGTCTTATGCTTTATTGTACACTGTAAAATTTCACAAATAAAGCTACAAACAAAGAAAATGTACAAAGTTTCACAAGCGAGGAAATCAAATGAAAAATTGGCTTTTATATGATTAATAGTTATGTAGCCAAAATATCTAACTATCCTATGGATAGGTCGATTTCTGTTGATTTATTTTCTTTGTGTGATATCAATTTATGTACATACTTACATCAGTATTATTATTATTATTAGGTACATGCTTAAATGAGTATAAACTTTGCACATTTTATTTGTTTTTGTGTTTTTTTTGATGGCCCATGATGATGCACTTACATGTGGGATAACTATTATTATACTACAACTTTATTATCTAGTCAAAACAGTAAGTATAAAATGTCAGTAATATTCACTTATAGATTTTCTGGTAGATATAACGCACCTTTAAAGACAAACCGTTTCTATACAAAATATCAAATTAAACTCACTGTACCGTTATTCGAAACCCAATAAAACATGAGAGAAGCGTTCGTTCATTTCCGCTTGCGCGAAGTGTTGCCTTCCCTTTCCATCTACTAGCTCCGTCTCGCTTGCCCACTATCCCCTCTCCTGTTTCCTGCCACCATGAGGCACTAGCTTATTTCGTTGTGTAGGGCTTCATTGGCGTCTTGTTTCCCGGCGAGGAAGGTTGTGCTTGAGCCCTGATGCTCAACCGACTTTCCAATTGAAGTGTTGTGCCAAGCAGATATTAAGGTAAAACCGTGAGTAAAATTGCCTAAACCTTTCTGCAAAATTAAGGTGTTTTCTTTTTACTGAGGTTCATAATACTATTTTCACCACCATTTTTTATTTCTAATATCTATCCGTGGCTGTACTCTATAAATTCCTTTTTGTTTTATGTGGTGAATTTAAATATCTTCTTACCCACATTAAAATTATTTTATCTGATACTTTTTAAATCATAATACTGTTGATCTGTTAGTATAATAGTAATATTATACCCTACATTTGTTGCTGAAAATTAATAGCTTTTCTATTTAGCTTTAGAATAAACGGTGTTACCGTTCGATAATTTTAAAATGGATAATCCGATTCCATCTACTAGCAAGTGTAGTGATAACCGTGTGGACAAAGGAGATCATGAAAGTGCTAAGAAGAGGAGAAATTCTAATAGTTCCTCAGATGATAGTTCATCGTCTGCTTCCAGTACTTCTTCATCCAGTGATACTCACAAACGACGGTTACGTAAATCAAAACGGCGCAGGAAGCAGAAAAGCCGCAAACTTGATAAACTAGATAGGGAAATATCCTTCATCAAAGAGATTCTTCAAAACCAATCAAGTGAACAAGCCAACTACTACCCTACGTACCGTGATAATACCGAAATTGAAGCAAATGTAAGCGGTGACTTATACTCCGATGTTGACACGGAGCATTTTACTGAACCTGCACCCACTAACAGTGGTCAGGCCGATTTTAGTGATCCTGCGCCTGCATACGGCGATCAGGCGGAATTTTCTCTTTCTGTCTCAACGAAAACAAAAGAACCTCATGTACCGCCGGCACCGCCGGCATACGTGACTCAGTTAAAGGAACTACAAAGATTCGGTCATGAGGACTGGAATAATGTGCGCTACAAGGACGTTCAACAGCAATATGAACACGTTCCAGGTTTTACAAACCTACGTGTAAATGATGAGGTCACTCGACACGATGCCCATCGTACTGTTAATAATATGGAAAGAGCTTTTGCTGGCATAACATATGCCCTATTGAAACAGCGCGATGCGCTTCAAACAGAAATAAGAACGTTGCTATCTTGGGCCCGTGAATCAAATTCCATAACATATCCTGAACTGAATGATAAAATACAAAATATCTTTTCGAAAGGTGAGTACGTGAAGACATCGAATGATACTCTACAGCTTGTATGCGGTCACAGGGCCGAAATTGTGCAACAAAGGAGAGAAACTATTATAGCTAAAGTAAAAGACCATTTTCATAAAAGCGCCATACGAAAGATACCCCCTTCGGTTCATACTCTGTTCGATGCCGATAAATTTAGTGCTTTTATAGAGAAAGCTGGTGGTACCAGAAATATTTTCTGGAATTTTCAAAAGGATCAGTTACCCTCTGCAACGCAGAATGATCTAACCTCTAAATACAACCTGGTTCAAAAACCTTCACTCAAATTACATCAAGGTTACCCTCAAGGCAACCAGGGACCTTCAGCCAGAGGCAGATTTCAACGAGGCCCAACTCAAACACGTGGCTCATTTCAAGCACGTGGATATGGAAGCTCGAGGGGTCGCCGCGACGAAACCTACCACAGAGGTCGAAGAAATCGCTCTCCAGTATCCCATCGGGATCGGGGCGGAAATAGGTCAAAGAAATATTGACTATACCAAACGTTTTCAAGCCGGGCAGCTCCGTTATTATTACAATCATTGGCAACGCCTGAAAGCACCGGCTTATATTTTAAAAATAATATCAGGTTATCGAATTCCATTTCAAATGAAACCTCCACTACATATACCGAGGTCACAGGAATCAACTCTAAAATCCTTAGAAATGTATCAAGTCATAAGGAAAATGGTAACTCAGGGAATATTGAATCCAGTAAAACTCTCTCCGAGTTTCGTGTCCACAATATTCCTAAGACCAAAAAGCGACGGCACGTCTCGGCCAATATTCAACCTAAAAAATCTAAACTGGTTTGTGCACACGGAAAGGTTCAGGCTAATAAATACACAACGGGTGCCGAATTTCTTGCAACCCCTAGATTACATGGCCAAAATAGATATACACCAGGCTTACTTTCACGTACCCGTTGCGCCCGTGCACAGGAGATTCCTTCGACTTCTGTACGATGGTCAACTTTACGAGATGACATGCTTTCCTTTTGGCCTAAATACGGCCCCAAAGACATTTGCATCGGTGACAAATTGGATGGGACAAATTCTGCGGGAACAAGGAGTTCGAATCATAATTTACCTCGACGATTTTTTGCTCGCTCATCAAAATCGAGATACCCTCATAACACACATAAAACTAACAATACAGACATTGGAATTTCTGGGCTGGCATATAAACTATCAAAAATCCACTCTAACCCCATACAAAGAAATCGAATTTCTGGGCATCAATTGGAACACTTGGCGAAACACAAAGTTTCTTCCAGATCGGTCAATCGCAAAGATCAAAACCAAAACAAATATCTTGACCAACAAAGCGAGATCCAACCTCGCAGATATACAGAGTATGGTTGGCACCCTAAACTTCGCCAGCTTTGCTATACCAAGAGGCCGCCTAAATTTTCGTTGCCTACAGGCGGAAACCAATCGTCTCTTAAAATTGAAGTTGAGAAAAGTAATACAATTACCTCACAGTGCATTGCAAGAACTGAAATGGTGGCAGCAAAACTGCACACTGAAATCTCCAATACATCTAGACTTGCCAACGCATTATCTAACCACGGACGCAAGCGACTTGGGATGGGGAGCAAAACTAGACAACGAGAGCATCTCAGGTCAGTGGACAGAAAAACAGCAACACCTTCACTGCAACCAAAAGGAAATGCTCGCGATAAAAAACGTTCTAATAGATCGTTGTCGGGACCTACAATCCACCCATTTACAAATTCAGTGCGACAACAAGACTGCCGTATCATATCTACGCAACGAAGGCGGGACAAAATCTGTAGCGCTAATGAACCTGACCTGGACCATTTTTCAAATCCTGGACGAAAACAACATTCACATGACCATACATTACATTCCGGGGCGTTACAATTGCGAAGCCGACAAGTTGTCGCGGATGCAAATCCTACCCGAATGGCACCTGTTACCATCAATAACGGAGATAGTTTTTACCAAATGGGGCAGACCAATCATAGACCTGTTTGCCTCTCAGAGAGCCCACGTAGTGGACCAGTACTGTACTCTGGACGTGACCGACACTCAGGCGGCGATGCACGATGCTTTGAACATAACTTGGGATTTCTCCCTAGCGTGGGTGTTCCCACCACCTCACCTGATACCGAAAATACTGGCGCACCTGAACAAAGCCCGCGGAGTTTACCTGATGGTAGTGCCCAGATGGGAAAAGGTATACTGGAGACCGGATTTGAAGAGCCGAGCCCTATCACCACCGTTCACTGTGAAGAACCTAGATCAGACTCTGGTAGACGTATCGACGGGCCTTCCACCTCCGGACATAATGGATTTGACATTAGAGATATGGAGAATTGGGGGTGGAATTCTTTCTTAAAAGGCTGGACTAAGGAACAAAAAGAACTGCTCTCATCTAGTTGGCGTGAATCCACCTTGAACACTTACCGGCCAGCGTGGAACAGATGGCTGAAATGGGCAAATATTAAAAGAGTTAACCCACAAACACCCAGTGGATCAGATTTGGCAAGATTTCTAACTGACTTACATCAAAAAGAAGGCCTGGCATATAGTACCATACTAGTCCACAAATCCGTCGTATCCACATTTTGTGACCCAAACAATTGGTATAAACTAAGCGCCCATTCACTAGTAAAACAGGTACTTAAGGCAATAGCCTTGACAAAAACTAAAATAAACAAACCGGCTAAACCCCCTATATGGGATACTGACGTCCTTGTGCACTATCTGTCAAGTAAAGATTCTCAAACCACAAACTTTCTCGAGGCATCTGCACAAACCGCAGCTATCCTTTTATTATGCTCGGGTAGACGAGTCCACGATTTGACACTTTTAAGAGTCACACCAGATCAATGTATCATATCTGACGATCATATAATACTGTGGCCTGTGTTCGGTTCGAAAACCGATAATGCCCACCATCGACAGTCAGGCTGGAAGTTGATATCAAATAAAAGTAATAAAAGCCTCGACCCAGTCCACTGGATAAAGCACTTAATTGCACTTTCAACACAATGTAGAAGCATGGCTAAGTCTGATAACCTGTTTATTACTTCAATAGGAACCCCTAAAGCTGCCTCAAAGACGATTATTGCAGGATGGCTTAAGCGTTTGCTCACTGCAGCCAAAATCACTGCAACCCCGGGTAGTTTCCGATCGGCAGTAGCATCGAAAAATTGGATGGAAAAGTTCAGCTTGGACGATATACTCGCTCGAGGAAATTGGCGGTCTGCGAACACTTTCCATAAATTCTATCAACGAGAAATCGATTCGCCAAATACAGGAAATAACGTGATTAGTTCCTTTTTCACTCCTATTAATGATTAACTTTAATTTTGCCTCAATTAAGTTATTACATTTGTCATAATTGTTTTGATTTTATGTTTTGGCTCAACGCCTAGCATAGCGTTTACATGGGTACATTTAAGAATATTATTATAATATTTTTGCTAGATAATTAAAGCAGAATTTTGGTATGTAACCTTGTGTTTGTTTATGTGCCGCCACTATCCATATACCTACCTACACACAATCTACAGTATACAGTGTACTGTCGTATCTTTAGCATTTTCAATCACATTGGCGTCTTCTCCTGCCACCAGAAGATACCAAACACGTCTCATGTTTTATTGGGTTTCGAATAACGGTACAGTGAGTTTAATAACAGCGTTTTACCTGAAAATAAAACGTTTATTAAACATACTTACCTTATTCGAAACCCAATACTTTTACATTCTTTCTGGTGGTAAAAACATTCGAGCCAATGAAGCCCTACACAACGAAATAAGCTAGTGCCTCATGGTGGCAGGAAACAGGAGAGGGGATAGTGGGCAAGCGAGACGGAGCTAGTAGATGGAAAGGGAAGGCAACACTTCGCGCAAGCGGAAATGAACGAACGCTTCTCTCATGTTTTATTGGGTTTCGAATAAGGTAAGTATGTTTAATAAACGTTTTATTTTCAGGTAAAACGCTGTTATTTTACAGGAGAGCAAATATATGGTAAAAAATTATATCTTTTTGCAATAAATCCCCGTGTATGATGTTTTAAGACATCTTTGAGGGCTATTATTACAGTTATTTATGTACATTATGGCACACAATATACAAAATCATGATTTATCAATAAAATACTTTTTTTTATGATTTTGATTTTTTATAGTAACACTTTACCATTCATTATTTTTTCAATATAGTTAATTTTTATAAAATTAATGTGTAAAAAATGTATTTATCCGAAAAATATTAGTAAAATAGGAAATCTATTCATAAACTTTACTCTTATTGTCATATAAGCATTTAATAAAGTTTACATACGTATCTTCTAAGGATAGTTACTTGGGTGATATTAAAAAAAACACCTAAATTAATGGTCATCATCATCATCGTCAGCCTATTACAGTCCATTGCTGGACGTAGGCCTCCCCCAGTGTACGCCACATGGCTTGATCTCCCGTTTTTGCCATCCAGTCACTACCAGCCGTCCTCTTTAAGTCATCGCTGCCGTAGTCCGGGGTAGTATAGCGGCCGAGAACTGGGGGCCTTTTTTTAGTTGCCGTCATTGGGGGGTTTTTGCCCATGGTCATCACGCTGGGCAGGCGGGTTGTTGACCGCAGTGTGCTTTTCGGACGGCGCTGCTGCCCACCTCACGGAAATCGCCTCGTATGATACCCACGGGTAACCTACCCGTGGTACGAACTCTACTCTGTTGGCACCACGCGGCATACATTTATTTGGCAGAATTATCTGTGGGATTTTCTAGTGGTTAGTTTGTACTTTTCAAATCGAGAATTGTACTTATGAGATGTAGTCTCTTACTGTGTGCCTCATTAAGTTAAGTTATGCTCGGGGTCTCTCTGCGTGATCGAATCAGAAATGAGGAGATCCGCAGGTGTACAAAGATCACCGATATAGCTCAACGGTCCGGTAAGCAAGCTAAAGTGGCAATGGGCAGGGATATAGCTCAAAGAACTGATGGCCGATGGAGCCGGAAAATTCTAGACTGGATTCCACGTTTCCACGTATCGGCAAACACAGCGTGGGTAGGCCACCCGCGAGATGGGCGGATGACCTGGCCAAGATCGTCGGTTGTAGGCAGCCTGTTCCCGACCGTGAGGAGTGGAGTTGTTGGGGGAGGTCTATGTCCTGCAGTGGTCTTCCAGGGCTGAAATGATGACCTAAGCATAGAAGTAAATGGAGGTTATACTACAAGTAACAATTTAGCAATTAAATTGTGTAACGAATTGCATAATTTTGATAAACAGAAAACTGTAACTATACAAAAAAATAACATTTTACCAATCAAGATAATTATAAATAATGAGCTTTATTCCTGATGTGAAGCCGATTTATCCAAATAATCACATTTTTGTTTTAATTTTTCATCATCTCTCTTCGACAAACACGTTCCAATTGGTATAGACACAATATTGTATTTAGTAAGCCAACCAAATTTTGATCGGTAGCGAAAAAAAAATACACCATCTAGCTCATTTGAGCGAACCTTAAAAAAATGTTAATGTCATCTTGTAGCTTACGAAATTTTAAGATAGATGGCATCAATAACTCAATTTTGGAAAAATTTCGTTTAGTAACGGTTTGTCTTTAAAGTTGCGATAATATTTTAAAAAATCTTATTTTCTATAACATGTTGAAGTTGATGTGGACATTATTATATAAATTGTCTTGGTAAAATCTGATCACGCAATTGAATTCTACTTTTAATTCGTTTGATTTGAGGAGAAACTGATTAGACATTATGACTTATCTATATACATTGTCTTGGTGAAATCTGATCACGCAATTAGATTCTACTTTTCATTCGTTTGATTTGAGGAGAAACTGATATTGTGATCAAGTGTACCCAAAAGCATGATCAGTTTCCACTTGCAGATCTGCATCTTGCATATCATTGATCAGCCCTCGTATCGTCTATCTTTTTTGACAGTTTATAGTGATTATCACTTATTGAAACTTAACAGCTGGAAGTATAATTAAAACATATGCGTTTTCTGAAGAAAATTTTGCCAATACGCACACATACATATCATTTCCAGTTCAATAAGTTTCAATGATCATCACTATGAACTTCCACAAAAGCTAGCCGATACAGGGGCAGAGTGAACTAACCCCTAGATTTTCTAAAGTTATACAAGGTGTAACAAAAAGGGTATGTTAAGCAAAAAGCTATGTAAATAGCCCACTGTAGAGAACCTATTCACAAAATTTGAGACCCGAAATCACATGTTTATTTTTCATAGTATGGAGAATTTTTAAATATCTCAGGAATTTTCATACAATCTTGAAAAATATTACAATTAAATAATATTAAATACACATCCCTACTCCATGGAATATACGTTATCAAGCTTACTATCAATGTTTCACTGTTGTCACTCTGTCCATTATTCTTTATACTTATGTTCATGCACATAACCTCAACTTTCTTTTTTGTCTTGCCACACTCTCTGGAAACGTTTAATCGTGGCTGACGCGTTCTTTAGAATAGGCACGGACTTTTCGTTCCCTTTTCATTTGCCGTTACTTAACCACTATATTAGAACCCGCGCAACGTCCTTTCGTAAAATAAACACACCACTAAATTATGTAACACTAAACTTGAATTGCCTTGTCGTAATTAAGCACTAGCAACGTCCCTTAGCTACGTACCTATATAAATAAGAACCAAAAGTTTATTTTTAGCACAAAATAGCTAAAATAAAACACAAACTTGGAAAATTCATGTAAACAAAGAGATCACAAACAAACTGAAGGGGAAGAAGAGACGGGCGACATTTACAACATCGGTTGGTGACAGAGGGGAAGTGACAGGTTAGGGGAGGGAGAGAAACGTCACGTTCTAATTTGCTCTAACAATTTCTCTCAATTTCTACGGACCATACATATTGTTCTATGATTACTACCTGTGCCACAGACTAAGTAGAGTAGAGATGCCGGAGCCGGAGCAAACACTCACAATATTGGATTCGGCGGGAAAAGCTGGAAGGGAGTGGGTGTAATTTTCTTGTGAAAATCAAAATTTATTTGTAAATGGCTTGCATGTGTTCCTAAAGTGATGTTTTCTGATAGATAAGCTATATTTTGTTTACTTGCGATGTGAATCTAGTGCGTGTGCATGGTTTTATATGCGGGTAAGCTAAGTAAAACTTTAGTCGGAATACGATCTCTTCATGAGCTCATGTAAGTTGTTTCTGCAATAATTTTTCATTTTGACTAACTTTACACTTGTTCTTGAGGATTTTTCCGACGTTTCCATTCATCATCATTGTCATTCATCATAAATTCAGAATACATTTTACTAAACAATGATTAGGCTGTATGGGCTTAGTTCCCATTGCCTTTCCTTCGGGATAAACTAAAAAAAAAAAAAAAACGCCGTCTATTTTTGACAGTTATTTTTATTTGTCAAAAAACCCTTATTATTATTTATTTTCTCTGAACTTGGCTTTGTTAAAATAAAAAAACCGATAACATCGATTATTTAATTTTAAAAAACGTTTTTGGAAAACGAATAATAAGACGCCACATGAAAATCGATATTTCCTGGATACAGTTATATCTCTACATCACAATTTTTTTGTTTACTTAAATTGTCACGAAAGCAAGAGAAACGTATCTCCATATAGGTAGCTTATTTTCTTTATAATAAAAAAAAATTGTTGATAGGCAATAAGTTTTTACTTTCTGTTGTAATAAATCATCCCTATATACCTAGTTTGTGCAGAACTGTGCAGAATATATTAGGTAATGGCTGAGGGCAATGGAATGGATTTCCTCGGTGTTTGATACATTTTTAAATCATTGTAAATCAATGAAATTGTATTGTATTTACTAATTTATCAATATTTTGGTGAATTTTTGAATTTTTTCATTTAAATTTAACTAATTCACCCAATACTATTTGGTTTGTGTGCACAAATAGTATAGGTATATTTATTTGAAATATAAATTATTTATATATTTTTTAATACTTAGTAGAGGGTAGTTAATTCTGTGTAAGTAATGTGTTGGGTTTTAGAGGTTCATAGTAATTAGTGGTTTACTAATTTACTAATTTCTATAATCCTGAGGATGCCACGGTTGTTGGCGAAACATATGTAGATTATTTATCTAGTTTTTGATTTCGGAATGGTGCAATGTATCGTCTTGCATGCTAGGTGCTCGGGTCTGGTTTCTCATGGCGATTGTAGTTAGTGCAAGTGCCTGTTGTCGCAATTATGAGTTATCAGATCCGAGGGTCAGTGGAGGGTGTAGGGCCCGGTGGTGGGCGCACCCATAGTGAATCATTGTAAATCATTACAAAGTAAATCATTGAAAGTGCTGGCCAAAAAAAAATGTTGTACTTATTAGTTTGCATATACCTGTGTATGTACCGCTGAGTATTTTTTATTACGGCACCAAAGCTGGGGGGATTATTCTCCTTGTTTTTATTTGAGCTCGAAATTTATAAATCTTCATACTGAAAGATCTACTTATTTCTTGCGTTTTCAACCTATTTCTTAATAACTTAACCCTTAAAGCATTTGAGTCCGTTGTTTGGTACAGTCTTTTATTCCTCTATGGTATGTACAGTAATATAATTTAAGTTACAAGAATTATCTACCAGACGTTATCAGCTCAGTTTTTCAACGGAGTGTGGAAGCAAGCGATATATCTTTTCCATTCACAAAAACGCAATGCGATTCGCGCGATTCAGCGGTGGTAGTTGGTCATTTGAAATTTAATTTAAAGTTTTGCTAGTTAGCTGCGTGAATGTAATGCCGAAAAATGTTATATAAATATGGTCAAATCACTGAAATTATGAATTTTTCATCAGAGATTTTGAATATGATGATTATAGAAGTACCTACCTAGCCTAGGTACACCTTTCTAGTGCAGGGTAGTGAAGGGCGTAAATTAAATTCCAGTCACGGGCTTGTACCTAGTAATGAATTTATTTCATGTAGGTACATATCTACGGATTTTATTATTGTAAAAATGTCACTTAGGTAGCTCGTGCCTCGGAAAGCACGTAAAAATCGATGACGTAAAAGCGTAAAAGGGTCCCGGAATAGAGAGTACATCTGTGTTTGCGCCACATTTGCACATAACATTGAGTGCTATAATAACTGTCTAATCTCCTTGAGATTAGCTGCCTCGACCCATTTACTATGTACCTATTATTATTATAATGTCTGGTGAAGTCTTATGTGGTGATGTCTGAATATGAAAAAATCATGTCCTACCTACCCAATTTCTGAAATGTCGTCGATATTTTATTTGTGGCATACCTACCTATTGTCACCCACTATACCTAGGGGAATATGCATTGGCCCATGCGGATTTAGAGACATGTGGAAGTTTTCATCGGAAAATACAGAACCTAGTGGAAGTCCTAAAGAAGTAAGTGGAATAACAACTATGGTACTTACAAATGTTGGGCAGTGTGAGGAGCTTATGTTTCTTGGGTAAAGGTTCGGGCGTAGTCACGTCCAGACCCGCAGCATAAATGTCTTTGTTCTTCAGGGCGTCGTATAGCGCGTCTTGGTCTACCAGTTCTGGAAGCAAACATGTTAATGGCACATTTAGACGAGGCAATGGGGGCCACTGTATTTGCGCCTACTTGTAGTTGGCGTCGCTGTGCTGTCATTGTGTAGGTACTGATTTTTTTGTGTACAATAAATAATAGTATCTATCTACGTCACTAATTCACAGTATAGTAACTGTTTAAGGCACGTGTAAATTTAATTGAATACCCTCGTAAATAATGTTGGGATGCTCCTTTGACTGGGTACCCGTGGCATTTTCCAGCTTGCCACCCTGTAGTTACGTTACGCCCCTGCTCATTCAGCAGGTACTGAACATAGCAAGGACTGCTTTGATAAAACAACTTACCTCCACGCCCAACATTGATAAGAATGGCGTTCTTCTTCATCTTTCCGATGGTAGTTGCGTTCATCATATTCCTGGTCTCATCATTCAGAGGACAAGCGAGAACAATGAAGTCACTCTTCTGCAGTAAATCAGATAATGACACGAATTTCGCGCCAATAGCCGCTCCTAAAATGTTAATGTAACATAACATAACCGAACTAAAACTTGGGTTAGGTGGATATAGCTGTTAAACTCTCGCATTAGCCAGAGTGCAAGTTAATTCCTATTAATGGGTCATTGCAGCTGGATATACTTTCTCACCTTCAGGTTTCTCCCTGTGGCCGGTGTATAAGAATCCGCCTACTTCGAACCCGGCCAGGCGCTTGGCCACAGCCAGTCCGATGCCACCCAAGCCGACAATGCCCACCGTACTACCGCGGATGTCCTGTCCGAGCACCTTGTCGAAGCCAATCTCCCATTCGCCGCTGCAATACAAATTCCACAAAATACCCAGGAAAAGACAACCCAGGATAGATCAGGCGCAGGAATGTGAGAAGATCCGCGATCCCACATAATGGGAGGAGGGCAGGGCAAAGAAGACCCAGGATAGTCCACGATGGTGGATTATAGTGACATAGACATGGCTGTGTTCCCGAAATGGGACAGCCAGAACTGATCTTTATCCCACAGCCATGTATAGCATAACGGGTACAGAAATAAATGATCAGTGACTAGTAGCTAGCTTATCGCCTGAGAGAATGCCTGAGTTTCTTAATCGAATCTTACGAGTTACGACATGCACGTAAAGAGATGCAGCTGATATACCTACACTAGTAAATCCCCGCATCAGCACAGTATGACGGAGTTTTGCTGATAAGCCATTAGAGAAGGATTAGGTTTGATTTGATAAATTCTATCAAAACACACCTGACCATTGACCATCACGATAAGGTGGCGTTGTCTCAAGAGAAGAATTGCGTGCAACACGCGTTTAGCAAGATTGCATGGTTAATTTTTGTTTTTAATAAGAGGTAAGTACCTAACTTAATTGTACGTACCTACATATACCTATCTAGTGGGGTAAGCATGAACCTTTTTACGCGGCGTAACGCTAGCGGCTCGCTAGCATAATCTATGTGATTTGACAGTTGGACGATAGCGCTACGGACTATGGATAAGAATTGAGTCATTCACGTACTTTTTATCGCCTTATCGCCTTAATCATATCACAACATGCGAGGTTATAACGAGTTTTCTGTACCTACGTAGGAATAGCCACAGACATGCCTGTATGGAATATTCGGCGAAGGTATGTTTTGATGTACTTACATAACGTAATGTTAAGTACATTATTGAACCCCTGTTAGGTAATTTTAGGTTCTAAGAAAGGGACCCTGATTGGGGTCTGAAATTTCGGTGTCTATTAAACCCTACTCTGTCGATCCGTATTCTGACTGATCTGGTTAGGCACCAAAGATTTGATGTCAAAAATAAGTGAATCTAATGATAAACCTACCTTTTAACTTGTGCCAAATTCTCCGTGAACCTCCTGGCGGCCCCCAGAATGAGTCCCACTGCGATCTCGGCAACAGCTGGACTGAGAATCTCTGGGGTATTGGACAGTTTGATGCTTCGCGCCTTCAGCTCAATTAAGTTGCAGTGGTTGAACCCTGCTGATGATGTAGCGACCATCTTTAGTGAGGGTCCTGTAAAAATAGTGTAATGAGCATGTACTTAGTGTGCAAATAATAGTTGAGTGAGTGCCTTTTCTTGGATATATTAAGTACCTACTAGTGGACGTGAATTCGACCGCGTGGACTGCAGAAAAAACAAAATGTCGAAATTATTTGCGATAAAAATATTTTCTCGGGATAAAAGTAGCCTGCCTATGTGTTAATCCAGGGTGTCAGCTAACTCCATACCAAATTTTATTAAAATCGCTCCAGCCGTTTTTACGTGAAAGAGTAACAAACATTCATCCATCCATCCATACTTACAAACTTTCGCCTTTATAAGTAGGAATAGGAAAGTAGAATTTGGTCTCCGAAACGCGACGGACAGTGTAGGTAGGTACTCTTGATACAGAATGTCAATAAAATTTTCTATTATTAACTTACCAGCTTTTACAAGTAGCTCTTCGGTAATAGGATGATGTGAGGTCCACACCAAGGCGGAACATCCTGGGATGAGTTTGAGGAGTTCCTGGTAGTTTTCCTTGAGTCCTTCCTCTCCAAAGTTGATGAACTGGGTCTGAAGAACCGTGAAACTGTAAGTTTAGCTTTGAATTAGTATCTGGTAGGTACCTTACTTATTAGGTTAATATTCTAAAATTTTACATAAACAAAGCACTCAAGGTGGGCCGGCGTTAGGCAGGCAGCCGGCGCGGCCGTAAAACAATCTGAGATTCAAGAAAACCATTATTGCGTCGTCCATTATTACTCTATATAGGTAAATGATGAGATAAGGAGAGGAAGTTGAGGCGAAGGCTTAGGGCGAAGGCTATTTGCCACACTATTTGCACTAGATTCTAGGTTTTTATAATAATAGATAAATGGCACACGCATGTGACTGACATGCGTGTGACATTGACATTCGATGAGCGCGGCCGGCGTCGTTTATGTATAGAGAATTTCATACAGAATATTCAATTAAATATTGACAATATTATGGCGTGTTTTTTTAAAATATAAATCGATAAATAATAATAATCACTTACTGTTTCTTCAGAACTTCCACTCCACTTGCAGGAAAATCCTTGGATGACACCAAAACTTTTAAATCTTTGGTTGACATGATTTGCACGTTCACTTGCTTTATTGCCGCAGCGACAAATGCTGCATTAATGACATAACATCACAGCAACAATCGGTAACTACGTAACTACTCAAGTCTTATCTGTGGTCTTAACCACTACTAGAACGTACAAACTTTACAGATAAAAACTACAAAAACTTGTGAAATAATCAATGGAATTGTTTGTTTGTGCTAAGAGCAAGGTTATTGTGAGGTCATTTATATTTGTAAAGTTGTCGTAAATAGGTAGGTTTATTCATTAGTTTACTTTTTCTGTGCCTATAGATAGGTAGGTAGGTTAATAACCTACTTGTAATAAGTACATACCTATTCGTTTAATTAATTTGACAACTAAATACCTAGTCTTACCTTTTATTAACCGCCTTCAAAAAAGAGAGGTTATCAATTGAGGCCACCAGAACCAGAGTGGCCCAAATACAAAATACGAATATGTGGATATATGCCAAAATACTATGCTCTATTAATATTTTAATAAGAATCAAGATGCCACAACATATTTTTTTATGTCATCTATGATTGTTTACTGAAATTACCTTTGAGCCACTCTGGCTTTGAGCTTGGGGGTTTGAAAGGGGCATTGTCGTGCTTAACTAATATTTTCACAAATTGTGGTTTGGACCACTCTGGTTCTGGTGGCCTCAATTCGTCTGTAGGTATTTTTTTATGTGTGTTACGTCAGAACTCCGTCATTTTTTTAAAATTAGTTGGTCATGGTATGCTTCCAAGTTGGTCCCATATTCACAATATCAGGATCTGATGATGGGATCTTGGAGAAATCGAGGGCAATCCTGAAATATTGTAGGCACATGTAGTCTGTTTTTATACTTTTACTGAGCGTTTTGATCACCTACATATATACATAACATTTGATGATGGAATCTCTAAGGAATCTAGGGATATCCTCAGTCAAATATTATAGGCACGAGTAGTCGGTTTTTAAGTTTATATAGAGAATTTTGATCAGCTACACATAATATAAAGGAAACGAGGGTCTGATGACGGAGCCGCCGAAAAACAGATAGTGGAACTTTTTAGTAACAAAAGCCCCCTATGGCAGGGGGAGGCCTACGTCTAGTAGTGGACTGCAATAGGCTTATGAAGATGAAGATAATTGTGTCGTTGTAATTAATTATGTGTTGCGTTAAGCCGTTTCCGAAGTAAGATGGTTTTAGAAGAGGTAGAGGTAGATATGAGAGTAACGAGATGACGGATAATAGGGATGAATTAAAGAAGAGTACCTACATATTGCACCAATCCCAAATGATTGGGAACAGGGCAGGAAGAAGGAGTGTAATTATATGTTACTTATATTGTCAGACATCAAATTTCGAAGCCTAGTTAGTCATTTCTCTTGTCCTTTCGTCATGTGGCTGATTTAATCATTTGCTGGCATCTAAATCTGACAATATTATGCCTCCTAAGCTTCGTGCACGGCTTAACGCAATATATATTTGCCCTTTAGCAAAATTTTACTTTAGTAAGCTCGAGTTTTAGCTCATAGGGGAGGGAGTCGGTTTTTCGTTTAAAAAAAAATATAATTCTTCGCAGTGGCATTGATCAGACAGAGGTATAAAAAATTAATCTAGTTTTTAAATAAAAAGGTTTTATGGAATAGTATTTATTCTTGTACTATTGCAGGATACAATATTCATTGTTCGTCGGACACCGTCCGGAGTGGTCGTTTTGTACACTACATATTGATAAATTAATTTAACCTAATAACTTATTTTCTAAAATAAACCTTAAGTGAAGTTGTGATTACTCAAATTCGCAAAATACTATATTTGACTTTTGACGTTTCTGTGACAGTGAGAGACTAGAGTGTCGCATGCGCAGGTAGATAAGGACCACGTTGCTGCTGGGTTTAGTTTTTGTGCCTTGTTACCATTACCTAAGGTGAAGTTTGGTGCAATCTTAATCTTGGTGCAAAATAATCTTTTTGGGTAATTGGAGGATATTATTATTTTTGTGGAAAATAATATATTGTAGTATATCTACTTACTACGGTATGCCGCTGTCTAAAACTACAGATAAATACTCCTCAAACCCTGACCTCACCAGCCTCGCCGGCATGGACGGCCCCGCACGCGTTGTTCTACGTAAGAGGAAACAATCCGGTGAATCTTTAGCAGAACAAATAGAGGTCATGTCCCAGTCATTGTTTTCAAGAATATCGACCCTAAAACAAGACCTTGAAAATGGTGTCTCACAAATCAACAACAACATTACAGTGCTATCAACTTAAGCTGAGAATTGCATTTGTGTGAGTGATCGCCAAAAGTACTGTTAGTAAAACACATACAAATAAAATTAATGTTTTATTAAAAGGAAGTCCATAAAACACAATGTTACTAACTGTCCAATTCTCGACCTCATAATGACTGAATCTTATAACTCTTCTACTCCGCTCATTGCATCTTCATCTTCACTCTCGTCTGATGACTCATCAGAGTCAGAGCCTGTGTTAATAATTAATCGTTCCGTTATATCGTCGATTGTGGTTTCTCGACTTTGAAATTCTTTTTCTTTTTTAATTGCATGGTCACAAACATTTTTCCACTCTTGTACAGTGATCGCGTCAACTTTTTTATTTGTTAATTTCATTATAGTGTCCATATTCATTGACACGTTTCTTTTGGCTACGTATCCTTTTACCATTGACCATATATTTTCAATGGGATTGAAATCAGGGTGGTAGGGTGGTAGACGTAGAACGCTGTGACCATGTTCTTCGAACAAATTATCAATTTTATATTCAACAAATCTTGCTTTGTTTTGTAGAATCAACTGATAAAGTTGCGGTTTGAGCATCTCTGCAGAGTGGTCGATATTTCTATATTTGAGCCATTCAATCATAGTTTGTTTACGATGGTTTGAATTGGGGGCGGGATTATGTAACGTATTATGATATGCAGCGTTGTCAACCACCACAACACTATTCGGTTCTAAATTTGGAATCAGCTGCGTTTGCAACCATTTTGTGTAATTCTCGGTGTTCATATTATGATGATAGTCGCCAGTTTTTTGGTTTGCCTTGAACATGAGTAGGGCATTGGGTATAAAACCGTCCTTTCCGCCGGCATGAACTATTATCAAACGATTTCCCTTGGAAATTGGTTTCTTTAAGCCAGAGGTGCTTCCATCTGAATAAGACTTCGACGAAGTGTGACACGTGTCGATATATGTTTCGTCAGTATACACGATTGGACGGCCCTGGGCACGATATTCAGTTATTTTAATCAGGAACAATATTCGCAGATATCTTATTTGGTGCTTCTCCATAAGGATTCTGCGATTGTCTTCTGTCCTTTTCCATTTAAATCCCAACAGAGCCACTTCTTTTCTCAGCGTCGTAATTCCACCCGGAAAATTAATTTCTGTTTTTAACTTTTCGTGCAATATTTTCATGGTGGGAACCTGTCTGTCAGTGACGTGAAAGTTGTGGATTGTTCTCCGTATTACTGCTTTGTCAAAATCGTCAATGACGATGGTATTTTGTCTGCATCTTGTTTTTTTCGGAGATTTAAATTTTCTTCCATGTTCCAAAGCACGTTTACCTTCTGCTAAAACTCTGTGTACAGTTGACAGCGGAATTCCCGTCGATGTCGCTACCAATTGGGCCGATGTAACGACACTTGACACATCCTTTTCGTTCACTCCTTTAAAATACGTATTCAATTTACATAAAATTTCTTTCACTTGGCTGCTTAATGGTTTTCGTACAGGAAATTCACTTACAGTAGGAGCCATTTCACTAATATTTCGAAACCAATCACATAAAATTACACGTCTATCTGCTACCAGTACCAGAGGTGAAGTGAAGTATGTGGGACGGACGCGCCGCGCCTCAGGCCGCTTGCTATAAACTAGTATAAACCGGTTTAAACCATGCGCGGGACGCGCCGCGCCACAAGCCGATTACCACTCTACACTATCGGTGTGCACTCACACAAATGCAATTCTCAGCTTAAGTTGATAGCACTGTAATACATGTATTGTGCCCAAACTCAACATTTTATCTGAGAAATCCAGCGAGATGCAGGCTGACTTGGCTAGACTTCGCACTGACTATACAAACTTCGAGAAATCCTTAATTGAAATGCAAGCGCAGCATAAACAATTAATCAATTCAGTACAGGAACTAGAAAAAACCGCTGAATATCAATCTAACATCCAAACAGATTGCGAAAAGCGTATAAAGTCACTGGAAATAAGCACTATGAACCTACAAAAATCTGCTGATTTTAGCAACTTGAATACTCGGATAAGTGATTTGCGCAACGAGTTCAACGCCCTTCAGCAGCGAGACCGAATTCTGAACTTAGAGATAATAGGGATACCTGAGTCTAACACAGAAGACCTATACAACATTTTAATTACACTAGCACATGCAGTGGGAGTGTCTTTGAGTACCGATAACATAGAACATATTAATCGTGTGCAGCCGCGTAATCCTGTTGCTGGGCGCCCGAAGGTCATCATAGCGAAGCTGCGTTCTCGCCTATTAAAGGATTCTATTATATCTGGAGTAAGAAAACATCGATCACTTACGACAAAGTACCTCAATATCTCTCTGATGGAATACCGTATTTACGTTAACGAACACCTCACACCTGAGAATAAGGCGCTGTTGAAAAAAACAAAGGAACTCGCCCGTGCTAAGTTATATCTATACACCTGGGTAAAAAACTGTCAGATATATATAAGAAAAGCAGATGGGACACCTTCCATTCTCATAAGGAGCGAAATCGATCTCAAAAAAATAGTCTGATAAGCTTAAGGTTTATAGCTTTGCTTTATTTTGTTATATATTTCACTAGAATTAAATTAACTACATCTATTACACTCGAATATAAAAATACATTGTTATCTCGGGACTGCAACGCGAACGACTTACGTAATAATAATGTTGTCACATACCTATACTATTGCCAATCACCGTGCCTACCAATATCTAATGCTAAAATTGTTAATTACGCACTTCATAGCCTACTACTATTTTATAATGAATTGTTGCTATTTACTTGGTTATCCATTTTGACTGCGAAACTGTTATTGTATGCCAATATCAGATACTTTATGAAATGTAAAGTGATGTATATTCCATGCTATAATCTTGATAAAGTATACCTTTATGTTAAGCAGGTATTACTACTCATGTGTTTTAGTATATACTTTGCGGAATCTATTATAACAATTGAAGGGGTCAGGGGAAAAACAACTTTTGTCACATTTTTAATTTTTTTCAACTGGCAATGCAGTCTGAATGGTTATATCTGTCGCTATGTTCTGTCAAAACAAACAGGGCAATAACATTCATAGTCATTGCGCTTTTAAGCTTTTAAAATATCGGTACAGGGAAAAAACATCCGATGTCAGAACCGTTCAGGAAAAAAACAACCGTTGTCCATGGTCGACTATGACAGTGACATAAGACTTTAAGGTTATAATTTTTGATATTTTCTTTCGTTTCCAAGAGCGCTCCAAATTACAGGAATTGTGAGTTTTTTACGCAAAATGTCTGACGAAGAGTGTAATGTTTTGAGGTGTGAAAAGTCTAGTAAAAAGAGAAAAACTTTCGGTCGAATATCAGAAGTTAACAAGAAGATAAAAGTACAAAGTCATGAGATGGGAGAAAATTGTTATTGTAAGCGGTACAAGTGTTTTGATGTGGTAAATCTAGATCAAAGAAACAAAATTCTAAGAGATTTTAATCTCATGCAGACCCGTGATGACCAAAATTTATATTTGTGTGGTCTCATCACAGTTTATGAGGTACAACGAAGGCGTCCAAGAAAAGCCGAAGACGATGCAAATTTACATTCAGCAACCTATGTATACCGGGTTAGAATCACAGACAACACTCAAACGAAAGATGTTCCAGTTTGCTTTAAAGCATTCATGGCTATACATGGCATTTCTCAACAAAGGTTAAAAACTCTGAAGAAGTCTTTGCAAGAGACTGGAAACGCGCCATTAGATATGCGAGGCAAGCACAACAACAGGCCAAGGAAGCTCACAGAAGATGTGAAAAATAAAGTAATGGAGCACATTAGGTCCTTTCGTGGCCGTAAAAGCCATTACAGCCTACATGAATCCTCAAAAATATATCTTCCTGAAGAATTAAATGTAAAAAAAATGTACAATTTGTTTCAATACAAAGATTTATTGTCCTATGAGTCATACAGATCTATTTTTGTTAATAATTTCAATATTGGTTTTGGATATCCGAGGTCAGATACATGCGGAAATTGTGATGAATTTAAGGCTAAATTGAAGGGCTTAGAAGTAGATTTGAAGAGTGTATCTAACAGTGAAGAAAAGTATATTATTGAAAAGAAGATAAAAGATTTAGAATCTGAAAATAAAGTACACAAGATAAAGGCAGAGACATTTTATCGCAAAAAAAGAGAAAGCAGGATTCACTGTCAATCTTCATTGAAAAGAGAGGCTATCGCCATGGATTATCAAAAGAATTTAAGCATGCCTAACATAACCAGTAACGAGACCTACTATAAGAGACAGCTCACCTTCGATTCATTTAACATTCACGCCCTGGCTTCTTCAGATTCTTATTTTTACTGCTACGATGAGACCATAGCTAAAAAAGGAGCAGATGAAGTTTGTTCTTTCCTACATCATTATATCTTTACAAAACTCAATGCGAATGTCAGAGAGTTAGTAATATTCTGTGATTCATGCGGTGGGCAAAATAAAAATTATTGCATGTTCAGATTTATACACTATGTGGTTCACACAACCAAACGTTTAGATGTGATAAAAATGGTATTCCCGATTCGAGGTCATTCGTACCTAGAATGTGACAAAAACATGGCACTTATAAATCAGAAGGCTCCATGTGAAACACCAGATGATTGGAGAAAAGTAGTGTCCGAGTCAAGGCTAAAACCTACACCATTTCGAGTTATTGATGTTGATCAGCCTTTAGTCCGATCTTGGACCAAGTTTTTGGCACCAAAGTACAAAAAGACATGCCCATTTCTTTCGAGACCTATCCGTGAGATCAGAGTTGAGATTACACATCCCCGTCTCATTTTCTACAGAGATTCCTATAATGGACACTGGACTTCCTCTGTTATGCTGGATGCAAAGAGAAGACGGGTAAATTCATCTTCCTGTGAAGACATCCCTAATTCAGGAGAATTTATTCTCCCTGACCAAGCTTACAGGGACATATTACCGATCAGTAAAGCAAAATTCCTGGATATACAGTCTTTATCAAAATATTGTGGACCAACAGCAAAAAAGTTATTTTCCAACCTTAAATACAATAATTAGATTGCCTTGTGAAGTTGTGACATCGATTGTTTTTCCTCTGATGTTGGTGGACATAGGATGATTTTCACCTGATTATTCTGACTTAGTCACAATTTTTTATTATAACTCTTGGCTGATATAAAAGTCAAAATAAAAAAAATATATAATTACATTAACAATAAACATCCTTTCGATAAAAAAAACTTTTCTTATTTATTTTGGGTATAAAACACTATTTTATTACGATCTTATCTTTTAATTAGTAATATCTCAGTTTGTTCATTATGTGACAAAAGCTGTTTTTCCCCTGACCCCTTCAATTAACCGCGCGTACCCAATAATATTTACAATATACCTATATATACAATACCTTTATATTAGGCAGGTACTTTACATTTACATTGGTATACTCTTTGCGGAACTTATATTAAAAGTGATTGTTTGCTCTTATCTTATATGTCGTTATATGCCTTTTTATAAAGAATATTTATACTTTTTTTTCTTCTTCGGAAATACACTAAACGACGCAAAACTGAGTAATGCTCTGCGGTTTAGTATTCGGTCTTCTAATTGTTTTCGTCACTGTGTCTACTTACCTGCTGACATATTATTTTTGAATAGGTATAAGATACACGGAAATAATAAAAAGCTGAATTCAAACAGATTTGTCAGGTGTATAGTTGTGCTACTCGGTGATCGGGATTGCGGTGTGTTGTACACATCGCTTTCTCAGCTATTGGATGCGTGCCTATCTGTTTATAATTCATTTAATGCGAAATTTATTCGCACCTTAATATTGCAGTCTGATGTCGGTGATCGTGGCATGCTAGGGTACGACACCTCGGCTTTAAACTGTTCTATACTTATTGATAAAATTGTGTTAAGTTTAGTTGTGTTCCTACTAAAGCAATATAAGTATACAGACTTCGCACTGGCTTATTGTGATTGCTTATTGACAAAAGACAGACCTGATAGTGTGTTATTTTATTATGGCTTTTCGTAGATTACAGGTATATTATCAGAATGTGAGGGGATTGAGAACCAAGTGTTCGCATATCTTAAGAAGTATTCAGTCTAATAATTTCGATATAATTGTTATTGTTGAGACGTGGTTGCATGATGGTGTTTTTGACAACGAAATTTGCGATGATCGATACCAGGTTTTTCGTTTAGACCGTAACGCTGTCACGACTGGTAAAAAATACGGTGGAGGGGTTATGATCTGTGTATTGAGGGAGCTGGGAGCCGAGCTGCGCTCCGAGTGGTCCTCGCCTCTCACTGATTGCCTGTGGGTGACGATTCCTTCGAAATCCTTATTCCCTGATCAACATAGGGGTTCTTTGGATCTCCACATTGGAGCTGCCTATATCCCTGGTGGGCCTCCTAATCAACATCGTGATATCGATGTTGTACTTAACTCCCTGACTGCCGTGTGTTCTTTAAACACACCTGCTAACGTTATGTACTTAGGCGACTTTAACCTACCCTGTATTCGGTGGAATGAAAATGGACCCATAGTTTTAAAACGTGGATTACAAGACATCCAAGAGGCTGCTGAAAAACTTGTTAATATAACGGCGGAATTAGGTCTCTCTCAAAATAATACTATAGCTAACCATTGCGACAATGTACTTGACCTCACTTTCTCGAACTTCTCAGTCGAAATAAGTAAATCGGATAGTCCCTTACTACCTGAAGATGTCGCTCATCCGGCTTTTGTTGTTGATGCTACAGACCTTATAATAACACCTTTAGCTGAAAACAAAATAACTAGATTCAAATTTTATAAAGGAGACTACGATAAGATCAATGAATACCTCTCAAAAATTGACTGGTCGAGCAAACTCAATGAGAACATTTCTGTGGAAGAGGCGTCGAATATTCTTTATGAAGAAATTATAAATAGCATTAACCTTTTCGTTCCTTTTACTCACAGCCTACCTAAACAAAGATATCCCTTATGGTATAATACGTCTCTTATTAAACTTTTAAAGGAAAAACTAAAAATTCATAAACGATGGAAACGATTCAAAAATCCTCGTGATTACGATGAATTCGCCCTTTTAAGAAAGAGATTCCATAAATTAGAGCGTCAATCCTTTGTTAGTTACACGGAAACAGTTGAAAAGGATATAATTAAAAATCCCAAAAGATTATGGAGTTATGTAAAGTCCAAAAGGGGTAGCTCAGTTTATCCTCAGAAATTTACACTTGCTACTGAGACTTTTACCGATGGTAACGACGTTGCACGGGCGTTTAATAACTTTTTTCAAAGTGTTTTTCTTCAATCTACTTCTCCGCTATCCCAAAATACACCTCTGCCGTCAGTCCCACCAACAACATTAAATACTATTGCGTCCATTATTGTTACTGAGAAACAAGTTCATGAAAAATTGAAATGCGTAAACCGCAACAAAGGTGCTGGAAGCGACAAAATCCACCCAATATACATAATTAACTGTGCCGAAAAACTGTCCATTCCTCTCACTATTCTTATTAACCGCTCCCTTAAAGAAGGCATCGTCCCATCGAAATGGAAACAAGCCCTTATTGTCCCTATTCATAAAAAAGGTCTAACAAGTAAAATCGATAATTATCGTCCCATATCTATTCTCAACATCTTCAGTAAAATCATAGAAAAAATTGTATTTGATAATATTTATGGCATAATTTGTGGTGGCATTCCCGAAAACCAACATGGCTTCCTCAAACGTAGGTCGGTGTTGTCTAATCTCGGGCTATTTTCATCTTTTATATTGCATGGTATGGACAATGGTGGTCAGGTGGATGTGGTTTACACAGACTTTGAAAAAGCTTTCGATCGCGTGGACCACACCATCCTGCGCAATAAGTTATACAAACTAGGGATCTGTGGAAATCTATTGAGGTGGATTGAATCGTACCTTTCAAATAGGTCACAGGCTGTGGTGGTCGGTGGCTACAGGTCAGATTTTGTTGGTGTTTCGTCTGGTGTGCCGCAAGGTTCACTGCTGGGACCACTTTTTTACAACGTATTTATCCATGATATTCATGAATGTTTTTCGCACTCTGAGCACCTATTGTACGCTGACGATAAAAAGATATTCATCAAGGTAAATGATATAAGTGACTGTCAAAATCTTCAACAAGACCTAGATGCACTATCTGAGTACTATGTATTAAATAAAATTACTGTCAATGTCAATAAATGTGAGACAATTACTTTCACACGTCGTCGTAATCCAATAAAATTTAATTACTGCCTTAACAGTAACATAATTAAAAGAGTTTCTTCTGTGCGTGATCTGGGTGTGATCTTTGACAGCAAATGTCTGATGGATGAACATATAAATGCTATAACTAACAAAGCCTATAAGAACCTCGGCTTTATTAAGCGAATCTGCCAGCATTTTAACAAGCCGTACTGTATTAAATCATTATACTTTGCCTATGTACGAAGTATCTTAGAGTATGCTAGCTGCATATGGACACCTCAATATAGAAAATACATAGATCAGATAGAACATATTCAAATTCAATTCATACGTTTTCTAAATTATAAACAAAAAAAGTACTTTAAAACCTATGAAGATACATGCACACATAACAACTTATTGACGCTGGAGCAAAGAAGAATGGTGCTCGATTCTATGTTTCTATATGATGTCCTTCATGGCAGGCTTGTTAGTCCTTCTCTTCTAAAAAATATTCAATTTTGTACACCAAGACGTCGCACAAGACATACTCCTCTATTCTCGGTCTCGCTGACAAATACAAATTATGCCAGAAATGCCATCTTTCCCCGCATTTTGTCTGTTTACAATAAACAATTCAAAACTATTGATATCTTTAATCTTAGTAGGAATAGTTTCAAGTGTCATCTTGTAAAATCTTTTGTTCGTTGAGACTTATTTTGTATTTTTAATGCCATATACCAGCCTGTATACATTGGTTCTCATTCTCATCATGATCCCAAAATTGCATATACTTTCTAGCTGTCGCGTCCAGTGATGGTAATATGTGTTGGTGGTAAATAATATTATATTCGTTTTGCCTTATCACATCAAATATATAGGTAATCAATTGACCTAGGTGTAGTGTTTTTATTTTTAAGTTAAGGAATAGTAAGTCATTTTACTTTGTTATTAATCTCTTTGCTGAGGCGGTTCCTCACTCATACGAATTGTTTGATGCTTTGAAATATTTATATTTTGAAAAAACAAGTCCACATTGTATGGGTGGGAAGCTGTCTTTGCCCCTGTTTCTAAACGTACCACTTTAACACAGAAATATTGTGAAAACCTATTCTTGGCCTAATTATAAATTAAATTTACCTGTAATTATTATAAAATGTAAATGCTGTTGGTTTTCCTAATAAAGAAAATAAAATAAAAAAGATATTTTCGCCATTTCATTCCTTGTTTCTATGGTAGCACTTCCCATATGTGGCAAAACATCTGAAAGTGTGCTTTCAGTTATATGTATAGGTATAACGATAAAGTTAAATTCTTTAATTTAATGTCGTGTCACTATAAAATATTACTTTGTAGTGACACGATATCACATGGTCAAGTCATAGCAGTGCAGCCTATGAGTGCACAACACTCACTGTGGCCTACTAACATCGATAGCATGAAATCGGCGAGGGCGATTCAACTCGCATTTAAGCAACAAATCTAGTCAAAGTAAGAATATGAACTTCTCTTATAAAAAGCTATTCTATTAGTGAAAGTTCATTGGGTCCTGACTCCAGAATGAGCTTCTATTCTTTTTCTCAGCTCCCTTTTTACACGATACCCAACCACTACACATTAACTACATTAAGTAAAGTACTTGGCAAACTTACAACAATTCGGTAAATGAATCAGTGGATGATCCTTTGAGATAGGTTCAGGAGTCACCACATCCAGTCCTGCTGCGAAAATCACGTTCTCTTTCAAAGCATGGTAGAGCGCATCTTGGTCTACTATACCTAAAAGAACAATTTGACCCTAAAGATTAAATAGTTATGGAGTGGCATTGTCTTCTGAGAGGCAAACATGACTTTTTAATGATCGTAATTTTAATCGTTTTATTGCTGAATCTCATGGATTGTCGTCACTCGTCCTCTCTCCAAATAGGTACTGTTACTGCATAGATGCAATAATATTTAGGCTCTATCTAACCTTGTTGGTAATGCCGATTTATTTATGTCTCATGGCCAATGAATAACAATGATACAGGAATAAGTAATGTAAAACTACAGATATTGCGTGACAACTTTACCTCCTCGAGCAATGTTAATCAAGACAGCTGTTTTCTTCATTATTTTCAATGTTTCCGCATTAATGAGGTTCTTGGTCTCTTTAGTTAGAGGGCAGCAGAGGATCACATAGTCACTCTCCTTTAGCAACTGGTCCAGAGGTACCCTTTCGATTTCTAGTCCTCTTGCTAAAAGTTTTTTAAAAATTATATTCACGATGTGTAAAAGTAGATAAGACTGAGCATTGAGATACTCTTGTAGTACGCAAGCTGGACCCTGGGTGCTTACATAGATGTTATCATCGCATCATTAATGAACGTGCAGAAGGCTTTTCCTTAATTGAAGGAAAATTGCGACGGATTTCGATGATCCTTTGTCTACACGCCTTGGAATTTTACAGTCAATATCATCGTCATCTTTTGCATTTTGATAATAAATTCTAGTTTTCAAAATTTCGACATAGGGAAAATGCCATCACAAATTATTCTGCTATATTCTTGACTTACCCTCAGGCTTATCAGTTCTTCCGCAGTAAAGAAACTTGGCCACGTCGAATCCTTTCAGTCGCCTGACCACTGCTAGACCGATGCCTCCCAGACCGACCACACCTACCGTGCTGCCGGCTATATCTTGACCTATCATCCACTGGACCCCGTACTTCCATTCTCCACTAAAAATGAAAGTTATTTTGGTATCTGTATGTAAAGATAACCTAATATTGTTCATAAATGACCTAGGTGTAGCTTTTCGTGAAACATGTCGGTGAACTTAGCAACTCGTTTTCCAGCAGCTCAAAAATAAATCTGAGTTCTATTCTAGTGCAGGTGAGTTCTACAGTTCCTGATACCTTTTATAAATAGTTCTGGCATTTTTACCCTGAAAAACTTAAATTGAAAAAATGAGCTGCTAACTTCCGGTAGCAGATCACTTTTCAGTAAATGAAAAAAAAAGAGAGTTCTATTAGCAAACAGGTGAGTTCTATAGTTCTTGATACTTTTTACAAATAGTTCTGCCCTTTTTCCATGAAAAACGTCAATTGAAAAATGAGCTGCTAACTTCCCGTAGCAGATCACTTTACAGCAAATCAAATTTTAATGGATGTTATATTCACATGCAGCTCAGTTCTACAGTTCTTGATAGTTATTATAAATAGTTCTGTTGTTTTAACCTCTAAAAACGTCAATTGATGATAATCTGATAACTTGCCATAGAAAATCAATTCACAGCGGATCATGTAAGTTTATCGTTCCAAACAATTTTTAATGAATAACTCTTTCACAACATATTATTCCGTAGCAGACCTGCAACCTGAAACTAAACTCAAGTCCAGAACTCACGTAAAAAATCCAGCAGCTCATACCGGAATGTAGAAAATACACAAAGTATATAAAAACACTTTCAATCGTTCAAAAAAAATCTCAAAACTTCTCAACAGCCAGAACTCTTTTGTTTTCCATAGACCTGGAGTAGACCTGCAATCTGATACTAAAATCAAGCCCAGAACTCACGTAAAAGTTCCAGCAGCTCACACCTGAATGTAAAAAATACACAAAAAATATAAAATTACTTTCAATCGTTCAAAAAAAAATCTCAAAGCTTCTCAACAGCCAGAACTCTTTTGTTTTTCATAGACCTGGAGTAGACCTGCAACCTGATACTAAAATCAAGCCCAGAACTCACGTAAAAGTTCCAGCAGCTCACACCTGAATGTAGAAAATACAAAAAGTATGCACAAACTTTTCAATCGTTCAAAAAAAAATCTCGAAGCTTCTCAACAGCCAGAACTCTTTTGTTTTCCATAGACCTGGAGTAGACCTACAACAAGATACTAAAATCAAGCCCAGAACTCACGTAAAAGTTCCAGCAGCTCACACCTGAATGTAGAAAATACAAAAAGTATGCACAAACTTTTCAATCGTTCAAAAAAAAATCTCAAAGCTTCTCAACAGCCAGAACTCTTTTGTTTTCCATAGACCTGGAGTAGACCTGCAACCTGATACTAAAATCAAGCCCAGAACTCACGTAAAAGTTCCAGCAGCTCACACCTGAATGTAGAAAATACAAAAAGTATGCACAGACTTTTCAATCGTTCAAAAAAAAAATCTCAAAGCTTCTCAACAGCCAGAACTCTTTTGTTTTCCATAGACCTGGAGTAGACCTACAACATGATACTAAAATCAAGCCCAGAACTCACGTAAAAGTTCCAGCAGCTCACACCTGAATGTAGAAAATACAAAAAGTATGCACAAACTTTTCAATCGTTCAAAAAAAATCTCAAAGCTTCTCAACAGCCAGAACTCTTTTGTTTTCCATAGACCTGGAGTAGACCTACAACCTGATACTAAAATCAAGCCCAGAACTCACGTAAAACTTCCAGCAGCTCACACCTGAATGTAGAAAATACAAAAAGTATATAAAAACACATTCAATCGGTCAAAAAAAAATCTCAAAGCTTCTCAACAGCCAGAACTCTTTTGTTTTCCATAGACCTAGAGTAGACCTGCAACCTGATACTAAAATCATGCCCAGAACTCACGTAAAAGTTCTAGCAGCTCACACCTGAATGTAGAAAATACACAAAAAATATAAAAACACTTTCAATCGTACAAAAAAAATTTCAAAGCTTCTCAACAGCCAGAACTCTTTTGTTTTCCATAGACCTGGAGTAGACCTGCAACCTTATACTAAAATCAAACCCAGAACTCACGTAAAACTTCCAGCAGCTCACACCTGAATGTAGAAAATACAAAAAGTATGCACAAACTTTTCAATCGTTCAAAAAAAAAATCTCAAAGCTTCTCAACAGCCAGAACTCTTTTGTTTTCCATAGACCTGGAGTAGACCTGCAACCTGATACTAAAATCAAGCCCAGAACTCACGTAAAACTTCCAGCAGCTCACACCTGAATGTAGAAAATACAAAAAGTATATAAAAACACATTCAATCGGTCAAAAAAAAATCTCAAAGCTTCTCAACAGCCAGAACTCTTTTGTTTTCCATAGACCTAGAGTAGACCTGCAACCTGATACTAAAATCATGCCCAGAACTCACGTAAAAGTTCCAGCAGCTCACACCTGAATGTAGAAAATACAAAAAGTATATAAAAAAACTTTCAATCGATCAAAAAAAATATCTCAAAGCTTCTCAACAGCCAGAACTCTCTTGTTTACAATAGAACTGGAGTAGACCTGCAACCTGATACTAAAATCAAGCCCAGAACTCACGTAAAAGTTCCAGCAGCTCACACCTGAATGTAGAAAATACAAAAAGTATATAAAAAAACATTCAATCGTTCAAAAAAAATATCTCAAAGCTTCTCAACAGCCAGAACTCTTTTGTTTTCCAAAGAACTGGAGTAGACCTGCAACCTGATACTAAAATTAAGCCCAGAACTCACGTAAAAGTTCCAGCAGCTCACACCTGAATGTAGAAAATACAAAAAGTATGCACAAACTTTTCAATCGTTCAAAAAAAAATCTCAAAGCTTCTCAACAGCCAGAACTCTTTTGTTTTCCATAGACCTGGAGTAGACCTGCAACCTGATACTAAAATCAAGCCCAGAACTCACGTAAAACTTCCAGCAGCTCACACCTGAATGTAGAAAATACAAAAAGTATATAAAAACACATTCAATCGGTCAAAAAAAAATCTCAAAGCTTCTCAACAGCCAGAACTCTTTTGTTTTCCATAGACCTAGAGTAGACCTGCAACCTGATACTAAAATCATGCCCAGAACTCACGTAAAAGTTCTAGCAGCTCACACCTGAATGTAGAAAATACAAAAAGTATATAAAAAAACTTTCAATCGATCAAAAAAAATATCTCAAAGCTTCTCAACAGCCAGAACTCTTTTGTTTTCCAAAGAACTGGAGTAGACCTGCAACCTGATACTAAAATTAAGCCCAGAACTCACGTAAAAGTTCCAGCAGCTCACACCTGAATGTAGAAAATACAAAAAGTATATAAAAAAACATTCAATCGTTCAAAAAAAATATCTCAAAGCTTCTCAACAGCCAGAACTCTTTTGTTTTCCAAAGAACTGGAGTAAACCTGCAACCTGATACTAAAATTAAGCCCAGAACTCACGTAAAAGTTCCAGAAGCTCACACCTGAATGTAGAAAATACAAAAAGTATATAAAAACACATTCAATCGGTCAAAAAAAAATCTCAAAGCTTCTCAACAGCCAGAACTCTTTTGTTTTCCATAGACCTAGAGTAGACCTGCAACCTGATACTAAAATCATGCCCAGAACTCACGTATAAGTTCTAGCAGCTCACACCTGAATGTAGAAAATACAAAAAGTATATAAAAAAACTTTCAATCGATCAAAAAAATATCTCAAAGCTTCTCAACAGCCAGAACTCTCTTGTTTACAATAGAACTGGAGTAGACCTGCAACCTGATACTAAAATCAAGCCCAGAACTCACGTAAAAGTTCCAGCAGCTCACACCTGAATGTAGAAAATACAAAAAGTATATAAAAAAACATTCAATCGTTCAAAAAAAATATCTCAAAGCTTCTCAACAGCCAGAACTCTTTTGTTTTCCAAAGAACTGGAGTAGACCTGCAACCTGATGCTAAAATTAAGCCCAGAACTCACGTAAAAGTTCCAGCAGCTCACACCTGAATGTAGAAAATACAAAAAGTATGCACAAACTTTTCAATCGTTCAAAAAAAAATCTCAAAGCTTCTCAACAGCCAGAACTCTTTTGTTTTCCAAAGAACTGGAGTAGACCTGCAACCTGATACTAAAATTAAGCCCAGAACTCACGTAAGAGTTCCAGCAGCTCACACCTGAATGTAGAAAATACAAAAAGTATGCACAAACTTTTCAATCGTTCAAAAAAAAATCTCAAAGCTTCTCAACAGCCAGAACTCTTTTGTTTTCCATTGACCTGGAGTAGACCTGCAACCTGATACTAAAATCAAGCCCAGAACTCACGTAAAAGTTCCAGCAGCTCACACCTGAATGTAGAAAATACAAAAAGTATGCACAGACTTTTCAATCGTTCAAAAAAAAAATCTCAAAGCTTCTCAACAGCCAGAACTCTTTTGTTTTCCATAGACCTGGAGTAGACCTACAACATGATACTAAAATCAAGCCCAGAACTCACGTAAAAGTTCCAGCAGCTCACACCTGAATGTAGAAAATACATAAAGTATGCACAAACTTTTCAATCGTTCAAAAAAAAATCTCAAAGCTTCTCAACAGCCAGAACTCTTTTGTTTTCCATAGACCTGGAGTAGACCTGCAACCTGATACTAAAATCAAGCCCAGAACTCACGTAAAACTTCCAGCAGCTCACACCTGAATGTAGAAAATACAAAAAGTATATAAAAACACATTCAATCGGTCAAAAAAAAATCTCAAAGCTTCTCAACAGCCAGAACTCTTTTGTTTTCCATAGACCTAGAGTAGACCTGCAACCTGATACTAAAATCATGCCCAGAACTCACGTAAAAGTTCCAGCAGCTCACACCTGAATGTAGAAAATACAAAAAGTATATAAAAAAACTTTCAATCGATCAAAAAAAATATCTCAACGCTTCTCAACAGCCAGAACTCTTTTGTTTTCCATAAACCCGGAGTAGACCTACAACATGATACTAAAATCAAGCCCAGAACTCACGTAAAAGTTCCAGCAGCTCACACCTGAATGTAGAAAATACACAAAAAATATAAAATTACTTTCAATCGTTCAAAAGCAGTGTGAGCTGCTGGAAGTTTTACGTGAGTTCTGGGCTTGATTTTAGTATAAGGTTGCAGGTCTACTCCAGGTCTATGGAAAACAAAAGAGTTCTGGCTGTTGAGAAGCTTTGAGATTTTTTTTTTGAACGATTGAAAAGTCTGTGCATACTTTTTGTATTTTCTTCATTCAGGTGTGAGCTGCTGGAACTTTTACGTGAGTTCTGGGCTTGATTTTAGTATCAGGTTGTAGGTCTACTCCAGGTCTATGGAAAACAAAAGAGTTCTGGCTGTTGAGAAGCTTTGAAATTTTTTTTGTACGATTGAAAGTGTTTTTATATTTTTTGTGTATTTTTTACATTTAGGTGTGAGCTGCTGGAACTTTTACGTGAGTTCTGGGCTTGATTTTAGTATCAGGTTGCAGGTCTACTCCAGGTCTATGGAAAACAAAAGAGTTCTGGCTGTTGAGAAGCTTTGAGATATTTTTTTTGAACGATTGAAAAGTTTTTTTATATACTTTTTGTATTTTCTACATTCAGGTGTGAGCTGCTGGAACTTTTACGTGAGTTCTGGGCTTGATTTTAGTATCAGGTTGCAGGTCTACTCCAGGTCTATGGAAAACAAAAGAGTTCTGGCTGTTGAGAAGCTTTGAGATATTTTTTTTGATCGATTGAAAGTTTTTTTTATATACTTTTTGTATTTTCTACATTCAGGTGTGAGCTGCTGGAACTTTTACGTGAGTTCTGGGCATGATTTTAGTATCAGGTTGCAGGTCTACTCCAGTTCTATTGTAAACAAGAGAGTTCTGGCTGTTGAGAAGCTTTGAGATATTTTTTTTGATCGATTGAAAGTTTTTTTATATACTTTTTGTATTTTCTACATTCAGGTGTGAGCTGCTGGAACTTTTACGTGAGTTCTGGGCATGATTTTAGTATCAGGTTGCAGGTCTACTCTAGGTCTATGGAAAACAAAAGAGTTCTGGCTGTTGAGAAGCTTTAAGATTTTTTTTTTGACCGATTGAATGTGTTTTTATATACTTTTTGTATTTTCTACATTCAGGTGTGAGCTGCTGGAAGTTTTACGTGAGTTCTGGGCTTGATTTTAGTATCAGGTTGCAGGTCTACTCCAGGTCTATGGAAAACAAAAGACTTCTGGCTGTTGAGAAGCTTTGAGATTTTTTTTTGAACGATTGAAAAGTTTGTGCATACTTTTTGTATTTTCTACATTCAGGTGTGAGCTGCTGGAACTTTTACGTGAGTTCTGGGCTTGATTTTAGTATCATGTTGTAGGTCTACTCCAGGTCTATGGAAAACAAAAGAGTTCTGGCTGTTGAGAAGCTTTAAGATTTTTTTTTTGAACGATTGAAAAGTCTGTGCATACTTTTTGTATTTTCTACATTCAGGTGTGAGCTGCTGGAACTTTTACGTGAGTTCTGGGCTTGATTTTAGTATCAGGTTGCAGGTCTACTCCAGGTCTATGGAAAACAAAAGAGTTCTGGCTGTTGAGAAGCTTTGAGATTTTTTTTTGAACGATTGAAAAGTTTGTGCATACTTTTTGTATTTTCTACATTCAGGTGTGAGCTGCTGGAACTTTTACGTGAGTTCTGGGCTTAATTTTAGTATCAGGTTGCAGGTCTACTCCAGTTCTTTGGAAAACAAAAGAGTTCTGGCTGTTGAGAAGCTTTGAGATATTTTTTTTGAACGATTGAATGTTTTTTTATATACTTTTTGTATTTTCTACATTCAGGTGTGAGCTGCTGGAACTTTTACGTGAGTTCTGGGCTTGATTTTAGTATCAGGTTGCAGGTCTACTCCAGTTCTATTGTAAACAAGAGAGTTCTGGCTGTTGAGAAGCTTTGAGATATTTTTTTTGATCGATTGAAAGTTTTTTTATATACTTTTTGTATTTTCTACATTCAGGTGTGAGCTGCTAGAACTTTTACGTGAGTTCTGGGCATGATTTTAGTATCAGGTTGCAGGTCTACTCTAGGTCTATGGAAAACAAAAGAGTTCTGGCTGTTGAGAAGCTTTGAGATTTTTTTTTGACCGATTGAATGTGTTTTTATATACTTTTTGTATTTTCTACATTCAGGTGTGAGCTGCTGGAAGTTTTACGTGAGTTCTGGGCTTGATTTTAGTATCAGGTTGTAGGTCTACTCCAGGTCTATGGAAAACAAAAGAGTTCTGGCTGTTGAGAAGCTTTGAGATTTTTTTTTGAACGATTGAAAAGTTTGTGCATACTTTTTGTATTTTCTACATTCAGGTGTGAGCTGCTGGAACTTTTACGTGAGTTCTGGGCTTGATTTTAGTATCATGTTGTAGGTCTACTCCAGGTCTATGGAAAACAAAAGAGTTCTGGCTGTTGAGAAGCTTTGAGATTTTTTTTTTGAACGATTGAAAAGTCTGTGCATACTTTTTGTATTTTCTACATTCAGGTGTGAGCTGCTGGAACTTTTACGTGAGTTCTGGGCTTGATTTTAGTATCAGGTTGCAGGTCTACTCCAGGTCTATGGAAAACAAAAGAGTTCTGGCTGTTGAGAAGCTTTGAGATTTTTTTTTGAACGATTGAAAGTAATTTTATATTTTTTGTGTATTTTTTACATTCAGGTGTGAGCTGCTGGAACTTTTACGTGAGTTCTGGGCTTGATTTTAGTATCAGATTGCAGGTCTACTCCAGGTCTATGGAAAACAATAGAGTTCTGGCTGTTGAGAAGCTTTGAGATTTTTTTTTTTAACGATTGAAAAGTTTGTGCATACTTTTTGTATTTTCTACATTCAGGTGTGAGCTGCTGGAACTTTTACGTGAGTTCTGGGCTTGATTTTAGTATCATGTTGTAGGTCTACTCCAGGTCTATGGAAAACAAAAGAGTTCTGGCTGTTGAGAAGCTTTGAGATTTTTTTTTTGAACGATTGAAAATTCTGTGCATACTTTTTGTATTTTCTACATTCAGGTGTGAGCTGCTGGAACTTTTACGTGAGTTCTGGGCTTGATTTTAGTATCAGGTTGCAGGTCTACTCCAGGTCTATGGAAAACAAAAGAGTTCTGGCTGTTGAGAAGCTTTGAGATTTTTTTTTGAACGATTGAAAAGTTTGTGCATACTTTTTGTATTTTCTACATTCAGGTGTGAGCTGCTGGAACTTTTACGTGAGTTCTGGGCTTGATTTTAGTATCAGGTTGCAGGTCTACTCCAGGTCTATGGAAAACAAAAGAGTTCTGGCTGTTGAGAAGCTTTGAGATTTTTTTTTGAACGATTGAAAAGTTTGTGCATACTTTTTGTATTTTCTACATTCAGGTGTGAGCTGCTGGAACTTTTACGTGAGTTCTGGGCTTGATTTTAGTATCTTGTTGTAGGTCTACTCCAGGTCTATGGAATCCAAAAGAGTTCTGGCTGTTGAGAAGCTTTGAGATTTTTTTTTTGAACGATTGAAAAGTCTGTGCATACTTTTTGTATTTTCTACATTCAGGTGTGAGCTGCTGGAACTTTTACGTGAGTTCTGGGCTTGATTTTAGTATCAGGTTGCAGGTCTACTCCAGGTCTATGGAAAACAAAAGAGTTCTGGCTGTTGAGAAGCTTTGAGATTTTTTTTTTGAACGATTGAAAAGTCTGCATACTTTTTGTATTTTCTACATTCAGGTGTGAGCTGCTGGAACTTTTACGTGAGTTCTGGGCTTGATTTTAGTATCAGGTTGCAGGTCTACTCCAGGTCTATGGAAAACAAAAGAGTTCTGGCTGTTGAGAAGCTTCGAGATTTTTTTTTGAACGATTGAAAAGTTTGTGCATACTTTTTGTATTTTCTACATTCAGGTGTGAGCTGCTGGAACTTTTACGTGAGTTCTGGGCTTGATTTTAGTATCAGGTTGCAGGTCTACTCCAGGTCTATGGAAAACAAAAGAGTTCTGGCTGTTGAGAAGCTTTGAGATTTTTTTTTGAACGATTGAAAGTAATTTTATATTTTTTGTGTATTTTTTACATTCAGGTGTGAGCTGCTGGAACTTTTACGTGAGTTCTGGGCTTGATTTTAGTATCAGATTGCAGGTCTACTCCAGGTCTATGGAAAACAAAAGAGTTCTGGCTGTTGAGAAGTTTTGAGATTTTTTTTGAACGATTGAAAGTGTTTTTATATACTTTGTGTATTTTCTACATTCCGGTATGAGCTGCTGGATTTTTTACGTGAGTTCTGGACTTGAGTTTAGTTTCAGGTTGCAGGTCTGCTACGGAATAATATATTGTGAAAAAGTTATTCATTAAAAATTGTTTGGAACGATAAACTTACATGATCCGCTGTGAATTGATTTTCTATTGCAAGTTATCAGATTATCATCAATTGACGTTTTTAGAGGTTAAAACAACAGAACTATTTATAATAACTATCAAGAACTGTAGAACTGAGCTGCATGTGAATATAACATCCATTAAAATTTGATTTGCTGTAAAGTGATCTGCTACGGGAAGTTAGCAGGCTCATTTTTCAATTGACGTTTTTCATGGAAAAAGGGCAGAACTATTTGTAAAAAGTATCAGGAACTATAGAACTCACCTGTTTGCTAATAGAACTCTCTTTTTTTTTTCATTTACTGAAAAGTGATCTGCTACCGGAAGTTAGCAGCTCATTTTTTCAATTTAAGTTTTTCAGGGTAAAAATGCCAGAACTATTTATAAAAGGTATCAGGAACTGTAGAACTCACCTGCACTAGAATATAACTCAGATTTATTTTTGAGCTGCTGGTAAATGAGCTGCTAAGTTCACGGACACTCGTGAAACTTGCTCATACATGTACAGGATATTTGAGGACTGTTAACAAGCAGTGAGGATCTCACAGCAAAACCCTTCTTAAGGTGGGTTCCCACGGTGCGTGATTTCGCGGACGGACGCTGACGCACCGACAGCTACGGACAGACGCGCATCACGGACGCGTCTGTATTACCACGGAAGCGCCATTTCCCACGATCCGTGGTGGGGGCTGGTGCACGTCCGTCCGTAATATCACGCACCGTGGGAACCCACCTTTATACACACTCAAAGGATAGATGGAGCAATTAAGCGAAGGAAGCTGAAGTTTAGACACTCATCATTTTAAGGCTGCCTACGTGCATGTCGTAAGAGTAGACTAGTAGCTCGGGCATTCTCTCGGGCGACAGGCTAGCAACTGTCATTGATCATTTACGTGTCCCCGCCCGCTATTCTAAACATGAGTGTGGGATCCTTCTCCATGATCTTGCAGTTCTGCTATCCCATTTCGGGAACACAGGCTAGGTATATGTATGCAGCTCACTTTTCTAACTCTGCCACTGCCTCCTTAAACCTCCTGGCTGCAGCAATCAACAGTCCTACTGCAATATCAGCTACAGCATTGTCCAGCACTTTGGGAGTGTTCCCCAGGGGTATCTTCCTCTTTTTGACCTCTTCAAAGTCAACTTGGTCGACACCGGACGACATAGTTGAAATTGCTTTTAATTTCGGACCTGGAATATAATTTTGAATGGAAGATATTGATGCTTGACAAAGTGTACTTGCCCCAATACTCACTGTGGATGTATTAAATACAAAATAAAAAGGGGCGTATTTTTGCATTTATAATGTGGCCTGCCCGATGGGCGCCAGCCTTTAGCTAATATAATCCAAGTCTCTCAACCAACGAATTCAACGATAAATGTGACCTTTGACGACGTATTTATTTATTGCCAGTTTGATCAAAAGGTAGATAGGTGGGTACGATTACCTGCTAGATCTAAGATTTCCCCCGTAAGCTGGTGTTTAGTGTTCCATATAACGGCGTCATATCCTTCCCGAATAGATTTTTTTATCTCAGTTAAACTTTCCGGTTCGTAGTCCATATAAGGTACAATAGTGCTTTGAATTCTGAAATAAATAAAAAGTTAGTCAAGGAGCATCGTCTGCATCGCTTATATTAGGAGTATCACAGAAGTGACGAGTATTAGTATGTTACAAGTATGTGTTACATAAGTGACGAGTATTAATTACCTGCGCTTATACTTACTTATCTTTTAGAAGCTGCAATCCGGCCAACGGAAAACTTTTGTTCACAATAAGTACTCGTTTCAGCGACATCTTGCGGATGATCAAAGTAGTTTATAGCAGTTAGGTAGGCTGGGCTAGCGGACAAGACCTTGATCAACCTTGAACAATGCACAGAGTTCAAATTTAAATAAAATTGCTAATAAATTTCTAAACAGAATACCCCCCTACCTGAACCGGAATCTTTAGATAATATTAAATGAAAACGTTAGTAGGTATATCAAACTTTAAACAAAATGATACGATGATAACAGAATGACACACAAATTACATAACAAACATAATTTTGTATTGCTATTCATGACTGTTATAATCTTAACTGTTGTGTAATATTATAAATAATGAGATAAGAAATGAATCCTACCTGTAATAAAATATCAGAACTCATGTAAGTATTTGATTAAGTTTTTAGGTTGTACGGCCGTTGATACTAACATATTTTTTGTGAAAAACGCAGTGACGTATTTATAGGTAGACGCGGGGTTTCATAATGAAATCTTTATAAAAAGTGGCACCAGTAAATCTATGTAAACGTAATAACTGCATTAGATTAGACTTTTAAACTTGAATCTTATGTAGTTAACATAAGACTCGACTTTGCTTGTATCAATTTATGACAATAGATGCCCAGCCATACAATTGAGCAGCTATTTGTCGTGTCATTTTTTGAGCGCTGTCACTGAATCTAGTTAGGTATAATACATCGAAGGAAAAACGTCATAAATTAAGATTTGAGGGAGTTCTTTTATTAAATTAACTGTTGCCATCTATTGTCGAGTAGCGGAATTAAGTGTTTCTGAGAAAATGAGCATGAGTAAATTTTCATTGATTCACTTAAAACTAGATGGCGCTATTATTTTCTGTTTATATAGAGTGAGACAGACAATATGGGGTGAGATGAGGGTCCCATCTCCCGGATTATTTTAGCACAAATGAATGTGTCGGTTATTTATATTGTATGTTTGTAAAGCGATTAGGCAGTACATCATTTATTGATATTTCTTTACAGTTTAAAATCTATACTAATCTATACTTATACTATAAATGTGAAAGTGTGTTTGTGTGTGTATATGTTTGTCCAAATTTGTCCGTCTTTTACGGCAAAACTACTGTACTGATTTGAATGAAATTTGGTACACAAATAGTCCAGAGCCCGAGAACACAGAACAGAACAGAACACCACCACGCGATAGTCGAATACCGCGCTGACGAAGTCGCGGGCAATAGCTAGTTTAAAAAAAAAGATATTTTGGTACCTTTTCTTTCAGGTTTAAGATCTTTTCAATTAAATGATTAACAACATCTCATTAGAGGAATCATTTTGTCATTGTCTCCTAGTAGATATTTGTCAGGTTGCCAGCGAGGTACATCTGTAGACCCCACATTTGTTCAGAATAGATACACGGTAGCAATAAAGTTATTTGTCAAAGGAAATATTTTCAAAAGATCATGTCTACAGCTGCTAAGCAAAAGTTAAACCTAAGTTAACTTATTGCTTCGTCTGGAATGCTAGCTTCGAATGTTAGCATTTGAAGGTATTTTATACAGGGTGTAATAAAAGGGTTATGTTAAGCGAAATGCTATAAAAATAACCCAGTTCCTCTTGCCCATATAAATTTAATTAGATACTGCTCTATTCTATTTACCTTAATTTGATTTTTATTTTAAGAAAAAAATTCACATCAGCTTATAGCAGACCATTACTCTGGCAAGTCCCTAGACTACTGCCATGGGAGGTTTTTGCCCATAGTTACCACGTTTAGGCAAGTTGGTAACCTCAGTGTGATTTTGGGACTATGTTGTCAACACGAGACACGCTGCTACCCACCTCCCGCCTCCTGATTAGCTAATTTGCAATAGCAAAGCCGAAGCAATGCGATAGCGAAAATTGTACAATATTCGCCTTTAAATGTCAAAGTTCCTTTGTAATTCATTTTATGTAATACGAATATGACAAGCAATCAGCGATTTTTGTACAATTTTCGCTATCGCTTTGCTTTTGCTAGTTCGGTAATAAGGGGGCCGGAAACCTTTAATCGTCTCTAAATATACATATATAGGTATACGGGTAGACATGGGTGGTCTTATTCTACTCTGCCGAATTTATTTATTTATTTTTATTTTCTTTCCACACTACATTTCAATATTAATTTCAAGTAATATTGTGCTCATTTTTACATGACTCAGCCAGAAGGAGGATGTTTTTCGAGTGTATGTAGCTTTACAGGGTGTAACAAAAGGGGTATGTTAAGCGAAAAGCTATGTAAATAGCCAACTAAAAGGAAACAACCCACAAAATTTCAGACTCGAAATCACATGTTTATTTTTCCAGATAGTATGGAGAATTTTTAAACAACTCAAGCATGTTCATAGAGTCTTGAAAAATAAACATGTGATTTCGAGTCTCAAATTTTGGAAATAAGTTCTCCATAGTGGGCTATTTACATAGGTTTTCGCTTAACATACCCTTTCTGTTACATCCTGTATATTCTTTGGCATGCTCTATCCAGAGCCTAAACGGGTTGTCGCATTTGAGCTTAAGAGGTATCATTAGATTCGTCTTAGGGCTCCCGCACAAAACTCCACAAAACTCCGCCACCGGCATATTTCCTGTACTTTTCATACATAATTTCTCGTGGCGGCGTTTGTAGCTGTGGCCGGTGGCCCGTGTGCGGCGACTCTTAGTCGTGAGAGGGACACTGGGTCAAAAATTTTAAGCAGTCGGGTATTTTCTTTGAGTAAACGAGGTTATTACATCTAAGATGAGAATCGCCGTAAAACCTTCGTATTATTCGAAGTTTCTATACCTGCCTATTTAACATACAAAGTGAGGTATGTAGGTAACAAGGCACCTACTATTATTTACGTCCATGCTTTTTCTTAGAAATGTGTATTAAAAATTTATGTGATCCGTTTACTTTACCAATTCTGTTTTTAAATTGCCTTTTGTCTAGAAGTGACATAAAAGTTAACTTTATTGATATACCTAATTGGTTTAACTTTTGGATGACATTTCATACATTATGATGTCACTAGAGTGTGATCCATAAAGTAGTTCCTTTGAATGATTGAATTTTGTGTGTGGAGTAAGGGAAAACGACGCGCGGTGTTGGTTGAGAGTGGATGAGTGAGTGGACACGCAAGGATCTGTTATGATGACAGAATTCATCACAAGAATGAATGAATGAAATAAAGAATCGCTAAGTTACAATAATTTGATAATACTTAACAAACTTGTGGGTTGCTGGCGAAAAGGGAAGCGCTTCCGGCCCCACCGGGCCACTAGTTGTTGTTTTGGCCCATGTATATATTTCAATCATTGTGAGGAACTTCGATATCGCGTTCTAGCATTTTGGTTGGCATTCGATTCTGGTTCTCTCCTGCATCCGATAGATGGCTCCGCTACAAACTTCTTAGTTTATGGTAGTTTAGTAGCAATGTAAGTCGAAGAAAGAAAGGAGAATGAAGACGTAGTCGTCATTCGTAGTCTGTACTACGTGCTACGAACTACGAAATGCTGCGGTTGGGTGTATCGAAGCAAACTAACACGCAATGACGCAACGCAACGTACTCCATTAAGCTATGCAGTTCATTGCTGATTTCGTATGCATTACTTTTTAAAGTTATATTACATACTTAAAGCTATCTGTATTTCCACGGGTAAAAGTTGCTACCCTTTCCACTAACGTAACTCTATGTGATATCGACCGAGTTTGGCGCCTTTCTGTCGCCCGTGTCGCGGGGAAACAGACCAACTGGGCGTTATAGGGTAACACTAGACTGCCATACTGGAAATTTGCTAAAATAATACGTAATACTCGTACTTGCTAGTGTATGTCTAAACTATAGGATAGATATCGTGAAAATATATTTTTGTTGACTTTGGTACGAATTAACGCTTACTGCTGTTTATGTCTCCAATCGTAAATACATATGATCTAAGTACAGTTATATTTAATTAAATTAAAATTGATTTGTTTATCACACATCAATTAATTTTTATTAGAATTGCAACTATATTAATAGTTGCGTCACCTCTAGAAAGCCTAAAAGAAGCAAATACAGTCACCGGCACTGAATGTGTTAAAGACCTACCTATGTTTTGAAATTCATGTCACAACTCCCTCCATCGTAATACCCTGTCTTTTACTCGAAATGTTTTGGTATTTCCCTCAAATCCTGTTTTTAGAGTTATGAGATGGCAACCCTAGTTAACATTATATTAATAGTTGACTCACAAAAAAATTACATACAAATAATACCAGAAACCGTTCAGTTTTAGCTCGATTTAGATGTATGATAGCCAAATAATTGTCACAACTACAGTGATATAGTTCTCTACCCCTGAAACAAACCGCAAACCTCCCCCAAGCTCAATGAAACCCCAAAAGCTGAGGTCTTAATATCCTTGCAGCGCCACCTGTCGACGCAGGTGGCACGTGCCGCGCACCTGTGGACATCAGATGTTGGATACGTTGCAAATACAGTTGCTTGTCATTGTTATTACGGTTGTACTAGAAACTAGATCGAAAAGTTCGATTGTAAGTTATTCTGCATCTTAATTATGGACTCCTAGTCTTCCTAGAGCATGTCCATAGATTGAGTATTGTGCTACAGCTACATACTATCAACTAAGGTGCCGCTGACACGATTTAAAAAAAAAATCCTTGTACCGTTTTCAGCTGCATCTGTTCTGTTCGATCTGTTCATTGTGTCAATAATTTAAAAAAGATTACATAAAGAAGCCTTTGTCTTGAGAAAACCAAAACAACAAGAGAGGGTGTAAAAATCATCACTACATTATTATAAAATTAAGTCGCTTGCCGCTGTCTGTCCCTATGTATGCTTAGATCTTTCAAACTAGGGAACAGATTTTGATGCGGTTTTATTTAATAGATAGAGTGATTTACGAGGAAGGTTTATTACAGGTACTCTATTATATAGTATTATATAATATATTATATATAGGTACTCTATACATCAAATAAAGTAAGTTCATGCCAAAAATTGCTGGGAAACGATGTAAATTTTTTTGTTTTTTTTTTATTACTTGATCAGGGCGAAATTTATAGTGTCCAGTGTTTATGCTAGTTTTTTTCATAGACATATTAATTACTTCTCGTGAAAAAATCTTGCTACGCGCGTCAATGTGCATTTATGCAGAAAAACGCAGTCTATTTACTCAACTTTGGACCCTAATATTTTGGAAACCAGACACTTCCCAGGTACGCTTCCATGGAGAAAAATTATCGTGATAATGAGGAGATTCCGTAGATTTTCGGGAACGTTGACGACCAAAAATCATCCTGTACCTAGGATAGGATCAGCACTACACCCGTGCGAAGCTTGGGGCGGGTCGCTAGGTTGTTAATAATATTCTTACGTTTGACACTTTAGAGAGTACCTAAGTATATATTCTTTGGTTTGACATCTGTGCTAGTTAGTCATAATTTTATGGTTTTACATTTTGTCAATAGTAAAAAGTCTATTGTAATGTTTTTTTAACTTTCTATTGAAGGGAGATTTACTGCGCTGCAAACTAAATGAAATCTTAAAGGCATATTATGTCACTGGTGCCTAGGTTGATAGTGCATACGGCTGCCATGGTCACCAAAGTTAATTTATAATATCCTAAACAGTCCCGCAACTTATATTACTTATAGTTAAGTAGGTACCTACGAGTAACTATTTGAATTGACATAGAAGTCGGTTAAAAATCAGGTATCTACTATATTCCTGATTTCAACATTGCAGCCGTTATGTTTTAAGCCAATAATACTTTAGGCTAATTATCGTTAAACTCTCAATAATTTGACGCAACCATAAAGTATAGTTCGCACGTCACCCAAATCGTTTCCATGAAGGTGAAATTAGTGACGTTTCTCCACAAATGCCTGACAAATAGTTGAAGGGTCACAGGTTGGATTAACCTAACATAACTAGTGAGAACATTAGTTTTCAACCTTAAAGTTTTTAACCCCAAAAGTTTAAAATATTCTGCGACTTTTTCATATGTATTTCATCATAAAACTATCACTAATGACGTGAAATATTTAAGCAAAATGAATGGTTAACAACTTGGGAATTTGGTAAGTATGAGAAAAAAAAAGTTACAATCATCACATTTTACACCTTCTAGCGGTGGATTCTCGTGCACTTTTAGAATGTCTTGCGCAACTTTTTCTGATGACTTTTGAGGCAAAGGACACACATGTTCGGCCTTCTGTAAGTCGTTAGGTAAGTTTTTTATAGATAGCCTGTTTTAGACACAAATTGTGTCAACAATGGGTACAGATGTTTCGGCAAATGTAAATTATTGCCAGCCATGTGACACGTTGTAAACCGACGTTTTAGAGGAATACTAAATGGAGAAGTTATAAAAAAGGAAATTCCAATATTTGGCTTCTTCATAAAATATTATAAAACAAAGTTGCTTCCCTCTGTATGTCTGTCCCTATGAATGCTTAGATCTTTTAAAGTATGCAACGGATTTTGATGCGTTTTTTTTAAAAAGATAGAGTACGTGATTCAAGAGGAGACTTATTTATTTATTTATTTAATAATGTCGAGTTCAAACACATCCCAACTAATATTATTAATGCGAAAGAAAGTTTGCTTGTATACTTGGGAGTACCAATTTTGAAGGTATAGTTGAGATGTACATCTCAACTATACAAGTTCGGTTAGTTTTGACAGGTGATCAGCCCATCGCCTACAAAACACCAAGACCGTCTTGTCTCTCTACTGACTTGTACAGTATGCCCGGGAAGAGTAGCAGCTGTAGTATTATACGTTTTTTTTTCAATCCCAGAGCAGCATAGAAGATATACTTGGCAGTACGGAGTAGGCTTAATTCCTTAAGGCTGCCTTTCCACCAGAGATGTCCTATGCTGCATTGCCTTTGAAGTTTTTGAAAATATTCTTTATTCCTTTCTTTCTTTATTCTTTATTGTACACAGAAAATATACAGCAGGTAAGTATATAACATTGATAATGTACAAAGGTGAACTTAACAATTAAAGAGATTTCTGCCAGCAAACCAGTTGGGATAGAGAGAGAGAGAGAGAGAGAGAGAGAATATATAAATAGGCGGATTGTATGTATACACAATCATAAAATAAACTTACATACCAAAAACTTATAAGACGGACACCATCTTGATAAATAAATTTCAAAGTGTTCGAAGTTAGCAAAAACTGATACGAGTAGGTACTCAACTCAAAAAGGGCCTTTGCCTTGCTACTATTATCCAGTTACATAAAAAATAGTAAAATTGTTACTCACATATTTATGTGCAGTACAGAGTGCACTGTCTCACGTGTGCACTCTGTATGTGTGCACTACACATCCAACACGCAGTAGACGCAATAAAACGCACGTTTGTCGACAGTGACGCTCTGCGGTGGGTAGCGGGTGGCACAAGCGAGAAGACTTTGCCAGGCTCATGATGGAGATCAATATAATCTGTGGAAGACATGGCTTGCAGAGATCGATTTAGTTTGTAAAATTGCAAAATCGGGTAGTAAATAAATAAATATACATTGGGCTTACATCTGCGAGATAATCTACTGCAGAATTTGACTTTGAAAATAACCAACTTTGTTATTTCCAAAGTCCACACGGGGCTACAAGCAACTTGTCTGATCATCTAAATCAGGAGTTCCCAATTTTTTTTCTTATACCCTTCAAAAAGTTAACTGGTTCGGGTGGACCTAGTACCTTACTAATTAATTGTAAACCCCAATTTTTTCACGCCAACGTAGACCCCCATGGAGTCTCCTGTGGACCCCTGGGGTGGACCCCTGGACCACTTTGGGAACCACTGATCTAAATCTATCACCGCTATGCTGGACGTGGCTGTAGGATATCTTACTGCAGTTTTGGCTACTCCATTTCGGGAACACAGCCGCATTCCCGAAATGTGTCATGGATTATATGTCGTATAGTACTCACGACACAGAACCTAAAGGATCTTAATGTGGGACTAAGTTAATGTATTGTGAAGTGTGTGAATATTTGTTTATCTATATGTATGTAAACCGCTATCTCCTGCAGTTTCCGCGTGTCTCCCGAGAGGTGCCCAGTGTGAGTTTGCCGAGAGCCCGCGACGAGCCAATTTCACAGATTCGTCGCCGATTAGCACGCGCCGAGCACTGCCGCCCATGTGCATTGACAAACTGTTGAATTGACCGTAGAATTACATCTTTTGATATCAAGCCAGCAGCTAAACTTGTAAATTTGAGCATCAGTATAGAAATTGCCACATTTATTGGTAATGTCGCTGGACTTGCAAATGAGAGATCCTTTGTTTCGATCCATGCCGCGGACGTGGCCGTGCCATCCATTGGAAAACCGCCCATTGTATAAGATAATCAAATGTCGTGTTGAACTACGGTTTAACTTTATAGGTACATGGGGTTACGTACCTATATACATGTATAAGTAGCACTGTCGGTTAATAATAGTTAATACCTAGTAGATACAAACATTCATTTACTTCTGGTAAGTATTGGAAACTAGGGGTTTTTGTGAGGATTGGGGATTGTTGTCATTGAGGTATACGCACAAACATAATGATTAATTTTCTGTATGTACAGTGAAGAATTCTAGAGCGTGCCAAAGAAATAAACAAAAATACATTCTAAAAACATAACCCTCTTTCTGCAGTCGGGTAAAAATGGCTGAAACATATCCGAGAAACGCACAAAATGACCAATTCGTAGTATCGCGAGTATAGCAATGCCCGGTGGCGCCACGTCGGCGCTGCTGCAGCTCGATGTGCATCGCTCTGCAGATGGTCGCCTGCACTGATATAGTATTTATTTACGTACGTGTAACTGTATTACATGCTATACTACATCGTTGAAATACTTTTGTGTTTGTAGGTATTATGATGGTTCGCATCAAAGACCTTGCATTGCGCCTTTAAGTCCAGTGCGTAGAGGAGTTTTACCTTACGACCCGCTCGTTAGTTCTGAATTTATACTGGCTAGTATCTCACTATATAACCAGTGAGTGTTTAAAATACAAAATGCACAAATCCCCTCTCCTTCGTTCGCGCCCGCCACCTTATTGAATAAACCTGCAGTTTTCCAGATTTTCGCCGTCGACTCTAACGACATGCTAGGAAGGAGATGCAGCTGATGTATTCTCGTGTAGCACCGCATGTCCGCATCACAGGTTACCCATACATGACGTATGTAGTTAGTAATAGTTATTTATTCTTCAGTTTCAATGGTTTGTTGGCAAATTTTGTCTTCATGTTAAAATTCTTTGATCTCCCAAAACGTTGCAAGTTGCACTTGACCGCAATCGACCACCGAGGAAGTTATTTTCGGCGACGGATATAATTATTCGCGTCGTAAATAATAAGATGATGAGAAACATATGCTTTAAGAAATTCGTCGGGCAGGTGAAATGGCGGTCAAATTCCTGACATACTGACGGCATAGCATACAATTTGTCAATAACCTGACCGTACCTTTTATGGACTTTTATTGGTGTAAAAAAGGTAATTTTCTCGTACGATTAAGTATGGTTCGTGGAGATAAATAACTGTAATACGCTTATTTCAAGATGCAATGACGATGTATTAAGAATATTAAGATAGACGGACTTCCTACAAACACTAGGCACCAAAATTATGTAGGTATGTCGTTACCAAAGAATATACTTACTCTCTGTCGTTACTTGTAGATATGTAAATATTATTCTATTTGTAGCTTTAATGGCAGCGGTATAGGTAGATGAGCTTGCACAATGATAATTTGATTATTGTCAATGTAATTTATTCTGAAGCGATGTTTCACGCCACAAATTGTATTGTGTATTTGTCATTTGCCTGTACCTTCTTACTGTTATAATCTCATTGTTGTCTTATATTATATTTTTTCTATTATTTTCTTGATTTGTGTTGTCTGTATATGTGTACATGCCAAAAGTCATATAAACGATCTATGTATCTATCTATCTAAATTCATGATCATGATCAAATATTACAAGGCCTTTCGTATCGTGTTGTCAATATTACTGTTGAAGAGACGTTATAGAGAATTTCATACACATTACCTATGGGAAGCTTATAGGCAAAAAAGGTATTACAGACTTCTTGAAGACGTGAGTACGAGGAGGCAAGAAACATTACACATTCTCGTGCTTCGGGGGTGTTCTTAGGGCTTCCCGGAGGCGTAAGTCTGAACCCAGTGTGAGACAAATGACTTGTACCTGTGTATTATGCTGACTGACTTTGGCAGCATGTAACATACAGGGTATTTGTGACAGCCAGGCAAATATTGATACCATGACTTCAGACCATGATTCTAAGTTGGAAAACACTGAAAATTTTCGCAGGAAAATTCCATTCCAATTTTTTTTTCATATTTTCAGGAAAAAAATTCTTTTGTTTAATTAGGCCTTAGATAATGACTTTAAAATAAAATTTTGACCAAAAGATAATTTTCAAAAAAGAGTTGACCTCAAAAAAGTTCAAATAACTGATCAACCCTAATGGAGCCACAAGTGATCCCAAAAACAGAAATGTGTCACACAATAACCAATAAGCCCATTTAATTAATTAGTCACATGATCGCCCGATACACTTGGCGCGGAGAGCAAAGATTACTGATTCGTATGACTCAACACAATAGTACTTGTTCAGCATTTTATTATTTGCCTGGCTGTCACTTCCACTCTGTATAGTGCCAGAAAATTACAGGCATATGGGTTCATAACATTATTAAAATTAGTTTACTAACAGCAAGCAATGTATTACAAAGTAGAGCCTATCGTAGTACGCAGTAGGCTCGTAGCACGCTACAGCTAACACTCGCACGGTGCATAACACATACCGTTTCCAAAGATTTTAGTATGATCTCTAGTTCACTGAATTTGGCGGAATGCAAAGAAGTGCGGGACGTAACACTGCACTGTAATTGGCTATTTCAAGGTCGCATTGAAAATGGCGAGGGAAATAGTGATGCGACAAAGTAGAACGAAACTATCTAAGTATCGATATTTATGCACTTTAAGCGATTTTTATTTTATCGATATCATTTTATTTTACATACATACATATTCACACTTCTGTTCAATTCAGATTAATTTAGAAGGTCTCTGCGATTAAATTCATGTTTGCTTGAGTTGACAGAATTTTATTCCAATAACATTATGTAAGAAAACAACTACAAACTTCAATAAATTTCAGTACGAAATTTGATATTATACCAATTCGCCCCGTTTTACAGTACACAATGTTTGCTATTATTTTTACCCAGCTGCGGCAAGACCAAAAAGGTATACTTAATAATTTTAGCAGACTATGTATGTATCTAAATTTATAGGTGTGTTCTACAGCGGCTAAACTAATAAATTTTTTTTTGTAAATGAGGTGTTAATCGATTTTTTACTATGATCCGGGTGACAGACTACATTTTCTAGTAAAAATATATATACGTATATACAAATGTATATTACGGAATTTACAGCCAAAAAAGTAGGATGTTAAATGAAAGCAAATCCTGAGTTTAAAAATATAATAATAACACAATCAATATTAATGCGTAAAGCGAAAACGTTGTGCACTAGAAATACTTTTTCTTTATTCTTTCTTTATTCTTTATTGCACATACACAAAAAGAAATATGGCATACAACATTAAAGAAGAGATGCATGTACAATGGCAAGCTTATCTCTACCAGAGATCTCTTCCAGCAAGCCAAGCAAGTAAAGAGAAATTGTTAACAACAGGGTAACATGTGCAATTAAACAAATTCTAAGAAACTACAAAACTACATTAAGAAAAAAAGGAGAAAAAACAAATGACAGCATATTCATATAATGGACAGGTAGTGATCCTTCAGCTTTTCCCTAAATGTGCCAACAGTGTGACAATCTCTAACCGTGTGGGGTAATTCATTCCAGAGCTTAACCGCCCGAACCGAGAAAGAATACCCAAAAGCCCCAGAATTAAATCGGGGAGTTTGAAGCAGTGATGCCGTATTGGATCGGAGAGGCCGATCTCTTGAAAAGAGATATTTAAAGCGCTCACTGAGATATAACGGAGAAAAACGATAATTTAATATTTTAAAAAGGAGTGTTAATAGATGAGTATTCCGGCGAAAACGAATCGGGAGCCATTTTAACTCTTTACGAAAGTGAGATACGTGGTCAAATTTACGTAGTCCGTATATAAATCGGATACCTAAATTCTGTAGACGTTCGAGTTTATTTAGCAGCTCCTCATTGGCGTCGAGATAGCAAACATCCGCATAATCAATAAGAGGGAGAATAAGGGTCTGGGCAAGACTTATTTTAGTTTTAAAAGGCAGAAAGTTCTGAAGACGCTTAAGCGAATGAAAGGATGAGTGCACCCTCCTACTTACTTCGCCAACCTGAGCTGTCCACGACATTGTGCTGTCAAATATGACCCCTAGGTTTTTGACCGTATCTGTGAAGGGAATCGGGATCTGGTCATAAAACAATTGCGGAATATCCGACTGCCGCAAGATGTTCAGATTATGTCTACTACCTATGATTATGGCTTGGGATTTACCCGGGTTGACTAACAGGCCAAATGATTTCGCCCAATCCCGAATGCGCACCAAGTCCTCGTTCATCTCCTTCATAGCTAACCTTACATTTTTAACGTTAAAATGTCTATAAAGCTGAAGGTCATCAGCGTAGAGATGAAAGTAAGAGGTTAACATTTCCGAAACAGAGTTGATGAAAATTGAAAAGAGCAGGGGTGACAGTACGGCGCCCTGGGGTACGCCCGCCGTGATGCTACACCAGTGTGATGTAAAATCGTCAACGCGCACGCATTGCTGACGACCATTTAAGTATGAATTGAACCATTCAATAACCAGAGGAGATACGTTAAGAGAGCGTAGGATGGCAAGTAGGATGTCATAGTCAACACAGTTAAACGCACTGCTGAAGTCCAATAAGGTTAATACTGTCAGCTGTTGGTTATCAGTGGCCCGTCGTATATCTTCAGTAACTTGAAGCAATGCAGTTACCGTGCTATGACCGGGACGAAATCCAGATTGGAACGGATTAAGCAGATTTCCATTAGACAAAAACACGGATAACTGCTGGTGTACTAATGACTCCAGGGCTTTAGAAAGGATAGTAAGGACAGAAATAGGACGGTATTGAGAAAAGGAAGTAGGATTGGACGTTTTGGGCAAGGGGATGACACGAGCTTTTTTCCAAGATACAGGAAAGGTTTTATTAAATAATATATCGAAATACTCTAATATGGCCAAACGACCATGAGGTGACCACTTGAATCCGTTTCATAAAATAGCTCGTATGCATGGTTTGCGAATTAACATTTTTTGTATGCAGTTACACAGTTAATGTATTCGGAAGTTCAAATCTCTGCAAACGGTGTTCGCCCACCACCGGTTCCTAGACCCTCCACTGACCCTCGAATCTGACGACTAATGATTGCGATCACCGGCAACTACAGTTGCGATAAGAAACCACATCCCAGCACCTCGCATACGAATACGTAGGTACATAGCTGATACTCCGAAAAACACTAATAACTAAAAAGTTCAAAATGGCGGTCACTTTTATTGATTCGGACACGGGATTTGGGTTTGGAAACCGCAGACACTGTCAAATATCGATTTTGAGAGCAATCCGGCCTTTAACTAAAAAGTTCAAAATGGCGGCCACTTTTATTAATTGGACACGAGATCTGGGTTTGGAAACCGCAGACACTGTCAAATATCGATTTTGAGAGCAATCTGGCCTTAAAAAAGTTCAAAATGGCGGCCACTTTTATTGATTTGGACACGGAATCTGGGTTCGGACACCGCAGACCTGTCAAATATCGATTTTAAAAGTAATCCATATAGTCTACAGACTATCCTGGCTGCGGCATCAGGTCAAGGTCTTATAACTGCTTTGTCATCGAAACTACAAAATTACTATAAAATAAAATATTTTATTCTATTGTTATCGATATAAAGTCGATTACGTTATACATTCACTTCACTAGCTCACGACGTACTATTACTGTTGACAGTAACAGTGACGTTGACATATGTAAGACAGTGACAACAATAGTGATTAATGTGTTGAGGAAAAGAGACGACATATTGTAGTGCGATTATTGACCAGTATAAACTGATCTCCGCGTCCATTGAAAAAAACATAAATAAGAAAATTTAATTTACTTACCGGTGAAATGTTATGCCATCTTTTTTGTAACTTGACGTCTTAGCGTTCTTTCCACACCATTTCACGGAACAAGAACCCATGATGACACGGTTATTTAATGAAAAGTAATAAGTTTTTAAATAAAAACAATGCAATTTACACGCACGTGCGCACGGGTCATTAACTTGGTAACTGACTGGGGCTAGCTTTCCGAGCGCGGAATTATATACAACCCAGATACAGTATGAGTGGCGCGCGTATTTTATCCTGTATGAGGTATCTTTAGGAGGTAATCTATGATAACACTACTACTACTACTACTCGAATATTCCAATATCTGTTATCTCTATTATACAGAGTGTGTGTGACAACCAGCCAAATACTGAGATACTGAACAAGTACCATTGTTTTGAGTAATACGACAGTTTTATTACTCGCAGGAAATGAATTTTTTTATTTGATTATACGCAATATGTATTTGCTTTTTGCGCCAATGGTATCGAGCGATCCTGTGACTAGTTAAAAGGGCTTATTGGTTATTGTGTGATACATTGTTGTTTTTTGGATCACTTGTGACTCTTCTTTGGGGTTGATCAGTTAACTGAACTTTTTCGAGAGCAACTTATTTTTTAAAATCATCCATAGATTAAAATTTTGTTTTCAAGTCTTTATTTAAGGCCTAGTTAAACGAACCACACTAATTTTTTCCTGGCAAAATGAAAAAAAATGTCGGAAAATTTTGGAATTTTCCTGCGCAACTTTTCACTGGTTTTCATCTCAGAATCATAGTTATAAGTCACCATATCAATATTTGCCTGGCTGTCACAAACATCCTGTATAAAGTAACTTATCATGACTGACTCATCAACAACACTGAGACAAAATTACTGAAGCTAGAAACGTAATATTTGGACTAAGAAAGGATTTTCTGAAATTTCTGTTTTTCGGTAGGTGGGCAGCAGCGCCTCCCGTGTTGACAACCCTTGTCCAAAAATCACACCGCGGACACCAACCGCCACGCAGTATGAGCAAAAACCGGGGAGCATGGCATTAGCCTTGCCGCACGCATGCTCAGGGAGAGGCCTACGTCCAGCAGTGGACTGCAATAAGCTGATGTAGCTGTATGTAATGGAAAATAACAGGAATTCTAAAATTCACGTGCACGAAGTTGTCGGCGGTCGTAAGTCGTGTATATAGCGTAGAAATTACACTCGATAGTTGATATCTAACACTTTGACTTGTCTGAATCTCATAACTGATATAGCTTTTACTATTGACTTAAGTTCTTGTTATGAGTCCTCTAGTTGGGGCAGAGAGCCTCTATAGTTCACAGTTATCGCACCCAGACTTGAAGGTTGGAATGGAAGGTTGTACCAAATTAAAGATCGCCAACATAAGGCGGGTGCACGAGCACCTTTCTTGAACCTATCTATAAAAAAACCATCATTTTTAAATTAACGACAAGGACGCAGTAATATGCGGCACGAGAACAAAGCAGGTGGCCATTTTGTGGTTATAACGATAATTTTGGACATCCCCACTTTTATAAATGCTAAATTAATATGTGTTTCTGGTTATTTTTACGGCTAAATGCTAAAAATGCAGATCGGTGTCTGTATATTGGTAAAAAATACGGCTAAACGCTTAGTAATAAACGCAGATCGTTTTGTGAATCTTTTGTATGACACTTGAGCATGGACATTGGAAATGTTAAGTTTCGTATTCCAGAGCTTGATAGAGGTAATTTCAAACAGAGTAGGACATAATATTATGTATATTCGGCACAGGACGTACTCACATGAAATTTCTCCCATTTCATTTCATGCTGTGCTGATGCGGAGCTTCACTGGAATACATCAGCTGCATCTTCTTCCGTGCGTGTCGTAAGAGTCGACTAAGGAACTCGGGCGTTATCTCAAGCGATAAGCGAGCAACTTATCACTGATCACTTACATTACAGTTACCCCTCTGTACTTAAGGTGGGTGTAAAATCTCTTGTAGTTCCTCTTATAGTTGGAGACGCCATTTCCGGAACGCAGCCATGTACCTATGTATGTGAGTATTTCTTACATTATAGCTTAAAGGAATCGTTTCGGACATCCTCATAATCAGTGGTTTTTTAATTCGCTACCCCATCTGTCTATTCGCCTGACCAATCTTAAGCAGCTGATCGAGATTCTGCGGCCCGGTGCGTGCTATCATTCTCAGTTTTTTAAACTTTTTTCGTAAATCCCGTGACACCTGTCCTGCCTTGTGAACTTAGCATGATAGTGGATCGATATCACGAGTTTGTACAGGTTTTTTTAATGATAATAATTATGGTGTTATTTAATCTGTAGACTATCTGAGATGGATTGGATAGCCAATGTCACAGCTATTGACGAAGTTAGTACTTAAAACTATGAAGCTATTTACAATTAAAAATATTGCGTGAAAATTTCCTACTTGTAAACATACCTACTCGTACTTACATGTTTTGTAAAATATTGGTCACTGTTTCATAGATGAGTTTCTTGTTACGCTCTTCTTGTTATCTTCTTGCAAGCTCAACCAAAATAACGTCTTCTGAAAACCAGTACCAGGAAAGTATTACGGCACTACAATTCTTTAAAATAATACGTATATGTAATTATAAATACAATTTCACCTGAAATATCATTAAATACACGTATTAAAAAATAATAATTAATAAGAAATACGAGTACAATTATTCTTTCCTTGCAAGGTGGCAATAGAAATTTAAAAAGTAATAATATTCGTTATTTTAATTACAACAAATGAACTATATTATGACCTTAAATTGTGGCAAATGTTCTAAAAGGTGTTCCTTTAAGGTCTGACAAACTTACCATCACAAACATACAATTATGATCTAGAAAACTAAATTTTACGGCAATAAAAATAGAGTCGGGATATTACCCTATTCGATATTGTAGCGGTGAAATAAAGGTGGCCGATAATACTTAGGGTGTGCGTACACCTGACAGCGGATCACCTGTGACTCCTGGGAGACAGTTGTGTCATAGTTGGCTGTAGTGGGGTAATTCTTCAGTATTACAATAATAACGGCGGGCATAAGGTCAGAGGTGTTTTTTTTCGTGTCAATTGCGATGAGTATCTTGCAACGGCGATATTTTTTAGGCCTGACAGATGATTAGAAATAGGGAAGCTAGAAGAGGCGTTATCTATGTAACTAACTGTATTTTATGGCGCGAAAATATGCTCGTATACATATACATAATTCAAAATATGCGAAAGATTTGACTTCTTCACAATACTGGACATTTCAAAATACATATTACATAAAAATGAATCGCCGAAATGTATGTAAGTACGCGCATAACTACTGCACCAAATTGGATAATTCTTTTTTGTGTTTGTTATTTCTAGGACATGGTTTGTATAATATAAAATAAAATAAAAGTTTTATTTGTCGGAAAAAAATTAGGCGGTATGAAGTTCGCCGGGTCAGTTAGTAGTTACCTACATAGTTTTCGCTATCATATAACGAGGGATACCGATTAAGAGATTATTTTATTAAGATAAGATATTCTTACCCAGATAATAATACTAACTACAAAGTATGTACAGATATTATAAAGTATGTCCTTACAAGTATTCGTAAAAACTCTATAAGGAATGCAGTTAATCAATCATTTGGAAATGAACATTACTTTGACAGTGACTGCGAAATAATTTAAAATAAAACATAGCATCGCTAAAAATAGTCATAATGTCCACCCATATATGTGTAACTACCCTACTTTGTCAGTATTTTAGCAATGACCATTCATTTCTCCTTATGCGGGGATATGAGGTATAATCAGTCATTCATTAATGCTGGGTTATAAAATAAATAATTTACAAAAGTTACCACCTACCAACTAGGGCTTACTTCTTCTTCAGCCTATTGCAGTCCACTGCTGGACGTAGGCCTCACCCAGGGCACGCCACAAGGCTACTGCCATACTTATATCCACATAATAATAAATGATGTAGAGTCGTCATGACGATTCTACTTGGTGTGTAATAAGGGATTGCAAACCACTTCTATCAGCCCTAATTCCTTTAGTCCAGGCTCGAGAACGAGTGTCTATTCTAATTCTTAAGTCTATTTTTTTACATGCAAAGTAGGTACATACGAGTACAATTAGTTTATCTAGTTATTATTAGCTCTATGAATTTGACGTTTAAAAGTGAGACATATCGCTCGCTTCAAATTCATCATACGGGGGCAGATAACAAACCCTAATGCCACGGGAACACGGGGAATCAAAATTATCCGTGGACCCGGTAATGGGTCGACCCACTGGGACCACGGGTAAACACTGGCTCCGAAATGTAAATTGGGGATATTTATCGATTTTTTTCTTATATCAAGAAACGCGTAGAAAATTATCTGATCATCTGTCCCTGCTATGCTAAAAGTTACTGTGGGATCTCCTTTACGTTCAAAGCGGTTCTTGCTACCCCATTTCGGAAACATTGCTGTGTGAATATGTACCTAAGTATGTAAGAAACTCCAGGGGGTTTAGTGATATTATTTTGTATGGAATAGTCGGAGTCGGAGTTCGGACCTTGGAATAATGATTCGCTCGACGAAGACTCATATCACTAATCTAAGGTTCGGACTTAGATGACGGATTTTTAATAATAATAAATAAATAAATTCAAATATGTATATGTACATTTAATTTTATTACGTTCATAGTGCCACTGAAATAATACTTATATGAAGTACTTACTAAGAAAAAGAAAGATATCCAATAACTATAGTAAAAACATGAAAATACAGAGGTCAAAGTTTCCGCCGACCTCCGTCAGTGAGGACCTAAAATAAATCTGTTGTTTATTTCCTATAGTAGAATTTCCTATAGTAATGGCATTCGAATTTCTTGGCTGAATTTATTAATAGCATTTAAGACAATACAATGCTTGGGATGCCATAACGATGCGTCTAGCCAGTTGGCGTTACAGGGAAAGTTGCACTTTTGGGAATTTTTCATCTTTCTGAACACTTTAGAAAAAGGAAGTCCTTTTTGGGCAGTGTAAAATAAGACATTTTGGTCGATTCTGACCGTCATCACACTTAAACCTAAACGTAAAATTACCTGTCCCTTTCTCTCTCAGTCATTTATGCTAAGAATTTAGAGGGATAGATCTTACTAGGATTAAGTTTACGTTTAAGTGTGACGGTCAGAACCGACCATATTGCTCTACTAAACTAAAATAAAAAAAAAGCATGGAGTTTTAAAATAGACTCGCTTCTTAAAGTATATTTTGTAATGATGGTTTACTCGTATATCTATTTCCATTCATGTTTTTATCAGCCAGTCAATAAAAAAGTTACCAGAAGCATATAAACTACCCGTTACCTTTCTATTTGGCAGTTGATGCAGTTACGCGGCACCTTGCGCCAGGTGTCGCGCTGACACACTTCTCTAGCATAGCCTGCATTTTATGCGCCGCTGGTACTCGTACTTCAGCCGTGCGATGGAGTGCAATAAATTAGTTTTGTACACTTTTATTTAAACTAGTTGTTTAGCGGGTTTTGATATGATGAAGTATTGAGATTAATTTATATTAATATGTAAGACAAGTAGATACAATAATAGTTAGGTTTCGACTGCTCTATTAGTGGCGAATTGGCATATAAACTAATGAGTTCACGATTACCTACATTATTCCGTGGTTTTATTCCAAAATTCGGTTTGAAATCAATTGCATGTTTTTTGTTTATCGTGTAGAATAAATAGCTCCACTGTGCCATTTTGGTCTATAGACTTTTGGTAGAGATCGGTACCTTACGGGACTTGAAATATTCTGGACAGTTTAATTAAAAATTCCATTTTAGAAAATCTTAACCATAGCCAAAGAGGTAATAATAAGACCCATCGTAAATAAAATGAATGGAAACCGGACAGAAAAAAAAATTACATTGACAGTTGTGCAAGATATCATTCATTTGTATGTAGGAAAAGTTCTTTACTTACTTATTGTTATTAAACTGCTATAGAAATTTTCATGTTATTTATACATTTAATTGATACCAATAAAATTTTAGGTACCTCCGTAAAAGTATTTCTTGTACCCCTTCCCATCCAAAACAAGTTACAAAAGGAATTCGGTCTTTATATTTTATGTGCCTCATTCATTTAATTTAAGTTTTAAGCACAATTTCGTTTAAAATACGCAAAAAATAACAAAGAAACTCCATTTAGATACGAATTTCACTATGCAAGTGGAATAACGTGAAACTTCTATTAAAATATATAACATCTATAATATATACAGGATCTTGTAGATCAACACTAGCGCTGCTGTAGAGTGTATGCTATCATTGTCTTCAGTGCAAGGTGGACTATCAGCTGTATAGAAGCACGTGGCATACATTAAGTGACACATGACTCTCGTACACTCTCGATTACTAACATGTGCGTCGATAATCGCTCGGGCAATGCGAGCAAAAAATATCGATACCGTATACAAATTAGGTGATAATTCACGACGACAGTCGGTATCGAATGAATGGTATTGTCGATCTTGTTGATTCATCTTTGTTGACAGTTCAAAGATATAGTTTTATAGCTGACAGTTCTGTATGTATAACTAATTGTACTGTAGGTGTAGTTCATAAAGAACTTCTGCTAATACCACCTGCATATAAGAAAGGGTAGAATGAATTAAACAGTTGCAAATAAAAGAACCGACATGATAATTTTAGGAGAAAATAGCAATGTAATAAATTTTAAAATTATTAATAAAGAAAATGGAAAAAAAATGTAATAAATGAAAGGAAATAAAATGAAAAGAAATCACAGACATAATATGTAAGACAAAAGTTATTTATGTTTAACAGATCTTTGGTGTGAATAGCATTTTAATGAATAAATTGTATAATTGTGTAATACAGGAAATATTATAATGTTGTTATCAATTTTCATTACACTCAACATCTTAATTCAAAGAGCAACCCAAAAATCCGGGTTTAAAAAATACTAAATTAATCCGTTCTATATTCAAATGAATACCCAGAACCCTTTCGTAAATCTAAGGTCACAATAGAAACCTTTTTATTGAAATAATTTAGAGCACCTTTTTGGTAAACAGGTGAGGCTGGGTGTGGTATAAAAAGTACAAAAAGTATCCATGTTCGAGCCGGTCGGTTGGGTACACTAAATCATCTGTCAAAATCGCGGCGCCAGAGCAGGCGTGGATGTTGGCTTTGTGTGGATATGACATGACATCTAGATTGATGTTGTATCATTCCCCAGTTTAAAATATCGAGTAGAGCAAGCTTATTATGTAGTAGCGGCGAGTTAAGAGGCGGCCTGCGTTATTTAGCACCTATTTGATGAACTATGCTAAGCCAGGTGCATTCTTGTTAAATTTAGGACTTTTTCAAAATATTCTTGGTACCTTTACTTACATGATGTAAATTCAAAAGCATGATTGATTGAGGTTTGTGAAGTTTGCGTTAATAATATAATCCTTACATTTTCTTTTAGTTTCATATGCTTCTCCTTAGCTGGCTATTACGAGTATAGCGTGAAGATACTTTAATAATACTCATTTAATAATAATACTCGTGCAAGGAGCAAGTATTGTAAAATCAATTGATAAGGTATGTATTTGATACTTTATTAGTCAGGCAAAAATAAGATATGGTATGCTACACTGATGGTCGTCATACTCGTAGATTAATCTATGATCTTAGATACTCACATCGATCATGACAACTGTTTATGTGCTTCATGAATAATAGTTACGTTGTTGAAGATGAAGATATATAGAATCTAGGACGTTGTTTGTAAAAAAGAGTTTTTCACTGTCCTATCCACATTATGACTATCCATACAAACCATTTTACATGAGCAATAAATACGAAATGACAGCGGCCGAATCAATCGGCGCCCGCGCAGTGCAGTCCGGCCTAATTAGAGGTCGGCGGGGTTCGAGTCTCGCCTGTGTCATTATGTGTTTACAGCCTTATGCTATAGTGTAAATTTAATAATAGGTCAACTCTAGTCTTACGTTTGAGTTAAGCAAAGCATATGCTCTCTATTTGCAAAGTAATATTTCAGTTTCAATTTCAGTTTATGAAATTTTGTACTAATTTAGGATAAATTATTATTATTTATGTACCTACCTGCAAAGAATAAATATGTACATACATACTTACCGTTTAATTCTTTTAGATAGAGGTATTCTGAAAGAGCAAACTTGTGAAATATACAAATCGGAGAATAAAAGACGCAATAATATATATATGATAATTTTACCTCTTCTTTGGGAATGGCGAAGTTGTATCACTGTATGCTAGTTACACTTTATATAAACGATGCGTTTTTGGTGAGAAATGATTAGGTAGTTTAGTTGGTAGTCGTAAATATTTAAGGATTTTAGTTAATTTTAGGTTTACAGGTGGTTAGGACATGTGTTTTGTGGCGAAATAAAGTTTGTTATCTGATTATACAACAGGATACGAAAACATCTCACCTGCGGAGGTGAGTGTATTTGCATGAATGTCAAAAATTGTATGTAACTAACTAAACACGTATATAAAATAGAATGAAGCTAGAGACGAAGATGAAAAACTTTTATATCTGAATACTAAACACACACTTCAGACAAAGATAAATTGGAACTTTAAAGATTGTTCTGTCAGTTTAATTAAACATACATACAGGGTGTTTTTTGTGGCCACCTTTAACGAAGGGTACGTACTCTATACATGAAATAAAGTAAGTTTATGCAAAAAAAAATGCTGGGATTTTTTTTTTTGAATTTTTTTTTTTAAATTCCTTGGTCGTGCGAAATTTATAGTGTCTAGTGTTTATGTTAGGTTTTTTATAGACAGATATTAATTATTTTTCGTGAAAAAATCCTGCTACGCGCGTCTATGTGCATTTATGCAGAAAAACGCAGTCTATTTACTCAACTTTGGACCCTAATATTTTGGAAACCAGACACTTCCCAGGTATGCTTCCATGGAGAAAAATGATCGTGATGATGAGGAAATTCCGTAGTTTTCGGGAACGTTGACGACCAAAAATCATACTGTATATATCACGCCTTTACGAGTATCCTTTACGGGGTAGGCAGAGCACCAAGGGTCGATAGAACCACATGGTGCCACTTCTGACCAATTTTTAAGGTATAGTTGAGATGTAAAAGTTCGGTTAAACAGTTTTATGATATCTGTATTTTATGATTCATAAACATATAGTAACATAGGTATTACATTCTCTAATAACTCTGAAGAGCTAAACTTCTTTATTTGGACGTCCATTTCAGAAATAAAACATTTGAGTACCTACAAATTATAGTTCCAAATTTCTAATAGACTGAACTGATTAGAACTATTTATATTTAAAGAAAGAAAAACAATCCAATATTTTTCCATATATCTTGACATACAGGGTGGTTCCCGAAAACTACGGAATCTCCTCATCATCGCGATCGTTTTTCTCCATGGAAGCATACCTGGGAAGTGTCTGGTTTCCAAAATATTAGGGTCCAAAGTTGAGTAAATAGACTGCGTTTTTCTGCATAAATGCAACATTGACGCGTGTAGCAAGATTTTTTCACGAGAAATAATTAATCTCTATCTATGAAAAAACTAGCATAAACACTGGACACTATAAATTTCGCCCGTTCAAGTAATGAAAAAAAAAAATTTCATCGTTTCCCAGCATTTTTTTTTGCATAAGCTTACTTTTTTTGATGTATAGAGTACGTACCCTTCGTTAAGGGTGTCAACGAAAAAATACTCTGTATAGTCACGCCTATTATTCCCAAAGAGGTTAAGGAGAAGTATGAAAACTACACACTAAATTTTCACCAGTTACCCTATTAAGTTCCACGTGGTAGGTGAGGGGGAGCCTGCTGCCGCTATCCAATATTTTTACATACAAAAATCAACCAGTTCCTATTTCCAAAAATTCCAAGATGGATCCCACGATTCCATCGGATTTTCCCACACTTATGGTGGTACACCCACTCGTGGGCTATTATACGGCTGTTTGCTGACATGGCTATTGGAAGAAAGGGTTTAAGTCGAAATCTAGAATTTTTTGTCTAGTACATACATTACATCTGTACCTAGTATACCTATAGTCGTAAGTAGTAGGTATTTTTGATGATGATTCTGCTGCATTACTGTAAATACTGCTTAATTATGTTTTTCTGTTTGGCTGTATTGTGAAACATTTTTGAATGCTGAATATTTTAATAATTTCTTTCTTTCATTCTTCTTTCTTTCTAATTACTTTTACTTATTTAAAAACGTGATTTCAAGAACAAAATATTCAAAGGATTTTGGGGTCCAGTATGGAAGACATAAACCGTCTTATGCTATAATAGGTAAGTCACGAATTTAAAATTGTAAATCTTTATTACTAATATTCATTGACAAGGTGATAATTATTATTTTAACTTAAGAAATGATAAGGATTTTTTTACTCGCTCTTAAAAAACCAAAACATTTGAATCCTGACATACCCGCTTTCGACTACCGACGGTAATACCAAACGTACTTGAATGGAGAGTCGTTCCGTTAAAAATGTAACAGGTACGGTGTTTACAACCGCCGATTCTCAAACAGGGATCTATTTCCCACTGCCTGTAGACACGGATGAAGCAGTTTTGATCTAATATAATAATTAAGTAAACAAATATATAAAAAACCAAATCATCTTACAGCCTAAAGGTTGTTAATTAAACTTCTTTATGTAAATTTATAAAAATTAGGCCACAATATGTTATGTGAATTTATAAAAATTAAGGGGAGCGAGATGTATTGGTTTGGTTAGGTTTTTGTAGGTGTCTAAAGTAGATCAAGTATGTAAGTAAGGTGTCCTTTTAAAATGTACTTCAGAAGAGATTAAGCGTAAATATATCCAAATAATAATTAGGTACATAGACACTAAAACTATTGAAAAATAATTCCAAATCCAAACAGCTTTTATTTACATTAAAAACAAAATACTTAAGTATCGGAATAAATAGAAATTTTGAAAATTATAATTACATTTTCAATGCCTGTCGCTCGTGAGTTAATTTGAAATCAACTCAATCCGCGCGTTCCGGCGCGTTCGCATTCCGTCTCGCTCACTTATTCTTATCTTCGTTACAAAAGATAATAATTCTCATTATACTTTGACTGTAATGCTGTAATTTGTAAGTAAAAAAATGTACAATCAAAATAAATATATTATATTAGAAGACATATTTGGTTAATTTCAATCAAAATAAATATATTATATTAGTGTCTTTTCTTATTCTTTATTATTTATTTATTAAATTAGAAAGCCAACATAATACATAACAGTTCCGTTAAGATACAAGTTGGACAGGAGCACGCGATAATGTTATGTATCACAATTATAGGCTAGCACAACTTTTACAATAAATGAAGTAAAACTATTTAACCATTATTTAAGCAATGAAGCTTATATTATCATTATATAATATAATGAATATTATAAACAATATACGACAATTTTCTTCATTTCATCCATATTTTGGTCTAATAAACTATATCATAGAATAAATATCAAGAAAGTTGATCGCAGTATAAAGGCCCACGCGTATCAGTGCATTATGTCAACAGCTCACCGTGCACGCAACCGGAACGGAACGTGTGGCGTGATAGAGGGGGTTTGAGGACCGTTTGCTGATGAAGCTATTTATAAGGTTGCCTGTGAAGAAAACCAAACTGATATTAGTAATTTGATAGGTACGTAGCTATATGTATAGGGCACAGAAGGTTAGGCTCGCGATAGGCTTTTCGTTGCAGTGGCAATAGACTTTTGGTGACCAAAGTAAACTTCTTTTCTGTTATGCTACCTTAGCTCGTATAAGAGAAGCAAAGCAAGTGGTTAATTCAAGTCTACATACATTCGCTATGCCAAACGTACGATTTTAGCTGCGTGACCCTGGATGCTGCACAAAACAACCTACTCAATTTTTATAACACAAGTCAAAAGTGCACAACCTGCTCAATAAGTCAAAATTTTCACAATCATTCATAAAATGCTGTCAAATCAAACATCAGTCTCTTGAAGCAGCATGGGTAACGCATCTAATACCGCACAAATATTGGTCCAAAACAAATTTTGGTTTCCCACATGACCCTTACCTATATTGACCTTTCCCTTGTCCTCCTCGTCGAATGGACAAATATGGTTCTTGAGAGGTGTTATGCGTTACCTTATACTACACCTACACCCCAATATTAGTAGGTACACATGATATATAGTAGACTAGTGGACGCCCGCGACTCGGTCCGCGTGGACTGCAGAAAAACAAAATGTTGAAATTAACCGGGTTATAAGCATTTTCCCGGGATAAAAAGTAGCCTTTTTTTGCTTGACTGTACTGTTTTTAGCTTGTTATAATATAAGTGAGCCGGGTCGCCGGAAGAAAAATATTTAAAATATTAGATCCGGCAACTGGGTCCGCGGAACGAGTTAATTGCGGACTGAGTCGCCGGAAACCTCCTTACTATATTGTATAGCCTCCGTCCACCCCTATGGGACATAGACGTAAGATTATGGAATATATAGGTACATGTAGTTTTTTAAATCATTAAGGTAGTAGAGATGCTAACACAACATGAATTAGCTATTATACGATGTTGCCAGGAAGTATAATTTCTTCACCGTTAGGCCCATGAATGTGTTCATAAAGTATACAAACAGGATTTAGCCTCTTTCTATCTCAAATACCCTGTAATTAATCTATTAGCATCATAGATTAGGTTTAATTAGAATGTGCGTCTGAGGCCCGCCGCTTCCTCTAAAACATTAAGAAAGGACAAGGAAGAGATGTGTCCCGTATTACGTACGTTCTAGCAATCATAACATCATATTACATCAGCCTGTTGCTGTCTGCTACTCGACGTAGACCTTGCCTAGGGCATACTACAAGGCTACTGCCACAGGCGGGTGCTGGACGTAGCCATCTCCCATAGCACGCGGCAAGGCTACTGCCATAGCGACGTTTTTGCCCATAGACACTACGTTGGGCAGGGTTGGTGACCACAGTGTGATTTTCGGACTTTGTTGTATATACGATAGGCGCTGCTGCCCACCTTCTGGAAATGCTTAGTCGCCTCTTACCGTACTAACGGGCAGATAGGATGGTGCTATTCTTCTCTGCTGACACCACACGGAACAATAGCAATAGCGACACCATTTTCTAACCCGACGAGTATTCGTTGACGGTTCATGAAGTACGTTATGATTACGTATGACCGATGATGGAACGTGCCAGTAGGAATAGGGTCGTTTACAGTTTTTTATTTGTATTTATATCGAAAGATCATAAAATAAAAGAAAGATTTGCGAAAGAAATACTTCGCTAGCGTGAAAAATTTCCAGGATATAACGATTTCAAAATCACAATTTTAGACTTGCCAAAAAACGCTCCATACAAACGGCTACCACGACGTGACGTCACTCTTTAAGCAACTTGTATGCGCGTAAAAGAACTTTTGTTCTACAGCTATATTAAATATTGCGTTTATAAATATGATCACAGCAGGTGGACATGTGATGTTGTAATTTTCAATCCATTTCACATTTGAAAAATGGACTTGCCCACTTAAATTTGAAGGCTGATTACTACCTCATTTGGACACATAATCAAATAGTAATTTTACAGATAGGGATGATTTTGATTATTTATACTAATAAGAATAAGATATTATTAAGATTCAACCATAGGAAACTACCCCACTGTTTCATTTACAATCTTACAAACAATATTTTTTTAATAGTACAAGATAGTTACGGTCATGGTAATGATACAGTACAGTAGGTAAGGCAGACAGACTCCTTTCAACATTGTTACGCCACCTCCTATTAGTCCGTCCTTCATGTTATTTTCCATATCTGCGCATGGTGTAATGCGGTGGCGGTCTATAAGTAGTCTGATCTTATAGTAGCGACCGCCCGCGTGCGTTCAAGTTAACTACCGAAAATAACCACTTATTTGCCAGCGTGAGATAGGTGGGGAGAATAGAGATGTGTTTTATACCTGAGCTAGAAGTCCACAGGGCTATACAAAGAGTAAACGAAGTAAGTGTCTCGAGGACAAGAATAGAGACTCATGTCTCTTGTCAAGTCAGGACTGAATGAATCAGCGCTGGAAGAACATTCCCTGTACTGAAGAGTAAAGTAACTGAATGATGTTTTGAAGCCAACCTTTTCTTTATGTTGATCATAGTGAGGTCTCTTTGACGAACTAAAATTGCGTTATGATTCCAAACTGAACGAAGTACCCCGATGTTAGGTCCCGATTTCCATAATCAAAATTGCTGACACTCATATTTTTTTAAAGAGTATCAACTTTAAAAAATCGTTTCAAAAATAATGTATTTTTATTTTTTAAACAAAATTCAATTTTTATTATTAATGACATTGTTTTTGCTTTACGGTTGCCAAAAAATCATTATAATAAGAATTATTATTTTTTATATATTTTGTTTAATTAGGTGTATATATGTGCGAAAGTACATACATGAGATTTTTTGAAGAAAAATTAACTATACAAAGTATACACCTATAAAATTTTTTGTTTGATTGAAATGTATCAAAGTAAGTTTAAATAAAATGCATACAAACATAGTATAAAGATGTAAAAAATAACGATTTAATTAATATATAGTAGAGTCCATTAAGAAAAAATATTTGAAAAATAAAAAAGAAATGGTAGATTTTGATGTAGAATATTTACGAATACTCCTTATACACATAAACATGTAACATTGTTGCTTTGCAAAGGGTGAGTTTTGGGTGTTTGTTTTCAGATGAAAGAGCAAAAAAATGGTCAGAGAAAATCTATAAATGTCATGTTTGGGCTATTTTGACCTGTGCCTTCATCCGGCAAACCTTCTTTCTGATTGTCAGATATCACGTCAAATGCTAATTTAGAAGAGACTATATAGTGGACGCCCGCGAGAATAATAGTAGCTCCGTCCGCCATCACTAAACTTTAGTGGACTGCAGAAAAAAACAAAATAACCTTCCAATAGTCGAAATTATTTCTAACAAATGCGACTATATTACACAACAAACGAACTTATATTCCACTCAAGATAAAAAGTAGCTTATATGTTAAGTTGGACCTGTCAAAATATATTTCTTAAAAAATTCAACAACTGAAAACTGCATTATTTCAAAATTAGAAATCGGTCCAGCCGTTTCCGAGATTAGCAAAAATTAACCGTGCACAAATTTTTGTAAGAGCATCGATCCTTTATTATATACGTTACAATTTTATTATATGTACATATAGAAGATTAAAGTTGTTTATTTCACTGTATTAGATGAATTTTTTCACTTGAAAATTTAAACACTAAAGAATTAAAAAAGAAACTGTGAGATAGTCGACATATAGAGAGAATGAGAATGAATATCAATGTTTGTTTCAGAAAGTTGTTTTGACTTTTTGGCAAAACAATATTAGGAAATGATGTCTTAAAAACAACTAAAGCAAATATCCCTTCAAAACTTATTAAGTTGCTTCTAGCATAGCTCATGATGACATCTCCGCAACTTAGAATCGTTGATCATTGCTAAAATTGCACTTACTCATGAATCGGGTCTGGTTTCTCATTGCACCATGGCTATCAGTGGAGGGTGTAGGGCTATTGAAATTTCATTAATAAAAAAGATTAAAAAATGAATTTGTAGTAGCATTTAATTTATTTCCTTATTTTGGATTTAAAATATACATTCCATCTTGTGTGATTTGTTACCGCCGATCAGTTATTATAGCATTTTTTTTCTATTTTTACCAGACAACATCTATGTTCTATTTTTTTAAAATCTTGGAGTAGTCAAAATGAAATTTTTTTTGCGGCTCATTATAATAACGGTACATACCTATACAAAGGTCAGTATAAAGATGTAAAAAATAACAGCGATGGTGCTCAAAAATTTATGAAGTGTTGCATTGTTGCAGAAAAAAACAAAATAAGCATATTTATATGTTAAGTTGGACCTTTGCGATTGATGTTATAAAAAACGAATTTTATAAGTGACCAGTATTGTGTGAGATAGTCATTGAGAGAATGAGAATGAATATCTTTTAGAAAGTTGTTTTGACTTAAATGACACACATATTACTCGTATTCTCATATATGTGATGAGGATGACACGCAATAAGAGCGTAGTTTTCGACTGTCGAATTTTATAAGTGACAAATGTCAGATTTTTATTCTCATATATGGCTGGCTCCCAAATTTTTGGCTGGCCCCATATGGTAGCCAGAACTGCAAGATTACGACAGAAATGCTACAGCCACGTTGACCATAGCATTCATTATTTACATACTATTATTCACCTAACTATTATTAGTTACACTGAGCCAGAGTTTATGTTAAAATAAAACTATGATTGCTTTTTGTAATGTTCTAAATGTACATGTAATTTTCCTACTTAGTGGCGAGAAACATTCGTTTTTACTATCCGTAGAGGCGTGTCGAGTCCGCTGTGGGAATGTCTGCTCGTGAATCGCCCGTGGCTTATGACAATTTGCATTTTTTGCTGGCCGTACCGACAGATTGTTTTGACGATGACCTAAGTTATAAGCTTAATCGAGAGTTAAAGAGGTTATAATTATAATACACCAGGGATTTCGGATTTCTATGTAATGCACAGAGAATTTCCTCAGCTGCTGTCGCGTAATATACAGGATTTGGTACGATAAGAATTCATGTGTATGGTAGGAAACAGTCAGAAAGCAGAGAATTAAAGTGCCATAAGATAAATAATGAGAATCTGTGTTTATTTAGTCTAAATAGCCTTTTAGTTACTGTCAGGTTAGAAGTGCGAATCTTTTCAAAACTGAGTACTATACTGTGGATTTGGAAATTTTGGATTAAACTCTAAATCATCTTCATTGACCTTAAGTTTATTCTTAAATCGGTAATCTTCTCTCACATGGACCACACCTACATCGTCGAACGCCTCACCTCCAACTTTCTTCCAGTTAATATTCTGCACTTTGATATTTGCTAATTACCAACAAAAACTGTGCTATTATATTGTTTTTGTCAGCCTTTGTGATCTACTGACTATCTACTGATGTTTTAATAGGCGAAATTATTTACGGTGTGGGCAATTTCGACTGCGGTGTGGGTTTGTACATGATACGTCATTTCTGTTATAGAGTACTTAGTATATTCAATATAAATCATATCGTTCTATTTTCCTCAACGAATTTTCTTCGATAATTTCTATAACCTATTTTTTTTCTCAAACCATCTTCTCATCATCATCTTGTGTTGTCAACAAAACATAATTCAATATGCCTTGATTCTTTAGGCAGGTAGCCTTCAGTCCTAAAGAATTTAGGTTGACTTTTAACCAAACATAACTGTCTGGAGGACGCTCACAACTTCGTCCACCCAAACGTTAGATTTCTTAATTGTATGTTTGTTATATTGTATTGTGTTTCCCAATAAGTTCCCAATTCCCAATTGTCCGTTCCCGTAAAAAATTATAAAAATCCTTTCTTATTGGATACCCTCCAAGTTTCAGGTAAATCAGCCGTTTAGTCTGTGCGTTGATCCGTCATTCCGTCTTCCAGTACAAAGTTTTTTTTATATGTATAGAAGATTTGGCCACCACAGCAAATAAGACACGAGATCTAATCAACCGTTTACTACCAATCGCATCTTTCGCACCATATATGTAAGTATCTAACATTCGCTTTCTACTTTTATGACTGCCCAGAGGCGACATCACGCAGTTTATTAGCCAGGGATTCAATATCATAACAGCTTAAATACTGCAGACTAACCTATAATCTTTTAAAACAACTGACCTTTTTGAACTTTGATAACGTCTTAAATAGCTGTTAATTCTTCCATTGCATTCTTAGTTGAATCAAACTTGTTTGCGTTTATTTTAACAACGGCATTGGATGTGGTACTGGTAGAAAGGTACGTTGATTTTGAAGCTTTCAAATCGTAAATCTCCGCTTCGTGAGAGAGCCCGTTGGCGACAATCATGAACGTTATGAAGTACTCGTAAGTGCTTATTTTTTTCTAGTCTCTATACATCTCGGCATATTGTTGCGTGTGTCGGTGTGTTCGTAATTAGGGTACTTTCCTAACTGTCCGGTTTGTAATTTGGTGCTTATGGTCTTTTATGATTTGCGGTCACGTTTGATGTCACGTTTGAATAACTTTTCGACCTAAGTTCGAAAGTTGCATAGGTCATTCAGTATATCTCTGTCGTCGTTTGTGCTTAAAATTTTGTTTTTTTCTTCTTGGATCCAAACGTTTTCCTCGATTCACCTCTAACTTGTCTTTTTATAAGCCAGGTTATTTCCTTTGATCTTCTTTTTGCAGACGTTGCTTGTACCTAGATATAGTTAAGGTCTGTCTCTTTCTTGCTCTTATAAGCCATAATCACATCTGTGACTTTACTCTGAACCCACCAATTCACCATATGTAACTATTCCCACATTTCACTACCAACATAAAAAACTTATTTTTCGTAGTTGTCTGAGCTAATCAATCACACTAGGATATTCAGGTCATCAAGCACCTTACATATCTCGTTTACCAGAAGCCATGTAACGATTTTTTTACGATCGATAAACATCGAATTTATGATAGTCAAGTATCGATTAGACAGCTCGTGATTTGTTATTTCCGCTACTGGTGTTAGGTAGTTATTAAATCATGTTCCACAGGTGGAATTAAAGCTTTTTTAGATACGATCGCTGACCGTGATTGGAGGATTAATATTTTTTTAATAATACATACATGGTTGTGTGGAATTTGTTTATGATATACACGTCCCTGTTATGTATACCTGGATTGGTCATGATTTATATGAAAGCTTACTATCAAAGCTTTTTGAAGTATTACATTTTAACATAGTAACCTTGCATTTGTCTATATCAAATTTACCTTCATACAAGAAAGCTAAGTCAAATAGGTATTCCTTACATATATTTTCATATCTTTGGAGAGATAAATTGATATTTTAAATCAAAATCAGATGCCAATATAGAACCCAAATTTTTAATGTTAAGGTTATTTTAAGTTCTCTCTTTTTCTTTTATAAGTGCAAGCTCCCACAATACCTCATCTCCATGGCATCCGATAATGGATTTGCCATTGTTTACAAACACGCGAACTTTCCAATTTGAATCCTAATTTTTGGACCCCTTTATACATATTTCAACTGTAAATACTGTAATTCTATTGGAATGTTGACCGCTCGAGAACTTAGGTGCAATGCCATTTTGACTTAACTTTTTTTATTAGGTTGCCTCTTCTGATGTTCGATGAATCATCTAAATTCACACTAAACTCTCTCATTATGAGGAGGTAAAGTTTGTAATCGTTAATTTGGATTTGGAAGGTATCCCTTCGATCCTTCGTAAATTCGATTGGACTGATTTTTTTTTTTTTTTTTTTGTATATCGATGATTACCTTAGTAGTTAAGCAGATTGAGGTCGGACTGTTAGCTAGAAATAACTAGAATTTTGGAGTAAACTATTACAAGTTGGTCATTACGATTGAACTTGTGTACTCTTCATGCTGATATGTCAATCAATAACACAATTAAATTCCAGATATGAGTAGACAATATTACGAATGTAATGTCCAGCAGTGGAATGAAATAGGCTGAAGAAGAAGTACTGACTGACTGAAGTAAGAATGTTTATCATTCAAATTATTCTTAATAGTGTCTCATGTTCTCGAGAACAACCATACCAAATATTCCAAAATTTAATAACCCCTACTTTGCGCTACTACATAAAGGCGTGCACACACGACAGCCGCGAGCGGTCTCGGTCGCATCTGCGTCCATGTGAACTGGCCTGAGGGTGGATGCGATCAGGTGGGGTTGTCGGGAACGGAGAATGTGTTCGAGTTTTAGATAATTTTAACGAATGAACCTACGTAATTGCTAAATTTGAAATGTCTTAAATGAGTGTTTTAAATGTAGAGTAATAGTTTAAATTTAATTATGTGTTCCCTATGGCTTTAACTATAACCGTCGTCACTGATATTAAATAAAATATTCATACATAGTTACTTTGACTTTGCCTTCAACTCGTCGGAACATAATTATCACACACGGCGGTTGCCAAAATTAATGATAAAGAAACTTTAATGATTACAGGTAAAACGGATATTCAAAATGACTATGTGAGATAAAGAAAATAAGCTCTTTTGATTACCGAAACACAAGTCCTAATAAATATTCATATTAAATGATTCATTTATATCCGAAAAGGAAATTGTCTACATTTTGATTACTGAAAAACAAGTTTCCCGCAAAAATTTTAGATTCTGTAAACTGTAAAGGCGTCTCTACACGCAGCCGCATCTGGACCGTGTGAACACGCCTCAGGGTGCAGTGGTCCACGCAATCCGATCGTCAGATGTCAGGAACGATCGTGGTTCTCCGTTTTTGGTGCAGCGTGGTGGAAATGCACTGCGAGCTGCACTTTTGGTAACTATCGCATGGAGAACAATCGCGCTAAATGACAAAGTTTTACCTTTTAACGGAACATTTAGTTATGTCTTAGTTTTGTCTTGGCCGTTCATTTGATATAATTTCAGACATTAGTTTAGAACGTTGTTAAAATATAGCGCGATACGAAATGTGCATAACATAAATGTCATTATTTGGCTAATCAAACAGTCTAAAAGTAATTGAGACAGAACTAATCTAACAATACAATGCAAATTACTCTTTTAACAGTGCCGCTGTCAAAACACAAGCATTGATGGTCGAACCCGCCTTTTTTGCAGTTCGCAGGTGTAAATAAAAAAATATACGACGGCGCTTGAGTACCTGCCAGCCACAAAAACCTAACAATTGACAAGGCGCAAAATTATATTGGTCCTTACGATTCGACGCGCACCTCTCTCGATGCAGTCCACAAAGGAAGGACCGATAGGAGATGACATGGTTAATCAGGCGTGCGACTGCCAATCAATCAATATGAATGCTGAATTTAAAAAGCTCTTCCGTAGGCCGATTTCTTCCTCTAGGCTGGCGTCCTCCCACGCCTCCTACTCGCCCCGTGCACTGTTTTTGACTTTGCTTTTGCAAGTTATGTAGGTAATTCCCCTGTCATTACTGAGTGACTGACAGACGAGACACACCTGAAATTACTGAAAGTAATAACTTGGGAGTGCAGAGGCGCACTATGATAGAATTTCCTTAAATCCCTACCATCACGGGAAATATGCAGTGCAGAATGAACCAATCACCAAGTTTCATTTGCTTTCATCATAACTTGCCATTACGTCCGTAACTTTTTCTACTGTAAGTTGTTAGAAATGAAGATATCTAGTCTCTGTCTATCTGTATAGGACAGAGGCGTGAGGTTATTTTACAATAAGATGTAATGCCATCTCCTATAATATTTAGTCTTCCTTCATGATGCTGCCTTTGATGTGTCAAAATTAAAAAAAAAAAAACAAGGCGAACTGGCTGGTATGTTGTCGGACAGGGATTCGAGTGGATTCGTGAAATTCGCGAGCCGTGGCGCTGCGCTGGCGCCAAGTTCGAAACAAAGGTACTCGTATTGTCGTAAAATTGGTTTATTTTTATTATTCCTTGATTTTTTTTATTTGTCTTTACAATTTTATACCATAATTAAATAGTTTCTCTCAAGTTTATCCGCTCATTGTTCGTTGATTTTGGTGTAATTTTTTGCGTGTTCGAGTGTATAAAATATATTTTACAAGATATAGGTAGGTAAGTAAGCAAATAGTTCCAGATGAAGCAAGCAAGTAAAAAGAAATGTGTGCAAGGACACATATAATCGGTAATTTTAAAAATTTAAATTTATTTATTTTGGGCCAATGCACAAAGAATTTCTACATGTACCTGTGTGTTAAATAAATAAAGGCAAAACATATGCGATATTTTTTTTATTTTACATATATATTTTAAATTAATTCAATTGGCTCGATGTTTACTAACTTTATGAGTTTGCATTAATTCTACTCGTATATAACCCGAAATGGGGTATCCATTTAGATTATTAGGCGTACACAGACACACCTTTTCAAAATAAAAATTTATCCAAGTCATCAATTAACAAGATATTTTTATTGCCCCAATTGCGAAACTCTTAGTAATCCGGCTCGAAGGATCATTTGAAAATTGAAAAATTGCAGATGTTTTTAAATTATATCTAATAACGACTTCGGTTTTATTACGTTTAATTTCAAAGGCAGCCCTAAAACTAATAAAGAAGTGTCGCCAAATGACAGAATTGAACAGCTGATCGGTGCAAATGCAGTTTACGCAATATGGGGTGCCGACTCAGCTGCTGGCACCGCTGGCCACAGATGCCCGCGCAATTTAATTGAGAATGTCAAGTGCACGATGCGAACTCCGCCATTTTGTATCCCCATTCTTTATTTTTTTCGAACGCACGTGGCAAAGGACGCAATGCCAGACCGTCTGGCGCAACTGTTTTTTTTTTTTAATTTAAATTATCATTGACATTTGACATCAAGGTGCGCGAATTAGAATTTGATAAAGCCAAAAATATGTCTGACCTATTTTTTTATGTAATTAGAGCTGCATGTTTCCGGCGATTAAGGCTCGCCGGTCCACGTGGAGTTTTTTTTATAAGAAAATTTATATTTTGTTCCCGCCATGTTCCCGCGAACACCTTTCCCTACGAATTTCGAGCACCTGATGCGCACGCGCAGCTGATGACGCTAGTGATACACGCCACCTTGTCTTTTCGTTACAGAATTTCCTCTGAGTAATTACATTATAGTTAATGTTGCGGCTTGGGGTCGATTATACGCTCTCGATATCGAATTTGCGTGGTTTCGGTCATTTGGGCAATTTGGCGTTGGAAAAAGTTAAATCGATTTTGATGGAGGATCGCGGGCATCTGCAAGCGAAGATGATATGGGAGTATTTATTGTTTCCATGTGTGATTGTAAAGGAAATAGTATTTTACTCCCGACTTTGTCCGCGTGTACGAGTACTACAGAATGCTGCCTAAATGCTTATGTCCTTCTCCGTACTCATAACGTTTATATATGCAAAAGAAGATTGAATTGAGTAAGAGGAGTAAAGAGGTAAAGTTTGCAGAGGTAACAAACTTTACTTTCGTATTTATAATAGGTTTTACTTGGTGGATATTATCATTTGATGGACATCACTTGGGATTCCAACTAATTTGCTTCATAAGTTTTGAAATATTACGAGAAAAATATTATGTGGAACAACAGCATAATGCTATATCACTGTTTGGTCATACCAGTCTAGCAGTGTGTACTGTTTAAGTGTGCTAAATAGAAAACAAATACGTTTGTTTAGTTTGTGATATCATCGCATAGTATCAGATTGTTTGGTACATCTGTAAATACCCTGCAGATGAGAAATATTGAGGAGACGCTATCATTATGTGCAATTCCAAACGCATTACAAATGTGTTCAGTGGGAACTCATTTATGATCCTATAATTCTGGTTTTGGCTACCCCATTTCTATCCCATACATATAATCACGCCTTTATCCCTTACGGGGTAGGCAGAGCACCAAGGGCCGATAGAACCACATGGTGCCACTTCTGACAAATTTTGAGGGTATAGTTGAGATGTACAATCCCATACATTTTTATCGTTATATCATATAGTTTAAGGAATAATAGCCTCTACATCTTTGCATGATTTCATAGATCGGCTAACCCAACCAATTCATTAAAATAAGGTGTAATTTTGCTTTCCACAAAATCTTAAGGAAGATAATCCGGAATTTGAATTCACTTTAATCTATCGATCCACTATACTTTAGTATAGGAAGATACGAGTATAGTAGTAGTAATAGGTACTTACTTATATAGTAGGTATATGTATAGGTACCTTATAAAGGGTGTGTGTGACAGCCAGGCAAATATCGAGATACTGAACAAGTACCATTTTTTTGAGTTATGCGACAGTGTTTATTACTCGCAGGAAATTGTTTTTTATTTGATTATACGCAATGTTTGCTTTCCGCGCCAGTTATATCGGGCAATTTTGTGACTAATTAAATGGGCTTATTGGTTATTGTGTGATACATTGCTGTTCTTTGGATCACTTGTGACTCTCCTTTGGGGTTGATCAGTTTTTTGAACTTTTTTGAGAGCAACTTTTTTTTTGAAAATCATCCATAGGTTAAAATTTTGTTTACAAGACATTATTTGAGGCCTACTTAAACAAACCACACTATTTTTTTCCTGAAAAAATGAAAAAAAGTCGGAAAATTTCGGAATTTTCCTGCGAAATTTTTTACTTGTTTTTGATAAATAAAAGATTGTACGTGCTCTCAACAGTTGTATATTGGTAACTAACTTACAAATATCTTAGTACGCAGAGGGTAATACATTTCTACCTACCTATTTCTTATTATAAATAAGCATACATAACACCTCCACCCTTATATCATCATCATCAGCCTATTGCAGTCCACTGCTGGACGTAGACCTCCCCCAGGGCACGCCACAAGACTGCCATGGGGGGTATTTGCCCATAGTTACCACGCTGGGCAGGCGGGTTGGTGACCACCCTTATATACTACTCATATATATACGACTTAAATTTAATGTAACATGATAAATATTTTTTTAACAACAAATTTAATATATTATAGGGTTACACCAACATTCACAACTAGTTATATCGGTGAGATGGTTGTGTTAGCGAAGATACTCGTTACATGGGTACCTATTAATATTTATAAACACTTACAGACTTACTAATATGTAAATATCCACTATCTATCTCCCCTTTAAAAAATACATCCATAGGCTGTATATACCTATTACAATGGTAATTAATCAATTTCTAAGCCATATCTTTGCACAGGTTTACGGTCTCTCAGTGGATATCTACGTGTAGTGTCAGACTCTGACGTCATCCGTTCAGACACGATGGGCATTTCCTGGGTTAGACTAGGTATTTCGCTAAGTCGCGACTCCGCTACATCCATGGATGTATCGATACCCACTGGGTTTGGTAGCGGGTCACATGAAATAATAGTTTCATTAGGCACTTTTTCGGGTATTGTGGGGAAATCTCAGAATCATGGTTTGAAGTCACCATATAAATGGGCTGTCACAAACACCCTGTATAGTGAGTGTAGAAAAATATGTCCTTGCCCCCTGGAGTCTTACAGCTGACTAACATTTGACACGCACGCGGCGGTCGCGTGACGCACACGTGGCGACATCTATTGTGTACCTCATTACGTTGTGGGAGGGTAGTTTTGATTTGTGCCTGTCTAGGACATCACAGGCTGAGATATGTGTATATTTGATAAACCAAAATGTACCCGGTGAGACTTAAATTCACTCGGTTTAAGACATTCTATGACGAATGACGAATGTAACAAAATCCCATATTAATTACACTATGCTATATTGTGTGTGATGATTACTAGAAAAATTATTTGACACCATGAACATAATGAGGGATTTTCTGACAACTATTAAAAGTAAAAAAAAAATAGTTCAAATCACCTGGATAGATGGCGAGAGCGCATCACCTACCCTAATCCCCCCCACTATTTTTGACTGTTATTTTAACTTGTCAGAAAATCCCTTATTATACGTTCATGTAGACGTTAGACGGCCGATTGGTGTAGTTGGTAGTGACCCTGCCTGCGACGCCATAGGTCCTGGGTTCGAATCCCGGTAGGTGCAAACATTGATGTGATGAATATCGATGTTTGTTTCCGAGTCATGGATGTTTATATACTTATCTATGTATTTATATACCGTTGCTTAGTACCCACGACACAAGACCTTAGGGATCTTAGTGTGGGACTAGGTCAATGTGTTGTGAAGTGTGTGAATATTTATTTATTAAAATTTATTATTTATTTATGTTTGACACGAGGTTCACTTTGCCTATAATTTTCATTGCTCTATCTACCTATATGTTTTTTTGTGGCCATGTAAATCATGAAATAAAGTAAGTTTATGCTTGGGAAAAAAAAAATGATTTTTTTTTAAATTCAAATATTGTTAGTGTTTATGTTAGTTTTTTTATAGACAAAATTCTAAAAAATCCTGAAATTTAAGAAAGGTAAGAGCGAAACTTTTTTTTTTATAGACCAAAATCACTCTGTACGAGTATGTTAAGTAAGAGCGAAACTTTTTTTTTTAAACTTATTTGAAGTCAAGTCATTCAATCGAGGGCAGCGTGCCTTGTCTCTATCTAAAGTATCTAGTTAAATGTTAAATACTAGTTTAGTAATTATCATATAGCTCCCTACGAGTGACAGGTCGTTGCTTTAGGCTCTACTGGAGTGGAGAAACGGAAAATATTGACTAACGCAGCAATGACATAATATTGCAGGTCTATTGGTTATTTTATTTCTTAGTTTCTCCGCTCCGCATCCTCGCTACGCTCCTGTGGACAGGCAGCCTGATAAAGGTATTCAGAATGTTGCCTCCACATATCTATACCTTCATGTTAATCATTCCCGAACACCTACAATATTGTCAAACCAAAGCCGAACGCGCACGAGCTAAAAATAATCCATACCCAAACCGACCAGAACAGATGGCCATGGATATCCTGTGCCAGCAGATTGCCTGTAATTGTCGGTAAGTGGCTTGCGCGTGCGCCGGTAAAAATAATAACTTCAGGAAGCTACGTTTGTTTTTCGGTTTGACAGCTACTGTGCTGGAAAAGGAATAACTGACGAGTTATCGTGTGGTCATAATATGTTTTATAGGTATACTTATCTATAATCGCTGATTCTGTTGCTAAGCGCGAATCTCGAGAACGGCTGAACCGATTTTGCCAATTCTTTTTTTAGAATATTCCTTGAAGTACGAGGATGGTTCTTATGGAGAGAAAAAAATAAAAATTGTATGAAAAAAAACAATACTTTTCTATAGCGGCATTACCTAACACCCGTGCAAAGCCGGGACGAATCCCTGTGTTTTATAATTGTGTAGGTACTGGATTTATCTATAGAACTAGTACTCCGATACATCTTGCAATGCAAACTTGAACGATTTTCGCATCGCGGAAATGGCGACATTTCTTTGCTCTTCAACTTCAACACATTAGTAGGTATATTTCGCTACTAACGCTCGTATTCTCAGTGGTATTTTTTTCTTGAAACTTTTGCAAAGAGAAACACATCATGTTATAGAAATCATTTAAAATTAATCCAAAAAATAAGAACTGCATGTGGGTAAAATTAATGACGAGCAATGAAAGACGTAGTGTAGAGAATTATTTACGTAGGCAATGATGGTACCTATGTGATAAATTAAATTTTTACTAGTCTAAGGTAAGATCAATAATATTTTATGGCTAGTAAATAATCTTCCATCACTTCCGCTCATACATTAGCAGTATTACCAACTCACAGTGTTAAGTCAAAAGCTACTCCGTGTCTTATGTTGGTATTAACTATTAACAAGTTGAATTTGGAACTCGCATGTGGCTTCCGCTCTCGATGATCTTAGATGAATTTGAAGAGGGTGTTATCAACATTTTAACTGTGATCCAACAGTTATACTTATACCATTTCGATCCTATAAAAATAATAAAACTTGTATTTCTACGTACACATCGCCTAAAATAGATCGATTCTGTAATGTTAGTTCTTAGTTTTAGTTGCCAGTATAAATGCTATTATATGTTCTAGAATAACATGATAGTGTAGGGTAACTTAAAATGTAACATTCACCACCTAAAAAAAAATTGACCAATTTTATGTAATTTATATCAGAAAGAATAATGTAGAGAAGGATCAGCTGGTTTAGTGTAATGTAGAGTTGTCTCTGGTAGAGTTCATTACGAGTAGTATGAATTTCCCACTACATTAAAAATCCTTTTTTTTTTTTTGGTAAATGAAAATGTTTACAACCTCTGCCCGCACTTCAGGATGTCAGACTTCCGAGCGACTGCTCAGTTTTAAGACAATGAGTGATGGCCAAGCGATGTTTATTTTAAAACACGCGTTAATTTATATTACGCCAGTGTACACTCGGCTTTATTTGGACAGACAATATATAGCTACTTTATAGGGTTTTGGAGTTATAAATATTTGAAAATAATAAATTGAACTCTGAGCGAGAGCGACATGCTTCAGTTGGTAGAATCCTTCTATGCTCTATCTATTGTGCTGTATGTATGATGGGTGCATGGCTAAAAAGAAATACATACTGTCATTTTCGTATACAATTTAAAATGCAAATATACAGGGTGTAACAGAAAGGGTATGTTAAGCGAAAAGCTATGTAAATAGCCCACTATAGAGAACCTATTTCCAAAATTTGAGACTCGAAATCACCTATTTATTTTTCAAGATTGTATGGACATTCCTGAGTTGTTTAGGAATTCTCCATACTATCTGGAAAAATAAACATGTGATTTCGAGTCTGAAATTTTGTGGGTAGGTTCTTTTTAGTGGGCTATTTACATAGCTTTTCGCTTAACATACCCCTTTTGTTACACCCTGTACATTCGGCTTACTCTAGCCGAATGTAGATATATTTGTATTTTAAATTTTCTGACATAACTATAATGATGTAAAGTCAGAAATATACTCATCTATAAATCCTCCATAACATCTAAAAATAATCATTCATCTATCTATTTACTAATTACTAATATAATATATAATATATAATATTATAAAGCTGAAGAGTTTTGTTTGTTTGTTTGTTTGAACGCGCTAATCTCAGGAACTATGGTCTGATTTGAAAAATTCTTTCAGTGTTAGATAGCCCATTTACCAAGTACAGTCTATACAACAACCTGCCCGGCTTCGCACGGGTACAACGCCCCCTCACGCGGACGAAGTCGTGGGCGGCTGCTAGTACATTATAATTACAATTAATGCAGGCTCTTTTTGTGCTATGTACAAACTAGTTACCTAAAGATGATTAAATAATTACTTTGTATCTCTAACCCGATAATAGAGCAAAAAATAAATATGCAAGTGAAATATTAAATAAGTAAGTATAATAAATATCATTAATACACAGATCTCAACATAAATTAAAGCACAGTTAATATATCAACAAGTTCGTATATTTCAGACAATTTCAGTGGAATTGCCGCTAATCCGGGGGCTTGTTTCAAAAACATGTGCTAAGCCGCGGGGTTAGTTTCATAAACAGTGACTTATTAAGTGTGTCAATATGGTGGAAAAAGAAAAAAATTAGGAAAAAATTGAAAGTCTGTTTAATTTTTACCGTTCGTATTGAATTTCATTATGTATGAATATTTTTCTCTTTCTTGCCCTTATAGGAATATTATTTTTGCACATAATTATAATCATCATCAGCCTATTGCAGTCTACTGCTGGACGTAGGCCTCCCCCAGGGCACGCCGCAAGACTGCCATGAGGGGTATTTGCCCAGAGTTGCCCTGCACGTTGGGCAGGCGGGCTGGTGACCGCTTCCCGGAAACCCTTAATCGCCTCGTACGATACCCACGGGCAGACATGGGGTGATACGAATTCTACTCTACCGGCACCACGCGGTTAAAAATTATACATATAGGTAATTGGCGATTTGATTGAATTCTATGCGGTAAATCGTACCAAATATGTTTAGCTGTGTGGTGTCGGCAGAGTAGAATAACGCCACCCCATGTCGACATAGATATAGTAAGAGGCGATATAGTAACGGGCGATATAGTAACGGGCGATATACATAGTAACGGGCGATATAGTAACGGGCTTACCGTTATAATAACTTAAATAGATCTCGATAAGTGTGTGATCGAACCGTTATAAAATTAAGCCTTGAATTAAGATGTTGATCTAACTAAGTTCCAAGAATTTAAACGTTGATAAAATATGTAGTTATTTTTAAAGTACCCATGTATGTCAATAATTATTTAAAGTGAAGCATAAATTATAAATGAGTTTTAACAAATTAAATATAAACTACAGTTAATTTGGAACTAATTAAACATAATATCCGCCTCATTGGCTGTCAAATTCTTGTGAAGAAAACAATTTTAGTCCAAAACGGAATGGTGTCGTTAGTATCTACGTGGTAACAGCTAAAACTTTGTAGTTTAGTAAGTTTTGGTGACAACCCGTATTGGTTCTTAAAACTTCTCAACTGTATCAGTTTTTGCTAGCCCGTCATAGATAAAATAAAGTTTCGTAGTAGATATGTTACAATTTAGTAAGAATATTACGAGTTGTGCAGAAAAAACTTACGCGAAAGAATGGTATGGATAGACGGTAAAGCTTAATAATAATATATCCAGTCAAATTATTTATACAGGTGATTTTTGGTCGTCAACGTTCCCGAAAACTACGGAATCTCCTTATCATCACGATCATTTTTCTGCATGGAAGCATACCTGGGAAGTGTCTGGTTTCCAAAATATTAGGGTCCAAAGTTGAGTAAATAGACTGCGTTTTTCTGCATAAATGCACATTGACGCGTATAGCAAGATTTTTTCACGAGAAATAATTAATATCTGTCTATGAAAAACCTAGCATAAACACTGGACACTATAAATTGCGCCCGATCAAATAATAAAATAAAAAAACCACAAAAATTTACATCGTTTCCCAGCATTTTTTTTGGCATAAACTTACTTTATTTGATGTATAGAGTACGTACCCTTCGTTAATGGCGGCAACGAAAAAACACCCTGTATTAAATATCTTCGAGTGGGCTAGTTAGATCATCGATCTTGTCAATCTTCTTTGAATAGTGTGTGAGCGATACTTCTGATTCCGAAATAAGTTTCAAATACACTACCTATTGAGGCATCACCTATATGAATATGTGATATTTTTGACAAAATCATTTTTTCTTCTAGTAATATTTCCATTCGCAAAATTTACCAAAGGTTTTAGTTTTTTTTCACTTATATTGCCGAAATTTAATTTACTGATATCGCTTTTTACTAGGGTTACCAGATGAAAAAATCAATAGACCGGAGAAAAGGCCTGATTTCCATGGAAAAGTCCTGAGATTTTATACAGCTTAAAAATTTTCTCTCAAAAACGTATTATCGTTTTATACACTGCGGATCTAGCTCACGCGTTGCAACTTGCACATCGCACTCGAAGCGGCGGGCGGCGCGGCGGGGCGGGGTTGTTACCAAAAGATTAAGTATTTTTAATAATCCGAGTAAGTGACCCGGTAGCTCAGTGGAAAGAGCGCTGGCACGGAATGCAGAGGTCGTGGGTTCGATTCCCACTCGGGTGAAGAATTTTTTCCATTTCTTTATTAATAATTATTAATAAACAAATTGAAAAAATTCTGTCTTATTCTTATTTATAATATTTTTAATTTGTTTCACTTGGATAAATAAGTATAGACCTTAACAATTCAGTTGTTACCAAAAGAAGACTACAGTTAGTTGGTTTAACTTTTGATTAAAGACATCCTCAAAAATCCTGAGATATCACGAAATTTGCAAAATCCGGCCGCAATCCTGAGAAAAGTCGAAAAATTCTGAAATCTCAGGACAAAATCCTGAGATATGGTAACCCTTTTTTACCAGATATATACTCTATAATTCTGTATAATGTGTTGGGTTTTAGAGTTTCATAATTAGTGGTTTACTAATTTACTAATTTCTATAATCCTGAGGATGCCACGGGTGTTGGCGAAACATATGTAGATTATTAATCTAGTTTTTGATTTCGGAATAGTGCGATGTATTATCTTGCATGCTAGGTGCTCGGATCTGGTTTCTTGTGGCGATTGTGGGTAGTGCAAGTGCTTGTTTTCACAGTTATGAGTTATTAGATCCGAGGGTAAGTGGAGGGTTAAGGCGGTGGTGGGCGAACCATGAGATACCAAATCCCTGGGGCGAACCCACAGTGAATGTTTGAACTTCCGAATTGTAACGCCTATTACAATTTCATTTATACTCTCTAAGGTTGTCATAATAACGGTTAAAGTCTAACCGTCTGGGACAAGTTTCAAACTATTTGATGTTACATTTGAAAGTTTGTAAAAATACACCAGGATTAAATGTATAGGTAACAACAACATCATCGATGTTAATGAACTTAATTTTATAAAATTATTAATAAAGATATGGAAAAAATTCCTCACCCGAGTGGGAATCGAACCCGCGACCTCTGCATACCGTGCTAGCGCTCTAACCACAGAGCTACTGGGTCAATTATTCGAATGACGAATTTTACCATCTCTTTTCTAAATTACATATTGGAAACGTTATTTTTCATCCCGATAGCTATACACTAGCCAAATCTCGGCAAACAAAGCTGAATCCCTCAGCACAATGTTTAAAGATGAAACGATCAACCATATCCTAACGGATTATATTAATGGAGAAGTGTTTTTATAAATTTATCTTAGTCAAGATATTATATATTATAAAATTATGAATAAAGAAATGGATAAAATTCCTCACCGGAGTGGGAATCGAACCCACGACCTCTGCATACCGTGCTAGCGCTCTAACCACTGAGCTACCGGGTCAATTACTCGGATGACGAATTTTACCATCTCTTTTCAAAATTACATATTGGCAGCGTTATTTTTCATCCCGATAGCTATACACTAGCCAAATCTCGGCAAACAAAGCTGAATCCTTCAGCACAATGTTTAAAGGTGAAACGATCAACCATATCCTAACGGATTATATTAATGGAGAAGTGTTTTTATAAATTTATCTTAATCCAGATATTATTAATTTAATATAAGGTAAGTTCGGCGAAGACCGTATGGCGGCTAAGACAGTCTAACAAGATTTACTACGAATTCTGCACAATTATAACCATGGCAACACAATCTTCGAGCTAAAAATATTGTTCTAGTTTTAAAGATCTAACACAGATGGCGTTAATTCTACTATTAAGTAGAGATATGACGGCCATTTTGAGTTTAGTGCAGTCGGCAATTATGGTCGGAAGCGTGCCACGTTGGAGAAAAAAAAATATTTTAGTGTTTATACCCAATTATTTTGAAGATTTATGCAAGTAAGTACATTATTTATTGTTGCTTTTATGTAAATATCAGAATACAATATTAATAAATACGTTTTCCACGAAGTTAATAATGATGATAATAATCTAACCTATAAATGTAGTGGTGGGGAAGTCCGTATAGATTATGAAGTACAAGACCGTCATATGCCGATCTTCGCCGTTTAAGGAATTCACAACCTTTTATTTAGATTTTTTCTTTAATACAGGCATATATGAGATTTTTTAGGAAGTCTATTGAGTTACACCTTAAACACTAGAGAAATGTCATTCTTCCATACAAACACCAGTTCCTTTAAAATATCACAAATTGGCGCAGTCTCATAAATTTCTAGTCTGGTTTTAATACATGTCTTAAAATATTACCAAACGGCATCAGTAAATTCATTTTTACCTGTATTTTTAATTTTTTTTGCAGCCATGGGGAAATAGACAAGAACGACAAACAGAGGGTCGTATTCGAAGGATAAATTGAGGGAAGCTGTACGAGAGGTTGAAAGTGGCAGAATGAGTGGATATGCTGCGTCACAAACATATGACATACCTCGAATGACGATTATGGACCACGTAAACCGGAAAAGAGGAATTTCCAAAACGCTTGGTCGTAATACAGCTCTGTCACCGGAAATCGAACGTAACCTTGCAATATCTCTTCATACGATGGAGAAATATGGGTTGGCCTAAGTAGAAAAGAAGTCTTGCAGATGGTCGGGGATTACGTAAACCAAAATAAACTTATTACACCGTTTAAAAATGGAATACCAAGTAAGGACTGGTTCTTGGCATTTAAAAGCGTCAGGACTTATCCGTTAAAAAACCTCAAGGGGTGGAATATGCGCGAAAAACTGCCATAGATCCGTTTATTATTTTCCCTTACTTTGATCTTTTAGAAAAAACAATACACGAGTTAAATCTAACAAACAAACCGTCCGCAATCTGGAACCTTGATGAGACAAGCTTTTCCAAGGACCCGGCAAAAACCAAAGTTGTTGGTGCTAAAGGTCATGCAGCAACTAGAGTAATCTCCTCACCCGGAAGAGACAACACAACAGTGTTGCTCGGGGCCAATGCAGCTGGAGACAAAGCACCACCCCTTATTATCTATAAAGGGAAAAACGTTTGGGACACATGGTCTTCTCCTGATGCATATCCTGGGACTTCTTACGCTGCTACAAAGAACGGCTGGATGGAGACAGAGATATTTGAAATGTTTTTTAAAAAAAACGTTTATACCTCTGATACAAGATCAACGTCCAGTACTTCTCATTTACGACGGCCACTCCACCCACGTAGGGCTGAATATTATAGAAGAAGCGAGAAAAGAAAACATTACAATTTTAAAATTGCCGCCCCATTCAAGCCATGTCCTCCAACCCTTGGACATAGCAGTAATGAAGTCGTTTAAGGATCGATGGGATCCGTTACTGGTTCAGTGGCAACGACTGAACGTCGGATCTGTTCTTCCAAAATCTGAATTTGCACGACTAATTGGCCAGGTGTGGTCTAAGATTGATCCTCAAGTGTTACGCAACGGATTCAGAAAAGCGGGTATATTCCCTACAAACCGAAAGGAAATTAACGAAGATAAATTTGATATGTTAAAACTTAGACAGTGGAAAGAAGCGGAAGGAAACCGACATTTTTCAACAGAAGAGCAAATAAAAATCAAGTATATCAAGTAACAAAGAAAAATCCAAAAAGTTTATTTATATCAGTCATACATTTTTTACAAAAAACTTTGAATCATGAAGATGTAGCGGAACCCGAAGAATCTTAACAATTGTACTGAAAAGAAGGAAACTTTTACTCAGGACCACAAAGTTTCATTTGAAATGCTGTTGTTAAATAAATTAAAACGAAGTGATAGTGCACCAAAACCACAGCGCCGTAAAGTAGCGCTTGGCGCTGAAGTCATTACACATGACGATGTATTAGAAAAGAAGAGAGAAGAATTAAGTAAAAAACTGAAAACAAACTCAAAAAATAAAAAAGAAAATAAGAAACAAAACCCGAATAAAAATGATAATAAGAAACAAAACAATAAGAATAATGAACAAAAACAAAATTTGATTCCATGTGCAAATATTAAAAAGGAAATGAGAGAAGACAAAAATAATACACAAAATTCAAATGAGGAACAAGTGAACCAAAACGATGACGTTATTTATCTAAGAAACATACCGAAACATGACAGTCAACTACAAACATTTGTAGCTAAGGACATTACGAACTTACCGCATTGTTTACAGAAACAAGTACCGGACTCGAAAAAAATAAAAGTTGTCTCTAGTATCATAATTAAGAAAGCTGATACAGAAATAGCCAAGAAGAACGAAGGCGAAAAGGTAAAAGAAGGCAAACTGCTATTAAGAGCAAATCTACAAAAGAAAAAGCGCAAATTAATATTTATGAAAATCCGAAACCTGGACCATCACGATCAAAACGCCGGTATTCTTCAACTAGTGTTTCAGACTCAATAAGTATATACAGCGATTCAGACATTATTGACACAGACACAGACTTTTTAGACGAGGATGAAGAGACTACCAGTAACTTTAAAAGACAACCAACTTCAAGACAAAATAATGAACATGAAGACATTCAAACTACCGATTATTCACCCGGGGATAATGTCATAGTGAGATACTACATGCGACTGAAATGGACGTATTATGTGGGTATAATAGAACAATCAAAATAATAGATGAAGAACTCTGTTACTCGATAAAATTTTACAAAACAATAAAAAAACCAAAACTTTCTTTAAGATGACAAAAACTACTGAACACGACGACGTTCCTGAAAAGCAGATTTGTGAAAAAAATTGATTTAACACAAAATCCTCAAGCATCAAACAGCTTTTTTATGACTTCTGATGAAAATGAGGTGTATTTCTAAATATTTTATTAGGTAACTTAAATAAGAAACCATTCAGTATTAGGTACCTAATAAGTTTTCATTTGAATATAACTAATACGTTTACATTGTAGTCTTAACGTATTAACTTTTAGTTTTTCAATTGAAAAAACAATTTTAACATCGTTTTAACATTTTTGTAATTGTAATTTATTTGTAATTGTAATTTGCAATGCCAAAGTAATTGCCAATACTATGATTATTATTAGATAGATAGTAGTCGCTTTAAATAAAGGGTAGGGTGGTAGTAATTTTATTATTGTTCTATTTCATTACAAAGTTGTAATTTTACATCTACAGATACTCTTTACTTGTTAGTTCCTTATAGAAATTATTATTTAAAAGATATCGTTCAGAATTACCTGTTTACTGATTAAAAGTTTTTGTTTTGGTGTATATGCGGCTATGTGGTGCTCCCAATTGAAAAATAGTAATATCTCAAAAACAAAAGCGAAAATCAAAAAAGTGTCTATTGATCGGGTGTAATAATATGCCTTTTAAGTTTTAAAAGCAAGTAAATAGTAATGATTGTTTTAATTTAGATTATTGTGATACTTTAATGCAATAATAGACATATAATATTACTTCCGATCATTATACACTTTTTTTATTTCACTTTTGTTATGAAAAAATTATTTGTATTCCATTGTGCATGTCACGTAGCCACATTATTATACCTAAACACTCTGTGCAGTAATTTATATTTTTCATTATATTGTTGAAAAAAATGTTTGGTTAGAAGTTTTATTTTATTTGCTTATTATGCTCGAGAGTGGCAGTAACAGCAACTATAACTAATTATTTGTGAATTTCCTACTTATGATTAAATTTTTTCTTACAAAAAATATGATTTATTATTTTAAGGTTATTGTTTTGTACCCCTGAACTTAAACATATGCCGGACTTCGCCGATAAACCTTGTAGGTATCCAAATAAGCCATTATAAACCTTATTTCAAAGTTCTTACAGCACAAATTAAGTTGTTACAGAAAATCGCTCCCATACTAAAAGTTCATAAGTACGTAAAGAATATATAAGCGGGTAAATTTGGCATCAGACGGTCTTATACGACACGGAGGGTAAGAACGTCTATTACGCCCAGTGTTCAAAATGGAGTTTATCTCGTTAACTAATCGCCTCCAAGGGAATATGACATGTTTATTACGTAATCAAATAATCAAATGATCATCTTCTATGGTGAAATTTGACTTAAATATTGCACGATATCGAAAATTTGATTGTTAAATATTTTAAAGATAAAGTATGCCGGTCTTCGCCGAACTGACCTTACTTAATAATATATAACTTAATTTTAATCTAAATATACCTAAGCATATTAGACCTTGACTGGATTATCCATACAATTTCCAACAGCAGTTACCGGATATGCGCATCGTTATATCCTTCGATAACACATGGCGGCGTCTGCGCATGTCTCGGAATTTGGCGGGAATTGATTACGTCATTAGCAAGATGGCGGCTGTTCCTGCTTCACTTTTCAGACCCCACAGGAGATGGTTATTTAATTTGGCAATGGGTGACATTTAATCTTTTTAGTGAATCTGCACTAGGAACAACCATTCATTGTTTGTTATCTATGCAGGGCAGAAGGGTAGTATGCAGAACTATTATTATTGTGATGAAAGGTTCCAATTTCTATCAATTGGTAGAATACGCAACAAATATTGTAATTCTATATCTAACTGAAAACTAGAACGAAGCTGAAGGAAACAGCCATTGTAACTTGAAATCGGACCTATTTTGTGGTCTAATAGCTTGGTCTCGCACGACAAATATTAGCTTTTAAACTCACAATAAATAATGCATAACTCTTTCAATTTCTACAATAATGGGGGTAAGTTAATTACTACCCGAAAAAAGTATTCTAATCTGCTTCGGAATCACACCTTTTATGTAAAAAATTTAAGTATCAGCTTTACACTGGCTATTTTATAGAGCTTTGAATATGTTAGACTAGTAGTGAAACTTTGCTGGTACGAGTAAGTACCTAATTTATTGGGGCTTTACTTAGTTTGTAAAAAAGCTTTTCAGATGGTACTTACCTAGTAAAATTAATTTTTTATTAATTGTACGGAAAATGGCGGAAAAACTTATCTAACACTGTAAAGGTAAATCTCTATTAGTGTTGAATTTATGTCTATTGATTTAATTTATTTAAATAAAAACACGTCTCGAGTGTAAAACCCGGATAAAAAATACACAAACACAACAAAAACCCAGAAAAATGTAGCTAAATCCATTATAAATGTGGTATTTACGCCACATCTATGTAATACGTTTCTAAACTCTTCATTGCACAAACACAGCGTTGCAGGTGGGTGCACAAAAAAGGGAAGGATTTGCCTACAGGTGCCCGAGATCAGGTGGACGGATTTGGGTTAGCGGAACGGGACGCTCCTGGCTCGTGATTAGAATTTTTAATACAATATTTTGGATTTCTGCTCTAAACTATATGTCCATAGTTATAATATAAATTTTGTTGTCGATTTTACTTTTTATTTTAATTAACTACTACCTAAGTACTGTATTTTATTTATGTAACTTTGAATGCTGTATTTATAGGTATGTTATGGCTGTGTAAGAGATTCTTTTTTTGATGTATATTTTACCATCTATACCTATACCCTATACAACGGCAAAATTAAATAAAGAATTCATTCATATCGATGAGGTCTATGTTCTGTCTATATTTATTATTTGTCTGTTTATATGACATTACCAAGTCTGAATGGATCCTGGAAAGAATGACATTATTTTTTGTATACCAGGAGCTAGTTTAAGAGTTTTTGCTTTTTGTCTTAGCGTTTTCACCTTTGTGCTATTCTATGTATGCGCCAATTTTAAAACTTTTTCTGAGGTAGAGAAATAGAAAAATATTACTATATACTATTATTATATTACTAAGGTATGAAGTAGTTTTTTTTAAAATATAAATTCCTTAATAATAAGTATATCTAAGTAAGTATCTAATAAAAATGCGCAGATCCCGATATGGATACGTTTACAGGAAAAAATGTTTGTGATAAACAACGTGAGATGCAGGATTTTTTCAGCATATTCAGCAAAGAAAGGCGTGAGTTGGCCTGTTACTAATGGCATACCAATATTATTATTATAATGGGGCGTAAAAAAAGGATTTTATGGGCCATGGGCGCAGGTGCGAGTATCAGGTGAATTGGGTTATATAGTTTTTCAGATCCGACCCTTCTAGGGTGAATCACAGCTGATATGTGCGTATTATTTTCATCCATACATAATATAAGTAGGCAGGTATATTAGATACATCAATAGTTTGCGACAAAATACAAACTACTGTAAAACTTGGGTATTTAAAAAAAATATATTTTGCTTTTATTTATTCATTTATTATTATGAAATACAGAGTAAAACTTATTTCTAGATTACAGTTGCAGAAAACAACAAGACGACCACAAGATTTTACATTGTAGATTGTAGGTATATTGTTAACTATATTATAATTTAGATTTAGGTGGGATACCTAGTAGGGTAATCTAGTTTTATATGTATATTCTGCAAATGGATAACAATGCCGGACAAAATTGGCCACAGTGTCCGCTCACTTAAACTATAAATTAGATCAACAATGCACATTCATTAAACAGATCACAAACACCTGCATAAGCCCAGGCAAATCCGAAAGTCACATGGAAAAAAATATACCGCAATCTCAGAAGCCCACCGACTCCACTAATCGGGTTTCCTCGGCCCCTCGAAACCCTAAAAGTGGACAAAAAAGGTGCGCCGGCGCATCCTCTGTCACGTCACAGTGACAGGTAGCTCTTTGTTCGATTGACAATGCAATGACGGACAGACGGATTGTAAAAAAATAACTTTTCTGAAAAACGGAATTTCTGTTTGTAGTGTCTACGAGTTTTTTTCGTTTTACAAATAGCACCTACTTAAGTGCAATCATCTATTTTTGAATATACATAGTCAGTAATAATTTTGCTTGAGTGATAAAAATGGACGGTATTATGCATTAACGTAAATAATTTATCAGTTTCGCGTTTAGCCCAATGAGCCTATAAGTAAATATTAATTTTGATTATATGTATTACATAATTTTGAATTTTACATTATGTAGATAATTATGAAATGAAATGAAATGAAATGTTTATTGAATGTGACATTAGGTAAAGTTTGCAGTTGTAGATGCATAAAGTAGTATCACTGAATGTCTACCTTTTCCAGGCGTACACTCACTTGCAAAGAAAGCACAGTTAAAATCATAAATTAAAATCAATTAATGCATAATCCACTCAAACAATAAAAGTCAGTTCCTATGAGTATAGTATAAATGTCTATAGGTATTAATATAAGATTATAAAATTAAATGTCATCAATAAGATCGATAATCGATTATTGTGATATAATGATTAAATTTTAATGACATTATATATTTTATAGTCAGAACCTCCTTATTCAATATCTTCTCATATTAAAAAAAGGAAAAGCTAATATAGAACACAATACAACATTATTAACACAAGCCGGCAGATTATATTGACGGCCGATTGGTGTAATTGGTAGTGGCCCTGCCTGCGGTGCCATAGGTCCTGGGTTCGAATCCCGGTAGGTGCAAACATTGATGTGATGAATATCGATGTTTGTTTCTGAGTCATGGATGTTTATGTACTTATCTATGTATTTATATACCGTTGCTTAGTACCCACGACACAAGAACTTAGGGATCTTAGTGTGGGACTAGGTCAATGTGTTGTGAAGTGTATGAATATTTATTTATTTATTTATTTATTTATTTATTATACATGAGCTATGGCTATTTTAGCACATTAATTAAATATATTATCCCAGTAAAACCAAGAAAAATATCTCAGAAAACTGGTTTTTCGAGATAAACCGATTGAGTCTCCGAGTTCCGTTAATTATTATCTGTATCGTGTCCCATAATCTCTTCGTTTAACTTACAGAATGCACATCTGGGAGTGATGACTCTGCCCACTCGTCAAAATGACCGAAACGACACCAACCAAACAAAATAATATAAATCGTACCATCAAAATCGTAAGTTATATTTTACATTGAACAGTCGACAAGCACCCATGACTGTGAACACCTGTTTCAACCACAGCATTTATTTATTCCGTTTATTAATAGAGTTTCAGTCGTATCTGGTGTGTGTTACTAAGGCCGGATTTTGCGTAATCGACCGCGGCCATTGCATTCCTCTTCGTTAGGGATGTTCGCATAAATTATCGATGTTTCTTTTTGTAGCGCAGCGTTGCGGGTAAGTCTGTCTCGCTTTAAACACTTGTTTTTGTTTTGCCGGCCTGTAGAATGTGTGGCGGGACAAGTACCGCGCTTCCCAGTCTGCGAATCGTTCTTTCTTATGCTCATGATTGTGTATGTCATTTAATTTTAGTTGGATTCTGATTCTCAAGGATATTTAGGGTTAACCTTTGATAATTGGTACCATTATAATTAGAATCATAACTTTTATTCTTTTCGCATATTATTTAAAATGGTATGTATAGGCTACGCGTTCTATAGTTAGTCATTGTGTTAAATATGGTTTTTTTATAGTATACTTAATATATACTTATTTATATTTCTTTTATTATTAGTTTATACATGTGTTGTATCTATAATTAAACAGTTTTCAAATCTAAACCTAATCAAGTCTCAGTTCGATTAAAACAGCTAATATAAATGCAAATGACTATCAATTGTACATTAACCACTTGCAAGAGTAATTGCTTTGAAATGTATTACTCGTATATAAGTTCATTTGCTGAGTCAAATAAGTACAAGTTGATCGACGCCAGGTCACGCGGCTAGTTCATAATACACGAGGTGTCGGCGGCTAGCCGGCGCCTAGGCGGCCACTACGGCGCCTTGTATCCTCAGGGCCATCCTACTTCCAACTTCGCCCCAGCCACTAAGATCCTAAAGCTTATTTTCCCTTACAGACACCACAATCAGCTGTGAAGATTGCCTTCAAAGAAACCAGTGCTGTAACAAAAGCAGTTAAAGTCGACTTTGTCTTAATTGCAATGCTGATATTGGATACATTCCTTGATTTTGAATTCCAAGCAGCGAGTGAAAGAAAGCGATTTTTGAGGAAGCGTTTCTTATATTTTGGTTTAAGGTGTATACGTGTGTAAATATTATTATATAACGCGAGTAATGGATTAGATCATTTATGTTATAATAATATAAATAAGCATTGGTTGATTATATTATTGGTGCGTAACTACACATCTGTTTACGTAAATAACAAAACATTTTGAATGCCTTTATTGCAAAATAAAATTATATTATCTTTAATAATAGGTAAGCCGGATTGTGAATAAGTTAATACAAAACGTATTTGTTTTATGACGATCTATATAAGATCTCTGTGTACCTGTCTATATATTATTTAACTATATCACGTGAATACCGTGAGCATAATTCGCTTATTTTGTGATTATGCCAATTAAACAACTTTGTCTCGATTTATAATTATAATAATATAATAATCGAACTCGTAGCTAATAATTCACCTTTCTGTAACACTAACGCCGCAAAAAATAATCCCGAACAATAATGTGAAAGCAAAAAAGCGCTAATAGTAAAATTTCATCAAACATCACACTTGGCAGGTCCAAATTCTGTATGTTCCTAATCAAACAAGAAAAAAGCGTTAAACAAAACGCGACAAGATTCACGCCGTGCCATAGAGTCCATAGGTGTCAAAAGCTCTACCTGACCAACGCCCACATGACCTGCTATATTCCGACCTCCAAATGTTTACTATCTCAGACGCATTCTGTTTGAAGAGGTTATCCTTTCACACCTCTGTGGTCGCTACTCAAATTATTGTATAAACAGCAATGCCCAAATTAAAGTTTTGAGAATACGGTTCTTCAATTGAACTGTATGGTGATTTACCGGAGTTCATCTTTGATATGTAGTGCTACACCTACCTGACTTATAAAATTGGGCGGCCATCAAAGTGGACCTACACAACTTTATTTACTTCTTTCAACATAGAGTCAAATTGGATGATGTATGATAATAGGAATAAAGCGAGTTAATCAAAACGTTAAGTTACAAATCATTACATACTATAAAACAAAGTCGCTTGCCGCTGTCTATCCGTCCCTATGTATGCTTAGATCTTTCAAACTAGGGAACGGATTTTGATGCGGTTTTTTTCAATAGATAGAGTGATTCACGAAGAAGGTTTATAATGTATAACCCGCCCCGGCTTTGCACGGGAATAATGCACTCACGCGGGCGTAGCCATGGCCGGCCGCTAGTATAATATAAATATGTAGGTATACTAATTAATAGTAGAGTAAAAATAGATGAATCAAACTACAGATGTTCTTGCATCGCAATGACGAAATTTAGTCCTCACAGTGATGGCGTTATTGTAGCCTCTCAGCTACAATAATTTTCTGAATTGCTCGTGATTTGAATTAATATCGGTAACCTTATTGGAGCCGATAAAAATTCACGACAAAACCTGTATGTACGGCTGCGGGCTGTTTAGCGAGCCTTTCCCAGAAACCGGGAAACATCCAGGCAAAAAGCCGACGGAACAGGATTCTGTATCAGCAACGCCAAATCTGGACGCGTTAAGGGTGATAAAGAGGATGCCGCAAAACCATGCAAACAAGACAATCTGCACACCATATTTGTTGCATTCTTATTGCAAAAGTGTTTTTAAATTAACTGACTCGATTTTAAGCAGCATAACTTTGTATTATATGCTGCAATCAGATTGTGGGCACTATTTAGCCGACTGAGCCAGAAGGACGGTTGTGTTTTTCGAGTTTATGCGTATGTAGAGCCTAAACGATTTGTCGAATTCGAGCTTGAGAGGTATCATTACATTAAAATTTGTCTTAGTCGTAAGAGCGTCACTGGGGCAAATTTTAAAATCTGTCAGATTTTTTCTTTACTAAATAATTTCAGTCACTCAAAACACCCGGAACATTGAACTGTTTAAAATCATTGAAAATATCTTTTGTACAATACGAACGTGAATTAGTATAAAAGTGACTGGTTGATGTTAAGTTTCAAATCGAGTCAATATTATTTTTATCCTTTTCAGGTTGATCGCACTTATGTCATTGTCAAGACTATTCTATCAAACTAGTCATATTGGAATTTACGAATGCTATATGAAACAACAACTTCAAAATTAAAGAAAACATGAGTCCACACCTAAAGTAATAATAAATATAAAAGTTGTGTATCTTATTTGTAGTTGCCAGTTTTTTATTTTATTACTAGTGCCATGTCAGACACAATAATTTCGGTAGGTAATAGGTAAGTTATAATGATTAACATTTATTTTATAAGTATATTACCTAAACCGTTAACTCAAAATACCGAATAATTTCCTTACTTGACGGATCGGAGAAGATAATTTTGTATATTATTTCATAAATTATCTGGTAAATAACTACTTTATGATTTATTGACTGTGATGCCATTTGTGAGATACGTTTTGAAATAGCATCTAATTTTAATATAATGAGTTAAAAAGTTTCAATTTAATATTAATCAATATTTCAAAAAGGTATGACACGCAGGCACACTCAATTATCGCTTACATGAATAAAGCATTCATTTGAAATCTAAGACAATAGCTATTAGCGATGCGCAGCGCGAAACGCGTACGCAAATTAAAGCAGTGCGCGTATGTGCGTGAGTCACGGAGGAGGTGCACATGTGCATGTGGAAATAGCCGAGTAACAAACAAATGTTCCGATACTAGCCACTTGAAGTAAGCACATAGGAGATGCGGCTTAATAACGTCTATAGATAACCTAATTTTTTTTAAGAATAAAAAACCCAGCAGCTTAAATTTTTTTAACCAGTGACACTCTCACGATCAAGACGAATCTAATGACACCTGTCAAGCTAAAGTGCGACAAGCTGTTTAGGCTCTAGGAGCGTACCAAAAACAATTACATACATACATATACTCGAAAAACAACCCTCCTCCTGGCGTACTGGGTAAAATCTATGACCTCCGGCTGGATTAATATACTAACTGGTTTTTTTCTCGACAAATATCGAATTAATTCCTACATACTCTAGACTATCGCTGTAGCGAATTTCATTCCAATCTGTTCAGTAGTTTCGGCGTCAAATCGCCAGAGAGATAGACAGAGTACGAGTTACGAGTACTTTCCCATTTATAATATAAGTAAGTATGGATAGAGTCGCCATTATGCCGATAGCAAGAAGTGTAGTAAAAGCTTTTAGCTAGTGATTGGTTCATATTGCGCTGCTTATGATATTTTGGCAGTCTACATAGATTATTCCTTCTCCTCTTGTCCATTCTTTGTGACTAGCTCACAGTGCGGTGGTCTCACGACAAGCCGTCGCCAGAATGTAACCGGCTGGATCACCAGTGTTGCAAAATAGTTGGCATATATCGATAACTGTTTAATTTATATAAAAATACTTAATATCACGACATTTTGAGTAGGTAAATCATCATTTAAAGCCTAAGCTGAAGCAAACCCCTGAAGGGTTGGTTTCAGGACAGGAAACAAAACAAT